>CM029795.1:387058-987058 GCA_017562165.1 Ectropis grisescens
CTACAGACTAAATAGAGAGAATAGATACTAGTCATTCAGCCACAGATACATATTTTCGTATCAGTGTTGCCATTTATATTTTTGAATCTTCCTTTTACTTGTGCTTAGTTTGTGTGTCTCCATCGAGAGTTTTAAAGATTTTTATTGAAAATCGAATGTGATCAGTAACGATTTTTTATTCCATTATCAATTTAATTGACTATTTTTATTCCCAATATTTTAACACTAAAAAAGAAGTAAAATTATTTTAGAATGAAATTGTTTCTTCGAGTATTTAGGGTTTATAGAAGGTAAACAAACCAAACACATCAGCTGAGCTGAGAAGAAAATTATAATTTATCTAAAATAAGTGACGTGTTTGGGAAACCTCCAACATTTTTAGTTTTCGCAAATAATTTAGATTTACACTTTTTCCCTGAACATTGGGCTTCATAGTAATTACACTTTTGAGAGTCTATGGTACAGACAAATCTTTTTGATATTCCACTATGCGTACTTTGGAACCATTTTTGTCTCGTCGGAAAACGGCTAAATTTCGTGCAATTTGTAGTTATTAGTATCAATACAATTTAATCCAATTACCTATTTAAAATAATAAACAATGAAAATTTTATTTATAAATCAAATAATAATATTATGTTATGTTAATTAAATTTAACTTGTGATTTGTACTGACCGCTAAAAAGCGTAAGCTTGTTAAAAAGCTGTCTTTTAGTTTTTGTGACACATGACTTTCGAACTAAATATTTAACGCGTATTTCTATGTATTTTTTGAATCTTTGCTCTAAGCAAATGCAGTAAATGATTGCTGCATGGTTCTTGTTCAAAAAAAGGAATAATGTTCAGTGTTTTGAGTAGGTTTGTCTTTAAAATATTTTATACTAAATTTGTAGGATCCTGTATTTTCCTTACAAAAGTGTACCTATTGTCATTTTACAATATTATTTACCTACTAAAATCTTCAAAATCAATTTAACTGTTAAGACGTGATATCGTAACATTACATAATATTATGTACTTCCAGTTTACTCTATAATACATTCGCATTAAAAAGAATTGAAAGTATATCGTACAAAACACACTATAATATTATAACAATTTGAGCATTAAAGTTACAAAAATCTGTTATAGTACCTATGTAGTTTTTCTAGCCAACATTATATTGACTACAGAGTTGGTTACGTCCCATCTCTAATCACGCGGCGGGAGCGCGGTGCGAGGGCGGTCCTGCGCGTGCCCGCCTCCCGAACGTCTCCTTCACCCCGCGATCCCGGATTAGTTTTCAATAGTTTTTATAAAAATAAGTAAAATAATCGACTTACCGATGAAATGTGATACTGGATTTCAATTTTGTGCGTTTTCTAGTATCGTTTTTGCGAGATCGAACTGCACATTTCACCATTTTAATAGCAATATTTGAAAAAAATCCCTCGAGAAACGCACTTTACTAGTGATCGAGTACGACTACAGGCGTTCGCGACGAGAACGTCGTTTTGTTCTCACCCGTGCCTACTGTTCCCACTTCGTTGTGCGTGCTCTATAGTACTTATGTACTCAATGGTGTATAACGTGCGTGTGTGTGTGTGTGTGTGTAAACACGTAAAATGTATAACAGAACAGTAAAGGAACGAATATTAGCTAATGGCTTCGATTTATAATTGAAAATATGGTCATTTAGAAACATTGTATTGGTTTATATCCGCGAATTAATATTTAGTTCAAATTGGATTGCAAAATACGAAGTAAAAAAATATTTTTTCAAAAATGACGACTCCAGCGCCATCTCTTGAGAACGTAGCGGGTTTAGCTCTTGGCTCATTCACCTTTATATCAATTCATGATGGCCGCCTCCACAGAAAGGCGGATGAAATATTTCTTCACAATCTACCTCAATATGGGTATCAAATGAAAGGGCTTGACTAGAAGAATGCTGTACAGATTACAAATCCGAGGTAGTCGGGGGATCAACATTTTCAATTTTGTTCTTGTTTTTCACTCGATTCTATTGTATGCGATCATTTTATCAATCAAAATGTGTGAAAAAAAAAGTTACGGCTGGTCTAGTCAGGAGAACGGCGCCGGCCGATCCGGGGACCCCGGGTTCAAACCCCACACGCACCACTCTATTTTTGAAGACATGTGCGTAATGCCGCTAGCTTATACCGGTGAAGGAAAACATCGTGAGGAAACCGACACATGTCGGTTTCCTCACGATGTTTTCCTTCATCCTTTCGATGTCATGTTTCATCCACCAACCCACACTGGGCCAGCGTGGTGGATTATGGCATTAACTCTCTCCTCGCGAGAGAAGGGCAGAGTCCCAGCAGTGGGAACATTTAGTGGGCTGTTGACTGATCATGATTTCATCAGTTTTATTATGACGTTGTCAGTGTCTGAGTTTATTTTAACTGTTGTGTAGAATACAAACAGTGCCCCGTGGTTCAACCCGCTTGGCTTTTTTTTCGTGGTAAAAAGTAGCCTATCTGTTTTTCTAGACTATCTATGTTCCAAATTTCATCCCAATCCATTTAGTAGTTTTTTACGTGAACGAGTAACAAACATCCATCCATCCATCCATACTTACTTACTTTCTCGTTTATTATAATAGCAGGGTAAACTTAAGGATGTAAATAAAAACTGAATGAAAGAATAAACTCTTTATTACAACAGCTTTACAAATATAAAGACACTTACAAACAATGGATTGAGGCTGCTCATTAGCGGCCTTATTGCTCAAAGCAACTCCTGTCATCTGTCAAAACTTGTCTGCCACCCCGCCGTGTGTCCAGCTGTAGATTCACCCCACAGACTAAGTAGAGAGTTACACTATTCACCCTTACTAACGTTACTGTACGCGGCTGTATGTTGCGGCTGTATGGTGATAATGTCAAAAGAAATGAGGAATATGTTTCTACTAGATACACAGATTTCAATTTTGAAAAGTACTTACTGCGTTTTTAGTCGGCAAATTTCACAAAGGAATATGTTTCCAATCCAAACTCGAACGAAATCCAAACGTGAACATTTAAAATTATTGCATTGTTAACTATTTCTAGAAACATTCCAGTTTGGAAGGCAAGGTTTCCCGAGAAATGACAGAGTAAATTGATAAATCATCATATAACGTTGTCAAAAGTTTGACAGTGACAGATACGTGACAGTTCCATTGCCAGTGTTGCCAAGCTGCCTGAACATTAGCTTCCGCTTTACAAAAACATTAAACTTAGATAAATAAAAATATCGCTAATTAAACCTTATTACAGTATATTATGGCTCATTTGAGATTCTCGGCGTCGAGACAAAGCATACATCTATTCACACTGATCTGACATTAAAGGTAATACATTATCGTGGAAAACTGTGTGTTAAAATCCGACTCCTTCTTCAATAGCATCGATATAAACCACTAGATGTGCCATGAGCGCCTTGAAAATGGTACGAAACTGGGTCTCTGTGTGTAGCGTAAGTGGGTTACATACAACCAATCTACTTGACCCCAAAAATCGCAAGCAGCGAGATACGCTGTGGTTCTACTTATTTTGGTTGTTGACATCAAATAGTGATGGGTAAAAACGTCCGGCGTACACCGCTTCCTGTAACAGACTAGAACGGAAAAAGTGAGCTGACTCTTCCTAACGATGGCATAATTCTGCGCGCCTGAAGTTTGGGAGGGCACATCTAGTGGTTTATATCGATGTTCAATACAACATTTATTTTCAGCTGTCAAACTAGACGTCAAAATACAAATGAAACATTAAACAAATATTGTTTCTTGTTCTGCTCAGTAGCAACACTAGTCTGTCTCGCTCAACAGAGCAACAGACGCGCTCTGGGAGGCAGATTCATTGTATGGATATCAAAATAAATACAGCACAAATGTAATTACAGTGGTAAAAGTATTTGCAGTTCGTGCAGGGAAGTACCACATCGCGTTCTACAGCTCAGCAGTAATGTGCAATCATTATCGATACTTGGTTTGGAGGGCAATGTTTCTAGAGATTACAAGACGGATAAATGGTCTCGTATCGCCCGGTGACGAGTGCAATGCAGTGCCAGGCAGCGGTTGTACATGTAACTGCATCTACTCTTTATACGCCCCAGGGATGCTGGTCGGGAGTTGTGACGTATGTGGTAATTCAATTCATCCGTCAGTTTATGCGTAAAGATAATGCACGAAACTGGGTCGCAATACCGGGTACTTTGTTTCTTAATATTCTGGTAAATAACCTCGCAATCAATGACACTATTGGCGTTCACACTCCTACTGAGCGCCATCGTCTTCAATATTTATAATACATTTTACAAAGTCTCGATCCTCGGCTCCCCACACAGTTGTCGCGAGCTGTCAGCTCAGCGTGAACAGATTCTAACAATTAAACATCTATAGATAAATAGATCTACTTTACAAAACATCGAATATCATTTGCAGAGATTTCATTGTAATATTAACAATAATTCTTAGTAATATATGTCCTAGCTATCAGCCACCAGAGAGAGGTAGGTTCGTTAAGTCCTATTAATATACAGTTGCCCGTTAAAAAACTTATTTAAATGACTATCAAAATTTAAAATATAAAAATGTTGGGTTCCAATATCTGTACCTAACTGTCATATACAAGTATATACATAATATAGGTAGCTGTGGTGTGTATATATTATAGCTGTATACAGCGCCGCTCTGGACTCGCGGCCCAGAGGGTTGTTCAGTTTTGTATAACATTGTCAAATATCCAATAGCCTACTTTATATGTTTTTAGATTAACATTATTCCCGTCTCTTTTTTATTGCGATCACTTAGACAAAGATAGATATGTATCAGTCACTTAGATCAGTTATGTATTAACAGCTACCTACTACTAGCGCCACCTACAGCATAGCGATTACAACACGCGCCGTTATGGGGTTGTTCAAGTATTACGTCAGCAATATAGGGGGGGGGATTGTCGTTTTACTTATTTTTATTGACATGGGGGGGGGGGTCTATAATGTTTGCTTACCATCAGGGGCGTGTCCTGCTCGTCTCGTCACTACGTAGTATAAAAAATACAGTCTGGGGTTGATTAAATCAGCAATCGTAAAAATGCAGAAATCATCAATCAAAATTCACGACTTTCTTCCTATAAAGTACTAACACTGATAAAAGACAAATCACTTAATTTTTAAATTAAATGAAGTATTGGAGTGCGTCGTGTAGCCGCCTCATGTCACCGCTAATACCTGACTGAAACTGATAGTAGTGTCGTGTGTGTGTTGGAGCCCAGAGACGTCCGACCGAGTGGAGTGCAAACATGAGCCGTGGAACCGCGGGGGCGGTGGGACGACTCCACGACATCTCTCGAAGGATTCTGGTTTACTTATTAATGTTTATCAGTTTTCCTCTCGGTTGTTTGATATTACATTTGTTGTGAAAGTGATTTTGTCAGATCAATAACCGCGCGAAAATTGCTTTGAGACGGCAAACATGGTGCGTGAAGTTGGTACGTCAAACTGTCGTACGTACTGTGGGCGTTGACGGGACAGAGATAGAAGAGGAGAGCGAATGTTATACGTCATATACGACTATACCCTTATATGGAAATAAAGGCACGTGGCCCAGAATGGGAAGTAACGCCGTCGTCAAGGCAACCAGGGCTGGTGATGTCCGACTTCCCGACGCCCGCGCCCTCCTGGCGATGTCCTACAAGGTTTTATAGTTTTTGAAACTTTGTCGATGACATTACACGTCTTTAACGAACCCCTTGTTGTAGAGCTGTCCGTTTTTATCGAGCACCACATCCAGTCCGCGGACCGCGTCCGGCGCACCATGTTTCTCGTACGGTTTGAAGCTCGAGATTATTGAAATGTTGTTGTTTTTGTATCCAGTGTCCTGGTCGTCCGACAGTATGTCCGTGGTGTGCGTGTCGGCGGAGGACGTGGACCCGGTGCGGGGCGCCGCGGGGTGCGGGGCCAGCCTCGGGAGGGCGTAGTAGAGTTTCTCCCAGAAGAAGCGCTCGTCGTGTTTGAGGCGGCCGGCCAGCGAGAGGAGGGTCCGGGTGTCGCGGTCGAGGCGCTCCAGAGGGGAAGTCCTTGCACACCAGGAGCGCCCGGCGCCGGCGCGCGGCCGTCGCGGCCACGTGCGCCGCGCGGCACACCTCGGGGGCCCACCGCCACTTCACGTAGTTCTCCGTCAGCAGGATGAGCGTACAGCGGGCTTCGCCGACCGAGCGGTGGATCTCCGCCGGTATAGTGCCGCCGACTGTCCAGTCGCGATCTTGCACTAGCAGTCGGTAGCGTGGCTCCAGGCGCGGCAACAGCTCGTGCAGGACGAACTTGGCGTCTTCGTCCGCGAACGAGAGGAACACGTCGTAGGGCCGCGCCCGGTCCGGCGCCCCCGCGCGGCAGCAGCCGCCGGCAGCAGCGCCGCGAGTGCAGCAGCACGGCCAGCAGCGCGCGGTGGCGGACCACCAGCGCCGCCGCCGCCGCCAGCAGGATCAGCGCCGACGCCAGCAGCGCGCTCGCGACGGTAGCTCGAAGGACGTCGCACAGCGCGCCCACATCTTTTTGTGCGACCAGACTGTCGTCCGCGCACGAGATCAGTTCGTAATCCGCGATCCTGGTCCGGTGGTCTTGCAGCGCGCGGACTCGCTCCGCGGACGAGCAGTTGCAGTCGAGCGGGTTCCCGGCGAGGTACACGGTGTAACTGGAACGGGTACAAACGATAGTTTAACTGTAGTGGCCGAACCACACAAACATAATATAAAACAATTTCTTCCAAACGACCACTACGTTTGTAATGGTAGTACTCTTTGCAGAGTCCGCCTGGGTAAGTACTGCAGCATTGCCCGTAATTCTACCGACATTACTGCGTTCGGGTTTGAAGAGCAAAGTTTTGAGAGAAATTATAATGCAGATTAAATTAGCTAATATCTCGTTGGTGCAGAATGCAGTGCAATAGTTGACTTGACCCAATGACTTGGACTCTTTATATTCCAATAGCTGCATGTCACTGTGTTGCTATGGGCAGACATTTTGCTCACTATCAGGACATGTCCAGCTTGTCCAGTGATAATACTATAAAAAAATTGGCAGTCATAGGGATTGCTGATAGAATAAAAAACGCAATCAAATAAATAAACTACAGTGGTTGGCAAGAGGGTTGAAACTTTCATGCTGCACAAAGCGAAAGCTTTATCTAAAGTAAATAGGTTTAAGGGGCCCCTTTCTGACGTACATCAACACTCACCTTCACCACTCGCCTTTCTCTCCCTGCCCAGCCAAATCTGATATGAGCCTACTAGTGCAGCTTTAGATACTCGTTCTAGTATAAAACTTACTGCACTTCTGGATAAGCCAAGGTCTTTCAGTAGGTTATAGAGAGATTTTGCTGGTATACCTCTCGCTCCCACTTCTACAGCGTATAAACTAACTACATAGCCGTTTTTTGTTAATTCGTTTACTTATTTTGTTTCATCGCGTGGTCTTTAGGTATATTAGTTTCCCACGGTACGGTAAGTTCTACAAGGACTATGCGTTTCGTAGCTCTAGAAAAAAGGAAAATGTCCGGTCTGGATGACGAAACACCCACATCCTCTGGGATTTTGTAGTGCTTTTCATACGTGTCCATTAAAATAGTCCAATCAGGTGCTGTACCCAGGATTGAGTAAGGCTTGTTCCTGGAGTTTGAAGTTGAGCCTTCTTTTTACAAAGTTAATTTGTCTAATAAATACATAGCGAATAACGAAAACAAATGTAAAGCAAGCTGGCAGATCATCAATAATAATCACACAACATACACAATTGCCAAACGAGATATCGATATGTTCGAATGTTAAAACAAATGGCAAAATAATATCAGACCCTCGGGACATTAGCAAAGAATTTAATAATTTTTTCGTAAATTTGACTTCAGGTCAGACTAGAAACGTCCTATCAAATTGCTATTCGATTGGTATGATGGCATAAATACTAAAACGATAAAGGTAGCTGCACCTTTTATTTCTGAGATTCTTAGTCACATAATAAATCTTATCTTCGAGCAATGTTTGATAGAATTTACAAGTTTTTAGAAAAGAACAACATCCTAACACCCGAACCATTCGGTTTTAGAAAAGGCAGGTCCACATCTCATGCTTGTTTTGGTTTAGTTAAAACAATTACAGAGAGCCTCGAGGCGAAAACACCTATCGCTGCAGTCTTTCTTGACATGAGCAAAGCTTTCGATTTTGTTAATCACGATATCCTCGTAAACAAATTAGAAAGATACGGAATACGAGGAAATGCATTAAGATGGATATGTTCTTACTTAAATGATAGAAAGCAATGTACAGAAATAGTTAGACTAGAGGGAAATGAAATACGAATCTATAGATCACAGTTTACTACAAATCCTAGTGGAGTGCCTCAAGGAAGTATTGGTGGGCCGATACTCTTTACGTCGTACATAAACGACCTCCCCGCCACTACATCGCACAAATGCATCTTATTTGGCGATGACACGACCATACTAGTAAAATGTAACGATAAAGAAAACCTAGAAAGAGAATTAAACGAAGCTATAGACTTTACTACTAATTACCTAAATATTAATGGATTAAATGTAAATATTGAGAAAACTAACATAATACAATTTAAAACAAAAAACTCAAAAGACGTGAAGTTAAATATACTCAAAGACATAAACAAATAAATAAAGTAAATTGTACAAGATTTCTGGGCATGCACATTGATGAACTACTATATTGGAAAACACATTGTGCCACGGTGTGTAATAAATTAAATAGATTCGTTTTTGCTCTAAGACGATTGCGACAAGTTGTGTCCGAAAAAGCGGCTCTTTGCGCCTACCACGGGTATGTGGCATCTGTGCTTAACTATGGCATAATCATATATGGAAATTCAGTGAGTATCACATCGGTTTTCAGAGTGCAAAAAAATGCATACAGGCCATATGTGGGGCCCGCTTTAGAGATCATTGTAAGCCTCTATTTAAACGCTTAAGAATCCTCCCACTGGTCTGTATGTACATAAAAGAAATGTGCTTATTTGTTACAAAAAATAGGCATTATTTTGAAAATTTAGCTTCAACTAGACAAGACAAGATCATGTTTCCTAATAGAATCAGACTTGAATTGAACCAACGAAACTCATACTGTATGGCTGAAAAATATATAACAAATTGCCAAATAACATCAAAAAGTTGCCAAACCATTAATTTAAAAAGGCCTGACTGAATACTTACTGGAGAACTGTTTTTACAATGTTACAGACTATCTTAAATATTGTAAACCTTGACTGTGCTGTACCTAAATATTAATGTACCTACTGATATAAAGAATATTTAAAATTGCGAATTCCAACAAAATGTAAAAATAAAATTGTATTGGATTTTGACGTCACTGATATCAAATTGTTGGTATCCCAAGTTGACTTGCTTAGATGTTTCTCAGCAAAATTCATATTGCACGCCCGAAACGGCCAAACTGTTGTGACCATATATTGTATTTAATGACATCTTTTGTACACAGTTATAGCAATAAATGATTCTGATTTTTGATTTCTGAAAGTGAAAAATCACAACTCCGAATTTGACAGCATACTTAAGAAACTACGCGGGTGAACCCGGCGGGCGCTGCTAGTCTGAAATAAACCGTCAAAACATTGTCGTGTAAATAAGTCTTCAAAGCTCGGTAACCTAGATTACCCAGAAATGCCGACGCATTTCTAGATGGCCTGGGCCCCGAGTTCACCCGAAAATTTCTTTGAGCTTAGTTCACAACCCACGAAAAATCTGTCTGTGGCGCGCCAATAGAAGTTTTCACTTAAAAAATGAATAGATAACGTACTTGTGTTGCGTCCAGACGCTGTCGGGTATCTCGCGCAGCCCCGTGCGCGCCAGGTGGAGCCGCCGCACGGAGCCCGGCACGGCCGGCACGGCCCGCAGGCGCACGCCGGACAGGTCCAGCGCGCGCACGAAGGCCGGCAGCGGGCCGTCCGGCGCGCGCGCCAGCCGCAGCGCCAGGCCGCTGATGTTCACCCGCAGGAGCTCGTTCATGGCCGTGATGTTCGGGACCTGCAACCCACGGAGTGCACTGCAGGCGCGCTGGAGACACGGACACTGGACGCTCGATTTTTCGATTGTAAGTTTTAATAAGTTTAGCAAATGAATACCCCACATCTGTTACACGTGTAATGGAACGCAGTATGGTGTTACGAACGCGGTGTTGTCTTTTAATGCCTAAAATATTCTGTGAATAGTTACAGCGTCTACTTTTCACCGTTATTAATATCGAGTAAAAAACGGTAAAAAATCAAGTTTGTTGAATGGGAGCCCCTCTTAAATAATTATCTTATTTTAGTTTTAGTATTTGTTGTTTACTCACAGAAATCTAATAATCATGGGGACTTTAACGCCAGAACAGGAAGTAGAAGAGACGGAGAAGACAAGTATTGGGACCGTCCTGTTCAGGAAGGAGAACAAGGAGTGGGGATAAGTTCATGCAATCAGCATACGAGACGAACTTGAAAATACTTAATACTCTTTACAAAACAATAACCAAATCGAACCAACAATCGGTGGACTTGGATTTCACCAGACGGACGATACAAAAACGAAATTGATTTTGTGGCAACCAATAAGTATAGAACATTTCTAGAATGTTCCTTGTTAGTAGTGAAGAACCTTAATTTCAACAGCAACCATCGAATGATTAGAGCCAAATTAAACATCGATGTTTCAAAGAAAAACAGGCCAATTAAAATAAAACGATCTTATGCCACACTGGAAACTGCTGAAAGCTTACAAGATAAACTGGACTACTTCAGACAAGACACAAAACAACTAAATATAATAAGCTGCAAGACCTTTTAAAGACAAAAAACGAAAACAAGATAAATACTGAACCGAAATCGGTAAAATGGTTGACAAACAAAACAAAACAAATAGAATTAATCTCATTAACAGAAAAATCGAACAACATAGGAAGAGACATTACTGAGGAAAGCAAAGAAATTAAGCCACAAATGAGAAAAGACCGCCAAGAATACAGAAAAGAACTACTGGGAAAATGCATCCAGAAAACAAGAGGCACCAAAACAGCTATCAAACAACTATTAGTGAAATCAGACTGGATACCCAGCTTTACATCTCCCAACAAACAACAAACGAAACGTTCAGAAATCATAGCAATACCTTACTACCTTCTCTCGCAACTAACCTCGCAACAAACTAGCAACCCAACCACAGACTTGTCAGGCGGAGATGAAGTACCAGAAATATTACGAACAGAAGTAGAAAACGCAGTGACAACACAAAAAAGAGGAAAATCGCCGCCTGAGTCAGACGGATCAGCAACGAGCTATTCATAGGAAACTAAAACTCCATTGTGCCAGCACTTACACGTCTGTTTAATGAGGTGCTACAGAGGGAGAAAATACCAGATCAATGGACGACGTCAACTATGATACTGATACATAAGAAGGGAGAAAAAACATCCATACCATATTACCATACCATATTAATAACTATAGACCTATTAGCCTCATGTCTGATTTTTATAAAACTTTCTCTAAAATAATATTAAATAGAATGACAAAGACGCTTGATGAGAATCAGCCCCAGGAGCAAGCTCATGTGGTAAAGCAAATCTTTGAAAGAGGCAAAGAATACAACTTAATCATTTACTGCTGTTTCGTAGACTATAATAAGGCCTTCGACTCGCTTGAATATGAAAAAATCTGGCAAGCTCTGAAAAGCCAGGGCGTAGAAACAAAATGCATTAGAATACTGAAAAATGTGTACGCAAATAGTAAAGCTAAAATTAAACTAGAAAAAGCAGGGAAAGAAATAAACATAGAAAGAGGAGTACGTCAGGGTGATCCAGTGTCGTCAAAACTTTTCCCAGCAGTCATGGAAGACATTTTCCGCCAATTGGATTGGGAGAAATGCGGAATACAATTCCGCATTTCATTCCGCATTAAATGATGAAAATCTGCCACACTTAAGATTTCACACAGACGACTTAATAATCTGCTCCACATCTAACAATACATTTAAAAAAATGCTAAATTACCTAGATAGAGTAAGTAAAAGTGCTGGACTAACTATGAACACACAAAAGACGAAAGTAATGACAAACGGAAAACAAGAGGTTTAAATCTGGAGACAAAAAACGAACTTGGAAACTACAGACCCATCTCGGTTTTGCCTTGCATCAGCAAAATATTCGAGAAACTTGTTCTCCAGCAACTTTTATCTTACTTTAATATTAATAATCTATTACATAGTAACCAATTTGGATTCACAAAAGGACGTTCCACTACCGATGCAGGTATTGAACTAGCTAATTATATATTGAAAGTCTGGGAAGATCATCATGACGTTCTGGGAGTATTTTGTGACTTATCAAAAGCTTTCGACTGTGTTCATCATGACACTCTTTTAAAGAAACTGCAGTTTTATGGGGTTTCGAAACCAGCTCTAAATTTCATTTCTTCATATCTTAAAGACCGTGTACAAATAGTCGATGTTGACGGTGTGCAATCAAATGAGTCGCCTATAAAAAATGGGTGTACCACAAGGTTCCATACTTGGACCTTTCTTGTTTCTTATATACGTTAATGATCTACCTTTTATGATAAAGAAACATAAAAATATAGAAATAGTTATGTTCGCCGATGATACATCACTTCTATTCAAAATTAAGAGAGGAATAAACGATTTCACTGAAATAAACGTACTTTTGGACATTGCGTTTGATGCAAATAATCTAGTACTTAATCCAACTAAAACGAAATGTATAAAGTTCACACTCTGCAATGTAATGTGCGGTAAACTTGATATAAGACTGAAGGATGAACTTATCGAACCTGTACAATCTACTTGTTTTCTGGGTATTTCAGTAGATTCAAAGCTTCAATGGGGTCCTCACATAGAGAGACTAGCTGATCGACTCAGTTCAGCTGCCCACGCAGTTCGTCAAATTAAAAAAAATATCAGACGTTGCAACAGCTAGGCTTGTTTATTTTGGCTACTTTCACAGTATTATGTCCTACGGGATCTTATTATGGGGTTCGGCTGCGGACAGAAACTCTGTTTTCGTATTGCAAAAAAAGAGCAATCCGTGGTCTATATAATTTATCACCTAGAGAATCAGTACGGGAGATGTTCAAAACTATTAACATATTAACAGTCCCTTCATTGTATATTTATGAATGAATAATGTATGTAAGAAAAAATCGAAGTCGTCTGCAGAAATAAACTGATCTGAATCCAAAAGCGCACCATAAACACAAAATTGTATTTCCTAAGTGCAGACTTCAGAAAACAAATAACTCTTTCAAATGTAATGGTTTTCGCTTCTATAATGCAATCCCTGTACAAGTGGAAGGCCTCAATGAAACCAAGTTTAAAAATGAAATAAAAAGCTACCTATTGAGCAAGGCATATTATAATATAGACGACTTTGTTAAAGATAGTAACGTATGGAAGAGAAATGTGTCGAAATTAGAATCTTGTAATAAGGTAAAATAATAGATTTTTAAGACTTTTAACGTTACATTGTTTGTACTAATGTAGTATCTGTATACTGTGTGTATTGATTATTTGTTATATTGTCTTCGACAAAGCCTTTTTACAGCTGCATGTAATTGACTAGGCCCCTTTACAGCTGCTTTATTCTTTTTGACGTTGTTATTTTATCACATTATGTACACAGATTCTTTGCCTTTTTGTAAATGACGTTACCAAGTGTTCTTATGAATTTATGGTATGAATAAATGAATTGAATTGAATTGAAAAGGAAACTATATGTATCAATAACAGCGTTATTGAATACGTAGAAGAATACATCTACCTACGTCAGACAATTTCACCGACGGACTTAACTACAAAGGAAATAGATAGACGCATAGGAAATGCTTGGAAGCAATACTGGAGTTTAAAAGAAGTATTAAATAACAAGGAAGTAAGCATAACCATGAAAAAAAACTCGTCGATACATGTATACTTCCTGTTCTGACATATGGCTGTCAAACCTGGGCGCCCACCAACACCCACATGAGAAAATTAAAAACATGTCAAAACGCCATGGAAAGGAGTATGATGGGGAAAAGGCTATCTGATAAAATAAGAACAACAACTTTAAGAGAAAAATCTAAAATTAAAGATGTTACAATAACTGTTCGAAAACTTAACTGGAAATGGACAGGACACATAATAAGAGGTGAAGAAAAATAGTCAAAGTCCATTATGTACTGGTTTACTATTGGTTGGATATTTAAAGGCAAAGGCAAGCGGGACGATATTGATGGATATAGACCAGTATCGATTATACCAGCAATAGCCAAAGTATTCGAAAATGGCTTGAGTTCGCGATTAGTGGCCTACCTATCGGAAACCGAGGCGCTGTGTGAACAACAATACGCATACCGCGAAGGGAGGTCTACGACTTCTCTAACGCGTGAAGTGATTGGTAGCGTGTTGGCTGCCCGTGAACGTAAAGAGCAAGTAGCCGTCTTATGCTGTGACTTATCGAAGGCCTTCGATGTTGCAGACCATGAGACCTTAGCTTTAAAGCTGAAACACTATGGCATAGCTGGGAAATCATACGAGGTATTGACTGACATGTTACGAGGCCGCTCTCAAGTAGTGGATGCTGGCGATGGCGACAATAAATCAGACCCGTTGCCTTCGTCTATGGGAGTACCGCAGGGTTCGTCAGTCTCTAATATTATGTTTTCTCTCCTACTAAACGATCTACCCGAAGCCGTGAAGGGTGCAGCCATATTCATGTATGCGGATGACGTGGCTGCCGTAGTCACAGCTCTTTCAATAGAGGAATTAGAAGAGAAATTAAATTTTGTAATAAACGGCTTAAATTCATGGTTTAGTGCCAACGGTTTTATGCTAAATTCAAAAAAGACACACTATATTCACTTTTGTCTGTCGGGACACCATACAAAACCGCTAAAAGTCTCGCTAAATAGTGTTAGGATTGAGCAGGTACAGAACACCGCATTTTTGGGGTTCGAGATTGATCGCAGCATGACGTGGGAACATCACATCGACAAGATGTGTGCTAAAGTTAGCAGTGCGTGCTTTGCGCTAAGACGAGTATCCCGAGTGGTGTCTACGGAAGTGTCACGTGCATGTTACTTCGCCACAGTGCATTCACGGTTACAATACGGCGCCGAGCTATACGCGCGCGCTGCCGACTGGAAGCGTGCGTTCCGCGCCCAAAAACGTGCCGTACGTGCCATTGTTGGCGTATCGCAGTGTACATCCGTCAGACCATATTTCAAGGAGCTTGGTATACTTACTTTACCTGCTATCTTGATCTATCAAGTGGCTGTGTATGTCAAAAATAATTTAGAATCGTACAACACGCGAGGGAGAGAGACATTCTCGCAACATACGCAACGCCGACAAGCTGGATGTTATACCACACTCTCTCACGAGGTCACAGAAGTTAACTCACATTATGGGACCGGAAGTTTATAACGCTCTTCCCAAAATAGTTATATCGGCCCCAAGTTTCGGCAGCTTCAAAAACAGATTAAAGTGCTGGCTTATCTATCAAACTTTTTATAGTTACAGCGAATTTTTAGAGAGTGATGGCAAAGTTCCCATAAAAATGTAAACAAATAAATTTGACATAGGTTAGTACAATTGCAATAAAGACATTATACTCGTACAATGCTTGACAGTTTTCTGTACAATAATTATTGTAATACAGTAAAGTAGTAGTTTCAAACTTTGAAAATGTATACAATTTGTATGTTCTTTCTTTTGTTTTTATTTTTTTATTAATTGACGTGTAAATTGTACATTTATGAATAAAGTACTTTGACTTTGACTTTACTAGAGATCGGAAAAGAAATCGGGCAGACCACTTAGAAGATGAGTCGATGATATGAAAGCGTCAGCAGGAGCTACTTGGACCAGAAAAGTTAACGTTAGGGAAGAATGGAGGCGGTCGGAGGAGGCCTTTGCCAATTGGCAAACAGACGGTGCGATGGCAATCTATATTTAAGAATTTTATTGTAATAACATTTAAAAATTGTAAGCATTATCTGAATAAAGGTTATTATTATTATTATTTGTTGTTTATAGCGGCAACAGAAATGCATCGTCTGTGAAAATTTTAACTGTCTAGCTATCAACGTTTTGGAGATTGAGCCCGGGGACAGAAGGACGGACGGACTGCGAAGTCCCATTAATAGGGTCTCATTTTTTACCCTTCGGGTGCGGAACCCTAAAAACGATCGGGCAATGGAGCTCTAGACCGGACTAAGTGGAGAGAAATGAAATTGGGGGAAAGAGACTTTGGCCCAGCGCGGGGTAATCGAAATAAATTAAGTTTAATTGGCAAAGATCGTTGAACTCAAGATTAGCCCTGAACATCTTGACATTAGTTACAAACTGCGTCTGTGACATCTGTCTCTATCTAAGACATATCTATCTCTGTCTAAGACATCTATTTCGCTCGGGCTAGTTATAATTGGTATTATTTTCTCTCTGTCACACGGTGATGTCCAACCGGTGACGGTGATGGTAGCCATTTTAAAATATTAACGGGTATGTAATTAGAAAATATTTAAAATAATTTTAAATACTGTACTTACGCATGAAATGTAATTCTATTAGATTTATTTGAGTTTCTAGAATTATTAGAACACTTTTTGAACGCACAGGAAGGCATAATCTTTTATTTTTATGTTCTAAGTTCTAAATGATCAAAATCAGCGATAGGTATTAACGACCGGCGCCGGCGTCCCCCGCTTCCTACGACCGACTAGAACGGAAAGAGTGAGCTCACTCTTCCCGACGTTAACATGATTCCCTGAAGCGCCCTGAAGATTGTGAGGGCTAATCTCGAGTTGTACGATCTATGTTAATGGTCTCGTGTCGTGTTCGCTGACCTGCGTGGTGTCGGCCTCGCACTCGGCCCGGTTGTCCGCGCCGGCCGCGTCCCCCGCGCAGGCGGCAGCGCACGCGCGCGGGCAGCGGCGCGCACGCGCGGCCGTACGCGCCGCAGTCCGCGCCGGCGCCGGCGTCGCAGCGCGCGCGCAGCTGGCCGCACATGTCGGCGCGCACGGCGAGCAGGTCGCACGCCAGCGCCAGCGGCGGCACGCCACTGAGCGCGCGCCCGCGCAGCTCGGCGGGCCCGGCGCACGCGGCGCCGGACAGGTCGAACCGGGAGTCGGCCGGAGACTGCGCCTGCGACGCAACACCGACATGCATTGCTTATTTTCAATTGTCAAATATCAAATCAAGCTAATTATTATTTTCTCACTAAATACCGACTTCATTTTAAAATTTTATTTGGACTCTCGGCCAAACTTCATAAGCATCTTACACCACATCGACTAAATACGAAGGCGGCGAGGGTGCAGTGTGCGCGGTACCTGTGCCAGGAAGGCGGCGAGGGTGCAGTGTGCGCGGTACCTGTGCCAGGCGGCGGCGAGTGGTACCAGGCGGCGAGGTGCAGTGTACCTGTGCCAGGAAGGCGGCGAGGGTGCAGTGTGCGCGGTACCTGTGCCAGGAAGGCGGCGAGGGTGCAGTGTGCGCGGTACCTGTGCCAGGAAGGCGGCGAGGGTGCAGTGTGCGCGGTACCTGTGCCAGGAAGGCGGCGAGGGTGCAGTGTGCGCGGTACCTGTGCCAGGAAGGCGGCGAGGGTGCAGTGTGCGCGGTACCTGTGCCAGGAAGGCGGCGAGGGTGCAGTGTGCGCGGTACCTGTGCCAGGAAGGCGGCGAGGTGTGCGGTAGTGCCAGGAAGGCGGCGAGGGTGCGGTGCGCGGTACCTGTGCCAGGAAGGCGGCGAGGGTGCAGTGTGCGCGGTACCTGTGTCAGGAAGGCGGCGAGGGTGCAGTGTGCGCGTACCTGTGCCAGGAAGGCGGCGAGGGTGCAGTGTGTGCGCGGTACCTGTGCCAGGAAGGCGAGAGGGCGCGCGGTACCAGTGTGAAGGCGGTACCGCGGTACCTGTGTCAGGAAGGCGGCGAGGTGCAGTGTGCGCGGTACCTGTGTCAGGAAGGCGGCGAGGGTGCAGTGTGCGCGGTACCTGTGTCAGGAAGGCGGCGAGGGTGCAGTGTGCGCGGTACCTGTGTCAGGAAGGCGGCGAGGGTGCAGTGTGCGCGGTACCTGTGCCAGGAAGGCGGCGAGGGTGCAGTGTGCGCGGTACCTGTGCCAGGAAGGCGGCGAGGGTGCAGTGTGCGCGGTACCTGTGCCAGGAAGGCGGCGAGGGTGCAGTGTGCGCGGTACCTGTGCCAGGAAGGCGGCGAGGGTGCAGTGTGCGCGGTACCTGTGTCAGGAAGGCGGCGAGGGTGCAGTCGCAGTGGAAGGGGTTCCCGCCGAGGCGCAGGCGCGCGGCTCCGTCGTCCTGGTGCGCGGTCGCGTGGCGGATGCTGTTGTTCCGGAGGTCCACCTCCGCGGCTCCCAGGAACTGCTCGTCTGCCGCCTGACACACCACGGGCACGCACTTCAGATAACGGAACAGTTTTGTCACAAATCAATAAATAATAGGTGCTGAGCACAACAGAAACAGCCGCCCAGTAAATATGATAAACTAGCAGTCCCCGCGGTTTTGCCCGCGCAGTTCTCGTTCAGCTCTTAATAAGGAGAAGAGATCCAATAACATTAAAGTATGGGTGGGAACCGAACTCTCGGCTTCGCAGGCAGAGTCACTACCCACTAAGCCTCACTAAGCCCACTCTAAAATTTCCAAAATAATGTTCATGTCTTACTTGAACATTATTTTGTATCTTCGTCCTGAATAAGAAGTAAAAGTCAACGATATAAATCAAAATATGTGCCCTGAGCACCTTCAAGTTGTTAACAAGCTGCGTGTGTAGCGCGAGGCCTGAGCCGTTTAAAACTACTAATCTAGTTAACCCCTAGAATCTAGCGGCGAGGTTCGCTGCGGTTCTACTTATTTTAGTTGTCGACAACGAACAGGGAGAGGTATACACGTCCGGCGTTCACCGCTTACTGCAACCGACTAGAACGGAAAGAGTGACCTCACTCCTCCCAACGATAACTTAATTCTGTGCGCCTGAAGTTTGGGAGAGCACATCCATTGATTTACATCGATGGTAAAAGTACACAGTATAAGAAGGCGCGTGCGTCGTACCGTGAGCGCGGTGATGTTGTTGTGCGCGAGGTCCAGCAGCTTGAGGCCGAGCGCCCGCAGGCGCAGCGCGCTGTACACGGCGCCGAGCCGGTTGTGCGACAGGTCCAGCGTCTGAGGGAACAACTGGAATGAGCCGCCCGTCGGTATCCCAGCAATCAATCCTACTGGCATAGTCTTTGAACTGTCGCAATTTTAATACATACTGCTAACATCATACATGATTTAATAACAATCTGAATTATTGTACTAATCTCTATTAGACCGCAGGCCCATGAACAAAATTTATGGGTCATATGATACAGCAGGAGACCTATGTAGGATGATAGAAGGGTATAAAGTAATAAGATTGAGCACTATGCCGTCACTTGTAAGCTGTCCAACTGAGTGCAGTTGAAGAGGGGGAGTTCTAAACCTCGATCATTTCTCCTTGTCGCATGATTTTTGTACGGCGTTGCTAAATAATGTATTAGAAGAGGTATTGAAACTGTATGGAACCAATGCCGAACATAATCAAATGACCAAACTTACTCTGTAAATCGTCGGAAAATCATGAATTTTTTTCACAAACTAACAATAAGATTTTAAATTTTTTAATTTTTATGGTTTCAATACCTCTTCTAATCTATTATTCCGCAACGGCGTACAAAAATCATGCGACAAGGAGAAATGATCGAGGTTTAGAACCCCCCCTCTCCACCTGCACTCAGTTGGACAGCTTACAAGTGACGGCATAGTGCTCAATCTTATTACTTTATACCCTTCTATCATCCTACATAGGTCTCCTGCTATATCAGATGACCCATACATTTTGTTCACGGGCCTACAGTCTATATTTATAAAAACGTTATGTTGGTTTGTGTACGCTTCAAATACCCAAAAAGTTCTGCACCGATCGAGCTGAAATTTTAAAATGATATATAATCCGCATCAAAGATTGTTTTTATCTAATTTTTGCATCACAATGTGCCACAGCGAAGCGCGGCAGGGTACAGCTAGTTAATAAATAAATATAACCAAAAAATCTGTGCGAGGTGCGCCAAAAGATATTGCTAAAAAATATTGCTACCATATTATACCATAAATATTGCTCCCATATTATACCACAAATATTGCTCCCATATTATACCATAAATATTGCTCCCATATTATACCATAAATATTGCTCCCATATTATACCATAAATATTGCTCCCATATTATACCACAAATATTGCTCCCATATTATACCACAAATATTGCTCCCATATTATACCATCAATATTGCTACCATATTATACCACAAATATTGCTCCCATATTATACCATAAATATTGGAAACAATTCCAAAGATAATTAGGGTCCAGGTAAGAACAAATACAAAACAACCGTTGTGGTTTTAAAGCATATCAAATATTTATTCGTGTGAAGTATCTTATTTTACATAAACATAACGATGGCGCGAGTTAATTTTACCGGTGGCGCCATCTGTTGGTAGATTTTACAACTAGTTCTATTTGCATTGGACATACCGCCCACCAAGAACATCATCAGACGTTCTTCGATATGAATACAAACATAGGTACCGCCCACCATAAAGTAACGGCGGGTTCTAAAGTATAACTATTACTAAAAATACACTATTTTGAACATGACTTGCACTAGTATGTACATATAAATGTATATCAACATTACATGAATAACATCAGGTCATTAAAATGCTCATTCGGTAATTGGCAATAAGCATAGCTTTGATGTGGGTCTCTTAAGGAGACTTGTCGCACGCAAATGACACATTTGTGAACGTGTTTTCTTACGAGTCCTTTGGCTGATATTATCCAGTATTTTGTGCGTAGGTAATTGAGCATAAGCAAGGGACCACCATGTAGAGTTTGTTTGTGGGCATCGTCGATTATTAAGTTGGTTAGGTGACTTTTGTATGGCATGATTATAGGATGCTTAGTATCTTCGGAGAGGTTAGCGTGTTGGATTCGGCCTTGCGCTCTTAAGATTCCCTTTTCGTCTTTATAGGGGTTGACAGATTTCAACTTGCTTTTGTCTTGTTCCAACTCAGTGGCCTGACATTGCCTTATGCAAGTGTCTAGGGCATCTTTGAGTTCTGAACTTTCAAGGTAGGGCAGAAATTTATGACCCTTCGTCTTAACATCTTTGATTTTCAGGTATCGACGACAGTACGCTATAACGCGGGTGAGCCTCTGCAAAGAAGAAAATCTTGTCCATATGGGATTGAGTGTCGCTTCAACTGCTATGTGAGCTTTAATGTGACGTTTTCTAAGTCCGTTGAAATAGTTTTCGGTCTACTATATTCCACAGTTATATTTTTCAGCCAATCTGGACCCTGAAGCCATATATTGTTTTGAGCTAGTTCTGAAGGAGTACAACCTCTAGATGCAAGATCTGCTGGATTTTGAAGAGATTGCACATGAGACCATTGCGAGTTGTCTAATCTAGTTCAGATTTCAGATGTCCTGTTGGCGATAAATGTTTTCCATCGACTTGGATGACTGCTGAGCCACGCTAGCACCACGGTCGAATCAGTCCATCCATGAATGTTTGCCTTGTCGATGTTTAACACCTTAGCGATTTCAGTGCTTAATTTGGCCACCAAGACAGCGCCCATTAATTCAAGACGCGGTATAGATACTTGCATTGTTGGAGCAACCTTGGTTTTCGCTGCAACGAGGTTAACATGTACAATACCGGAGGCGTCTATTGTTCTTAAATAAACCACACCTGCATATGCAATATTGGAGGCGTCGCAGAAACCGTGTATCTCCCGGCATATATCATCTTTTTCGTCTGCATCCATCGTGGTATCGAAAAATTTGCAATGTTTGTAATTTCAGCGCGGTAACTTAACCATTCTTTGACCAAGTTGTCAGGTAGTTCCTCGTCCCAATCTATAACTGCCAACCACAATTTCTGTATCATTGTTTTAGCAACAATCACACAGGGTGCAACCCAGCCTAAAGGATCAAACAATCGAGATATGTCTGAAATTACCTTTCTTTTAGTTACAGGTTGTTGCAGAATAGGAAACTGTATAGTGTAATGAAAGGAATCGGATTCTTTGTCCCATGATAGACCCAATATCTTGACCACTTCGTCCATTTTAATATCTACCTTTCTATCATGATTGCATTCCTTTTCCATTACAACCTTTGCCAGTTCCTTGTTATTCGTTACCCATTTCTGCAATTCAAATCCTCCTGTTCTTAAAATTCTTGACATTTCTTCGTAAATATTTACACCTTCTTCAATTGTTTGACAGCCTGTTAACAAATCATCTACATAAAAATCTGTTATTATTTTTTCAGCTATTCCAGATCCAGATCCTTTAGCTTCATCGATGGCCAGTTGCTGGAGCGTTTTCACAGCCAGGTAAGGAGCCGATGCCGTACCGAACGTGGCTCTCACTAATCTATACTCTTCAATTTCAGATTCTGCGTCATCTCTCCAAAGCAGTCGCTGGAAGTCTGAATCTTTATGGGTTACAAGCACCTGGCGATACATTTTAACAATATCTGCGCTCAGACAAATAGGGTGAGTTCGCCATCTCATTATGATTTGGCGTAGATCCTGTTGCAAAGTAGGTCCTACCATCAACGTATCGTTGAGAGATATTCCGTTGGTTCCCTTGCATGATGCGTCGAACACAACACGAATCTTGCTCGTCGTTTTAGAGTCGCGAATAACGGCGTGGTGTGGCAGATATACACAGTCAGTTTTATTATTTGTGTTCATTATGCGCTCCATATGGCCAAGATCCAGGTATTCATGCATCACCTCATTCATGTATACCTTTTCTTGATATCGGGATCCTTCTTGAATCTATGTTCAAGTTGGTGAAATCGCTTTAGGGCAATATCTCTCGAATTCCCATACTTGCACTGAGGATCTTCTTCTTTAAAGGGAAGTTGTACTATGTATCTTCCTGAAGAATCTCTTCGCGTAGTCTGCTTGTAAAAATCTTCACAAAGTTGCTCTTCAAGTGTGAGGAGTTTTTTTTCGAAAACATCAGATTCAATTTCCCAAAATTTCTTCAAAATCTCATTTTCATTTATGTGAGCATGCATACTCATTATCACATTATGGTAAGATTGTGTAGAGGGTGACTGATCATCATCATTGTAATGTGTGGGGCCAGATATAACCCATCCTAAGGTTGTCTGCTGAGCAATTAATCTACCGTTGGGACCCTTCAGTAGTCCTTCTTTCAACACCTTACCATATGCATCAGACCCAAGCAAAATATCTATTTTGTTTGGTGTTTTAAATTCAGGATCGGCTAACTTGATCTCTGCTAGTTCCGGCCAGTCTATGTGTTCTATCCTCTGAGAAGGAAGTAATCGTGTAATGGATCTTAGCACGTGGGCTTTCACTTCCATCTTAAACGAGGGATCAAGGTGTGATTGTACCGTAATCACCACCATGTAACTTGAGGCTAAAGTGCCATTGTCACCACCCAAACCCGAAATCACGCTTTTACATGGCAACTTCTTGAGACGAAGCAGTTGAACGACAGCTTCTGTCACGAACGAAGCTTGCGAACCCTGATCCAGTAACGTCCGAAGCAGCTGCATGTCGCCGTTCCTATTTTGTGCCGTGACAATAGCTGTAGCCAAAAGAATTTGGCTGGGTGTGATTGCCTTCGAAAAGTGCGTGGTGACATTAGATGCTATTACTGCGTCTTTCGAAACTGTTTGAACCTTTTGTAAAACGGGCTTTACTTCCAATGCCACCTCTCTATTAAAAGAATCGGAAGACTGTGACTCTGACGTTGGTTTAGGATGAAGTAGTGAGTGATGGTTGTTCTTGCAGATTCGGCATTTGGTAGTCGTGCGGCAACCATTGGCAGAATGGTTTCTGCCTAAGCAGTTAAAGCATAATCCATTCGTTTGGACAAAACTACGTCGAGTGTCGTAACCGAGCTTCCCGAATTCCTTACATTGCCATATTCTGTGATCACCACTTTTACAAAATGAACAAATATGTGTGGCATTGGAACCGCTAGCAATTGCATGCAGTGCTTTAGTCCTTTGGGTTGAGAAACTTGTTTTAGATGTTGCTTTAGGAGCAAGAAATTCGAGAGATCGAAATCGTGATTCTAAAAATTCCCGCATTTGAGGTAAAGTAGGCAGTTCATTAAACGTGCCTATCTTTGCTTCCGAGTTTCAGAATCTAATTTCATGCAAATAATATAAATAATTATAATGTCCCACGAATTTACCTCAACCCCTAAGTTTCTCAATCCATTAAGAGTGTCGTTGGTGTGTCTAACATCTCTTTGATAGCACTGCAAGATTCGATTCCAATGCTGGGTTGATTCATAAAACGCCTCAACAGACCGTTGGCAAGATATTTTTTATTGTTGTATCTTCCGTTCAAAATTCTCTGCTTCGCCTGAGAGAAGTCCCTTTAAGTAATGCATCTTTTGCACGTTGTCTATTGAGGCATTGTTATGAATCAATGACACATACAAGTCTCTAAAACTGGACCACTCAGTATATTGACCCGAAAAACTAGGAATATTGATTTTAGGCAAGCGAACATTGCTTTCATTTTTATAAACAGTTTGAACATTACTGCTAAAGGACGCTTTTGGTAAACAATCATACAATGCTTCTTTAATATCAGACTTATAGTTTATATACATTTCTTCAATGTCCGAGAATACATCTTCAGTAAAGTAGCCATGTTGTAACATGACGTCTGTTATACAGTTAGTTAACTCCGCATGGTTTTCTGATATTAATTTCCATTGACTTTCTAAAGCCTCCAACCTAGTTTGTAAATAAGACTCTTTAGCAAGACGATCCTTAGGAGATTTTTTATAATTTTCGTAAGCCTTTTCTAAATTAATTTTTAAACGCATCAAACCTTTAATAATTGCTGCCATATTTTAATTTTTAATGATAATTTTAAAGTTAAAAGTTACTTGATGATGAAAATGAATTGTTATAAAAATTAAGTTTCTAGAAATTTTACAAGTTGATGACAAAAACATAAAAAAATTCTAAGTGTTTGGAATGTAATTAACTTCTGACTGAAAACCGGCGTGGATTCCCCGTCGTTACACTTTTTGAGAATTTATTCTAAGTTAGTAAAATAACATGCAAAACTTAAAGTCCAAAATGTTACGGAAAATATTCTAAGTCGATGGAACTTTGTCAAACTGAATTTTGAAGAACTTTGTAACAATCACCAAATGTACTCACAATTTATCACTGCCAAACCTCACTGAATGATGCTGCTGTTTACGTCACAGCTGTGACGTCACTGACGGCTGCTGCTAAGTCACCGATGCTGACTTCCCAGTTGTATTAATTCGTCTGGCTCCTTCCTTCCGGTTCCTTTTCACCTCCTCGGTTGGGTAGTGCGGGCGCACTTCGGTCCAACCAGTCGTATTAACCCTCTTCAGTGGGCTAAATACGATGAGCACAATGTTCAGTGGCAAGCCGCCGCTGGTTTCTAGTGCTTTAGGCAAAAAGCCGGCAAGTATGTTCGCTGGCACACTTGAAAATCACTTTACCATTAAGGCACTGTATCTGACTCGAATAGGACCATGGAAACAATTCCAAAGATAATTAGGGTCCAGGTAAGAACAAATACAAAACAACCGTTGTGGTTTTAAAGCATATCAAATATTTATTCGTGTGAAGTATCTTATTTTACATAAACATAACGATGGCGCGAGTTAATTTTACCGGTGGCGCCATCTGTTGGTAGATTTTACAACTAGTTCTATTTGCATTGGACAAATATTGCTCCCATATTATACCATAAATATTGCTCACATATTATACCATAAATATTGCTCCCATATTATACCATAAATATTGCTCCCATATTATACCACAAATATTGCTCCCATATTATACCATAAATATTGCTCCCATATTATACCATAAATATTGCTACCATATTATACCACAAATATTGCTCCCATATTATACCATAAATATTGCTCCCATATTATACCATAAATATTGCTCCCATATTATACCATAAATATTGCTCCCATATTATACCATAAATATTGCTCCCATATTATACCATAAATATTGCTACCATATTATACCATAAATATTGCTACTATATTATACCATAAATATTGCTACCATTCATACCATAAATAATACAAAACTGAAAAATAAAGTTGGTAACACTACATAGTCTCGAGCAGTTTTTACGCGTCACTTCACTATATATTTTCCTTACTGTTTTAGTCTCACTTTTTGAAGTGAAAACTTCTTTTGGCACGTCACAGACTGATTTTTCGTGGCCTGTGAATTGTAATCTAGCGTCACGCCCGGGAATGATAAGAAATCTTCAGGTACACTCGGGACCATGGCCATTGCCCATCTAGAAACGGTGACGCATTTCTAGATAGTCATGCGCATGGCCACTTCCTCCGGTTTCCCCGCGTAGTTTCCAAAGTGAGCTATCAAGTTCTGAGTTCTAAGTGTTCACTTCCATCGGCAGTCCCTGTGCCTGTCAGCGCAGCAAATCTCCTTCGTGTGTAGTTTGTATCGTTCGTTTCCGCGGCGGGCCCTCACCTGCAGCGCCCTCTCCACGTACGAGAACGGGTCGTCGTAGGGCGGCCGGCCGGGCTCCCAGGCCAGCCGGTTGTGCGACAGGGACAGGTGGCGCAGCGCGCGCGCGGGAGCGAGCCAGAGGTAGTCCAGCGCCGCCAGCTCGTTGCGCGCCAGCGACAGCCACGCCAGCGCCCGCAGCCCCGCCAGCGCCTCCCTGTCGCGACACACATACTACCTACTTTTATATCTCTCAAACTTTCATTTTACTAATAGTCCAAGATCCCAGAGCCACCAGACGTCACGTATTTTCTGTTGAACGAAATGTGTACCATTGAGTAGAGTTAGTACGTACTAAGAACACATGCTCACCCGCTAACTTGCTTAGACGGACAATTTTGAGATATGGGGTCCAGAAGATATATTACTTACTTCACGTATTTTCTGATGACTGATTTTCACGTATGTTATAGGCAACATCTTTAAAACTAAGGCCCCAATACTCCCAGACACTTTCCGTCGGCCGTTTTGCTTAACAGACTGTATAAAACTCCCAAAATAGTGACTTACTTCACTTAAATTCTCATACTCCATTTGTACATAAATGAGTTTTCATATCTCTTGCTCGACAAGTAACTCTTCTCAATCGTCCAAATTTCGTTCATCAGAAAATTCGTGACGTCTGGCGGCTCTGGGATCTTGGACCATAGTATTTTTGAAGTCGTGCAGACGCAGTGTAGTACGGAGCCTGTAGTAGACGCATAATATAATGTTACGCTTATATAGTACTAGATGCCCGCCCCGGCTTCGCCCGTGGTATATTATATAGCACTCATCGGGATCCCGTACATATCCAACGGTGAAAGAATGACTGAAATCGGTTCACTCATTCCTGAGAATATCGCTTTCAAACAAAAAACCTCTTCAGCAACCTGCTACGCCACCTGTCGGAAATTGGTCGTACCAACTCAGATTTAGAAAAAAAAATTAGCAAAGGTTTATATTCGAGGCACAGATTACTGAAATTCAATGACGCAATCTTTGACACATGCTGTCATGTGTCATGTCAAAGCACGAAACGTACGAAAACTCCCAAAAGGGGAATATTTTTCCCGATTTTGTTACATTCTTGTTTCATGCTCCGCTTCAATTAATAGTAGAGTTATTTTATATAGCCTAAAGCCTTCCTCGATAAATGGACTATCCAATAGAAAAATAATCTTTCAATTCGGACCAGTACTTCCTGAGATCCTAGCGGTCAAGCAAACAAACAAACAAACTCTTCAGCTTTATAATATTAGTATAGATGAGTTGTAAATCGTTGACTCGCGGAGATTACACCTGTGGCGACTGTGATCGATCCTTTTGATTCGATCGCAACTGTACACAAGTGATCGAATCACGGATTTCTAAAACACCCGATTATCAGTTTACATGACAAACGAAATTGAACTTTAGGGTTAATATGTTTTACTTAACTAATTACTTGCTCATGGAATCGATCAAATCGTGCGTTGATTCAATCATATCGACGTCACAACGTAAATAATATCTTCTCTTTCTATATAGAATAATAGAATAATAATATAGAAACCCAGAAA
The DNA here is from genome assembly GCA_017562165.1 of Ectropis grisescens. Lineage (NCBI taxonomy): Eukaryota > Metazoa > Arthropoda > Insecta > Lepidoptera > Geometridae > Ectropis > Ectropis grisescens. The sequence goes on from CM029795.1 coordinate 415,293, forward strand.
CACTTTGCGAGTGGGAGTCGTATGTCGATCCAAACGATCGAAAAGTCGAAATGATCGAATCTTTCTGACTAATCCGATCACCACGCGAGTGGGTGACAAGCGACCTGGGTCTCGACAAATGATTGACACGGGTGTAACGGAGATGTAGCGTGGACTCAGCTAAATTTAGTGTGTCTTTATAAATAAAATATGAAGTTTCCTCGAACTGCGAGCGGTCACGCGCAGCGCGGCACCTGGAGCGTATGACGGGTGTTCGCGAAACACAATTTATCCAAAAACTTACGCACAATAACTAGAAAACGAAACGTATTCGTGTTCTAAACCGATACAGCGCCATCTACAATTTCGAGTCTAAACTAAAAAGTCATCAAAAAACGAATGTTAAAATGATAATAATGTGTGAAATTACGGTTGTGCGTTTTAAATGATCCCGACGCCATCTAGTGTAAAAAGACAAACAGATGGTGTGATTGTAAAATATAATACAAGGGCGGTTATAAAATAAAAGTTCCGCACACATATTCCTCCTATGTTGTGGGATCTCCAAAGAAAGAATTTATCAAAATTCCATCCCAGGGGTGAAACAGGATAAACTTTAAAAAACACTTTTTTATTAGTTTTACAAATAGGGCATGAAAGGACATTGTACATTTATATGGGACCTTGAGCTAAACGTGGACATTTATTTTCACTGATATCATTAATTGAACTTGATGGCTTCTAACGATAGGTATCAGAATATTAGCATTAATTGGTAGTAGCAGAAGGACTACTTACGCATATTTTTCATAAGTAAAGCGAATGTTGACGAGATTATTTGGCCAGAGTCGTTATGGGAAGATGCCGTCGATGTCCGAGGGCAAGCTAGGCTCTTAAGAATGCATTTCCATCAACCGAATACATAAATTATAACAATATTCAAATACAAAACACACAATCACGTGACACAACAAGGCATAAATAAACAGCTGACATCTTGTTTTGATGTAGGTATGCAGTGCTGCCAATGTAAACATATCTTAATATCGATCTAAAAGAATCGATTATGATCGTGTGGGTCACATACTTTTGTTTTAGAAATCTGTGGTGTGGGTAAATCGATACTATTCTATAATGGTGGACATTAATTGAAATAATAACTAAAATATTCATGTATATTCATATTCAACTTAAACCCTGATTTTAATTGTTTAATTCACGTATAAATGTCAAAATAAATGTGACTTTTTATATCGATTTAATGGCTAAGTTGGCAAAACTCGATATTATTTAAAGCTTAAGGACTGGCAATATAGTTGGTTGAGGGGCCGAAATAATGGTTAAAATACTTATATAATGAACTTTTACTTTATTCATTTGGGTATTCAAATAATGCATGAAAATTCTATACAAAATTAAATAGATTTTTTGAACAAATCAAATTATCCAGAACATGTTGTCCACGGATAGCCCAGCTTGAACAACGTCCTTTCATATAAACGTTTAACGAAAAAGCTTGTATATTTCGGTAGGGTAGTGTAGCTAGTGCACCACGTACTGAGTACTGACCTGCCGACGGCTTGGATCCGGTTCCCGCTGAGGTCGAGGCGGGCGAGGGCGGTGAGGTTGGAGAACACGCGGGGGGGGAGGCCGGCCAGCTGGTTCCCGCTGAGGTCCAGCCGCTGCAGCCGCCACAGCGGATCGAACGTGGCGCCCTCCAGCGACGACAGGCTGCCGGGGGAACACACGCGTTACCGCCGACAGCCACATATACAACTATCAAAATATTGGCAGACACAGGAACGCCGATAGAAGGCAAAACTTATAAATTAGAATTTGATAGCTTACAAAGGAAACAACGCGGGTGAAACCGGAGGGCGCTGCTAGTCTGGAATAAATCTTAAAGCATTGTCGTCTAAATAAGTCTTCTAAGCTCGGTTATCTAGACGAGACGGCCATGGTGAGACAGTAAATGTGTAATGGTAACCATGGTAACACGCCATGGCGAGGTGGTGGTCAGATGCGAACCTATAATAGAACGCATTATTAAAAATTTCATCAGTAATCAGCATGAATGCTCTTGTGACTGCATATTGTAGAATGGTAGAGTCTATTATACGGTATAATGTTGTGGGGTAACTCTGTCGATAAAGGGATTGATTTCAAAGCCCCAAAGCGCTGCATCCGGATATGTTCCATCTACATAGATCCGATAGCTGCAAACCTCACATTCTAACTGTACCGACTCTATATATCCTGGAAGTAGCAGTATTTATAAAGCACAACTTTTCTGTTTGGATTAGTGACGGTGTTAGAACTAGGCGACAGGAAGAAACCCTACTCAGCTGAGCTACACTGAATTCAGCATGCACGCGTAAGAGTTTATTTTGTATGGCTCCCATCATATTCAGCATTTCAACATGTGTACGCCGAAACAGGCAAGAACATGAGACACTAAATTTTAGTCACACCGTTGCCAGTTATTACTTTTATTTTATGTTATTACTACTGTGCAAACATTACTGTGTTCCGGCTTGAAGGGCAATGGTACCAGAGAAATTACTCGTCTAAGAGATAAAATACCTTATATCTCCGGGTGACGAACGCAATGCAGTACTCCAGTGCCAAATCATTAGGCACGAGTGTGACGCTGTAGAGTGATAGTGACACTGCAGAGTGTTCACTCTGCGGTACCCACCTATTCCCCGCGAGCGTGAGGTTGACGAGCGCCGAGCTGCCGAGGAACAGGTCTCCGGGGAGTGACGTCACGGCGCCCTTGATGGTGACGGAGAGCAGCGCGGGGAGACCGGCCAGCGAGCGCGCGTCGAGCTCCAGCGAGCGGCGGCACTCTATCTTCACCTGCGGAGAATACATACACAAATTATTGTTTAGTCAAAAAACCAACATTTTAAATTAATTCAGACACTCGGCCAAATTTTATAAAAAGCTATCAGTAAGTTGTCCAGACGAAGGAAAGCAAATTTAAGTTTTGTTCCTATCTCACAAGCCGCCACACCACATTTGATAGCATTTATTTCGGTATAACTCTAACTATTTTCTACCAATAAAAAATATTCATCAATAATTCGCGAAGCTATCGTGTAACATACGTACAAAAAATAAAAGTGGTCAAGTGCGAGTCGGGCTCGCCCATGAAGGTTTCCTTAGCAGCAAGTAACATAATATAAAAGTTCTTGTAGTTCGTTGTTACTTTAATCAGTGTTTTAATAATAGAGAATGTATGATGTATTCAAATAAAACTACTTAATAGATATCATTCAAACCAATCTTCGTTGCTAGTTTACATGGTAATGTAGGCACATCATACACTTTTTTTTATTTTTGTCATTCTCTTATTTCAGAACACTGACACACTTTTTACCACTTTGGAAGAGTCTCTCGCGCAAACCATTCGGTTTAATGTATTCAGTTTAATACCAAGATTCAATAGCTCTTATAGTTTTGAAAAAAAGTGGCTGTGACATACGGACGGACGGACAGACAGACAGACAGACATGACGAATCTATAAGGATCCCGTATTTTGCCATTTGGCTACGGAATCCTAAAAATCGGCAGTCATAGGAACTGCCGATAGAAGTGAAAACTTATAAATCAGGATTTCATAACTTACTTTGGAAACTACGCGGGTGACACCGGAGTATACAGGATTCAAGTGTTAGCAATATTAGTAATTTATATAACTTGGTATTGAAAGAATAGTAAGAATACCGAAATGCACTCTATGGCAACCCTAAAATTCCGGGTACATATGATTTGTTTGTAGTCTGTGGGCTGCGATAGTTTTGGCGGGAAACTAGAAAACTCACGTTTGTCTCGTCGGAACATGGGGATAAAAAAATCATATACGGCAGCAAGTCTAAGCAAAGGTTTAAATTAAAAGCACTCGTAACCAGTAGGTAATAAGTAAATATTTAAGTAAAAAGTAATAATTGTACATCTGTTACTGATAGTAAGGTACTGTAAAGCGTTTTTGTTAATGAATGCAATATGTATACGAAATGTACTACTTGATCTGTACGAGGCAGCTGTGAATAAGTTGGTATGAAGGACTGATTCCGAAATATAATGCTGTAGACTGATCATAGCTGTTTTAGTTATGGACTAATGGTGTTCGTCATTTAGAATAAACTATGTTCCTAATACAAGATAGCCGGTAATATCTGAAAGTGACGGCTCTGACCTCTTCCAGTTGGTCAGGTTGCGTGACGACACACGGAAGACCAGCGGGTTGAAACGTACAACTTTGGAACTATTATATATGTATTTACGTCAACAAACGGCCGTATCTTTGACACACACATACCCTCACATACACATACACACCCTAACACGCACACACCCAACACAGTAGTTTATACAATACGCCAAGTTTGTAAGCGTGAGCAAACTAACGTCTTCCAGTTTGGTGAGGTTGTGTAGGAGTCCCCCGCTCAGGCGGCGCAGGCCGGTGTCTCGCAGCTGCAGCGTGCGCAGGCGCGGCAGGTGGCGGAACGCGCGCTCGGACACGTTCACCAGCGGGACCCGGCTCATGTACAGCGTCTCCAGCGAGTCCAGCCCTGACGGACAACAATGAGAGGAAACACTTCAGTTCATTCGGTACATAAAAATTCCCCGAAAAAACGATTTTGATTTTTGATCTTACTTAGACAGGTCAGCACGTTGGCACGACTACGTCAGCATGACTACCTGTTTGGGCACAGGTTGCACGTCAGCAAGCTTCCACGACTTCGGCACTTGCCCAGTTTGGAGAGAATAACCAGGCGCGTCAGTACTGGAGACAACTCGGGTGCACAAACCCTCAGTACTACGGCAGGGAATCCGGCCGGGCCACCGGCTTTTGTTCACATCCAGATTGCGTAGCGCTTTGGTAACCTCCTTTTGGCGAATATGTATTTCAGACATTACAGTCGGACTGCCAGGTGAAGTAGGAGGTATCGCACTACCAGCATCTAGACGCGAAGATTCCGCAAACTGAGATGCAAACAAGTTTGCCTTCTCCGTTGCGGTGTGAGCCAACGTCCCATCAGGTTTTAGCACTGGAGGAAGTGAGGGGCGACAGAAGTTCTATTCGACCGATTTAGCTAGGGACCAAAACGCTTTGCTGCCCGCAGGGTACGAAGCTAGTTTGTTCCCTATTCGACTAATATGGTCAAAACGAGCCCTCTGAAGGACCTATAGGCATGCCATAGCAGCCTTGTTAAACGCTTTCTTCTTCTGGTGTGTGTCCTTTGCCTAACGTTGACGAGCATCGACCCAAGCCAGGTAGGCCCCATGCTTAAATGCTTCAGCATTTTTACACTGAGGGTCAAATCAAGGACGAAAACATGCCTGATGGCAAGCAACAAGACTCCAAATCATTACCTAGCATTGCACTGCGCTCATCATCCACAGATCTAAGATGTTTCTCTAAGTCGTGTAATTTATCTGGAAATATTGCCCTTTAAACCGGAACACAGTAATGGTTTCACATTAATGTGTAATGTGTGAATGTGAACACCGTAATGTTTTCACATTAATATGTAATGTGTGAATGTGAACACCGTAATGTTTTCACATTAATGTGTGAATGTGAACACCGTAATGTTTTCACATTAATGTGTAATGTGTGAATGTGAACACAGTAATGTTTTTACATTAACGTGTAATGTGTGAATGTGAACACCGTAATGTTTTCACATTAATGTGTAATGTGTGAATGTGAACACCGTAATGTTTTCACATTAATGTGTAATGTGTGAATGTGAACACCGTAATGTTTTTACATTATTGTGTAATGTGTGAATGTGAACACAGTAATATTTTTACATTAACGTGTAATGTGTGAATGTGAACACCGTAATGTTTTTACATTAATGTGTAATGTGTGAATGTGAACACAGTAATACTTTTACATTAATGTGTAATGTGTGAATGTGAACACCGTAATGTTTTTACATTAATGTGTAATGTGTGAATGTGAACACCGTAATGTTTTTACATTAATGTGTAATGTGTGAATGTGAACACCGTAATGTTTTTACATTAATGTGTAATGTGTGAATGTGAACACCGTAATATTTTTACATTAACGTGTAATGTGTGAATGTGAACACCGTAATGTTTTCACATTAATGTGTAAAGTCAAAGTTCTTTATTGATAAATGTACAATTTACATGTCAATATTATAAAAAAAAAAAGTAGCATACGAAGCGTATACATTTTTAAAGTTTAAATTGAACATTATATAGTACGATAATAAGTATCGTACAAATAAGTGTCAAAAATTAAAATATATATGTACTTATTACAATTGTAATTAACAATGTCAATTTTTTTAAATTTTATTGAGTGTTTGCCATCACTTTATAAAAACTCGCTGTAACTATAAAAAGTTTGATCGATAAGCCAGCTTTTTAATCAGTTTTTGAAGCTAACCAAACTCGGTGCTGATTTAACTATTTTAGGAAGAGTGTTATACACTTCCGGTCCCATAATGTGAGTCAGTTTTTCTCTCTGATCTCGCGAGAGAGTGAGGTATACTATCCAGCTTGTCAGCGTTACGTATATTGCGCGAATGTCTCTCTCCTCGCGTGTCGTATGAGTCTAAGTTGTTTCTGACATACACAGCTACTTGGTAGATCAAAATTGCAGGCAACGTAAGTATGCCAAGCTCTTTGAAATATGGTCTGACGGATGTGCATTGCGACACGCCCACGATGGCGTGTATGGCACGTTTTTGGGCGCGGAAAGCACGCTCCCAGTCGGCAGCGCGTGCGTATAGTTCGGCTCCGTACTGTAACCGGGAATGCACCGTGGCGAAGTAACACGAACGAGATACATCTGCAGACACCACTCGGGATACCCGTCTTAGTGCAAAGCACGCACTGCTTACTTTAGCACACATCTTGTCGATGTGGTGTTCCCATGTCATGCAGCGGTCAATCTCGAACCCCAGAAATGTTGTGCTTTGTACCTCCTCAATCGGGACCCCGTCAAGTAAGACTTTTAGCGATTTCGTACAGTGACCCGACAGACAAAAGTGAATAAAATTAGTCTTTTTGGAGTTTACCATAAAACCGTTGGCACGAAACCATGTGTTTAAACCGTTAATTACAGTATTTAATTTATCTTCTAATTCCTCTATCGAAAGGGCGGTTACTATGGCAGCCACATCATCTGCATACATGAATATGTCTGCACCCTTTACGGCATCAGGTAGATCGTTCAATAGGAGTGAAAACATGATGTTTGAAACTGACGAACCCTGCGGCACTCCCATAGATGAAGACAATGGGTCTGATTTATTATCGCCATCGCCAGCATCCACCAGTTGAGAGCGGCCTCGTAACATGTCAGTCAACACAGCGTATGATTTCCCAGCTATGCCATAGTGTTTCAGTTTTAACGCTAAGGTCTCATGGTCTGCGACATCAAAGGCCTTCGATAAGTCACAGCACAAGACAGCCACTTGTTGTTTGCGTTCACGAGCAGCCAACACATTACGAACCACTTCACGCGTTAGAGAAGTCGTAGACCTCCCTTCGCGGTATGCGTATTGTTGTTCACACAGCGCCTCGGTTTCTGATAGGTAGGCCACTAATCGCGAACTCAAGCCATTTTCGAACACTTTGGCTATTGCTGGTATAATCGATACTGGTCTATATCCATCAATGTCATCCCTTTTGCCTTTAAATATCGGGGACACTTTTGATATTTTCAGCGGTGACGGGTACGAGCCTTCCCTAAGACACTTATTAAACAGTGTGGCGAGAACTGGAGCTAGGGGCGAAATTGCTAGGTTTAGCTCCATCGACACACCATATATGTCTTTTGACTTTTTTGGGGGTATTCTAGACGAGACTATGCGGAATACTTCATCCGCCGAGAAACTGGTCAGTCTGAGAGAGCGGTTAGTTGGCTGACGCGCTGACACTAACATTTTACCAACGGTAGCAGCATCAGCTTTAGGAGCCCCACAGGTAGCAGCTGCATTTAAGAAACGAGCGTTCATAGCATTTACTGCGGCTTTTGGTGAACTAAACTGTTTGCCGTTGCAATCCTTTACGATATCGGTGAAATTCAACCTAGGTGTATTATTTTTCCCCCTCTCTGTGTTCACGATGCCCCACATAGCTTTAGACGGATTCGTACTTCCGCGTATAGTTCTATTATAATGGTTTGTTTTAGACATCTTCAAAGTTGAATTGTATTTCCTGTTGAGATCGTCAAATATAGCTATTAAGTCCTCTTCCTCAGGAAATTTGTCAACTAATTTAGAAATGTCAAATAACAACGATTTCAGATTTAGTATGTGAGGTGTAACCCACGACGCGTCACGTTTACTATTTGGTGTTTGTTTTATCGGGAAACAAGTGTCATACTTATTTGCTAAAATATTTATCAGTGCCAACACAAATGCATGAGCGGTCTTGTTTCTCTGACTTACTTCAGACCAATCTATACTGTCAACAGATATAATAAAATTTGCGCGGTTATTTTGCGAGAAATCACGCGTCAGGCGAGTGAGCTGTACTGGCGTTGACTGAGCGAATGTCACTACTCCGCGTACGGCTAAGTGATCTGACAGAAGCGTATTTATGGAGTTTGCGGTAGTTCTCGCGCTACATTTGTAAAAATAAGGTCTATCGCACGCAGTAATGTGTGATGTGCGGTTTGAAGGGTAATGTTTCCAGAGAAATTACACGGCTTCGGTTGAACTGAGTTCGGAAGCCGTCTCGCGGTGGCACCGACCTTCGAACGCGCCGTCGGGTATCTCGGTGATGTTGGTGGTGAAGGTGGTGAGCACGCGCAGGCCGGGCAGGCCGCGGAAGGCGCCGGGCGGCAGCGCGCCCACGTCGGCCGCGCCCAGCTCCAGGCGGCGCAGCGCCGGCGCGGCCAGCGCGCCCGGCCGCAGCGCGCCGCGCGCGAACCGCCACACCGTCAGGCTCGCCAGCGCCGGGCACGCCGCCAGCGCCGCCGTGGGCAGCGGGCCGCGCGCCGCCACAACACAAGCCTGTTAGCACCGAGCTCTAGCCGTAGACTGAGCACCCTGTTGATCGCGCATGAAACGAATCTGCTAACATTCATAAGTCACCAGCGGGGGCGCAGGACGAGGTACAAAGTCGCGGTGTGATAAGCCGAATATCCATGTCACTTGGCACTACTTTCCAGCAATGATTGGACTAAACGAGATAGAGTTATGCAAACTTCTAAGGACAGAGCAGGATGCAAAGAAAGACACCAATGGGTTCAACGGTAGGTTGGATGTGCAGTTATGCTTATAAAACGCTCCGGAGGAGGAGTCGTACGAGCAGTCAAATGGGGAATTGACTGTGGCTGAGAATGCCCTGTGGCAAAGTAACATGCACTAGAGTCACTAGACACATCGTTGACCACAAAGAGTTAGCATTGTAGTGGTAGGACTCTTAGCAGAATCCACCTGGGGGTACCACTCCTTTGCCAGTTATTCTAACGACAAGCACTAAAGTGTAAATACTACTGTGTTCCGGTTTGCAGGTTACTGTGCTTTTCATGTTCCAATAGCTTGGCGTGTCTGTGCTGTTATGTGGCAAGCATGTTGCTTACCATCAGACGCATGTCCTGCTCGTCTCGTCAAACCACCACAACGTGAGACTTTCCAACGTGAAAGACGCAGGCAAAGCCTTCGTTGGCATCGTGCCCCCCACCCCACCCTGTGGACACCACGTCACCACTGCCCCGGATGGCCTCTTCTCTCCATTTTATACTAAAAACTTCTTCAGGCGCGTTGAACATTCCCTGAGTAAAGAAAAATCTTCGATTTCTCGTCATCGTCACCTAATATTAGCATTTCTATTTATTTACACAATTAAAAAATGAAGCTTGAAATTATAAAAACCAACACATTAATACATGTTTGAGCTAATATAGGCAAGGACTTCGACCTTGAAATGGCCCAATTTGACAAAGAAAATATCCAAATCTGCGTGTTGAGTGATTGGGCCGTTCATAAGTTCAACAATTCCCTTCTATCGGCAGTCCCTATGACTGCCAAACTATTATTTTTTGGTGTGTATCCCGGTCCCGGTCCCTTTATTTTCCCGGGATACAAGTCAATGTTCTTCCAGACTAGCTGTGTCCCAAATTTCATTCAGATAAGTTCAGATTTTCCTACGTGATCGATCAACAAACATCCAAATTTCCTAACATTGACATTTATAATATTAGTAGGAGTTTAGTTTAGTTTAGTTAGGATTAGTAGAGGCGCAGTGTGTCGTGGGCACACTGGGAATGGGCAGTGTGTTGCGTCACGTCGGTGTCGCGTCACGTCGGTGTCGCGTCACGTCGGTGTCGCGTCACGTCGGTGTCACGTCACGTCGGTGTCGCGTCACGTCGGTGTCGCGTCACGTCGGTGTCACGTCACGTCGGTGTCGCGTCACGTCGGTGTCGCGTCACGTCGGTGTCGCGTCACGTCGGTGTCGCCAGGGTCGACACGTACCGGGGTCGCTCGGGTACTTGAGCGTGAGGTCGCGCACGTCGAGCCCGCGCAGGTTCTCCGCCGTCGGCGCGCCCGCCGCGTCGCTGGAACACACAGAGCCGCTACACTCACGGGGGTTACATTACAACAGGGAAGGTGACTGGGGCAAAAATTTACCGTTCTATTCAGTCCGTCAGGTAGATTGTAAAAAAATGTGGGACACGTATTTATTGTTCCATCAAATTATTTAAAATCGACACAGATATTTATGTAAACAAAGCATGTGGTTGGCATGTGGTGGTCACAGTAATAACTGTAACGCATTGGCGAAACCTGTAATGTTACTTTTATATGAAACAAATAAATAAATGTGCTTCATTTGGTTTGTACTTATCGTTTCAATTTGCCGCGTAAAGCTTAGATGTATAATTGATCTGTGTATTTGTTTAATTCTATGAAGCTGTCTTATTGTCTTTGAGTGATAGATACATATACAATTTCGAATGTTTTCTTCTTTGGATAGATACAGCAATAATGTTATAGACGGTACGTTAAACAAGCGGCAATAAAATTGTAGGTAATTAAATAAGAACTGGTGAAACAATGGATTTAAAAGTTGTTTCTCATTTAGGTAAGTTACTCAATAGTTAATGTTAAACAGTGTTGTCTAAGTGTAAAAACTATGTACTTTGTGGTATAAAATAAAATCCTTTCTTTTCACTGAATTGTCCACCAATAGGTATTTATTTATTTATTTCAGAGCAACTCAGTTTTAGTTATAGTTTTATTGTTCACCATAATATCCAAGGAGAATTTAATTGCATTAATTATCTCGAAAGTATGCATTATTTCCCAACAAATCGCATACATTATCTCGAACATATGCATCTTCCTTAGCTTTAAAAATATGCATAGCCTCTTAATAAATTGCATTTATTATCTCGAAAATATGCATACTTCTTTAGCAAATTGCATTAATAACCTCGAATAAATGCATAATTCCTGAGCAAATTGCATGAATCATCTCGAAATAATGCATAATTCCTGAGCAAATTGCATGAATCATCTCGAAATAATGCATAATTCCTGAGCAAATTGCATGAATCATCTCGAAATAATGCATAATTCCCGAGCAGATTGCATTATTATCTCTTGTTTACTGACGTGATTTCCAGTCGCACGCCGCCGGGCGCCCAGTCGGCGCCGCGCGCGAGGCAGGCGAGGGGCGCGGCGGGGGGCAGGCGGCACGCCGCCGCCGCCGCGCTGCGCAGCGTGACGCGCCCCGCCGCCGCCGCGCCGCCGCCCGGCGCCAACGGCACGGCGCTGCAGTTCAGCGTGAGACCCTGCGGGGGGGGACGTTTTACTCCAACAAAAACTAAATAAAAAAAAATAGCTAGAAATGGCTACTTCGGATTTGTAATCTGTATAACATACGACTAGTCAAGCCCTTTCATTTGATACCCATATTGAGGTAGTTATGAAAAAAATCATGTAATCGCCATTTTGTGATGGCGGCCATCTTGGATTTGATTGATTTGATAAAAAAAAAACAAAATGAGAGCATACAAAGAGTATACATTTTTAAAGTTTAAATTGAACTTTATATTGTACGATAATAGGTATCGTACAAATAAGTGTCAAAAATTAAAATATACGTATTTATTACAATTGTAATGAACAATGTCAATTTTTTTACAACTTTATTGTGAGTTTGCCATCACTATATAAAAACTCCATCTTGAATCGATATTAACCAAACATAGCTAAGAACATCCACACGAAAATGAACCTTCAAATAAAAAACCCGCATCGAAATCGACCCATCCGAAATTGAACGACAGACATCGACGTCAAACGTATAACATCCTTTTCTTGGTCGTGGGTTAAAAAAAAAGAAGTGTGGGACTCGGAGACTGCCGCGGTACAGCTATTGCATGTTGCATGCATTTTTATCAACATAAGCAATAGGGATGTTAACAATTTTTCGGAATTGCTTTTATTTTGAAGAGTGACATTTGTTTACCATAAAAATATCACGTGAAATCCGTTAAGTTGGCAACACTGCTAAGAGCATTTAGTCTGTAAAGCTAATACAAATAAGATTCAAAGTCGAATGACCGAGTGGGGAGGACGGCGTTACGGTCTTCCATCCCTCTTTCTTGTGAACATAAGAAAGAGATGCACGATCACTAAAATTCGGTCCCCAGGCCCGCGATAAAACGATAAAAGCTATGCAATAGCTTAAAAGACTTGCTAATCATCGACCGACCTGCAGGCCTCCTGTCTACACATATAATGATCTACATAATGTACAAAAATAATGCAGTGCAAGTTACATGCGCGGGATATTCCAATTAAATGAATAAGAGAGCTTTATTTTATTTTTTTAAACGTTACACACTTTCAACACTTTATTTGTACAATAACAGATTACATTTATAGATTTATCCAATGGCCCCACACTAGGCTCTGGGCCCGTGTCGTGGGTGCCTTTATCAGACATTTCAGAGCTCGAGTAGTGCATCCTCACTCGCTCAAGGTCGCGCGGTTTTAGCCTACAGCTAGACCGTTCCTCGCACGGAACAAGTGCCCGGCGGTTGTCGAACGCACGTCTGAGCGCTCGCGCAGTACGTTTCCCGCGCAAAATTACGTCGCCATATATTGTGCTGTATATGGATGCACGAGTCAAAACACAAACAAAGAATTATCATTTTCTGTATTGCCTAAGGACGAAGAAAGGTAAGTTATTTGATTGATTTACATCAGTCATTTTCTTGTAGGTACATATTGAAGTTATGCCTTTTATAGGTGTTTTTACAGATTTTGATTGTGTATTCAAATAATTTGGTTGATGTTAAGGTAATGTGAACATAATCTGATGTGTGTTAAGTTATTTCATACCGTATACTTACATTGAAATATTTCCTATAACTTAATATGTAGTCCGATTCGGAAGTCCATATTTCCTATTTCCTTGTAGAACTCACCGTACCGTGGGAAACTAATATACCTAAAGACCACGCGATGAAACAAAATAAGTATTACGACCTCCTAAACGAATTAACAAATAACGGCTATGTAGTTAGTTTATACGCTGTAGAAGTGGGAGCGAGAGGTATACCAGCAAAATCTCTCTATAACCTGCTGAAAGACCTTGGCTTATCCAGAAGTGCAGTAAGTTCTATACTAGAACGAGTATCTAAAGCTGCACTAGTAGGGTAGTAGGTTCATATCAGATTTGGCTGGGCAGGGAGAGAGAAAGGCGAGTAGTGAAGGTGAGTGTTGATGTACGTCAGAAAGGGGCCCCTTAAACCTACGCCCGAGTCACAAGTCTCGGGATCTACTCGGGTTTTCTCTCTCTGCCACACGATGGACCCGGCACCCACACGGTGAATCCATGGAATGCTAAGAAAATCGTCTCTAGTTGCACAAAAAATACCATTATCTTAATATGTATAAATCTCCTGTCACGATGTTTGTCCGCGATGGACTCCTAAACTACTTAACCGATTTTAATCAAATTTGGACACCGTGTGTAGATTGATCCAACTTAAAAGATAGGATAGTTTTTATTTCGATTAATGGGCTTTATGTGACAATATCCGAGCGAAGCCGGAACGGGCCGCTAGTTTTTTATATTTTTCTCCTAACCGTACAAAAAGTACAGGACATTATAAAATAGCTTGTAATCGAAGCTGGTTGTATGTATTAGTGTAGGTAAGTACATTAAAATATGTAATATATTTATTAAACAACATTTAGACGATCAAGTAGAATAAAAACAGTCAAAGTATACTTTTATTGTTTTAATTTCAATGTGTCCGACCCTATGTTACGGCCTCTTCTAGCTGTCTTGCGCGTTACGAAGTAAATAACTAAAATATATAATCTGAGCTACAATGCTGACTACCTACATAACGAAAGGTTAATTTAATTTTTTTATTAGATAATATGTCGACAACCCTTTCGATGAGCATCATTCCGCGCTAGAAATACAAAGAATATTCCGGTTACAAAAACGTGCCATCCGGGCTATCGTCGGAGTAGACGATGAGACTTCCGTAAAACCATATTTTAGGAGTCTGGGCATTCTCACACTACCCTCGGTGGTAATAATGCAAGTAGCATTGTTTGTGAGAACTAACCTGGACTCCTACGAGGTATGTGGTGCGAACCATCGCTACCCCACGAGGAGCGCCGGCAGCCTCGGCGTGGTAAAGCGTAAGCTGTCCAAAGCCACAAAATTGACCCATGTTATGGGTCCAGATGTTTACAATAACCTGCCCGAACATGTGAGAGCCGCACCAAGCTTATGTAGGTTTAAATCTCGATTGCAACGCTGGCTTGTTGAGCGGGCGTTTTATAGATACGAGGAATTTTATGCTTTGCCTTTGTAACCCAGTAAATTATAATTGTGTAATTTAAATTAATTGACATTTTATTATAAATTTATAATAATTATTATATTATTTTTATATTCGACATTGTATGACTTAATAATTAATATTTACCACTATATTGTGCATTATTATACCGAATTTTGTTTTATAATTTGTGTATACTCACAATTATTATCCTGACATGTAAATTGGCTTTATGAAATAAATGATTATGATTATGACAGGGACAGAGTTACGCATTAGAAGAGAGCGCAAATGTTTAGGTGAAAATCGCGATAGGCATTGAGCGCTAATGCGAGCTGAATTGCACTTTGTTGCGTCCCAGCAAGAGTCGTTATTTATATAAAATTGATCGCTAAGTGAGGGTTCTGTACTAATATTTATTCTGTGGCTCGAGTTACATTGGGGTAATCTATACAAAACAGAACAAGTAGACAAAAACTAATAAAGACGATAATTTGGTTTGCAATCTTGTATCGGGATAAAAATACGGATATTGTAAAATTTTAAAAATTAAAAATTAGCTTAGGTATTATGCACTTTTGTGAGTAATAGGAAATGTAGGTATTTTATTTTATAAAATAAGAAAAAGTTTTTTTATCCGGAATCAGAAAGAACATCCATGTACTATAAAAGTATACACATACAAAACATAACGAATCAGCGTTAAAAATCCATAAATTACGTCACACGAATATGACGATTTTTACACCCCTCCCCCGGATTTGTCACAGTTGGTCACAAGACCCCTTACCTAGTATGACGTCACATATTTTGCAATTTCCGTTCAAATTTTGTGTTTGTAGGTTGTAGGTAATACTTACATAAATGAAATACATTTTAAACAAGAACAAAATTAAAAATTTTGTTTAACCCCCGACTACCTTAGATTTGTTATCTGTACAACATTCTACTAGTCAAGCCCTTTCATTTGATACCCATATTAAGGGAATTGTGAAAAAGGAAATGTAATTCGCCATTTTGTGGTAGCGGCCATCTTGGATTTGAAATTTGTCATAGTGCAAAGTATTCTACTAATCAAGCCCTTTCATTTGATACCCATATTGAGGTAGTAGTGAAAATATTGTATAATTCGCCATTTTGTGGTGGCGGCCATCTTGAATTTGAAATTTGTTATAGCGTTTAGTACTCTGCTAGTCAAGCCCTTTCATTTGATACCCATATTGAGGTAGGTTGTGAAGAAATATTTTGTCCGCCATTTTGTGGAGGCGGCCATTTTGAATCGATATTAACCAAACATAGCTAAGAACACCCGCACGGATATTAACTTTCAAATAAAAAAAACCGCATCGAAATCGGCCCATCCGTTTGAGCTCTACGGTGCCACAGACAGACACACACACAGACAGACAGACAGACAGACAGACAGACAGACAGACAGACAGACAGACAGACAGACAGACATCGACGTCAAACTTATAACACCCCTTTTTTTTGTCGGGGGTTAAAAATGAGACGTCACAAAATTTTAGACCCCTCCCCGCCCCTTGTCACACTTCATCGACCCCCCTTGACGTGAGACGTAATTTATGGATGGCCCCTAAGATCAACATTCTGTGACAGACTAACCTGAAGCTGAATGCAGTTTTAAGATTATAAAATATAATTATGTAGGTATATAAGGATGATATGACAAGGCCGCCAATGAAATTGCTATAGTGTTATTTTTTGTTTTGTAATTTTTCTTTGTGGCTATTTAATAAAGACTTGTTGTATTGTATTGTATATGTACATTTCAGCGGGTGTGTTACATGTTACCGATCTGCGTATTCTGGCCGCCTGCTGGGAGCTGGTAGCTCGAAATAGCAACAAGCTTTCATGGTTGACGTTCCAAAAACTCGAACGAATAGGTTTAACTCTACTATTAAGATAAGAACGTCTAGGCTTTGGAATACGTTGCCTGAGTGGGCTTTTCGCGATGGTTACAACCCTGGTGTCTTCAAATCGAGTGAATCGTTACTTTAGGAAACCATGTTAGCTCCATCGTAGACCGCATCATCGTGTAACATCAGGCGATCAGGTTAAAACCGAGTCAATAGAGATGTGTCGCGCAAACAGATATTATTCGGGATTTCCAGAGATACGACGCTATCTACTATGTCGAATGTTGTTTTTGTTCGGCCACTCGCTCGCACGCGGCCACGCTGTGACACTAACAGGTGAGATAGCGGCGGTCAGACGCAGACCGCTGGTCGGGTGCCCGGCTGGTACAGCGGCGGTCGGACGCAGGCCGCTGGTCGGGTGCCCGGCTGGTATAGCGGCCGGCAAACAAGTTGACCCAAAAGTGACGTGGAAGGGGAAAGTTCGCGCATGCGCACTTCCACCAAAGAGACCTTATAAACGTTTCTGCGCAGCCAACTTCGTTGGGTCAACTTGTTTGCCGGCAACTATACCGGCAGCCTCGCCTGCGCATATAAATATTGGCAAATCCATATCGATCCCTACATCATTGTGTATTTTTTAGGATAGTTAGTAATCCAGTCCATCCCCTAAAATATATAATAATAACTATCCCGGACATATTATAATTTGCTTGGGAATTATGCATGTTTTCGGGATAATGAACGCAACTTGATAAGGAACTATGCATAAATTGTAATAAGTACTTACATATATTTTAATGTTTGACACTTATTTGTACGATACTTATATTATAGTACAATAGAATGTTAAATTCAAACTTTAAAAATGTATACTCTTTGTATGCTCTTATTTTGTTTTTTTTTTCTAAAATGGACGTGTAAATTGTTCATAAGTTCGTACAATGTAAGTAATGTAAGTATCGTACAAATCAGTGTCAAACATTAAAATATACGTATTTATTACAATTGTAATGAACAATGTCAATTTTTAAAATTTAATTCTGAGTTTGCCATCACAATCTAAAAACTCGCTGTAACTATAAAAAGTTTGATCGATAAGCCAGCTTTTTAATCGGTTTTTGAAGCTACCCGAACTCGGTGCTGATTTAACTATTTTAGGAAGAGTGTTATAAACTTCCGGTCCCATAATGTGAGTCAGTTTTTCCGATCTCGCGAGAGAGTGAGGTATACTATCCAGCTTGTCAGCGTTACGTATATTGCGCAAACTATAGAAGCCAGATAGCTGATATGCATAGCTAAGTATTACCTACATAATATATCAGCTATCTGGCTTCCATAGTACAAGCTTTGCTTAGTTTGGGGTCAGATGGTGTTGTGTGTGAAATATATATACCTATATATATTTATATATAATTTAGAGTGACGAGACGAGCTATACATGTGCCTGATGGTAAGCAACATGCCTGCCACATAACAGCACAGTGACACGCGACTATTGGAACATGAGGAGACCAAATAATTACCTAGCACTGCACTGCGCTCGTCACCCAGAGATCTAAGATATTATATCTCTTAGCCCTGTAATTTCTCTGGAAACATTGCCCTTCAAACCGGAACACAATGTTTTCACATTACTGTTTGGCGGTAGAATAACTGGCAAAGGTGTGGTAGTTCCCCAGGCGGACTCTGCCAGGAGTCCTACCACAACAAAATATGTTATTGTGCCGAGTTTACTGAACTACTCGTAGGTACAGAATAATATGATAACTGCGCAAAACACAGACGTGCTCTGTTCGATAACGGCTGGGCTGGGACAGGCGGCTGATTCCGTACCAGCAAAACTGATAACGTAGGCCATGATTCAGCACGAAAACAACTGAATAAACTCGACCGTAGGTGAAGTAAAGAGATGTGTATGTATAATCCAACTATTTTATTTGGTCTTTGACTTGCTTTGGTCGTTTGAATCAAAGTTACTAATTCAATTTGTATCCCCTTCCTACGGTTTTTTAAGTGAAATCTACTTTTGGCGCGCCACGACAGATTTTTCGTGGGCTGTGAATTGAATTCGAGCGTCACGGTCTACTTCATCTTCGGGTAAATTCGTGGCCATGGCTGTCTAGAAATGCGTCAGTGGCGTCTAGAAGGTCTTACTCATGGCCACACTCTCCGGCTTTACCCGCGTGTCTTCCAAAGTAAGCTACAAAATCCTGAGTTTTAAGTTTTCACTTCTATAGGCAGTTCCAATGATTGCCAATTCTTTTTTTAATTTTTGGTCCGCATTTCACCACCAAGTCGCCTGATGGTAAGCGATGGTGCGGTCGATGATGACGCACGCTGAACTAGATAATACCTATACAGTATACACTCTGATCTTGACATGTTCGAGATTGTAAGTCTCAGGGAACAATGAAACCGGCGACTTCAGAAAGCTCTAACAGCTCCGGAAAGCGGCATTGTTTCATAGTTGGTGTTCCAAAGACACAAAGTTTTAATTTCACTTTCGAAATAAGAATATCTAAACATCAGAATGCGTCGCCTGAGTGAATATTTCTTGATGCATATAATTTCAGTTTCTTGAAATCTAGAAAGAATTAATTTGTTCTAGCTTAGCGCGCTCCATCGTGGACCGCATCGTTGTTTAACGTCAGTCGTGGTTTAAGATAGCGGGCAAGTGCAAATTATCTCTTTTTCCTTCGCATAATTCGGGCTGGTAGTGATTCTAAGTAATTAATTACGATGCATAGCAACGTTTTCGGCCAGTTATTCTACCACCAAACAGCAATGTGCAAACATTACTATGTTCCGGTTTGAAGAACATTGTTTCCAGAGAAATTACAGGGCACTGAGGTAAGTCATCTCACACTATGCAAGCGAGAATCGACCCCACGACCTCCTGCCTCGTAGGTAGAGCTAAAATCACTAACTCACGAGCTAATTAACAATACTTATATGATACAGCTTCAAACTATGCATGATATTGATGTGTTTAGCGTTTCGAATATGCTGTTATAGAATACAGGACCTGGACGGCATGATAACGCGAGTTGGCTGTTATCACAGCGTCCTCTGCCCACGGGTGGGTGAAAATAAACGACAATTGAATTTTATTATTTTTGATATAAATTTGTACTTTACCACCATCTCCCCTTCTCTTTCATAGTATAGAGCCGAGACGAGCAGAACACGAGCCTGATGGTTAGCAACGCCTGCCCGTAACAGTAACAGTGAAATGCGGCTTTCAGAACATGAAGAGTCCAAATCATTACCTAACACTGCACTGCACTTGTCATCTAGAAATTTAAGATGTTTTATCTCTGTACCCTGTAATTTCAGTGGAAACATTGCCCTTCAAACCGGAACATAGTAACGTTTGGACAGTACTGCTTGCGGGTAGAATAACTGGCAAAGATGTGGTACTTCCCCAAGTACAAGTAAATACGATGTAAATACAATAAACCTGATGTTAAGCGACGATGCGGTCTACGATGGAGCGATTACCTAGAAGAAACCGATTCACTCTCGATTTGAAGACACCAAGATCATAAATTAAGATTATATTAATTTTGGCTACTTTCACAGTATCAGGTGCGTCCTACGGGATCTTATCACGGGGTTCGGCTGCGGACGGACACTCTGTTTTATATCGCAAGAGAGAGCAGCCCGCGGCCTGTAGTCCGCGTGGCATGAACAGGTAGACTGGCACCGACACCAACAGGTGACTGAGTGGCGCTTAATATAATTATATCAGACTAGATGTCTGCCCCGGCTTCGCCCGTGGAACATATATAGCACTCATCGAAATCCCGCACATATCCAACAGTAAAAAAAATTTGAAATCGGTTCAGTCATTCCTGAGAATATCGCTTTCAAACAAAACATCTCTTCAGCTACCTGCTACGCCACCTGGCGGAAATTGGTCGTACCAACTCAGAGATTAGCAAAGGTTTTATATTCAAGAAGTATGTAATCTGTGATATTCAATGACGCAATCTTAGACACATGCTGTCATGTGTCATGTCAAAGCACGAAACGTACGAAAACTCTCAAAAAGGAATATTTTTTCCCGATTTCGTTACATTCTTGATTCATGCTCCGCTTATGTTCTATAGCCTATAGCCTTCCTCGATATGGACTATCCAATAGAAAAATAATCTTTCAATTCGGACCAGTACTTCCCGAGATCCTAGCGTTCAAACAAACAAACAAACTCGTCAGCTTTATAATATTATTAGTATAGATTATTTTTCGCTTTTGAGTGCCTATTTGTGGTTTTGAAGTCGGTTTAATTTTTTGTAGAAAATAGTTTATTTTACCCTTTTTAGTACAACATAAGTTTTCATTAATGCATTTACACAATAAAGTTTTGACAGGATCCGATTCCATAACTTTTGTGAAATCTAAAATGACATGGGTCATCCAAACACAATTGTAGGCAAAATTTTAGTTTTTGTTCACATTTCAAAAACTACTCGGCTGATTTCGATGAAACTTATATGGGTCTATTCGGGAAGCAAACTGATCCGAACACAAAGAGAAACATTGAAAATGGTTCGGGCGTTCTCGACAAATCAGGTAACATAAAAAAACATTGTGGTCGATTTAAACCTCCTCCTTTTTGGAAGTCGGTTAAAAAGGCAAAACATAATACTCGTTTGTAATAATGTATAGAATAGAAATGTTTTGAAATTATAATTTTATAGTAGGTAAGGGTAAATAATAATATTTAAATTTTAAATCCATTGATGTTATATCGGCTGTCCTCGTGTAAATAGATACGTATTTACTGTATGTTTGTATTAATTATTTGATTTTGACAAATCCTTTTTACAGCTGCATTTAATTGCCGACACCCCTTACAGCTGCAGTATTTTTAATTAGTAAAATTACAATTCTATGCATTATTCATATTTTTAAGCTATTGCATAGCTTTTATCGCGGGCCTGGGGACCGAATTTTAGTGATCGTGCATCTCTTTCTTATGTTCACAAGAAAGAGGGATGGAAGACCGTAACGCCGTCCTCCCCACTCGGTCATTCGACTTTGAATCTTATTTGTATTAGCTTTACAGACTAAATGATCTTAGCAGTGTTGCCAACTTAACGGATTTCCCGTGATATTTTTTATGGTAAACAAATGTCACTCTTCAAAATAAAAGCAATTCCGAAAAATTGTTAACATCCCTATTGCTTATGTTGACAAGAACAAAATTAAAAATTTTGATTAACCCCCGACTACCTTAGATTTGTTATCTGTAGAACATTCTACTAGTCAAGCCCTTTCATTTGATACCTATATTAAGGGAATTGTGAAAAAGGAAATGTAATTCGCCATTTTGTGGTAGCGGCCATCTTGGATTTGAAATTTGTCATAGTGCAAAGTATTCTACTAATCAAGCCCTTTCATTTGATACCCATATTGAGGTAGTAGTGAAAAATATTATATAATTCGCCATTTTGTGGTGGCGGCCATCTTGGATTTGAAATTTGTTATAGTGTTTAGTACTCTACTAGTCAAGCCCTTTCATTTGATACCCATATTGAGGTAGGTTGTGAAGAAATATTTTGTCCGCCATTTTGTGGAGGCGGCCATTTTGAATCGATATTAACCAAGCATAGCTAAGAACACCCGCACGGATATTAACTTTCAAATAAAAAAAACCGCATCGAAATCGGCCCATCCGTTTGAGCTCTACGGTGCCACAGACAGACACACACACAGACAGACAGACAGACAGACCGACAGACAGACAGACAGACAGACATCGACGTCAAACTTATAACACCCCTTTTTTTTGTCGGGGGTTGATAAAAATGCATGCAACATGCAATAGCTTTACCGCGGCAGTCCCCGAGTGCCACACTACTTTTTTCATTGTTATTTTATCTTAGACCCAGGTGTTTTGCTTTTTTGTGAATGACGGCAAGTTGTTTATGAATTTATGGTTGGAATAAATGAATTGAATTGAATTGAATCAGGGTATACTCATTCAGGCGACGATTTTGTTTGCGTGAGTCACTCCAGGATTCTAGGGATCTTTGTCATTTGAGTTTTTTTTAATAGAAGTGACGAGACGATCAGGAATCATCATCATTACGAATAATGGATTAAAAGAGGTATTGAAACGGTATGGAACCAATGCCGTACATAATCAAATGACCAAATTTACTCTGTAAATCGACGGAAAATCAAGAATTTTTCTGACAAACTAATAATGAAAATAATAAAATGTATATTTTTTAAAGTTTCAATGGCTCTTCTAATTTATTATTCCGTAACGCCGTACAAAAATCATGCGGCAAGAAGAAATGATCGAGGGTTGCAAACCCCCTCTTCAACTGCACTCAGTTGGACAGCTTACAAGTGACGGCATAGTGCTCAATCTTATTACTTTATACCCTTCTATCATCCTACATAGGTCTCCTGCTGTATCAGATGACCCATACATGTTGTTGACGCGTCTGTAGTCTAATACATTAGCAAGTATATCAAATACCCATTAAAGATTCCAGCCACAGGTAAAGAGCTGATAACTTTGAATATGAATCGATTTTGATGTCTAAGAACACTCACATCTAATTCAGATTTCAAACAAAATCGGTAAATTATTTTGGGAGCTACGATGCCAGAGACAAACACACACACAGACAAGCTTCGCCAAACTTACTTATAACACCTGCTTAGGAGGCGTTCAAGTACATAAATTCCGTAACGCAATTTTTAAAAATTATACGGTTATCTATACTAATATTATAAAGCTGAAGAGTTTGTTTGTTTGTTTGAACGCTAGGATCTCGGGAAGTACTGGCCCGGATTGAAAGATTCTTTTTCTATTGGATAGTCCATTTATCGAGGAAGGCTTTAGGCTATAGAAAATAACGCTACTATTAACAGAAGCGGAGCATGAATCAAGAATGTAACAAAATCGGGGAAAAATATTACTTTTTGAGAGATTTCGTACGTTTCGTGCTTTGACATGACACATGACAGCATGTGTCTGAGATTGCGTCATTGAATATCACACCTCTTGAATATAAAACCTTTGCTAATCAAACTTTTTTTTTCTAAATTTGAGTTGGTACGACCAATTTCCGCCAGGTGGCGTAGCAGGTAACTGAAGAGGTGTTTTGTTTGAACGCGATATTCTCAGGAATGGCTGAACCGATTTCAGTCATTCTTTCACCGTTGTATATGTACGGGATCCTGATGAGTACTATATAATTTACCACGGGCAACGCCGGGGCGGACATCTAGTATATATATAGAGCTTATATACAGGGCTTAGAGATATAACATCTTAGATGTCTGGGTGACGAGCGCAGTGCAGTGCTAGGTAATGATTTGGCCTCTTCATGTTCCAATAGCTGCGTGTCAGTGCTGTTACGTGGCAAGCATGTTGTTTACCAGGCACAAGTCGTGCTCGTGTCGTCACTGTTGATGAATAAAAGAGTGGTCACCCCCGCAGTCGAGGCCGAGGCCGGTGTCCGAGTACTGCGCCTTCTGGCCGCCGCACTGGAACCAGCCGGCGGCCGGCGCGCACTCCTCGCAGGCCGCCGGGCAGCGCGCGCCGGCGGGCGACGGCGGGCTCTGCAACACCACACACAATTCATATTATAAGCCAGTTCAAATAGACGTTTTGACGTGACAACGTCTTATAAATTGGTTTGCCGGGTGACACTTCAAGAAACTGCGTTACGCTCCGCTCACGTTATGCGCTCACAACGAGAGCGAGTGAGAGGCACGCGTCCCTTCCGTAAAATTATTTTACCACTCAAAGTCGTTGTCACGTAAAACTTTCGCCCGTATACCGACTTTACAGGCAACCAATTTTTTTGGTAAACTTTGCAATATAGTAACTTTGACAAACTTTGCAACATAGTAACTTTGACAAACTTTGCAACATAGTAACTTTGGTAAAATTTCCGATCCAAATTTCTTTTTCATGAGGTTTAGGATCATTCATTTACTGAGCATAAAATCACAAAATGCTGACAGATTCAGGTTGAGCTTCAAGCGCATCTTGAAAAACTTTTTAGGCCGCTATCTCGGATACTATGCACTTTAGTGCCAAAACTATCGGGACTATGATCGTGGAATCAACATCCCACGTAGCAATAACCTCATGAGCCAAGTCAAGGTACTCGCTAAGCTTGTCCTTCTCAGCTTTCACGAGGTTCTCGTCATGTGGTACGGTGATGTCGACGACCACAGCCCGACGCTGAGACCGGTCTACCAGCACGATATCAGGCTTATTGGCGACAATAGTCCTGTCCGTGATGATAGAGCGGTCCCAGTAGAGCAACGCACGACCATTCTCGAGAACTGGCAGAGGTACTTGTAGCACGGCACCTCACACTCGGCCAGTTTCCAGTTTTCCCGAGTTTACACGAAGACTTCTTTCATTTACAAACGTGACGCTTGAGATCTATATTAATTCAGCCCACGAACAATATGTGTGTGGTGCGACAAAACAAGATTTCACATTAAAAAAAACGATCAACTAAATTTTAAAATTGAAGCTATAATGTCTTAGATTTATGCGTGACGAGCGCAGTGCAGTGCTAGGTAATGATTTGGACTCTTCATGTTCCAATAGTTGCGTGCCACAGTGTTGTTATGTTACAGGCATGTTGCTTGCCATCAGGCACGTGTCCAGCTCGTCTCGTCATTGATACAATAAAATAATTGAGAACCTCCTGTGAAGGCAGGTATCCAATCTCTGCCACATCGATGTTGACGTCATTCCCCGGCGGCGCGGCGGAGAGGTCGGCGGGTCGCTCCCCGGGGCTGCGCCGCCGGCGTGGGTGCTCCCCGCGAGCCCAGCCGCTGCCGTCACCAGCAGCCACGCTACCAGCTTCATGGCGCCATCGCTGGAACAACACATACAAATGTTAAATAATTTATATTAAACTAGTTAGCGGTTAGTTATCTATACTAATATTATAAAGCTGAGGAGTTTTTGTTTGTTTGAACGCTAGGATCTCGAGAAGTATTGGTCCGAATTGAAAAATTATTTTTCTATTGGACAGTCCATTTATCGAGGAAGGCTATAGGCTATAGAACATAACGATACTATTAATAGAAGCGGAGCATGAATCAAGAATGTAACAAAATCGGGAAAAAATATTCCTTTTTGAGAGTTTTCGTAGCGTGCTTTGACATGACAACATCTGTCTAAGATTGCGTCATTGAATATAAATTTTTGCTAATCAAATTTGTTTCTAAATCTGAGTTGGTACGACCAATTTCCGACAGGTGGCGTAGCAGGCAGCTGAAGAGGTGTTTTGTTTGAACGCGATATTATCAGGAATGACTGAACCGATTTCAATCATTCTTTCACCGTTGTATATATATGTACGGGATCCTGATGAGTGCTATATAGTACCACGGGCGAAGCCGGGGCGGGCATCTAGTATATTTTAATAGCACTCCGGGATTACGTACATATCCAACGGCGAAAGAATCTTAAACTCGGTCCAGTAGCTCCCGAGAGATCGGCGATTTTTTTCTGGCGTAGGTCAAAATCTTGCACAAAATATTCTAACAGATTTAAATACTTCTGAATCCCATTTAGCTTCATCTGTCACATCAGACAACCCACCAACTAATTCACTATACTTCTCACCCACTGATAGTTTTGAAATTTTGAAAATTATTTTCGGTCTCAAATCTGCATCAGCTCCGGGAAGCGATAACATAAGTAACGAACTAATCAAAAAAGCCAGTCCTATTCTTGCTTCACCAATAGCGCACATCTGTAACCTAAGTATTGCTCAAGGTGTCGTCCCGACTTGTTTCAAAGTGGCAGACATTTGCCCCATCTTTAAAGCGGGTGACAAGTCGGTGGTTACAAATTACCGACCTATATCTTTACTGCCATCTCTCTCAAAAATATTAGAAAAAGTTGTCAATAAAAGGTTGTTGGGATTTTGGAAAAAAATAACGTATTGTCTCCTAACCAGTTTGGATTTCGGGCTAACAAATCAACAGAAGATGCAGTAGTAGCCCTGGTTGACCATGTTACGCACTGTCTCGATCAAAAACAAAAATGCATTGAGGTATTTTTAGATATGGCTAAGGCTTTCGATGGGGTGTCCTGGGCCTATATTGCTGCGGAAGTTGGAACTTGTCGGTATTCGCGGCACAGCACTAGACTGTTTCGTTCATATTTGTGTGACCGGAAACACAGAGTCCGGCTGTCCAACTTGCATAGTGACTATACTTCTGTCTCTTTCGGCGTGCCTCAGGGCAGCGTTCTTGGATCCACACTATTTCTAGTCTATATTAATGACCTTTGCCAGCTGAAGGTCAACGGTGCCAGGTTTTTTACCTTTGCTGATGACACAGCGCTAATTTTTGAAGGGAAAGACTGGCCTGAAGTTACGGTGCACGCACAACATGGTCTCAAAGAAGTAGCTAATTGGCTCCAAAAAAATCTACTGACTCTAAATGCTGCAAAAACAAAATACCTAACTTTTGGAATAAGACAGCAAGCCCTTCCGACTCCTCTGAGTATTCAGCTTCATACATGTAAAGTGATTTCAAATGGAACTCAGATGTGTATGTGCCCGGAACTAGAACGTGTTGAGACATTAAAATACCTGGGGGTCACGATAGACCATAGACTAAAATGGGACAGCCACAATTAAAAACTTATGCACAAGACTTCGTAAAATGGCATACTTGTTTAAAACGATTGGCTCTGTCGCAGACCCTAGTACCCTAAGAATTGTATACACAGCACTATGTGAATCCATACTTAATTACTGCATCATCTGCTGGGGTTCTGCCAATAAGACTCTCATGATCAAATTGGAAAGAGCACAACGCCTTGTTCTAAAAGTTGCTTACAAAAAGTCTTACCAATACCCCACAAGCCTACTATATAGCGAGACAAAATATATGACAGTCCGCCAACTATACATTCTGATGGTCACCTTAAAGTTTCACAAAACAGCTATTGTCTCAATTAACCAAACCACAAGATCATCCAGACGTAATGTTTGGAAAATCCCCCCCATTAAAACTTCGTTTGCACGACGCTCCTTTTCCTTCATGGGTCCTTCTATATACCAAAACATTGATGCTTCTCTGACTATATTGAACCTGTCGCGCTTTTTATGTAAGAGGAAAATAAAACATTGGTTATTTTCTCTAAACTACATCGAAACTGAGAAAATACTAGTGTCAAACGTATTATGACCGCAAAGGGGCCTGCTGCAACAGTTTGAGCCAGAGCAACATTTAATCCACCCATACTCGTAGCATCAGCTGCTCAATAGATGCTTCAGCAGTGTGGTCTCAAAATTTGAGTTGTAAGTAGGTATAAGCAGACCACAAACGCAATCCCACACTCTCATGCACACACACACACCCTCATACACAATAAGTAGCCGTGAAATGGAAGCCATGAACTTGAGATATTTTTATTCATAGTATTTTTTTCTGTCTATTTTTTGTTTGTTTGTTTTACCGATACGGGCCTTCCCTGATCTCTAGTATTCCACATTGCCCTTATCTGTTTTTATTGTTTACTTTCTCTTTTCTGGAACAAGAATGTACCATCATGTCTAATGTAACTAAGTACCTACTACAATATCACTAACAACTTCACTATATGGAAGAAAACACTGAATCCCACAACACAGGACATCCCTAGTGTGGGATGCAGGGTCCACCTCCTAAATGAAGTTAACTATGCTGATCACTGCTATTGTTGCTCAAACTCCCTCACACACACACACACACACACACACACACACACACACACACACACACACACACACACACACACACACACACACACACACATACACACACACATACACACACACATACACACACACACACACATACACACACACATACACACACACACACTCATAAGCATCCTCACCAGTAAAATTGTGCCGTTGTAATAATCTAAAAATATTCAATTTATCATGACTGTATTCATATTTTATTCTTATTGTCTTGGATTAATTGTATTACGACTTTTTGTGATGATGAGGGCTTATCTTCGGGCGGAGTGGGGGGAGGAATTCAAGACGCCTAAATAAAAACGTTGTTCTCGAGCAACAGCAATAATAAAGATGGATATACACAAAGTACATATTTTTGTTCCTGCCTCTACACTATGCGATAGCTATTGGATCACAAAAAGGCTAGTTTTTTTTTCTTTCCTGTATTCTTTCTTGAATGAAGCCCTCATTCTAACTGATACTTAATCTTAATTTAAATTAATTTAACTCTGATACCTGATAAGGAGTCAGAAGCTTGAAATAATAAATATTGAATAATTGATCGTATAAAATGTATAACATTATCTTGAAATTCACTATGTTATTATAAAGTCATTGAAACTTCCTGTGTAATCCGCCTAAGCGCAAAATCAATTGTTATAAATTCTACCCACGGGGTAAATACAGGCGTAGCCTAGTTTGGGACCCATCATATAAACTGCAGAGCCAGATGTGACACTATTGAAATATTTACTTTTGTTAACCTATGTGCTGCTATTCTCATGGAAATAAATAAATGACTTATTATTATTGTTCTATTGAAACTATGTTAATGTGTAACTTCATTTATGTTCCTTGTATTTTTGAAAAAATAAATTGAAAAAAATAATTTAAAAATTGAAGTATCAGCGGGAGGCTCTGGAGGAACCAATCGAGAGGTTTGCCAAAAAGCTCACAGGGAACGACACTCTTGCGCGAAAAAACTTCACTCTTGAACAATGAGCACGCCGCAAAATTGCAAGCTTATTGGTTTTATATCGGACACACTTCGGAAACATCGGAATGCGCTGCCTAAGTGTTTTCCGCGATGGTTCAAATCTTGGTGTCTTCAAATCGAGAGTGAATCGGTATCTTCTAGGTCAACACGCTCCATCGTAGACCGCATCGTCGCTTAACATCAGGTGAGATGGCGGTCAAGTGTAAATCTATTAAGGTAAAAAAAACAATCCCTTATCCTACTACTAATTAAATAAATAATAATATTAATAAATATTGGTGGACAATTCACACACAACACCATCTGACCCCAAACTAAGCAAAGCTTGTAATATGGCGGCCAGGGAGCTGATATAATACTTGTAATATAATAGTTGTAAATACATACTTATTATACATAGACCCAGACACAGTGCAAACATTTGAATTCATCACACAAATATTTGCACGGGGTGGGAATCGAACCCACGACCCTCGGCGTCGAAGGCAGCGTTACTACCCACTAAGCCACGAGGCCAGTCAATAATTAATGCTACAAATAAATGTCAATGTCTAGATGTTAGGATATTTGGATGTTTGTTGCTCAATCACCTCGTAACATCTGAACGAATCGGGCTAACAATTGAGATACAGACAGGCTACTTTTAATCCCAGGAAAATAACGTAAGACACCGCGGGACACTGCCAGTAGTTTATATACAGAGCCAGTAACAATGACCCGCGGACGAGCGGCCATTGCCACACAGTGACTGCACCGCAAACTTACCGCGCAGCGGGCGGGCGGCGCTACTGCCGCACTACCGACTAACATACACATTATACACTGTGACTACTGAAGTTACGCCGACAAACCGCAGATAAAATTAAAATGGTAATGTATGGCAATGTTCAAATGGCTGTGGGAAAATTATATTACTCTGTTTAGCAGAATAATTGATTATACTAGTGATATATGACGATACATCGCACCAAGCATACATAGGTACATATACTTCATTGAAAATAATAGTTATTTGTTATACAAGAGTGCAAAGTTGATTTTTAACCGCGTGCTCAATTTTGATGACCGAGCAAGCGAAGGATTCTAAAATTGAATCACGAGCGCAGCGAGGATTCAAAATTAGAATCCTGAGCGTAGCAAGGGAATCAAAAGAGCACAATCTTTGCACTCGAGTGCAACACTTTTCATTCCACCTCAGCGAGGAAATGACTAAATGCAAATTTTTTAATGTTTTCGCGCTAAGCAAATTAAAAAAAAATAAGTACACCAAGGAGGTTCTGAGTCGGAGGAGTCTGAGTTTTTAACATATTCAAAAAAATGTATGATGCATTCGGTACCAAGGAGGTAGAAATAAATAGGTTGAATTATGTTTTGAATTCAAAACCTCAGTACACACGATGTTCTAAATTCAAATTTACTTTAACCTCTAGAGGGTAAAAAACGACTTTTGCGCCCTGATATCGAGAAGCAAAAGCACTCTTTCCGAGCTGGTGGGATGAAAAATAATTTGTCAGTCATTGGAACTGCCGATACAAGCGAAAAGTAATCATTCAGAATTTAATAACTTACTTTGGAAAATGAGAAATCATAATGCATTTCTAGATGGCCAATGGCCATGGCCCCAAGGTTACTCGAAGATTTCTTATCATTCCCGAGCGTGACGCTAGAATTCAATTCACAGGCCACGAACAATCTGCCTGCGGGGAGTTTGTTCAGAGAGAAGTTTTCCCTTCATAAAATATAAGAGTCGATGTTTTTCTTGGAAGCTCTCAGTAAATTCGTGACGATTTTTTTATCTTGGGATTTACGCATGTTGATGCGTAGGTACAGATAAATAAAAACGATCGAGTGGTAAAAATACGGAATAGTTGGCAGCGTGCCCGCCGGCGCCTGAGGGCACGCAGAAAGGACATCGCAGCCCACTAAAATGTTCCCACCGCTGGGACTCGGGGCCTCTCGCAAGGAGAGAGTCAAGGCCAAAATCCACCACGCTGGCCCAGTGCGGGTTGGTGGATGACACATGAGCTCGGAAGATTCTAGGTATTTTCGTTCACCATCTTAAGTTAGCGGTGTTACAGCATGGCCTCGAAAAACAGTGGTGCGTGTGGGATTTGAACCCGGGGTCCTCCCGACTAGACCCGCCGGAACTCTCTCAACGCAGAACTATTTTTAACCGCCGATCAAAAAAGGGTGTTATAAGTTTGACGTCGGTGTCTGTCTGTCTGTGTGTCTGTCTGTGGCACCGTAGAGCTCAAACGGATGGGCCGATTTCGATGCGGTTTTTTTATTTGAAGCTTAATATCCGTGTTATATCGATATTAACCAAACATAACTAAGAACGGATGTTCTTCTGTCCTTCGCTATGATTGGTTAATATCGATTCAAGATGGCCGACTCCACACATGGCGGACAAAATATTTCTTCACAAGCTACCTCAATATGGGTATCAAATGAAAGGGCTTGGCTAGTAAAATACTATACACTATAACAAATGTCAAGTGCGGATTGGCTGCCTCCACAAATGGCGAATTATATTTCTTTTTTCACATCTCCCTAAGGGATCAAATGAAAGGGCTTGACTAGTCGAATGTTTTACAGATAACACATCCAAGGTAGTCGGGGGTTAACCAACATTCTGAATTTTGTTCTTGTACCTATAGGGGTACACTTGACCGCGGCGCGGTCCACGACGGAGCGCGCTGAGCTAGAACAAACCGAACCTACTGAAACTTTACTGGAACGCCGAAAAGACATACGACTTCGTACTCATCTATACTAATATTATAACGCTGAAGAGTTTGTTTGTTTGTTTGAACGCAAGGATCTCGGGAAGTACTGGTCCGAATTGAAAGATTCTCTTTCTATCGGATAGTCCATTTATCGAGGAAAGCTATAGGCTATAGAACATAACGCTACTATTAATAGAAGCGGAGCATGAATCAAGAATGTAACAAAATCGGGAAAAAATATTCCTTTTTGAGAGTTTTCGTACGTTTCGTGCCTTGACATGACACATGACAGCATGTGTCTAAGATTACATCTTTGAATATCACAGATTACATACCTCTTGAATATAAACCTTTTCTAATCAAATTTGTTTCTAAATCTGAGTTAGTACGACCAATTTCCGCCAGGTGGCGTAGCAGGTAGCTGAAGAGGTGTTTTGTTTGAAAGCGATATTCTCAGAAATTACTGAACCGATTTCAGTCATTCTTTCACCTTTGTATATGTACGGGATCCTGATGAGTGCTATATAATGTACCACGGGCGACGCCGGGGCGGGCATCTAGTACTATATATAAATGCGAAAGTTTGAAATGAAATTTATTTCATAAACAGGAGATTACAAAATACATACAAAAGTAATTGTTAAAAATCAACATTATTTAATTATATTTAAACTTACATATACATAAATACATACAAAGTTTTGTGTGTATGAATGTTTCTCTTTTAATCAAAAACTACTGAAGGGTAGGAAAATTGGTACATAAATAGTTAAGTAATAAAAATGGTAGCGGTAGGACTCTTGGCAGAGTCCGCCTGGGGAAGTGCCACACTTTTGCCAGTTATTCTACCGCCAAGCAGTAACGTGCAAACATTACTGTGTTCCGGTCTAAAGAGTAATGTTTCCAGAGAAATTACAAGGCTTAGTGATCTTAGATATCTGGGTAACGAGCGCACTGCAGTGCTAGGTGATGATTTGGACTCTTCATGATCCAATAGCTGCGTGTCACTGCGCTGTTATGTGGCAGGCATGTTGTTTACCATCAGGGACAAGTCCTGCTCGTCCCGTCACTCTTTATAAAAAAATGGTAGACGTAAAGAGAATGGTTACTTTCTATTTTAAATTTTGAATTCCATTTCAGTTTCATTACACATCTTATGTAGTGATGTAAGTTAGAAAAGTGTCCCTTTCAGTGCAGCAGCCGGTTTCTGCTGACCCCTGCAATTGAACGAGCGGGTTTCCCCGGGCGAGCTCCCGATCCCACGGATGGGAAGTTATCTAAACACTTGGAAGATTAGGGTGATTGCACATTTCACTGAATCAATCACCGATTTTACTGCCGGAATAACATCGCATCTCACCTATCTTTTATTATAATATAGAGTGACGGGCCGAGCAAATTATTTGCCTGACGGTAGGAAACACAGCGCTCGCAGTTATTTGTAAAAGAAATCTCCAACTTACTGCCTAGCACTGCACTGCAAAAATATCTATATTTGTCAATCTTTTTCAGTCCTCTTTTTTTGTCGATAGCTAAAACTACCTCAAAGATAACCGGCATGCACCAAGAATCTTTCGATGCCGTGCGTCATCCGCCAACCCGCACTGGGCCGGCGTGGTGTATCACGTCCTTAACTCTCTCCATGCGAGAGAACGCCCCGAGTCCCAGTAGCAAGTGAGAATATTTGATGGTAAGTAATGCAAACCACGATCTAAATTATCATTTAACTACCGGCGTCTCCTAGTTGCACGTTGGTTTCTAATAGTGTAATAAATAGTGGGAAGGTGGAAGGAAGGAGTAATTCGACGTTACAATAAACAATAATTTAGATCCCGATTAAATCCTGTGTTATGTTTACAATAAGAGTTGTAATTCCGAAAGTTTAGAAACTATAGAAATACTGCAATTGTGGTGTGGTTGCTCCGCCGGTACAGTGCGAGAGGACCTCGCTCCTCTACTCCAGCCGAGAATTAAATTGAATTAATGTCTGCAATATAGTATGTACGCTATATTTAGGAGGCACGGAATAGATTCTGGAATAGTCTAGTCATTGAACTCGACCATTCTAACGTGGTCCCTGAACTGAAGAGTGGTACTTCATAAGCGAAGGTCCAGAACAATTCGTCATCTTATTATTACGAGCGTCCAATATAAATGGACCTCTGATTATTGAGCAATCGTATTGAAACCGAGTTTAAGAAATAACAGTCGATTGATTCTTTAAAAGTATACTAACATCTGTCTCCATGTAGTGCTCTACACGGAGACAGATGTTATAATATAATTTGTATTGCCTGGTATAATTTAAATTCTAGACTCGTTGTCTCTCTTTCAAATCAAAGGTCTAAAAAAATCGTTAGTCATAGGAACTGCCGATACAAGTGAAAACTTATAACTAAGAACTTGATAGCTCACTTTGGAAACTACACCGGGAATGCGTCTGCCAATGGGAAATGCTGACGCATTTCTAGACGGCCAATGGACATGGTCCTGGGTTTACCCGAAGATATCTTATAATTTCCGAATGACGCTAGAATTCAATTCACAACCCAAGAAAAATAAGTATGTGGCGCGCCAACAGAAGTTTTCACTTCAAAAAATGTATCAACATCACGAACCAACAAAATTAAATTGACATAAATTTGAAATGCAAGTCTGGAATAACACCCAGGGTCACCATAGGACCCAGCCCCGGGGGGTCATAGCCCATGCCCTCCTGGATCCGCCTTAGAATAACACATGGGCTCTTTTTATCATGGAGAAATCAACGGTACCGGTAACTACCCGCGGGTAGAACCGCGACGCGATTCTACTAAATACGTCCATCACTCAAGAATGGCATTTGGTCGCGGGTGAAGTGACGTCTGCGCCGGCGCCGGCGGCGGGCGAGGTGTCGAGTTCGCTCCCCAGAGTTCTGCGCGCGCGCAGCTGGAGATCTTCCCGGAATCCGCGCGAGTTGAGATTTATCGATATTTTTCCTGTTTCATCATCATCGTTTTTGAAGTGAAAACTTCTGTTTCCGCACCACAGACAGATTTTCCGTGGAATTGATCTCAAGCACGTTCGTAAATGAAACAAATCTTCTGGTAAACTCGAATGATCTAGATGGCCATGCTCTTGGCCACACCCTCCGGTGTCACCCGCGTAGTTTCCAAAGTGAGCTGAAAAATTCTGAGTTATAAGATTTCACTTGTATCGGCAGTTCCTATGACGGACGATTTTTTTCTGGGACTATTCGGGAACGCTGCCTCTACCCTTTCAAACAATCATTATTATTGTTTAAAACGAAACAATGGATATTGTTTATATGAAACAGTACAGAATCACGATATGTCATCGTTTAATTAGATCGACGTGTTGGCCGCGTCACAACTCCGGCCAAGAGAAGACCACGAAGACGTTCACAAAGGAATCAACTAACATACAAAAAAAATTGGTTGCCTGTAAAGTCGGTATACGGGCGAAAGTTTTACGTGACAACGACTTTGAGTGGTAAAATAATTTTACGGAAGGGACGCGTGCCTTTCACTTTTTATGTCTGTCTCTCTCGCTCTTAGGCGGGCTAACCATGCCCGAGTGGAAGGGACGCGTGCCTCTCACTCGCTCTCGTTGTGAGCGCATAACGTGAGCGGAGCGTAACGCAGTTTCTTGAAGTGTCACCCGGCAAACCAATTTATAAGACGTTGTCACGTCAAAATATAAAAAATATAGTGGTCGAATTGATAAACTCTTTTTTTGAAATCGTTTAACTTTTTAACCGATTTCAATATATGTATTCAATGTATTGTATTCAAATCAGATTACAATAAAAATGTATACTTTGAACCCACGCGCAATTTTGTTTCTGTTTATATGTATGTATATCGAAGAAGAGGCGT
The DNA here is from genome assembly GCA_017562165.1 of Ectropis grisescens. NCBI lineage: Eukaryota > Metazoa > Arthropoda > Insecta > Lepidoptera > Geometridae > Ectropis > Ectropis grisescens. The sequence goes on from CM029795.1 coordinate 451,319, forward strand.
GTGAATTGATTTAATTTTATTACTTAATACATAATACATGACCAACATCAGGTAAAATCATAAAATAACTAAAAATTACAAAAATTGTCAGTCACAGGAACTGCTGATAGAAGTGAACACTTATAACTCAGAATCTGATAGCTTACTTTGGAAACTACGCGGGTGAAACCGGAGGAAGTGGCCATGAGCCAATAGTCATGGTCCCGAGTTTACTCGAAGATTTCCTATTGTTCCCGAGCGTGACGCTAGAATTCAATTCACAGCCCACGAAAAATCTGTCTGTGGCAAAATAAGTTGTCACTTCAATAACCCGCCCCGAACCGTTCCTGGTGCAAATGCACCTAAACGGCTGCGTTGCCTCGCTGAATGGCGATGGCTATCCTCTGCCTTAGAAAACGATTTCATTACGGTGTCGTGTGGAATATATTTTATAACCTATTGATATTATACATAAGTGTGAAAGTAGCACCCGTGAGAGAAAGGTTAACAAGCACACAAGAACTGGTTATCGTGGTTTGGGCGTGTTATGCGCAGGGATGAAGACCACATAACCGAAAGAGGTTTGAATATTAATGTAGACGGACGCCATGGGAGAGGTCGACCAAAAAAAGCGTAAATGGATTGTGCGAAAGACGACATGAGTAAGAAAATAGCATAGATTAAGCACCCTGTTGATCAACCATTAAACGAATCTGCTTAAGGCGCTGAATATCGCCAACTAGCACTTTTTAAACACACATTTAACAACATGTATATGGTTTGAGGCTTTTAGTAAAATATATGTTATTCTTGAACATATTTATTAGGTAACCTATTGTATCAAAACACGATTTGGAAAAAAAAACTCGATAAGAAAAAATCCTAAACTTACCTCTAAAATAAGTTTTAGATGTAAATATCTGTGTCATTAATAAACATACATTGTTCAAATTTTATAGGTAAACGTATCATTTTTTACTAAGGGGGATGGAAGATTTTGTATTTTGGATTATGAAGTTTAATTCGTATTAATTAATTGTCTTTTGAAAAGCTAACTCGACCGAGCCGGCCCGTGTCTTGCTTCTCGCTTACTACTATGAAGTCCAGCAGAAAGCGCTGATGCGCCTTGCTAAAAGGACCTGTGTCGCTTTGTCGTCCGACGCTCGCAATTCAAAAATAAAAATAAACAATTCTCACAAATTCATGCAGCAACATCTATAAAGTTCATGTGGTTTGAAAATTCGACACCACAGACATCTGTACATTTGGCGCAATGTTTAAAGCGGCAGATGAAGTCGTTACGATTTACGATCCTGAGTTCGTATCTCAGCACTACGAAATCTTTTGCGTGTTTTTTGATGTTGTTTTGTTAGATATTTTCTCCGTTGTTTTCAAGGTTTTATTTCTTTAGTTCTGTCTGTTCTGAGACACAGATTAGAAAATAGTTCCTAAGTAACCAGAGGCTTTTCATCAAATCTTAAAATTAAATCTACTTCCCAGTTCCTGATTGAAGTTATAGAAGTTTTACAAACGGTAATAAAGTTCATATGATGTGAAATTTTGGACCCTACTGTAACTTGTCAGTTTGGCTCGGTGGTACAACCGCGTTCAAGTTCTCGAGTTCATATCTCATCACTGTGTAATCTTTTGCATGTTTTTTTGATATCGTTGTTGTTGGATATTTTGTCCGTTGTTTTCAAGCTTGTATTTAGTTTTCGAGACACAGATTAGAAAATAGTTCCTATAGAACCCGAGGCTTATCATCAAATAATCTACTTCCCAGATAGATTTGTAACTTCGGTCGGTATGGTCGGTAACTTCAGTTACCGACTGAAGTTATAGATACCAGTTGAAATTGTGTTCCTGTTTGAAGGGCAATGTTTCCAGATAAATTACTGCCCTTAGAGATATAACATCTTAGATCTCTGGGTAACGAGCGCAGTGCAGTGCTAGGTAATGATTTGGACTTCTAATATTCTAATAGCTGTGTGTCATTGTGCTGTTATGTGGCAGGCATGTTGCTTACCATCAGGCACATGTCCTGTTCGTCTCGTCACTTTTATTTTAAAAATAATAATTGAAGTATAGTTGAATATTACGATATTTTAACGTGGAGCAGTAATTGAAACAGCCGAGTGACACAACGACATTTATTGGTTTACCCACAAGTATAGTATTAATCTCTAGCCTACCTACATCACACTACCTACATTGCAAGACAATGCTCAGTAACAGAATAAATATTAGTACCTACAAGGCTCAGTAATTAAACAAACTAGCTTTGAATCACCGAGGTGTTCGGACGTAGGTGTACAAAAAGAGTCCTTGCATAAAATCTTAGCTATGTTTGGTTAATATCGACTCAAGATGGCCGCCTCCACAAAATGGTGGACAAAATATTTCTTCACAACCTACCTCAATATGGGTATCAAATGAAAGGGCTTTACTAGTAGAATATTATTATACGTTGTAACAAATTTTAAATCCAAGATGGCCGCCACCACAACATGGCGAATCAAATTTTTTTTCACTACTACCCCAATATGTGTATCAAACGAAAGGGCTTGACTAGTGGAATACTATGCAATATGACAAATTTGAAATCCAAGATGGCTGCTACCGCAAAATATCGAAATACATTTCTTTTTCGAAACTCTCTCAATATGGGTTTCAAATGAAAGGGCTTGACCAGTAGAATGTTTTATAGAAAACAAATCCGAGGTAGTCGAACCAATGTTTTAATTTTGTTCTTGTTCGATTGAGCGATGAATTAAAATTACCTAAATCGGTGCTTTAAAACTAAAAAGCCACAACTCAAAATCATTTTATCTTTGTTTTTCAACTATTTTTCTATTTCTGATGTTTTTCTATCATTCTCTGTGTATGTTAATTAGCTACAACTTGATTATTTTAGGTATATGATTATTTCAACATTGTGTTAAATATAACCAAAATAATTCAGGACATTTTTTTTTACTTTCAAAGGTTTACACTTGACCGCCATCTCGCCTGATGTTAAACAACAATGTGGTACAAATACAAAAATCTTTATTGCTGTTTGCAGGTAAGATAAGGTGATACAAAACATTTTAATAATTGACCCATACAAACTGGCCTCTTCTTCTAGAGGCATGCAATATGTTTGCCTACGATATGGAGCGTGTTTACCTAGAAAAAACCGACTCACTTTGGATTTGAAGACACAAAGAGTGTAATTATCGGGAAAACTCACTCAGGCAACGTATTCCACAGCGTAGACAAAAACAAAAAAGAGTCAAATCTCTTTGTTCGTGCCTTTGGAACATCCACCATGAAACGATGTCGCTTTTTCGAGATGCGAGCAGTAGCCCTGAGTAGATAGCCAAGCCGAGACCTTTTTCTTGCACTCATAATGTTGACGTATCTATGATGTCCAACTCTTTGTCAATAGGTTGGTAAAGGTATGGTCCAGTAAAGGAAAATGCACCCTGGCCAAAACCGGTTCTTGTTTTAGGTATTGCCCAAGTGTTACGTCTCTTTTGACCTTTCCGCCAACACATTTCAAAGTTGTGATGGGAGACTTCAACGCAAAACTGAGCAAACGTAGATGAGTGAGAGTGGGGATTTCGGATATGGGCAGCGGAACCCAAGAGGGCAACGTCTAGCGGATTTCTTGGAAAGGAGAGCATCTTTATGATGAACTCCTTTTTCAAGAAACAACCACAAAGAAATTGAACCTGGATTAGCCCAGACGATTCCACAAAAATGAGATCGACTTCATTATGACGACTAAACGGCAAATATTCAGCGATGTCTCTGTGATCAGCAAGGTTAAGACCGGCAGTGATCACCGTATTGTAAGAGGCACGCTGAATCTAAACATTAAGGTCGAAAGATCACGTCTAATGAAGTCCATGCTCCGACCAAATTATGCTCAGATCGAAGATCACTTCGAATCCTTAGATGAATGCGTAACGGCGGACGAAATAAACGATAGGCTAGTGGAAACTGTTCATGCGGTTGGCAGAAAATTTTATAAGAGCCGACGCCAAAACAGAACCGAAAGCTCCGATCAAACTCTAGATCTTATGGCGGTCAGACAAGATATGCGACGTATGCTGCTTCAATACTTCGAGTATTGAAGAAGCAATCAAGCAGAACAAAGGCTCGAAAGTGTTCGCAAGAAATCAGTCCCTTGGGCAAACTCAGCTGACCAAACTGAAGACCGATAGTGGTAGCATCGTCTTATCGAAACCCGAGATTTTGGAGGAGATTGAGAGGTTCTATGGACAGTTATACACCTCTACGCAAGCACAACCTGTCGTTAGCATGGCAAAAGACCCCAGAGCCAAGCTGACCTGACACTTTAAGATGTCATATCTCCGAAACTGTTCACTGCCCCGCTGGAAGATGTTTTCAAGCTACTGGACTGGAACGGATATGGCATCAATATCAACGGCGAATGCATCACTCACCTTCGGTTTGCCGACGACATAGTCATTGTGGCGGAGTCGTTGGAGGACCTCCGTGCTATGCTCAGGGACCTCAGTAGAGTATCCCACCAGGTAGGTTTGAGGATGAATATGGACAAGACGAAAGTCATATCAAATGTTCATGTCTCACCTGTACCGGTTATTGTTGGGAATACCACACTCGAAGTTGTTGACGAATTATACGTCTACCTGGGTCAAAAGATCCAATTAGGTAGATCCAACTTCGACAAAGAGGTCCAGCGAAGGATCCAATTCGGATGGGCAGCGTTCGGGAAACTTCGGCACATCTTTGAGTCCAGAATACCCCAATGCCTAAAGGCGAAAGTCTTTAACTAGTGCGTGTTGCCAGTGATGGCTTATGGAACTGAGACGTGGTCCTTAACTGTGGGCCTCATAACAAAGCTCAAAGTCACACAGCGAGCTATGGAGAGGGCTATGCTCGGAGTCTCTTTGCGCGACAGAATCCGTAATGAGGATAATCGCAAAGAACGAAAGTATCCGACATAGCTCAAAGAGTAAGCAAGCTGAAGTGGCAATGGGCAGGCCACATCGCTCACAGAACTGACAACCGATGGGAAAAAAGATTCTCGAGTGGCGACCACGAACCGGAAGACGCAGTGTTGGACGGCCTCCCACTAGATGGACAGATGACCTCATAAAGGTCAGTACAATTGTATTAAAACCATATTATAATCGTATAATGTTTTCTGTACAATAATTATTATAATACAGAAAAGTAGTCATTTCAAACTTTGAAATGTATATACAATTTTGTATGCTTTTTTTTTTGTTTTTATTAATTGACGTGTAAATTGTACATTTATGAATAAAGTACTTTGACTTTGACTTTGACTTTGACTAAGGTCGCTAGAAACCGATGGTTGCAGGTTGCGCAGGACCGTTCGTTGTGGAAATCTAGGGGGAGGCCTATGTTCAGCAGTTGACGTCTTGCGGCTGATGATTATGATGATGTGACATTGTTTAAAATAATAACTAAAATATTTACAAGTTTAATAACTAAAATATTTACAAGTTACGCTCATTTATACTGCTCTACGGGATTATTTATTTTTTATTTATTTAGTATTAGTAGATGAATTTGCTTTTCGTGGAGTTGTGAACGAAAGCAGGTGCGATGAAAACCATAACACAAAAAGTCTATCTCCATTGTTGCTGAAAATATAACTTAAAACCGATATTAGTTGTTTACTTCACGCATAAATGTAAAAATGTGACTTTTTGTATCAATTTAAAGCTTAAATTGAAAAAAATCGATATTATTTAAAGGTTATAAACTGGCAATAATATAATTGGTTGAGGGGCGGAAATAATGATTCATCATCATGATCACCTTCCTAAACGAACGAGAAGAAACACAGCGCTGCTCTAGTGTCAAGGAAAACATAGAAATATATTATTGTATGCTGTAGGTACCCCATATGGAACAGTACTGAAAAATGAATATCTACAAAATCAATGCATTTCATTTGTTACTAGATGTCCGCCTCGGTTTCGCCCGTGGTATATTAAATAGCATTCATCAGGATCCCGTACATATCCAACGGTGAAAGAAAAACTGAAATCGGTTCAGTCATTCTTGAGAATATCGCTTTCAAATAAAATACCTCTTCAGCTGCCTGTTACGCCACCTGTCGGAAATTGGTCGTACCAACTCGGAGATTAGCAAAGGTTTTATATTCAAGAGGTATATAATCTGTGATATTCAATGACGCAATCTTAGACACATGCTGTCATGTGTCATTTCACAGCACGAAACGTGCGAAAACTCTCAAAAGGAATATTTTTCCTGATTTTGTTACATTCTTGATCAATGCTCCGCTTCTATTAATAGTAGCGTTATGTTTTATGATCTATAACCTTCCTCGATAAATGGACTACCCAATAGAAAAACAATCTTTCAATTCGGACCAGCACTTCCCGAGATACTAGCGTTCAAACAAACAAACAAACTCTTCAGCTTTGTAATATTAGTATAGATTATATTCACTTATGTCTAGACACTATATAGAACTACATATATATTTTTACTCGATTTAATAAAATCATGTATTGTATTTTAAGACATATTCACTTACGAAATAAAAAAAGAATTAGGAAAATTTGGTTATCCATATCGAGGTAGAAGTGAAAAATATAATTCGGGATTTTATGGTGGCACCCATCTTAAATTTTATATTGGTCATAGTGTGTAATGTTTTACTAGTCAAGTTGCCAGCTATTCCACCGCCAAGCAGTAGTGTGACAAGAACAAAATTAAAAATTTTAAGTAACCCCGACTACCTCGGATTTGCTATCTGTGAAACATTCTACTAGTCAAGCCCTTTCATTTGAAACCCATATTGAGGAGTTGCGAAAAAGCAATGTAAGTCGCCATTTTGCGGTAGCGGCCATCTTGGATTTTAAATTTGTCATATTGCATAGTATTCTACTAGTCAAGCCCTTTCGTTTAATACCCATATTGGGGTAGTAGTGAAAAAATGTAATTCGCCATTTTGTGGTGGCGGCCATCTTGGATTTGTTATAATGTATAATATTTTACTAGGCAAACCCATATTGTTCTTATTGTTCATTTGATACCCATATTGAGGCAGGTTGTGAACAAATATTTTGTCCGCCAGTTTGTGGAGGCGGCCATCTAGAATCGATATCAACCAACCATAGCTAAGAACAGCACAGATATTTACCTTCAACTAAAAAACCGCATCGAAATCGGCCCATCCGTTTGAGCTCTACCGTGCCACAGATGGACACACACAGACAGACAGATAGACAGATAGACAGACAGACATCAATGTCAAACTTATAACACCCTTTTTTGGTCGGGGGTTAAAAACATCACAGTTTTCCGGTTTAAAGGAAAAAAATACAGTATGATTACAGGGCTTTGATATGAAATCCTACTAATATTTTAAATGTTCAATATATGGATAGAAATATATTGAAAATATGGATGTTTGGATACTTGGATGTTTATTGCTTAATCACGTCGTAACGTTGGGTCGGGCAGAAATTTAGAACACATGTAGATAATAGTCGTGGCGAGCGCAGTATAATGCAACGTAATGATTAGGATTCTTTATTTTCCAATACCTGCGTGTCACTGCGCTATTATAGGCATGTGACTTACCATCAGGCACATATACTTACTGCTCATCCCGTCACAACAAAAATACTTTTATCACTTGTTAAAAAAAAGAATGCCCTAACTAAAATGATATAAAAGTGATTTTGGTTTTGTTTTGTTTGTGGACCTTTCGTTACAAAGCAGCGAAATGGCGTCGCTGTATTATTATTAAAACTTGTTTTCCGAGTTGTAGTATGCAATAATGGTGGATTATTTACTCGTAGCCTCGTATAATGATAATGATGATTATATTATGTACTATTAGTATCCAATCCTACTAATATTGTAAATGTCAATGTTTGATGTTTTTGCTCAGTCACGACAAACATCAAGTCACGTATAAACGGATCGGGCTGATATTTGGAAAACACGTAAGATTATAGTCTGGAATAACACACAGGCTACTTTTATCCTGAAAAATAACGGGAACGGGAACAGTGAAGGTAAACTCGCAGGGTGCTGCTAGTCAGCCCCGGACCTTCAATATTTTTAGGCGGGGCAAAATCTGAAAAATGCCGCCGGGCCGCCACTAATATCTAAATATAATTCAGTGTTTAAACCGAGCAAAGCTCGGTCACCCAGGTACACACACTTGTACTTCACTAACAGTGAATGTTTTCTTCAAAATTCGTACAATAATTTTAAAGAAATGGATTACTTAATATGTAGTGATTCATCTTCCTGGCTTAGCTAATTTATGCAATTTGTTTTTATTTAATATACAAAAGGACTTTACTTAGTCCGTTAGAAAAATAAGAGAATCAGACGAAAAAAATTTGTAAACAGAAAAAAGACGTGCATTTCTAATTAATAAAAATTTTGAAAAGCGCCATCTATGAGCATGAGCATGGAAGCCTTTTGTTTCCATCAATGCAAATAATTTTACTGAGTGCACGCAACTTCGTGTGGCGCTGTCTTATCGGAGTTGTAAAGGGGCGGAGCTTAATTTTGCATTCGTGAATTTCACTCAGGTCTTCCCAGCGCCTTAAATTCATAAGTCACCAGCGCGGGCGCAGGACGGGGTAAAAAAATCGCGCTGTGATAAGCCGAATATCCACGTCACGTGGCACTACTTTCCACTAATGATTGGACAAAACGAGATAGAGTTATGCAAACTTCTAAGGACAGAGTAGGATGCAAATAAAGACATCAGCGGGTTCAACGGTAGGTTAGATGAGCAATTATGCTTATAAATCGCTCCGGAAGGAGTCGTACGAGCAGTCAAATGGGGAATTGTCTTTGGAAAATAGTAAACCTAGATCTGACGAATGACGAAACGAAAACGATCGGAGGAAACGTACATGTTGTACCGACCCCACCTGGAGTGGGGTAAGGGTAGGAGAATGATGATGATTACAAATGCAAATGTTTTGATGTTTTTACACAATCACATCGGATCAAAGTCAAAGTCAAAGTTATTTATTGGTAAATGTAACATTTACAGGTCAGCCATAAAAAATTACAAAAAATTGTGTAATGATAACAATTATCCGTGCTGTAACTGAACATTGGAAAAATAAAATTTAACAACAATGTACAACAATGTCATGATCATAAACATAATTACAATAAAAATAATGTCAAATCAGAATTAAAAATCATACTACTAATTAATTCCTTTATAATAGGTAATTAAATTTTCAACTTTTAAATTGAGAACAATCAATAAATAATAATTATAATAAAAACAATGTCAAATCGAAATAAATAATTCATATTTTTTAAATAATATTATAATACATACTAATTAATTTAATTACAACAATTAAATAATTATTTTACCGTCTGTCCTTAAAAACTCTTCATAACTATAAAATGTTTGCTCGATAAGCCAGGTGCTTAAGCTTACCCTTGAAACTGTTCAAGCTCGGTGCTGTTATCACTGCATCCGGGAGCCTGTTATATACTTCCGATATAATAGAATAGATCTTATTGAATTTCGGAACACAGATAGATGATAGTCTGGATTCAAAATCAAAATGTTGTATTGCGTAGAGCTGTGTACACCAGATGTTAAATAATTAAAACGTTTCAACAGATTACCCGCTGGTATATTGTATCGGGCGTGCAATATTAAATACAAACAAAACAAAATGCTGGCGTTTATTTGGCCCAACGCATAAGCATTGCCATTCAGCGTGGTAATGCCGCCAGCATGTTGGGTACGCTTCCGATTGGTAGTGGGCTTGAACATCTTGATTATCTGTAGACCTACAGTGGTCTACGGATAATTCAGGTGTGCTTAGTGTAAGTAGTTAGTTAGGTTTGTAGTGTAGTGTATGTAGTTCTCATTGTATTTTAGTTTTGTTAATAAAGGCTCTGCCCGATAAAAAAAAAAGAAAAAAAATATTTACAGGTGTTATTAATAGGTGTTGCTATAAATTTACATCAACTCAAGAATTATATTTTTTAACATACCTCTATAGTATAACACAAATGCAATATCTTAATAGTATTATGTACTATGAGATCAAAAGACTTATTTATGCTTATTTTCTTGGCACTGTTAGCGTAGATTAGCATTTAGACTTCTTTTTATCTCGGGAAAGTAATGGAACGTGAACTACGCAGACGAAACCGCGGGCCGTCGCTAGAACAAGTATAATTTTATACAGATTTGTAGATACATGTATTCATACGGAGTTTTCGTGGTTTAGCGTAATTATGTATTAATATTCTGGTGTCAACCAGACCACGCGTCAGGGGCGGTAAACGCGCGGCGCTACTATCGGTTATCTTTGTACTTTTATAGTATGGAGTGACGAGATAAGCAGGACATGTGCCTGATGGTAAGCAACATGCCTGCCCATAACAGCACAGTGACACGCAGCTATTGGAACGTGAAGAGTCCACATTATCTCGAAAGTATTTAGATAAGTGATGCGCAGTTCGCGAGTTTCGCCGCGCACGGTGACGTCATGTACCGGGTTTTACCGATATCTGTTCACTCCGGTAAACTGATCCGGTCACTACACGGTCACTAGTCCTTGTCCCGTGGCTTCGCTCGTGTTAGTAGCCCACTCTGTTCCCACTGCTGGGACTCAGGCCCTTCTCTCGCAAGGAGAGAGACAAAATTACAAAATACTAATACCAAATTGCCTTTTTTTTTGGGAATGCTCGTAGTTGGAAAAAGCGACATCGTTTCATGGATTGACTATACTGCTGTTGTAATAACGTCAAGGCTGTGGTGTGTGGTGCCTGAGAGGGGTTTTTCGCGATCATCGGTTTCTTGTAGGTAAGCACGCTCCATCGTAGACCGCTTCGTTCGTCGCTTCACATCAGGCGAGTTGGCGGTCAAACTTAAAAAAAAACTATCCACCACGCTGGGCTCTGGGGGGCGTTCAAATATTACGTATAGCAGTTTGGGGGGAAGGGGTGTCTTGTGAAACGTTACAGTGCGTGGCGGAGATATTGTTTTATACTTAAAAGTAACCAGAAAATTAAAATTTCCCCAGTTGGTAACTTTGGTATGTGGTGACTTTTAAGTAAAAAAAATGCTTACGGAGAGTGAGAGGAAGGGTGTTAAAATATAAAGGTGTGTTACGAGTTACGAAGGGTGTACAATCTTTAAAAATTCCGTTACGTAATACTTAAACGTATTACCCCTAGCCAGGCGCGGATCTAGGGGGGTGATGGGGTCAAGAACATTAAACAACCAAACATTAACATAGCCCAGTTCCATAAAAAAAATTTTGTCAAATTTAAAATTCTAACCGTAGCCTCCATGTACGTTTTGGAACTTTGTAAATTTGTGCGAAGAAATCCGCAATTCTTCACAAGACTGACTGACGGGCGAAATTACCCTACTAGATCCAACCACAAACTCAATCTGAATCTACCACATTCAAAATTAACATTGCATAGCTCGGGCCCAAATTCAATGTCAGTAAAAATATACAACAAATTACCCTACAAACTAAAACAAATAAATTCTGACGAAAAGTTTGTCAAAACCTTAAAAAATATATTACTCGAGAAAGCTTACTATACAATAGACGAATATCTTGCCGACAAATTAATAATAGAATGAGTCGATCCGCTCCGCACGATACGAATTATATTGCCACACCCAATCAGGGTCATTATGGTAACTACATATGACATGATGTACTTATTAATAAGACCAAGAAATGTACCATAATATTAGCAATAAAAATAAATGATTGAGTATTGAAGAATTCGGGAGGCGTCTAATCCAGGGCTGTCCAAGCGACGGCCCGCAACGCATGTTTCAATCCGCAAATACTGTCCGATAAATCAATTGTATAAATAAAGCAATGTTTCCAGAGAAATTACTGGGATAAGAGGTAAAACACCTTATGTGTGACGCGCACAGTGCAGTGCTAGGTAATGATTTGTACTCTTCATGTTCCAATAGCTGCGTGTCACTGTGCTGTTATGTGGCAGGCATGTTGCTTACCATCAGGCACATGTCCTGCTCGTCTCGTCACGCTATATGGTAAAAAAACTTCTACACGCATTGCGTCTAGCAACAAGAAATGCAGAAGTTGATATTGATATGATTGTTAAAGACTAATTAACGAAAATCGAACTTACGTATAAAGAAGTTATTGTTACTTTATAACCCGATATTATTTTACTTGAAAACTGAACATTGTTTTTTCGTAAAGTCAATTTAATTAGGCCGCGAAGGTATAGCGGCCGGCAAACAAGTTGACCCAAAAGTGACGTGGAAGGGGAAAGTTCGCGCATGCGCACTTCACCAAAGAGACCTTAAAACGTTTTTGCGCCGCCAACTTCATTAGGTCAACTTGTTTGCCGGCAACTATACGCAGTTTTGACAGCCCTGGTCTAATCTGCCTACAATCTGCCTTGCAGTTTGGTAGAGCTGTATTTCGAAAAATGTTATTGTCAATTTTGTGGATTAAATAAAAAAAACAGTTGCCAGCCAGTTCAGTTGTTGACAAGTCTGTCCACTCAGAAATAGGTTCGTAGGTTCAATTTAACGAACAACGGTTTATGTGATGAATATTAATGTTTGTTCTATGTCTTTCTATGTGAAAATCACAAAAAATCTTTTTCTTTATTTGTTTTTTTCTGTCACCCGTGTACTTCCCGTTCTCGCGATTTATAAAAAGTAGCCTATTTGCTTTTCTATAATCAAACTAAATATTGTAATCCATCAGCTAGTTTGGGCACACTGCAACAGTGAATTATTCTCATTCTGATAACAATTTACGTAATCATGTTGGGAAAAGACGTTAGTTGGCAATCTAGTATTATCTAATAAATTATATTATCTAAGTTTGCCACTGGACATTTGGCCCAATAGTGTTATTTTTTTATTATATATTATTTATTTATTTGATTGTCGACTTTAATTTCTTAGTTAACGTTAACGAGGTTCGTTTTTATTTATTATTATTTTTCTTCTATTTTTATTATTTTTGTCGATTAATTTTGTACCTGCCAGCATCCCCGACCAACCCCGAGGTCTCGAGGATAACTAGTGCCACAAGTGGCGGCCTTATTGCAAAGAGCAATCTCTTCCAGGCAACCAGCAAAAAGGAAAATAGCCCACATATACTCGTAGGCGGGGGACGCGACATCAATTTAATAATACTACTACATATCTATAACTATAACTATATAAAATAATAAATATTAACCTATAAACATGAGATTAAAAATTTGATTATAATGTTTTATTACAATTGCACTGACCCAAGTCAAATTTTTTTTAATGTTCATAGCAACTTTGCCATCGCTCTCTAAATTTCGCTATAACTATAAAAAAAAAGTTTGATTGATAAGCCAGCACTTTAATCTGTCTTTGAAGCTGCCGAATAGGTAGGTTATAGTACTAGGTAGGTAGTACTTATAGTACTTACTTTACAGTATCTTAGTAAAAACTTTAATAGTTATGCATTTAATGAAAAGTTGTTAATTTGTCATTACAGACAGACGCTTCAATTGTATAAGTACGTATAGCTGTACGCATTGGAGTTTCCGAGGTCTGACCTCCGTGTAGCTCCGCTTTTGTCCCGAGACCGGTTTGTTTCGGTAATTCGCACATTTCTGAGTATATTTATACAATACTAGCGGTCCGCCCCAGCTTCGTCCGTCCTATTGTCCTATTCATATTATAAGTATTTGTAGTGTCTTTTATTTGTAGTAGTATATAGTGGGACTCTAGCCAGAATCCGAAATACCACACCTTTGCCAGTTATTCTACCGACAAACAGTAATGTGGAAACATTACTGTGTTCCGGTTTGAAGGGCAATGTTTCCAGAGTAATTACAGGGCTTATAGATATAACGTCTTAGATCTCTGGGTGACGAGCGCAGTGCAGTGCTAGGTAATGACTTGGATTCTTCATGTTCCAATAGCTGCGTGTTACGTAGCAGGTCTGTTGCTTACCATCAGGCACATGTCCTTATAAGACTCATCTGGTCACTTTTTAACCGACTTCAAATAGGAGGTTTCTCAATTCGACCGTATATGTTTTTTTTATTAAAAAAATATCAATGTTGATGTTTGTTCTGTGTTTTTCTATGTTAAAATCACATAAATCTTTATCTTTTTTTTTACTTTTATAGGTTTACACTAGACCGCCATCTCGCCTGATGTTAAACGATGGAGCGTGTAAATGATTTGTACATATCTTTGGATGTTTGTTGCAAAATTTGCTGCCGGTTCTCGGAATATGATATAATAATATTCAAACCAGCTATCTATGTACTTATATTCGTAGTAGGTTGTGTTTGTAAAAACAGATGCCACAGATGACGCCGCCAACGGACGCTCGCGCTCGGAGCGTGACGCGGCACGATGCTAATTAGATAGCTGTGTTCATCTCTCATCAACATGTCGGTTGAAGCTAACACTTATTTAGGAGTCATCGTCACTTTCCGAAAACATTTTTGGAGTGAACATTTGTATTGGCACACCACACACAGATTTTTAGTGGGTTTGAAAGCGTCACGTTCGTAAATGCAAGAAATCTTGGAAAACTCGGGACCATGGTCATGCATCAGCATTTTGAAATGGGCACGGTCGGGGCCCTCACGCGGCGTTTCACGCGCGTAGTTTGAGAAAAAAAAGTGAGCTATCAAATAGGGATGTTAGCATTTTTTCGGAACTGCTTTTATTTTGAAGATTGTCCCTATTACTGTAAAAAATAACATTTATTTCAAAATATTAGTATTTTCGATGAGTAAATATACAATATTAGACTAATTTTGAATTTTGCCGCTAAAACACTAACGACTGACGTGACGTCACTAGTCGCAAAACATTGACACACACAATACAATACACATGAGCCACTTTTTATCCCGGGAAACAACGGAATCGGGAACTACGCGGGTGAAACCGCGGCGCGCTGCTAGTAAGTAGTTACTTGGAAACAACAGTTTTACATTTGCGGGCGAGATCTCATTTCTGAAAAAAAAAAAAACAGTCTCTACCAAATTTAATATAATCAGAATCTTCGTTATTACGTCGAATCGTTATGTACGAATTATTACGTTGTCTAAATACATGAAAGCAAATTTTAGTTTTCATATTTCAAAAATCGTGACACAAATTTCGATAAAAATTATACGGACCTCTGAATTATGATCTGCCAAAGAAAGAAACACGTATAACCGAATTGAGACCCCTCCTTTTTTGAAGTCTGTTAAAAACTAAGTAGTGTTAAGATACGCACCTCGCTACGACAGTGCTGACCAATCACTGGGCGGGTGATAACTGATTGCTGGGGGGCATGGGTCACTTGTGGGGGAGCAGGCTTCCAGCAGCGAAGCTTTTTCATTAAATCTAATTGAATGACTATCTTTAGTTCTGAGAATCCTGACGATTTTAACACGCTCTTATTAGCTGGGTATTCGTTGGTATCTACGTAATGGAATCTTTGTATGTTTTCTTTTGTGATCTGTTTTAGTGGTAGGACTATTTGCAGAGTCCGCGCGGGGAAGTACCACAACTTTGCTGGTTATTCTACCGCCAAGCAGTGATGTGAAAACATCACTATGTTCCGGGTGAAAGAGTAATCTTTCCAGTGAAATTACAGGGCATGTAGATAAAACAATACAAACATAAATCACAATAGAATAGGCGTGTCGACAGGTCCTGCAATTATATTAAATTATTTGATATTTGATATAATGACTGAGTATTTAAATAGAATAAAATGTGTACCAATTTTAATTTTGATATTTTTTTAGTTTAACTTACTTTATGATCATTCAAAGCTGGATGGGCAAGTCCATTTTAAAAGTACGAAATTATTAGAAAATGAATTTACCATTGGATAACCCATTCAATTTCAAGTTACTTTTGTTATGAAACCAGTTTCTTAAACGCAATATTTAATATAGCTACCATACAAACTTTACGCGCGACGCATAGAAAATACGGCATTGTGACGTCACGCTTCGTAGTGTTTTTGTATGAAGCGTTTTAGGAGAGTCCAAAATTGTGATTTTAAAATCGTGATATCACGGGAAGTTTTTAAGATAACACAGTAATTCTTTCACCTATGATTCAGGTATTGAGTAGCCTTTTGATGGCTCATTAAATCAAAAATGAATCGACACGCCTATTGTCTTGGCTAGCACTCTGCTGCTATGTTTATCTATTTTATTAGAGCATTTAAATGTACCTTTGCTTGATTCTCATCTGATAAACACCCAATGTGCCTAAAAACCCCCACATAAAAAATATACGTATTATAGAATCGAACCCACGACCAGTTACAGCTATGATAAGACTTACTACCAACTACGCCACTAGGGTAATACCACTATCGTAGCTGTCTCGTGCTCGGAGGTTCGACGGGACAATAGTACTCAGTTAATTATTCACGTCACGAGCGGGCGCTATTGTGATGGTAAGTAGCTCGGGGCGCGGCGCGACACACATTCCTCGGAGCTCGCGGGCGGAGAGCGGGGTCGCGACGTACTCCACATGTTACGAGACGAGAACACCAATCCTACTACCTGGAATATAATCATTTATTGTCTCCAATAAAACAAAAAGCGACTTCAATTTAAAATTAAATTCCGACGATCGATCAAATTTCATAAGCAGCCTTCCCTGTGTCATCTAAATTGAATCTTCATCCAGGTAAACGGAAGTAAATTTTAGTTTTTTTTACACATTTCATAAACCACCGATAAAATGTATAGAATAGGCTGTGGAATACGTTACCTGAGTGGGTTTTCCCTGTTGGTTACAATCTTTGCGTCTTCAAATCGAGAGTGAATGGATTTGTTCTAGTAGCGGGGTGGGTAGCCACGCTCCATCGTAGACCCGCAAAACATCAAACATCGACGACAAAACAGGTCAGCCCCCTCTAACTAACTAAATCGGCTATGGCTTTGCTATTGCAGTCTCTATTATTTGAAGCGAAAAGAAAAGAGAGACAATATCACAGCTAAGACAGTTTTAGTTAGGCGGTAGACCCTCCGGTTCAAATTTGGAACACAAGATTCCGGTTCAAGTTATTAGATGGCAATTTAGTTATAGTCAGTTTGGAATAACACAGGTTTTTTTATCGCGGGAAAATTACTCAGACGGGAACTACGTGTCATGTCAGCTATCTTTGATTAGTTTGGGGTCAGTTCACATTGTGTGAAAAAGGCCAACCATTATAATTAATTACCTAGTCTATTAGATCAGCTATCATCAATTAGATTAATTTAAGGCCCGTACACAGTTTCACGTTAATAACAATGAAAATAAGAACCTCGTGAAAGCCGAGAAGGACAAGCTCAGCAAGTACATTGACTCGCCTCACGAAGTTACCGCCATGTGAGATGTTGTTTCCGCGATTATAGACTCAATAATCGTGTCGAAAAACGGGCGTATAGCGAAAAATATCGACCAACATCTTATAAGAAACTTTCGCTAGGCGGTTAGATGGCAGATCCACACGGCGGTCATCTTTGACACAGCGCGCTTCATCAGGAGGTTCCTTACTCTGCAGCCCTATCCACCGGTAGCTTGGGCCCTGCCACACTGCTGACAGCGATCTAGGTTTAGGTTTTTGTAATATTTTATGTTTTTATATAGAAATATTTTAAACTGTAAACCTAAGTAAATAAATAAATGAGTAAATATAAATAATAAAAAGGATTATTATAATTGTGACAGTTTGTATGTTCACATTTTAGAATTATTTTTAGTACTTGGCTTCAATTTTTTATATCAATTACAGAATTATAGTAATTTACTTACTAGGCTTTAAATTTCATTCTAACCCGTCTAACGGAGTGAACGGGAGACACGTGGGGCGGCTTAAAATCTTTATTTAATTTCTGTTTTTCTATAAATACATAAGTATACATGATAGTGAATTATATATGTGTTCCGTTCATCGGAACACATTCCAAATAATTTCTAAAACGGCTGTACAGATTATAACGAAGCTTTTACTATCAAATAGATGATATAATAATCTCTTTTAAGCTACAAAGCTACTTAAGCGTTTTTTTTTAGTTTTATTAAAACTGTAAAAATGTTGAACGTTACTTAGTATGTAAGATTCTGGCCGAACGAAGTTCGCCGAGCGAGTGAGGGTTAGCTAGTCAATTGATAATTGCGAGCGGGCCGCGGGTTGGTCACCTCTGCTTCTGTGTAAACTGGTGAATTATTTAAAAACCCCAACCACATATTGCCTAACGCGTTTGTGGTTTAAATGTAACGAAATTATACATATAAGTGTTACCCTAATATTCGATTTCAAGATTAGGTCACCACCTACTCGCACTGGGCCGGCATGGAGGTGGATGGTCTTGATGGCCTCCTCGCGAGAGAAGGCCCCGAGTCCCAGCAGTGGGAACATCTAGTGAGCTGCCAATATCAAAAAAACGCTACATGCGTTCGTCACGTACGGACGTGTGCTTGAAGTATTTAATAATTCCGTTAAAATAATTATTGTTTGACCTCGATAAGAAGTTACGTAGGAAGATGAATAGTGCGCCTTTGTGATTATACTTAGTTTAAACAAAAAACCTTTCAGGATAATCGGTACGAAGATAAGTGTTAGAGAAGTTTGTTTAAAATGGACAGTCCATTTGACCGAAGTACCCTAATGCGGCATAGCCCGCCGCCTGTGACTCCACAAAAAACCGTGCAAACACCTCAAGATCCGAACCAAATTGTATGTGATTTGGCGCCTACAAGTGAGATTCAGAAATGGATCACGACCGTTGACCAGACCTTGAATGAAATATGCTCAATAACATCGGATGGCAAATTAAATTCAGAGCAGAAGCTACGTGTGGCGAATCTTTGCCGCAAAGTCGGAAGTGCTTCTTCACAAATGGCTATATTATACCAGTCACTGAAGCAAAAGGCCATACAAGCTCAACAAGCCATCAAAGACCTCAATAATAAATGTAACCTGCAAGAGTGCCTAACGGGAATAAAAAATACCATACAGGAGACCAATACCCATAATTCAACGAACCAAAATGTGTCCTTTGCTAGTGTGGTAAAAACAGGAGCTAATAACTTTATCCGCCCAAATGCTCTGAACTCCGTAGCTATATACCCCAAGGACAAGAAATCCAGCGACGAAACCAAAAGCATTGTGCAGAAAATAATACGCCCTGAACAAATGAAGCTGCAAGTTCGGAGCCTACTTAAGACCAAAAATGGAGGGGTCATTATCAGCACAGAAAATAAAGAAGACCTACAAAAATTGAAGCAATCTGTACAGCTAAACTCTTCAGGCTTAACTTTGGATGAGGCATACAAACGTAGACCACGTATTACAGTTCTAGGAATACCAACCAACATGACAAAGTGAAGTTTTTACCTGCATTTTGAGCAAAATTTAACAGAAAAAATGGCGATGGATCGCGACTCATTTTAAAGACCATCAAGCTAAGCCACAAATCAGGCAAAAAGGACGCTCAGACCTGTAACTACATAATTGAAGTATCAGCAGCAATTCGTAAAGCCCTTATCACGCAGGAACGAGTATTTATTAACTGGACATCCTGCCCTGTTAGAGATTTCACGCTAGTAACGAGATGCTACAAATGCCAACAATACGGACATGCAGCTAAAACGTGCAGAGAGCCCACGCCCACCTGTGGACACTGCGCACAAGTAGGTCACGCAATGAATGAGTGCCCAAATAAAGCGCAAACACCGAAGTGTGCCACCTGTACTCGATTTAAAAAACCAAACGCGCACAAAACAGGCGACACCGATTGCCCAGCTAAGAAAACGGCCGAAAACAGGTACATAAACTCAATAGATTATGAAGGCGTCTAAGAGCGCCACATCACTTAGTTTACATTAGCATTTATACCCCTTTGAATTAACTTATTTTATGGAAATCAATTTGTTTAACGACATAGACCAGACTAATATATCAGAATCTAAGGTGTGCGACGTGGAGAGCTGCATACAATATTATCAAAATTCCACTAACTCATTAACGATACTAACACAAAACATTCGTAGTATATATAAAAATATAAACAGTTTCCTCGTTTTCCTACATAGACTGAGAATAAGTTGTGATGTGATTGTTTTAACAGAATGCTGGCTGGCAACTCGTGATAGAAATTTACCTATAATACAAGGGTACACTACGTACTATAGTAAGATGACCCATAATCAAAACGACGGGGTAGTAGTCTATGTAAAATCGGCCCTAAATATCACAGTTGAGGAACCAGGCTTAAATGATTGTAACTGCCTAATTATTAAAATCGGAACAACAACAGCAATAATGGCAGTATACCGATCACCTTCCTTTAAAAATCTCGAAGGTTTTATCATTCGCTGGGTAAACAGTTTCAAACATTGTCAGCATTTAAGAACATAATACTAACAGGTGACATAAATATAAATATTCATCCAGATTGTAACGACACCACTGCACATGATTACCTAGATCTTTGCTCATTCCATGGATTACTCCCAGCCCACACTTTGCCGACTCATCAGAGTGGATCTTGCCTAGATCACGTTATTTTAAAAACCAGCTCACCATCACGTGTATTTGTAACTAACTCGACAATCACAGATCATAATGCTGTATTAACAACCTTGAATATCAATAAACCAAAACAATACTGCCCTCAAATGAAAAGCATAATTGACTATACTACACTCGAACGTGATCTATGCAATATTGACTACGACCCAGTTTACAACTGTGCTGACGTTAGCGCCTCCTTGTCATACCTAATTGAAAACATACAGCGAGCAATAAATAAAAATACTAGAGTCAAAGCAGCAAACAGGAAATACAATAATATTAAGCCATGGATTACGCCTGGCCTAGTGCGATGTATCCGACACAGAGATAAATTGCATCTGAAAGCAAAATCCTCTCTAGACAACCATATACTGCAAACCACATACAAAAGATATCGAAACTTTTGCAATGATCTATTAAAAAAACTAAAAATTAACTATGACAGGGAACAATTAGCAAAAGCCGGTAATAACAGTAAACGCATATGGGATCACATAAAAAAGGTCACTTTCACGACGAAACAATCACACTCAAACTTGAAACTTCTCCTGACAGAAGACTCCCCAGCTCTTTCAGCAAACAAAGCCAATAATTTTTTTATCAATGTTGGGAAAAATCTCGCTGAAAAACTTCAGACGCAACAATATATCTCACAAAACCAATTTTATTCTCAACCACGAGTACAGTCATTTGTAATGCTAGATACCGACGAAAAAGAGGTAGAACGTATCATCCTTGGGTTAAAAGATAACTGTGCCGTTGGGTGGGATAATATCTCCAATAGATTTCTGAAAAAATTCAAACATATACTTGTACCGCCTTTAGCACATATTTTTTCACAGTGTCTTACTAACGGTATCTTCCCTAAGTGTCTTAAAAAGGCTGTAGTCATACCAATTTATAAATCGGGTAGTAAAGAACAAGTAACAAACTACAGGCCTATATCACTTCTATCCTCGTTGTCAAAAAATCCTTGAAAAATTATCAACACCCGCCTTATAAAGTATCTAGAAAATAACGATATTTTATCGAACAAGCAATTTGGTTTTAGATCGAAGCTATCAACAGCAGATGCGGTACACCAACTGACAGACTATGTAGCCCAAGAGCTCGATAAGGGTAACCAGACATTATGTATATTCCTAGATTTGGCCAAGGCCTATGATACAGTGTATGTACCTTCCTTACTACAAAAGCTAGAAGCAATAGGCGTAAGGGGAATTCAGCTTAAACTTTTCACAGACTACATAAGCGACCGTACCCAATGTGTTAGAATAGGCAACGTTGTCAGCGATGAACAGAAAAGCACTAATTTCGGAATTCCTCAAGGCGGGACCCTCAGTTCTACCCTTTTTTTTGGTTTATATAAACGATCTTTGCAGTTTAAATCTGGAACATGGCAAATTACTGTCATATGCTGATGACACTGCAATTTTATTTTCCGCCCCAAACAAGATAGAGCTGCACGAATGTGCTCAGCGAGGTTTTGATAAGGTAAATAATTGGCTAACAAATAATCTACTAACACTAAACGCGGATAAAACAAAATACATATACTTTTCTATGCGTAAATCTAAGCAATCTACAACTAATCAGCATCTATATGCACACACGTGCACAAATCCTACAGCCTGTCTAGACAACTGCCCAACCATAGAAAGAGCAAATGACATCAAATATTTAGGTGTTATTATTGATGACACACTGTCCTTTCGGCTACACATCAAAAACCTAGTAAACAGACTTCGTAAGTTGATTTATGTGTTCAAAATATTACGGTATATCGTAGATACTAAATTAATAAAGCAAGTGTATAAAGCTCTGTGTCAATCAATAATTACATACTGTATCACATCATGGGAGGTGCTACTAAGACATTAATGCTTTCTGTAGAAAGAGCACAAAGAGCCATTCTGAAGGTCGCAACATTTCGTCCATTTCTCTTCCCTACGAAACTGCTCTATAAAGCCTGCAACATTCTATCAGTAAGACAACTATTTATTTTGAACACGACACTAAAACAGCACAAAAATCTTTCCTACTGCACTGAGATTACTAACAAGAGACGTAAGGATATCGTATGTAGCTCACTGGCACAGACAAAACATGCTTTCACAAGCAGATTTTTCATATATCTTGGTCCAATACTATACAACCGACTAAATAGATTGCTATCTATTTACGACCAAAATGTTTATAACTGTAAACAAACTGTCTGTGAATATTTGCTAACACTGTCATATGAGGAAACTGAACATTTGATATTAGTTATAAAATAGTAAAGAATTTTCATACCTATCTTTTTAATAAGCAAAGTAGTTCATATATTTACCGATTTTATTGTTTAGTTTTATTATCTTCGATAATGTAACTCTTAGTTAAAATAGGCAATTTTCGCGCCTGAAACACAGGTTCTACCTAGTTCAGGCTGATAAAATTAATATACCTGTGTATAGCTGTAAGAAAATATTGTATAGTTAAGATCTATGTTATTGAAATAAATTTTTATTTTTATTTTTATTTATTTATTTTAATATGTTTAACATTTATTGCACAAACAAGTCTATTCTCCGACAGGTTTGAGTATATGTAATTGTGTTATTTAGTCAATTACTGTAAATACAAAACCAATTAAAGAGTATTTTTCTAACACATTAATAATATCATGTAATTAAGATAACTGGAGGCAGGATATCGAGAGCTCGATAACAGGCCGCGAGCCGCGAGGCAAACACCAGTAAAAATATTGTTTTCATCCCATCTATTTTTAACCCCCGACCAAAAAAAGGGGTGTTATAAGTTTGACGTCGATGTCTGTCTGTCTGTGTGTGTGTGTGTCTGTCTGTGGCACCGTAGAGCTCAAACAGATGGGCCGATTTCTATGCGGCTTTTTTATTTGAAAGTTAATATCCGTGCGGATGTTCTTAGCTATGTTTGGTTAATATCATATAATTAATTAATTCAACACAAAATGGCGGACAAAATATTACTTCACAACCAACCTCAATGTGGGTATCAAATGATAGGGCTTGACTAGTGGAATACTATACACTATAAAAAATTCAAATCCAAGATGGCCGCCACCACAAAATGGCGAATTGTATTATTTTTTCACTACTGCCTCAATATGGGTATCAAACAAAAGGACTAGATTAGTAGAATACATTGCACTATGACAAATTTCAAATCCAAGATGGCCGCTTCCACAAAATGGCGAAATACATTTCTTTTTTCACAACTCCCTTAATATGGGTATCAAATGAAAGGACTTGACTAGTAGAATGTTGCACAGATAACAAATCTGAGGTAGTCGGGGGTTAATCAAAATTTTGAATTTTGTTCTTGTTATTCGAAAAGGACGACTTGGTTCGCCTTTAAGTGCACCCAATTCTCTAGATCTATAAGAAACTTTTAGCGGGCAGTAATAGTTATTTGTTGTACAAGAGTACGAAGTTGCTTTTTAACTTCGGAGAGTGTGCAACTGATCTGCATGATCTAACACCACCTTGCTCTTTCTTCTATCGGACTTCTCGTTCCACAAAAGGGCGACATCGTTTCATGGTTGATGTTCCAACACGAACAAAGAGATTTGACTCCACTGATAAGAAAGTCTAGGTTGTGGAATGCGTTGCCCGAGTGGGTTTTCCCCGATGGTTACAATCTTGGTGTCTTCAAATCGAGAGTGAATCGGTTTCTTATAGGTAAGCACGCTCCATCGTAGATCTCATCATCGTTTAACATCAGGCGAGGCGAGGCAAGTGAAAAACCGAAACTATTACACTTAAAAAACCGCATGCTTAATTTTGATGGCCAAGCAAAAAAAGGATTCTAAAATTCAAAAATTAGAATCCTGAGCGTTAGCGAGGTAATTAATAGAGCACAAGGTGATAAATCTTTGCACTAAGCAACACGTAACTATTCATCCCACTAACGAAATGACTAAATGCTTTGCGTATTATTAATAGCTTCAGTTAACTTTGTTGGCGTCAAATAAACTTTATCTTCGTTAGATTCACTCATTTTAGGGTTTTCACTTGTTTTGAAGTATCTTGTTTTTAACCCCCGACCAAAAAAGGGGTGTTATAAGTTTGACGTCGATGTCTGTCTGTCTGTCTATCTGTCTGTCTGTCTGTCTGTCTGTCTGTCTGTCTGTCTGTCTGTCTGTGTGTGTGTCTGTCTGTGGCACCGTAGAGCTCAAACGGACGGGCCGATTTCAATGCGGTTTTTTTTATTCAAAGGTTGATATCCGTGCGGATGTTCTTAGCTATGTTTGGTTAATATCGATTCAAGATGGCCGCCTCCACAAAATGGCGGACAAAATATTTCTTCACAACTTACCTCAATATGGGTATCAAATGAAAGGGCTTGACCAGTAGAATACAATACATTTTTTTTTTTTTTTTTTTTTTAACTTTTATAGGTTTACACTTGACTGCCATCTCGCCTGATGTTAAACGATGATGCGGTCTACGATGAAGCGTGTTTACCTAGAAGAAACCGATTCACTCTCGATTTGAAAACACAAAGATTGTAACTATCGGGAAAAACCCTCTCAGGCAACGTATTCCACAGCCTAGACGTTCTTATCACAAAAGTAGAGTCAAATCTCTTCGTTCGTGTCTTTGGAACATCAACCATGAAACGATGTCGCTTTTTCGAGCTACGAGCATTCCGATAGAAAAAAGGGCAAGGTGGTATTAGATCGTACAAATCAGTCGCACACTCTCCGAAGTGTATCCGATAAAAAACCGATAAGCTAGCAATTTTCCGGCGATGTTCGAGACTTTGTAGTCTTTTTCGCACGAGAATGTCTTTGCCTATGAGCCTTTTGTCACGTCTCTCGATCGATTCCAGAGCTTCCAGCTGATACTTGGCCGATCCATCCCAAAGGTGCGAGCAGTACTCCATACAGGAGCGAATCTGTGCTTGGTATAACGCTAGCAACTGTTCAGACTTGAAGTACCTTCGCACCTTTGAGAGGACACCTAGTTTCTTGGCAGCTAATTTAGCCTTAGATTCGATATACGAGCCAAAGTTGAGAGTCGATGATAAAGTAACGCCCAACAGCTCGAGATGGTCGGATACCGGCACGGATACACCGCGAAAAGTAGGAGCCTGTTGGAAAGGACTCCTTTTTGCGGAAAACAGACACGCCTGCGTCTTTCCCTCGTTAAACCTGACCAGATTGGCATCGCCCCATTTAGAGACTGCCTCAAGGGTCAAGTTTAAACGCTCGATCAAACTCTCTCTCAGTACCTGAGTTTGCTGCCTATTGGCTCTCGCGCTCGATATGTAGCTCTCTACAACGGTGCTATCATCAGCGTACCCAAAAATACCGGGCTTTAACAGATCATTGATATGTAGCAGGAAGAGTGTCGCAGAGAGCACCGACCCTTGAGGGACTCCGGCATTAATAGCCATTTGATCCGACGAGCATCCATCGATGACCACTCGTATGGATCGATCCCTCAAAAAGTCCGATATCCACGTTATAAAACCTGGAGACAAACCATAAGCTGAAAGCTTGCTTAAAAAGCCATCGTGCCAAACCCTGTCGAAAGCCTTCGAGATATCCAGGAGACTGCAAGTGCTTCCCCGTGCTTCTCGATAGCTTCACTCCAGATGTGAGTGACGTACGCTAGAATATCCCCAGTGGACCGGTTTCGGCGAAACCAGTATTGTCGGTCACTGAGGAGGTCGTTCGATTCTAGGTACGCTAGGAGCCTGTGGTTTAAGACACGTTCCATAGTCTTGCAGAGTATGGACGTGACCGAGATTGGCCTGTAGTTGGCAGGGTCAGCACGACTACCCTTTTGGGTACTGGTTGCACGTTGGCAAGCTTCCAAGACTTCGGTACTTGCCCAGTTTCGAGAGAGAGTCTGTACAGGCGCGTCAGTATTGGAGACAACTCAGGCGCACAAGCCTTCAACACTACGGCAGGAATGCCATCTGGGCCACTAGCTTTATTCACGTCCAGATTGCGTAGCACTTTGCGAACCTCCATTTGGCGAATATGTATTTCTGACATAGAAGTCGGACAGCCAGGTGAAGTAGGAGGTGTCGCGCTACCAGCATCTAGACGCGAGGATTCCGCAAACTGAGATGCAAACAAGTTTGCCTTCTCCATTGCGGTGTGAGCCAGTGTCCCATCAGGTTTCAGCATTGGAGGCAGTGAGGGGCGGCAGAAGTTCGATTCGACCGATTTAGCTAGAGACCAAAACGCTTTGCTGCCCGCAGGGTACGAAGCTAATTTGTTCCCTATTCGACTAATGTGGTCAAAACGAGCCCTCTGAAGAACCTTTTTGCATGCCTTAGCAGCCTTGTTGAACGCTTTCTTCTTCTGGTGTATATCCTTTGCCCTACGCTGTCGAGCATCAACCCAAGCTAGGTAGGTCTCATGTTTAAATGCTTCAGCACTTTTACATTGAGAACCAAACCAAGGGCGAGCTTTGCTGGATAATGTGACGTCAGAGTATGGAATGAAATATTCCATAGCCGTTCGTATTACATTAGTCACAGCATCCGCGCAGACTGAGGGATCACCAGAAGTGAAGCACAATGGCTGCCACGGGTAAGATGCAAAGAAAGAGCGCATCTCGTCCCAATCTGCTGACTTGTATCGCCACATCCGCCGGTTGCCTCTAGGGCTGGGATCAGGCGGATGGTAGACAGATACTGACTTCACCAGACAGTGGTCGGAGCTGCCTAACGGCGAAGATACCACCACGGAATAACGGTCTGGATCTGTTGTCAGCATTAGGTCTAAGCAATAAGGTGTATGCGACTCAACATCGGGTACTCTTGTGGCCTCTTGGACCAGCTGGGTTAGGTCTAACGATAAAGCTAGCTTTTCGTTTCCTGCCCAGCGTGGTCAGTGTCCCGGTATGGGAACAGCCATTCCTTATGATGGCCGTTAAAATCCCCCAGTAACACTAATTGGGCTGAAGGGTACTTCTGCTGAGCCGCGTCCGCCGCCTCACTTAAATAATCCGTAAGCCTAGTTGTCTCCTGGTCACCGCTGTGCGACCGATATACACAGGCGTAGAGAATTTTGTCTATGCCCGTGTCTATCAAAACCCAAAGAACGGAGAATCTTGTGTCCTCTAAGTTACGGAGACGCCGACAGCAGATGTCGTCACGGGCGTACAGGCACACTCCAGCACGGGGCCGAAATTTGTGCTCCAGGGTGTAACCTGGATACGTTAGGTACGCCACATCCGACGGACAACCTATCTGCGTCTCCGTCAGAAACAAGAGTGTCGGCTGCTCAGTCTCGAGGTGGTGATGGACTGCTGAGAGATTTGAGTGCAGACCTCGAATATTTGTGAGGTGCACTTTAACCGACAAGGAGTGCGGCCGCTCTTTACACTTGTTTCTGTTATTTCTTTTTGTCATTTTTGTTTTTGAGAGGGGATCGGTGGGAAAACGGCAGTAGAACGAGGCCGCACACTACTGACCATTGGTCACAACACACAACACAAACACATCATTGGAGAGCTAGCCTGGAGACTGCGGGGACGCCCGAGCCCCCCCGGGGATGTCTATCTGGCCTTGTCATCCGGTCGCCAACCGGCAGGATAGCGCATCCCGGGATTTTTCGCTAGATGGCGGGGCAGCCTTTCATGAGTGGCTAGCTCACTACTTGGGCCCCCAACTATCTGCGGTCGGTCGCGGCAACCGTGCCTCGGATCCCGCTACCCTCCATGACTAGCTTCCCGATGTACAGTATCGATGTGTAACAGACCGGTCTTGTAGTTATGCAGCAACTGTTCTGACCCAGTTTCCCCAAATGGTGTCACTAGATAACACAACGGAACACGGCTAGGCCGCTTGGCGTCGTGACTTAATCTAGTGGGTGGTAACCAACCACGGCCGAGGCCTACCACCGGTAGTTTGTCACCTGATTAGCACCACCCAGGGACCACGTGCGGGGTTTCTATATGTAGGTGCTTCCCCACGGACGAAGGTGACTCAGTCCCCAAAAATGACAAATAATGACAAATTATTAACATAATGACAAATTTCAAATCCAAGATGGCCGCCACCACAAAATGGCAAATTATATTATTTTTTCACTACTACCACAACATGGGTATCAAATGAAAGGGCTTGACTAGTAGAATACTTTGCACTATGACAAATTTCAAATCCAAGATGGCCGCTACCACAAAATGGCGAAATACATTTATTTTTTCACAACTCCCTTAATATGGGTATCAAATGAAAGGGCTTGACTAATAGAATGTTGTACAGATAACAAATCCGAGGTAGTCGGGGGTTAATCAAAATTTTTAATTTTGTTCTTGTTAATGTAAGGTTTAAAAATATGAGGGGGAAATAAAATTGCGCGCAAAGAATACAAAGTAAATTACATCAAGGAGGTTCCGAGTCTGAGTTTTTACCAAATTAAAAAAAAGTACGATAATTTCGACGATTCTTACGATAGAGGTAGGTAAATAGGTTTAATGATGTTTTGAATTCTCAGAAACTCTGTGCACTCTGTGTTCTAAATTCAAATTTACTTTATTTTCTAACGGATGAAATGAAAATGAAAAAAATATTTAGTACAAAACAAAAGTTGAACAATTTTGAATTTTGATTTTTGTAAACAACTATTAAAAAAAAAAAACATATGGGTCGAATTAATAACCTCCTCCTTTTTGGAAGTCGGTTAAAAATCGTATCGGGAAAACCAAAATCCAGAGAAAACAATAACACTTTAGCTAACTCTATTATTCGATAAAAACTACTTTTGCTACTTTTGTGGTTGGTGGTTGGTGGTTAGTGGTTGGTGGTTGGTGGATGGTGGTTGGTGGTTAGTGGTTGGTGGTTGGTGGTTGGTGGTTGGTGGTTGGTGGTTAGTGGTTAGTGGTTGGTGGTTAGTGGTTGGTGGTTGGTGGTTAGTGGTTGGTGGTTAGTGGTTGGTGGTTGGTGGTTGGTGGTTGGTGGTTGGTGGTTGGTGGTTGGTGGTTGGTGGTTGGTGGTTGGTGGTTGGTGGTTGGTGGTTGTGGTTGGTGGTTGGTGGTTAGTGGTTGGTGGTTGGTGGTTGGTGGTTGGTGGTTGGTGGTTGTGGTTGTGGTTGGTGGTTGGTGGTTGGTGGTTGGTGGGTTGGTGGTTGGTGGTTGGTGGTTGCGGTTAGTGGTTGGTGGTTGGTGGTTAGTGGTTGGTGGTTAGTGGTTGGTGGTTGGTGGTTGGTGGTTGGTGGTTGGTGGTTGGTGGTTGGTGGTTGGTGGTTGGTGGTTGGTGGTTGGTGGTTGGTGGTTGGTGGTTGGTGGTTGGTGGTTGGTGGTTGGTGGTTAGTGGTTGGTGGTTGGTGGTTAGTGGTTGGTGGTTGGTGGTTAGTGGTTGGTGGTTGGTGGTTGGTGGTTAGTGGTTGGTGGTTGGTGGTTGGTGGTTAGTGGTTGGTGGTCGGTGGTTGGTGGTCGGTGGTTGGTGGTTGGTGGTTAGTGGTTGGTGGTTGGTGGTTAGTGGTTGGTGGTTGGTGGTTAGTGGTTGGTGGTTGGTGGTTAGTGGTTGGTGGTTGGTGGTTAGTGGTTGGTGGTTGGTGGTTAGTGGTTGGTGGTTGGTGGTTAGTGGTTGGTGGTTGGTGGTTGGGATGAAAAATATATCTTTGTCTCGGGCGACATACTTTGAATCACTCACTTCACTGTGGATTCAAAAAAGCGCCCTCGCTATAAAAATATTAATTTGCTCCCTTTATAATACAATCAACTATTTCAACACACTTTTTTTTAAGAGTGACGAGACGAGCAGCGCATGTGCCTGATAGTAAGATAGTAAGCAACATGCCTGACACATAACAGCACAGTGACACGCAGCTATTGGAGCATGAAGAGTCTAAATCATTACCTAGCACTGCACAGCGCACGTCACCCAAATATCTAAGATGTTACATCTCTAAGCCCTGTAATTTCTCCGGAAACATTACCCTTCAAACAGGAACACAGTAATGTTTGCACATAATTGTTTGGCGGTAGAATAACTGGCAAAGGTGTGGTACTTCCCCAGGCGGACTCTGCTAGAAGTTCTACCACTACAAAAAGTGCTCATAAAGTGATTCTAATTTCATTCAATTAGGTACATAATGACATCTGTACATCTGTAACTAACCAGTTTTTCTAACTTTGTTAATTATTTCGAGAATTATCGACCGCGATAGAAAAACCGGTTCATAAAATGGGACATAAATCGTAAATGGTAAGTTTTACAAAAAGTTTGTTGGAAACAAAAGATGAGACATTTTATTTGTACAATAATGGTTTCTATAATTATTGCTTTAAAGTGTATAGTTTTAGAGATATCGGCCAACAACGTTTTTTCAAGATGGCGCTTGAAGCTCCACCTGGCCCTGACAGCATTTCGTAATTTTATGCTGCAGTAAGTGATCCTAAACCTTACAACAATAACAAATTAGATTGGAAATTTCGTGCCAAGTTGACGAAAAATAACATTGGAAGTCACAGGAACTGCCGATAGAACCGAAAACTTACTTTTAACTCAGAATTTGATAGCTCACTTTGGACTACGCGGGTGAAACCGGAAGGCGTGGCCGTGAGCGTGGCCATCTAGAAATGCGTAAGCATTTCTAATTTATTATATTAGATGACCAATGGAAAATACTGACTCATTTCTAGATGGCCAACGCCCATGGTCCCGAGTTTACCCGAAAATTTGTTATCATTCCCGTGACGCTAGAATCCAATTCACGGCCCACGAAAAATCTGTCTGTGGCGCGCATAAAAAAGTTTTAACTAAAAAAAAAACGTCTATTTTAACGGCTTAATTCACATATGCGAATATGTATCTAGTTTATACCAGCAGGGCCGTTCGCTTTCGCCGTAGTTCAAAGTTCGTCAGGATGGAAGGTCAATTGAAACCGCAGTTTTTTACAACTCTGACGAACAGGTAAACATAACTGGTATTCTCTGAGCTCCAACCACAAACACTTTACTAAATTTACCGCATTCAAATCTAACATTAATTATAATCAATGTCAGTAATCCCACTAATCTCTATATATAAAAATGTTGTGTTGGTTTGTGTAAGCTTCAAAAACTCAAAAAGTTCTGCACCGATCGAGCTGAAATTTTACAATGATATATAATTCGTATCAAGGATTGTTTTTGGAACGAAGTTCCTTATCGCGCGTTGTGAAAGGGGGCTAGACGGAAAACAATCTTACGAAAAGTTGTCACGACACTTTTTGCTATTGTAAGCTGTGCGGCGTCGCATGTTTCTCTGTCTGTCTCTCTCTCTCTCTCTCTTATAGAAAGCAAGCCAGATATTTTCATTTCTATTTCGCATTGAACAGTGTGGTGTCGCGACGATTATTTTTGTTGAGTGTATACAGGTTTTTTGTAAATAATAATTCCTTCCAAGCTTAGCAAGTACCTTGACTTGGCTCATGAGGTTACCGCCATGTGGGATGTTGATTCGACGATCATAGTCCCAATAGTCGTGTCGGCAAACGGCCTTGTAGCGAAAAGCCTCGACCAACATCTCAAGAGACTTTCGCTAGATGGTTGGATCAAGGGTCAGATGCACGCGGCGGTCATCCTTGACACAGCGCGCATCGTCAGGAGGTTCCTCAGTCTGCAGCCCTAACCACCGGTAGCTTGGGCCCTGCCCCGCTGCTGGCGGCAAACTAGGTTTAGGTTTTTATAATGTTTTTATGTTATTTTATATAAATATTGTAAAAACTTAGACTTAAGGAAATAAAGATATACGTGAATAATTCCTTCACTAATTAATCGAAAGGAACTTCGTTCCATCCGGGTGTCCCTTGACACCTCTCAAGTTTTTTATCTAATTTTTGCATCATAATGTGGCACAGCGAAGCGTGGCAGGGTATAGCTAGTACTTATTATAAATGCGAGTTTGCATGTTTGTTGTTCAATTTCTCAAAATATAGATCTGATCGTCGATGTAAACCGGGCTATGGTTTACACCGATGCATCTGATCTAAATTATGTTTAAAATGGTGAAAGTCCCAGAGTTTCCAGAGTTACTGTGTTTAGACTATCTTCAAACCAAATTTCATTGAAATCAAAGTATAATATTTACTGATATTACAAACGCTTTAAACGATAACGCTTGGCCAGTATCAACCAGACAAGCTCCATCGCTAGCCACCTTCAAGCAACTGGTGAATCTATACTAATATTATAAAGCTGAAGAGTTTGTTTGTTTGTTTGAACGCTAGGATCTCGGGAAGTACTGGTCCGGATTGAAAGATAATTTTTCTATTGGATAGTCTATTTATCGAGGAAGGCTATAGACTATAGAACATAACGCTACTATCAATAGAAGCGGAGCATGAATCAAGAATGTAACAAATTCGGGAAAAATATTCCTTTTTGAGAGTTTTCGTACCGTGATTTGACATGACAGCATGTGTCAAAGATTGCGTCATTGAATATAAACGTTTGCCACAGATTACATACCTCATCTTTGACGCGCCTCAGACAGATTTTTCGTGGCCTGTGAATTGAATTCTATCGTCACGCTCGGGTATGATAAGAAATCTTCGGGTAAACTCGGGACCATGGCCATTGGCTATCCAAAAATGGATTAGTAGATTTCATCGGTCATCTAGAAATGCTTCGAAATTCTAGATGGCCATGGTCATGGCCCGTTTCACCCGCGTAGTTTCCAAAGTGAGCTATCAAATTCTCAGCTATGTTTTCGCTTCTATCGGCAGTTCCTGTGACTGACAATTCTTTTGACGTGACGTCTTATAAATTGGTTTGCCGGGTGACACTTCAAGAAACTGCGTTACGCTCCGCTCACGTTATGCGCTCACAACGAGAGCGAGTGAGAGGCACGCGTCCCTTCCACTCGGGCATGGTTAGCCCGCCTAAGAGCGAGAGAGACAGACATAAAAAGTGAAAGGCACGCGTCCCTTCTGTAATATTATTTTACCACTCAAAGTCGTTGTCACGTAAAACTTTCGCCCGTATACCGACTTTACAGGCAACCAATTTTTTTTTGTGTATGATGATAGTTCGTAGGTTGTCCCCATACACATATTTCGGGTTGGGTCTAGAATCGAGCCGCCTGAATTTGAGGATTCTGCCACTGTGGAATGGTCAAAGGGGTTTGTCTTGACCCTCCCAATACAATTTTAGCTGCCGGAATTACGCGAAAACATTTTTAAATTCACAGTACTCACATAATTTTCCTCCCTTAAAAATTACTTAATATTATTAACTAGATGTCCGCCCCGGCTTCGCCCGTGGTACATTATATAGCATCATATCGGGATCCCGTACATATCCAACGGTGAAAGAATGACTGAAATCTGTTTAGACATTCCTTAGAATATCGCTTTTACACAAAAAACCTCTGCAGCTACCTGCTACGCCACCTGTCGGAAATGGGTCGTACCAATTCAGATTTAGAAAAAAAGATTGGCAAAGGTTCTTCAACTTCAACTTTTTTGTTTGGCTTCCGTTCGGTGATGTCACCGTTGACATTACGACGATGACATGACGTTTAGCTGTCGTTTACGTTTTATGTCACGTCACACGGGAACGCTGTCGATCGGGATATTCGTTGTTTGTCGTTTTTTGACGTCTCACGGGAACGTGATAAAAAATATCCTATGTCCTTTTCCTGGTCCTAAGCTACCTCCTCATAAAGTTTCAGTCAAATCGGTTCAGCCGTTCTTGAGTTATAAATGGTGTAACTAACACATCTTTCTTTTATATATATAGATTAATAAATTACCCATACCCAGAGACAGTTGCGTCTCTGAGAAATTCAAGACCTTAACCCATATTACTTACCTATATCTGGGCGACGTATTCGAAGATTTAACAAAACATTAAACAAAGATTTAAAATTAAACTCGGTTTATGTTTTTTAAACTAAATTAATTAACATATAGGTAATATGAAAACTAATTTAATTTTATGTATGAGCAGGAAAAATAATTATGACAGGGAATCATTTTGATAAACGTATGTCATTGTAATAATTTGACATATTTTTCACAAAGCCCTTATTGCACACAATTTTCCAAGCATCCAACAACACGTGATTACTATACTATACGTAATTAATATAGGTAATATTATAGATAATTGTTAACCACACGTTTAATCGTAGGTATCTAAAGAGCCATTTTTTAGAAGAAACCCCGTAGTAATAAACTACGTAGAAGATGACGGTGGGGTTTTTATAATAAATTACAGCCATCAACATATCTACTGCATTAAATAATAGATAATTAATTAATGCAGCAAATACTTACCTAACATGATTTTGAATTGAAATATGATTTTTTGTATTTTTACTAGGTATGTAATATTTATAAAAATACATCAATTTCACAGGAAATACAGATATGGTCCAGTGTTTTTTATTGTTACATGTGACTTTACCTTGGTTATGCATTAAAATAATTGGGGATACTACCTAAATGGGGGGAAGGAGATGGAATGTCAAATCATATTATAACTTATAACTAGGATGTCTTCACAACTAGAGTGAAACGGTTTACTCTTCTAGATAGTCTGCATATACCTAGGTCATCAAAAACAACGCTCATCATGGATCGAATTATCGCTGACGGTGGTCAAACGGAATCCTATAGTTAAATAAAAAAGGGTAGGTACAATTAAGTTTAATACTATTTTGTTAGTGTTATTTATGCGCAATAAAGAGATCATCCATCATTGAGATGGCGGTCAAGCGATAACCTAACGTAAGATCGTTGACCTAAGATTGACATTATAATATTTTGTTAATACATTTTTATCTAAACTGTACTGTACCAATAAAGTGGCTATCATTACAACAGCGGTCAAACGTAAACGTATAAAGAATTAAAAGTAATCTTACCTCATCGATTGATCAGTCAAAGTCTCAAGAATTCGCAAGATCCGCTCCTTACAACACGCTTGGCCTCAAACACTTCCACGATCACAACACAACAAATAACTCAACAAAACAACTTAAAATACGTGTTAACAACTAAAATATTCACTATTTAACAGTTATTTAATGTCCATTTTGGTGAATTCGCATTGTTTTGAAATGTTTTCGTAATTACTGGAGCGGAACAGACCGCTCGCAGACACCCCGTCGCAGAGTCCAACGTAAACTGATTTGGTTAGTTTTGGTCCAGTGGACAGTGTTGCCAGGGCGTCAACTAATCTCCTTAGAATTTGCTTTTGAAATTTGTTTTTTTTTTTAAATTATAATTTTATATAGATTTGACGTCACAGCCCCCGCTCCGGATGTTTCATGGTCTGTATGTTTGTCGATTTTTAATACTTTGATAAAACAAAAATACATGTCCCATATTTATTTTCACTAGCAGCGCCCCGCCGTTTACCCACGTAGTTCCCTTTTTCAGTATAAAAAGTAGCCTATGTGTTCTTCCAGACTTCCTCTTTAATCCAAATCTGTGAAATCTGTGTTCCAAATTACAACCCGATCTGTTCAAACATTGCGACGTGATTGTTCAAGACATTGACATTTATAATATTAGTAGGATAATCTACCATTTTCTTCTTATAATGCCTCTCCATTACTGAAGGTTGGCAGTCAGCTTCTTAAAATGTTCTTTGTCCAGTGCTAGTCTGAACAGTTGTTCCACCGTCTTGATCCCCGTCCACTCCCTGGTATTGCGGAGCCACGACATCTTGCGTTTTTAATCTACCATTACCTACCATTAAATATAAAAAAATGTCAGTCATAGGAACTGCCGATAGAAGTGAAAAGTTTTAACTCAGAATTTGATAGCTCACTTTGGAAACTACGCCGTAACCGGAGAACGTGGCCTGGCCATCAGGCATGGCCATCTAGAAATGCGTCAGCATTTCTCATCGGCAGGCTAATTGCCCAATAGCCATGGTCAGGACTCAGGACTATGTTTACCCGAAGATTTATCACACAGCCCACTTCAAAAATCTCCCAAATATCAACGAAAAACATCAACTGGTAACACTTGCTCGACCGCTTACTAAATGCTAACACGGATATGGCGGTGTCCCTACAAAGTTAACGCATGCCGTATCTATTCAAAAACTCTATTACAATGATATAAAGTTGACTTCCGCGTAGCACATTGCTTGATAGATTTGGTTGGAGGTCAAGCGGACAGCGTAAACGTAGTAATACATAATACTAGTATTGTCTCTGTCGCTCTTCGAGTAATATGTATGTTTGTCTCCTTCGGATTCGTTGTCTTAAGATGGCTGCGTCCAAACAGCTATAATTAATATCTTCGCAGAATTGTAATGAGCCTGAGTTTTTGCTCAGGGAAATACTACGTATAGTAAAACTAAGTGTTGTGAGAAAGTTGTACACTTTTCAACCAATGACGTAAATAGGGAGGGATGTTATACGTTCCATGTCTTTTATCTGTTGGAACATGGTTCCAACAGGATGGAGCAACTTCCCACACCTCCAATACTGCTATGCCCGTTATCCGTCAACTTTTTCCAAACAAAGTTATCTCTAAGAGAGGAGACATTTCCTGGCCACCACGTAGCCCGGATCTGACTCCAATGGATTTGTTTTTGTGGGGCTACCTTAAGGCTAAAGTGTACGACTCTAACCCGCGGTCAATGAATGACCTAAAAGAAAACATCCGCAGAGAAATGGCAAGCATTTCAGCAGTGACGTGGCGCGCAGTCATCGACAATTTCAGAAGGCGTTTGCAAGAGTGCCGTGACTGTAACGGATTACATTTGGACGACGTTATTTACAAAAAATAATTCCCGTTTTTCTAGCTATATTTACAAATAAAAATATTATTCATAGTGTAATTAGTTTTATTTTAATTTTTTTTTTCATTACTAAGGACTTATGGGTCACCCAGTGTTTGTTGACATATTAAATTACATATAAAACACTTTTCGTCCAATAAGCAGCTCGGTGAAGGTCGGTGTATAGCGGGATACTATAAACATAATTATCTACTGGGTAGTGCAACAAAGACAAAATTAACTAACTAACTAACCCCGTTTACCTCGGATCTCGGATTATCTTTATAACGTTCTACTAGTCAAGTCAAGCCCTTTTATTTGATACCCATATTAAGGGAGTTGTGAAAAAAGAAATGTATTTCGCCATTTTGTGGTAGCGGCCATCTTGGATTTAAATTTGTCATAGTGCAAAGTATTCTACTAGTCAAGCCCTTTCATTTGATACCCATATTGAGGTAGTAGTGAAAAAAAATTCAGCATTTTGTGGTGGCGGCCATCTTGGATTTGAAATTTGTTACATGTGTTGTATTCTACTAGTCAAGCCCTTTTGTTTGATACCCATATTGAGGTAGGTTGTGAAGAAATATTTGGTCCGCCATTTTGTGGAGGCGGCCATTTTGAATCGATATTAACCAAACATAGCTAAAAACATCCGCACATTCAAATAAAAAACCGCATCGAAATCAGCCTATCCGTTTGAGCTCTACGGTGCCACAGACACACACACAGACAGACAGACATCGACGTCAAATTATAACACCCCTAGTTTTGGTCGGGGGTTAAAAATCCGTGATAGGTATAATCGACCGACGTCCCCTGCTTCTTACAACCGACTAGAACGGAAAGAGTGAGCTCACTCTTCCCAACGTTAACATGATTCCGTGCGCCCTGAAGTTTGTGAGGGCTAATCTTGAGTCTGCGATCTATGACTTGAAAACATTCCATTGACATACACGTAGTTATTAACATGCTTGCTTACCGTGCTCAGTGAGTACTCACGGGTGGTGTAGGTCCAAACAATAAACATGTACCGATTTTAGAATCCATTCTGTTTAATAATAAAAGACACATTTTTTCGGAAAACTTTAAAAAAAGATTTACTTAAGGCGTTTTCAAGATGCAACAAGATCTGTCAAAAACAGTTCCCAATTTCAACATAGGTGGCGCCAATATATTATTTTGTTAGCGAAATTTTACAAAAACAAACAGTGGAGCCACACTTGGCAAAATTTTGAACTATTTTTGACAAGTAAATTTGCGTCTGGAAAACTTCCCATTTAGTTCTGGCTTTGCCCTTGCAACCTTAATACAACGTCAAAGACTAGATGGCGCTAGTTGTTAGATAGAACACGCATGTAAAGTTCTTGAGGAATACCTTGGCCATTCCTCGTTCCACGTTTACACATTACACATTTTGCACATCTCTCTCCAGATGTCAAATGTCATTTCAAATCCATCTTTGTTTTTTGGCGCGATATGAGCGGCTTTATCCGACATGTCGTTATACATTAAGATTATTAACGATCGATTTGACAGAATTATGTATGTCCTACGTCAATAGGACTACTCTATATTATTTCCCCAGGTGGACTCTTGGCAGAGCCCTCCTGGGGAAGTACCACACCTTTTGCCAGTTATTCTACCGCCAAGCAGTAATGTGCAAATATTACTGTGTTCCGGTTTGAAGGGCAATGTTTCCAGAAAAAGTACAGGGCTTAGAGATATAACATCTTAGATCTCTGGGTGACGAGCGCAGTGCAGTGCTAGGTTATAGTCATAGTTATGGTAAGGTAGATGTATTAGGTCTATGGTTCTCTTTGTCAGCGGCTTAGTGAGGAATAAAACATGTTGTCCAAATTGTTTTTTTTAAATAAAAAGTGACGAGACGAGCAGGGCAATGCCTGATGGTAAGCAACATACCTGCCACATAACAGCACAGTGACACGCAGCTATTGGAACATGAAGAGTCCAAATCATTACCTAGCACTGCACTGCGCTCGTTACCCAGAGATCTAAGACGTTATATCTCTAAGCTCTGTTATTTCTCTGGAAACATTGCCCTTCAAACCGGAACACAGTAATGTTTGCACATTGCTGCTTGGCGGTAGAATAACTGTATTATAGTGAAAAATATAGAACTGAAAATTACACTGAAAATTATAGTGTATTAATTAATTACACCTCAAGAAATCACGATACAACACATGGGCACCTCTTTTATGCCCTTGACGATCTAATGAAGCTGCCAAACTGTTAGAAATACCAAAATAAACATTTGTTTTATTTTATCTGGATTAATATAAATAAAATTAATGTAATATTAAAATTATTGTATCGTTTAATGTATAAATGCGTACATCATTTCTCATACACACTACCGTGTGTTAGTGACATACATTACATTTCCGACTTGTAACTTTGTGCTATCAATAAATATAAATAAATATTGGTGGACACTTCACACACAACACCATCTGACCCCAAACTAAGCAAAGCTTGTAGGTACTATGGCGGCCAGATAGCTGATGTAATACTTATATATAGTTTTAAATACATACTTATTATACATAGAAACACCCAGACACAGTGCAAACATTTGAATTCGTCACACAAATATTTGCACTGGGTGGGGATCGAATCCCCGACCCTCGGCTTCGCAGGCAGACTTACTAACCACAAAGCCACGAGGCCAGAGAAATGATTTGTAATTTGTATTTGTAAGAAAAGTGCTTATGGACACAATCTTACACTTAAGGGCGTGTGGGCCGTAATTTTGAATTTTTAAAACAACTTTAAGACCTTTAAAATAGTGTATTAAACTCTGAAAAAATATACGTAATAGTTAAGGATCTAATCTAGTGCAATTCGCAGTCAGTAACACGATTTAATGAATTTTACTTGATAGAAAAAAATCCCAAAGTTACCCCTTTTCAAAAAGTTTTTACAAGTTTATGACTAAACTAATGATTTTTTTACTAAATTTTGTACTCAACGAAAGCCACTAAAAGTTATAGATGCATTCGCAGAGTTTGACTTGATAAAAGTATCAGTTATTCACTATGTTTTAATATCTACCATATATATAGCGCGCCGTTCGGCAGGCCTGATCAGTCGCGTTTCGGCGCTCACGGACGACGGGCCTGTGCTTGATTTTGCAATTTTGACAACCAATAAATTTTAAATATTACGATCATAGTGCCACAGTATAACAATATCAGTAGGTATTACTAGTGAAGCACGCTATGATCTTGATTTTTGATACCGTTTTCATTGAATTGCAAATAGACGCTGATACTAATTAGTACGCTGTTTACTTTATGTTGTAGACCAATAGGGAAGTCTCAAACAACTGACGTCGATAACACATCAGTTAACATTTCAATGCGGATGCAATGGAAAATAGATAAGTATCGGTAAAATATTCGTCCGTCAAATCAGAGATCGGGCGGGATAAGGAAATAATGAGAGGGAGAAATCCCTTGCGCAAATCTAATATAAATGCAAGTTAGGTATCATAAATGATACCTAACTTGCATTTATATGCCATTTAGGTAAATTCTTTGGTAGTAAGGTACTTAGTACTTGGAAGAAAAGTCCTCACATACAGAATTTACCACTTTGGAAGAGACTCTTGCGCAAACTATTCAGCTTAGAAAAAAAATGTTAGGAACTTCAATACAATTTTGAACACCTTTCCATAGATACGCGTATGGTTTTGTTAGAATTTTATCTCTTTTATTTCTTTTCCAAGTTTGTGACACCACCAAAATGTATTGTTTTTTCTTTTTTGTATGAAAATGTTAATATTGTTCATAGAAATTTAGACACTTGACCAAATTTGATAAGAAGCCTTTTAGGCAGTAAAATTACTCGTATAATTTAACTCTGCACTAAATTTCCGATTCGTATTTTTTATATAAGGTTTAGAATCATTTCCTGAGCATAAAATCACAAAATAATAACAAATCCAGGAGCTTCAAGCGCCAGCTCGAAAAACGTTTTTGACCGATATTCTGAAAAGTTATAAAGCCTATTATTATTGTAGAAAATAAAATTTCCCATCTTTTGTTGCCAGTAAACTTTTTTTTCAAACTTACCGATTACGATTTATTATGTCAAATTTGATGATAACAATTTAAAAATAATAAGATGTGAATTCTGTTCCCAGTAGCATAAACATGTCCCTTTTACTGGAATGGAAGAAGGGTTATGTTGTTCGCGCGTGTCTTTATATGTTTGTAAATCTTTTATTTCCACATATCTTCCAAACGGCTGGATGGATTTTGGTAACTAAGATATTCTAAGACTAGTCTGACTCGCCAAAGTGTCCTTAGATAGTAGGTAATATTTTTTTACGTGTACATTTTTTTGTAGTCGGGGTTTTTAAGTTAA
Organism: Ectropis grisescens; assembly: GCA_017562165.1. Classification (NCBI taxonomy): domain Eukaryota; kingdom Metazoa; phylum Arthropoda; class Insecta; order Lepidoptera; family Geometridae; genus Ectropis; species Ectropis grisescens. The sequence continues at coordinate 492,993 of CM029795.1, forward strand.
AGTTATTATATAAAGTCGAATAAACAGCACCGTTCATCATCATGATTGAAGAGTTGAACGAAGAGTTTGGTCTCCACTTTTGTAATAAAAACAATTAAGCTGTGAAACGCATTGCCAGAGTGGGTTTTTGTCGAAGGTTCGAACCTTGGGGTTACGAGGTACACTGTGCTTGTTTCTATTAGAGAAACAAGTTCCATCGTAGACCACATCATTTTCATCCACTATTATCGGCATCATCGCAATCGTATCATTAAATGGGTTATAAATCGTAAACGGTAAGTTTTACAAAAAAAAAAAATTACTAGCAACAAAAGATGCAAAATTTTATTTTCTACAATTATTGTCAAAATATATAGTTTCCAAAATATCGGCTAAAACAGTTTTTTTCAATTGGCGTTTGAAGCTCTACCTGGATCTGTGAGCATTTTGTAATTTTATGCTCAGTAAGTGATCTTTACCTCATAGAAAAAATTGGATTAGAAATTTAGTGCAAAGTTGACCGAAAAACCTTCTATTTTACTGGCCTTTCATTACGTTTCAGCACATTTTTTGTAATTTTTGACAAACTTGTGAATTATTAGGAAACATTTTAAAAAGATGCATGAAATTGGAAAAGCCGTTCACAACTTATAGTGTGACCAAAAAGAAAAGGTTGAGTTTTGTATATCTACGAGTATAGATCAATTTAATATTTCTTCGTTTATATATCAAAAAAACTCTTATCACTTCACAAAATTGTTATCACTAGTATAAACAAATCTTGAACAAAAATGAGTTTAAATTACATAGTCCAATATTTTAATGTTATTTCTGCACTGTGGCACCGATTCCGCGGTCGGTGACGGTCGCGAGAACAAGACAACGTTAAATGCCTAATATGACAGAACTACCTGGCCTTAATATTATTTAGCAAACTAAGTCATAAGAAATTGACTCATTAGCCTAGATTTCCAAATTAGGGTAGATTGTAATAAATATATTAGTCACCAAGTAGGGTGGTGAATAATAAAAAATAAATAAAAAAATCTCAGTTTTTAGTGAATTCTAGGAAACCCAGCAACATGTACAACACCATGTGTTGACTGAGCGTGAGTGTACAACGTACACGATATGTGGCGAAAGTCTTGAACTACATCGTGAACAAAATGTATGGGTCATATGATACAGCAGGAGACCTATGTAGGATGATAGAAGAGTATAAAATAATAATATTCAGCACTATACCGGCACTTGAAAGTTGTCCAACTGACAGCAAATTGAAGAGGGGGTTCCAACCCTCGCTCTTTCCTTTCTGTAGCATGATTTTTGTACGGCATTGCGGAATAATGGATTAGAACAGGTACCTATTGAAACTGTATGGAAACAATGCTGTACATAATCAAATGACCAAATTTACCCTGAACATCGTCGGAAAATCATGAATTTTCCGACAAAACTAATAATTAAAACCACAGATTTAAAACTTTTTTTTTTTTATTTTTATAGTTTCAATACCTGTTCTAATCCATTATTTCGCAGTGCCGTACAAAAATCATGAGACCAAAAGGAAAGAGCGAGGGTTGGAACCCCCTCTTCAATTTGCTCTCAGTTGGACAGCTTACAAGTGACGTCATAGTGCTCAATCTTATTAATTTATACCCTTCTATCATCCTACATAGGTCTCCTGCTGTATCATATGACCCATAAATTTTGTTCACGGGCCTGAGCTCTATATAGGGTGGATGATCCAGTAATGGACAGTACCCCAGTTATGGACACTTTTTTCCTTTATTCAATGAAAACAAGCTTTCCACATTGAGTTTTTCGTGTAGCACCACTTAATCATAAAGAACGGACCTCCTATTCGCCTCATAATATACGTCAGTGCGATCTATCATTTTGTTTCAAAATGGCAAAGTAAACATTAGACCAAGTTAGTGCTGGTCCAGAAAAATCAAATTTTACTAACATACTTGTTAACAAGATGAGTCTATTTGGTTCTCCATCATTTATTTGTTATTAATTGTAACTGAATTCTAATTATATTCTAAGTTTTGTATTGAAATGAGAGGTATAATTTGTAATTCTTCCCGGTTATAATCGCGCTTTTTTTTGTGTTTATAGCCGGTGTCATTTACTGGATCTGGCAATACATACTTTACCCAGTAATCGACACATGTCCATAATTATTTTTTTAGGAACATCTGGAGTTGGCACACCAATTTAACTCCTTTTTCCAAGCAATTTAAGTATATTTTTAAATTAAACAAATTGGAGTGCATGTACCAGTAAAGAACAAAGTGTCGATCACTGGATCCAGTGAGTGTCCATTACTGGTTTTTATGTCTTTTATGTTTCAAGATTTTTTCAAGTGTTTTCAGATGGATACTTTGCTATACCGGGAACAAGCAACAACCGTACCGATACAATTCCACCTCAAAAAAAGTCTATGGATGCTGCTTTGGGAATCGTTGTACCTACCATCTTCATTCAAAAGAAACCTTTTTTAACCGATAGAAGACCGATAGTGGTAACGTCGTCTCGTCGAAGCCCGAGATTTTGGAGGAGATTGAGAGGTTCTATGAACAGTTTTACACCTCTACGCAAGCACAACCTGTCGTTAGCATGGCAAAAGACCCCAGAGCCAAGCTTACCCGATACTTTACCGAAGATATCGCAGAAGTCAGCTAGTATGAGATTAGGATGGCCCTCACACAAATTAAAAACAACAAGGCACCTGGTGACGACAGAATTACAATTGAGCTGAGAGCGGGTGGAAAACCTGTACTTAAAGTTCTCCAGAAGCTGTTCAACTTCGTCATACTTGACGGTAATATGCCAGAAATGTGGAGCAGAAGTGTGGTGGTGCTCTTTTTCAAAAAGGTGACAACACCTTGAAGAACTACAGACCCATCTCACTTCTGAGCCACGTTTATAAGTTGTTTTCGGCGGTAATCACGAATCGTCTCGCACGCAGGTTTGACGACTTCCAGCCACCCGAACAAGCCGGTTTACGAAAGGGCTATAGTACCATAGACCACATCCATACGCTACGACTGATTATACAGAAAACCAAAGAGTATAATCGGCCACTATGTAAAGCGTATGTGGACTATGAGAAAGCCTTCGATTCCATCGAGACCTTGACAGTGCTTCAGTCGCTCCAGCGACGCCGCATCGACTTTCGCTATATCGAAGTGTTGAAGTGTATTTATAGCAAAGCCACAATGTCTGTCCGATTACAGAACCAGTGCACAAAACATAATTATCCAGCTACAGAAAGAAGTGAAAGAGGAGAAGTTTTATCTCCGAAACTGTTCACTGCCGCGCTGGAAGAATTTTCAAGCTAATGGACTGGAACGGATATGGCATCAATATCAACAGCGAATGCATCACTCACCTTCGGTTTGCCGACGACATAGTCATTGTGGCGGAGTCGCTGGAGGATCTCGATGTTATGCTCAGGGACCTCAGTTGAGTATACCAACTGGTAGGTCTGAGAATGAATATGGACAAGACGAAGGTCATGTCAAATCTTTATGCCTCACCTGTGCCGGTTATTGTTGGGAATGCCACACTCGAAGTTGGTGACGAATACGTCTACCTGGGTTAAAAGATCCAATTACGTAGATCCAACTTCGACAAAGAGGTCCAGCGAAGGATACAACTCGGATGGGCAGCGTTCGGGAAACTTTGGCACATCTTTAAGTCCAAAATACCCCAATGCCTAAAGACGAAAGTCTTTAGTCAGTGCGTGTTGCCAGTGATGGCTTATGGAACTGAAGCGTGGTCCTTAACTGTGAGCCTCATAACGAAGCTTAAAGTCGCACAGCGAGCTCTGGAGAGAGCTATGCTCGGAGTCTCTTTGCGCGACAGAATTCGTAATTAGGATATTCGCAAAATAACGAAAGTGGCCGACATAGCTCAACGAGTAAGCAAGCTGAAATGGCAATGGGCAGACCACATCGCTGGCCGAACTGACAACCGCTGGGCAAGAAAGGTTCTCGAGTGGCGACCACGAACCGGAAGGCGCAGTGTTGGACGAACTCCCACTAGATGGACAGATGACCTCGCAAAGGTCGCTGGAAACCGCTGGTTGAAGGATGCGCAGGACCGTACGTTGTGGAAATCTAGTGGGGGAGGCCTATGTTCAACAGTGGACGTCTTGCAGCTGATGATGATGATGATTATTATTATTATCGATAATAGTTATTTCTACGAGTACTACGGGTTTTGAGTAAAAGTTTTGTATTTGTTTTTGATGCTTAATTTGAGAGAGCTTTATAGTTACAGACTGTATAATGAAGGACCATAATGGTAAAGTACCTGTTTTGACTTCAATTAAAAAATAATTTCAATTAAACTGTATTCAATTTGTTTGTCTCCTAAATAGTATTCATATCTGCCATAATTATGGTTATGCTGTTCACTGTCGATGACTGGGTGTCCATAACTGGGTAACGTCCATCACTGGGTATGGACAACTGGATCCTAGGTGTCCATAACTGGTGATTTTAGTTTTTTCTATATTATATGAAAGTTCTAACAATTCGTTACAGATATTTCAATTGTATATCGTTGTTTTGATTCTTGAGAATACTGATTGTTATTTTCAGTAATTATTGTTGATCTGAGTTTTGTACTTTTTTTTTTATTGCTATTTATTATGAACACTGTCCTAAAAGTGTCCATAACTGGGTCCTTCACCCTACTCGTATTACGAGTATTACAATCACAAGTTCGTTTTTTTTTAATATAGTGTGACAAGACGAGCTGGTCATGTGCCTGATGGTAAGCAACATGCCTGCCACATAACAGCACAGTTACACGCAGATATTGGAACATGAAGAGTCCAAATCATTAGGTACCTATTACTGCACTGCGCTCGTCACCCAGAGATCTAAGACAAAATTTCTAAGTGTAATACGACAGTGGCGCCACACAGACTGATAATAGGTAGAGGTGGTGGTAAGTATAACATGCGCGGTACACATGTTTTTTCAATAAACAACTTTCAAAGAACTTTGAATGTGAATGGAATTCGTACCTTATTTTTTAAATAAAGAGTGACGAGACGAGCAGGACAAGTCTCTGATGGTAAGCAACATGCCTGACACATAACAGCACAGTGACACGCAGCTATTGGAACATGAAGAGTCCAAATCATTACCCACTGCGCTGCGCTCGTCACCCAGAGATCTAAGACGTTATATCTCGAAGCCCCTGTACTTTCTCTGGAAACAGTAACATACAAACAGCACCCGAGATCCCAGCGTTTAAACAAACAAACTCTTCAGCTTTATAATATTAATATACTTAGATTACGCATACGGCATCGCGAACTCATAAGGTTTCACTATAAAACTGCTTCACTCGTCTATAGAAGTGAAGTGTTCACTAGGATACCGCTTCCAGTCGGTGCGCCGTCCCCGGCAGACAGCCGCGCCGCGCGAAATCCTGACGTATTTCTAGATGGGAAATGGGAAATGCTGACGCATTTCTAGACGGCCAATGGCCATGGTTCCGAATCTGTGGCTTGTGGTCTGTGGCCAGAGGACGCCTGGCGGGTGCGAATCATTGAAATTGAAATGTCCAGTTCAAATTGCCTAATTCTTCTATTAGGTCATTACATATTTATGGAATTGGTGTTTTGTTGTACAGACCAACTTTGGTCTCAAACTCAAATATCTCATCTTTCGTTAGGAATCCAAGGTCTAAGGTCTTAGGCCTAAGGTACAATTTCAAATGTATACAGCTACATACACGATCCGAAGGGGGTCACAGGGGTCATGACCCCCCCAAAATCGTATAATTTAATTTTCTTAGATTTTTAGTTTACACTAAAAATCTAAGAAAATTAAAAATATCTAATAGTACACAGACTATTTTTTAACGCGGGAAAGCAACTGGAACGGGATCTTCGATGGTAAAACCGTGGGGCGCTACTAGTCAAGTATTTTTTACTCGATTTATTGTATTCCTACTGGTGACCCCCAATATCTGAGGCCGCGTACCTACTGCTGACCCCCTCCGACTGGTGACCGGTGATACTGGTGACCCCCTCCTACTGGTGACTGGTGATACTGGTGACCCCCTCCGACTGGTGACTGGTGATACTGGTGACCCCCTCCGACTGGTGACTGGTGATACTGGTGACCCTCTCCGACTGGTGACTGGTGATACTGGTGACCCCCTCCTACTGGTGACTGGTGATACTGGTGACCCCCTCCTACTGGTGACTGGTGATACTGGTGACCCCTCCGACTAGTGACCGGTGATACTGGTGACCCCTCCTACTGGTGACTGGTGATACTGGTACCCCTCCGACTGGTGACTGGTGACCCCTCCGACTGGTGACTGGTGATACTGGTGACCCCTCCGACTGGTGACTGGTGATACTGGTGACCCCTCCGACTGGTGACTGGTGACCCCTCCGACTGGTGACTGGTGACCCCCTCCGACTGGTGACTGGTGATACTGGTGACCCCCTCCGACTGGTGACTGGTGATACTAGTGACCCCCTCCGACTGGTGACTGGTGACCCCTCCGACTGGTGACTGGTGATACTGGTGACCCCCTCCAACTGGTGACCGGTGATACTGGTGACCCCCTCCGACTGGTGACTGGTGATACTGGTGACGCCCTCCGACTGGTGACTGGTGATACTGGTGACGCCCTCCGACTGGTGACTGGTGATACTGGTGACCGTGCTATTTGCTTTGCAGCTATTTTGCAGCTACTCATGCTTTTGTGTTTTGAAAACTGTAATTCATTTGTTATTTCCCCTACTTTTTTTTTTCGGTCACTCAGTTTTAAAAATGGAAAACTTGTAATGAAATATTTTTGAAATGAAAATGTCCACCAAACACACAGCTTTTTCTTGGCTGCAAGTGAGGTGGATTCGTCATGCTCTGAAGTGAAAGGTTCCATCAGGTGAACTCGGGACCGCCGAGTGTGCCCGTACGAGAAAGATAGGCACAATCAGCTGCTCTTCACTGCTGTCTCGCTGTGTTTACTATTTTAATTTGTATAGAATAAAAATAATAAATATTCATTTCTGACTTGTTTGTAATTTATCCTGCTAATACGATCCATAATAATCCTGCTAAGAATATAAATGTCAATGTTTCGATGTTTCTTGCACAATCACGAGGTAAATTTGATCTTATTTTAACTTTATTAGGTTTACTTTTGACCGCCATCTCGCCTGATGTTAAGCGACGATGCGGTCTACGATGGAGCGTGCTTACCTAGAAGAAACCGATTCACTCTCGATTTGAAAACACTAACATTGTAACCATCGGGAAAACCCCACTCAAGCAACACATTCCACATCCTAGATGCTCTTATCACAAAAGTAGAGTTAAGCTTTTGCGTTCGAGTCTTTGTAACGCCCATGATACGATGTCGCTTTTTCGAGCTAAGACAATCCAATCGAAAAAATGTCAAGACGAAGATACGATATAGATACGATGAAGTATAGTATACATGGAAGCGCAGTGAAGGGTTAACCTTCCCCCGGCCCCTCTGCCTGCCGGTTCCCACGGGTGCGGGGTGCGGGGTGCGGGGTGCGGGGTGCGGGGTGCGGGGTGCGGGGTGCGGGGTGGGGGTGCGGGGGCAGGCACGCCCCGAGCTGTATCAATATTCCATTACATCCGGAGCCACAGTGCAATCAGACAAAAATAGGATTTTACATTTTTAGCACACTCAAATTATTATTATTTTTAAATAAAAAGTGACGAGACGATCAGGTCATATGCCTGATGGTAAGCAACATGCCTGCCACATAACAGCACAGTGACACGCAGTTATTGGAATATGAAGAGTCCAAATCATTACCTAGCACTGCGCTGCGCTCGTCACCCAGAGATCTAAGATGTTATATCTCTAAGCCCTGTAATTTCTCTGGAAACATTGCCCTTCAAACCGGAACACAGCAATGTTTGCACATTACCGCATGGCGATAGAATAACTGGCAAAGGTGTGGTTCTTCCCCAGGCGGACTCTGCCAAGAGTCATACCACTACAAAATTACAAGGCATGGAAATTTATTATCTTATCGTGATGTCATCATTTCTGGGTGACGAGCGCAGTGACTAACAAGCCCACTAATGTTCCCACTGATGGGATTTCGGATCTTCTCTCGCGGGTTTTTGGATTGCGGGTTGGTGGATGACGCATAACCTCGAAAGATTCTAAGTAGAGTCAGTTTGCTCCCGATGTTTTCCTTCACCGGTTTAAATTAGCGGCATCCCAACCGGTCGTGCTCGGTTCCACAGACGAACACTAGAATCAGGTTTAAAATCTTCCCAACTCCCCCTATTTTACTCTTCTTCTTCAAGAAATATGTAGAAAAAAAAGAATTGAAATGGCTAAGGTTACGGACCCCGGAGTCTGAGGAGTGTTCATTTTATCATCATATCATCAAATACAAGCAAAAATTTTGCGGCTTTCACATGACTTCAACAAGAGAGAGCGTATTGCAGCGAAATCCAAAGGGGTGAAATAAGGGATGAAAGTTTGTTTGAAACTTTTTATTGTTTGAAAATATTTGCATGAGATTTCGTAAGCACTGAGTAAAGCCAAAATAATAAGTTATGTTATATAGTTTTTTCTAAAATTCAATCAATTTAAGTGAAATAATTAAAAAAAAAAATTTTAATTGTTAATTAATCATATTCTGGACTGAAATTGTTTAGGCAACCCATTTGCAGTATATTTGTTGACATATTAAATTACATGTAAAACACTTTTCATCCAATAAACAGCTCGGTGAAGGTCGTTGTATAACGGGATCTTACACCCGTATGACTTCAATCAGTGAGCATGCTTATTGTGAGCATCTTTACGACGGAAGTACGTCATTGTATCATTTTTAATTTTTCGTCCGCGAACGATGACGTCATCGAGAATTGTACTTAAATTTTCCTCAGTGACATAGGGACATAGCAAGGTATTAGCAGAGAGGGGCCATCACCCCCTTCCCCTCTTTTTGACATCAAATGCTCGAAAAAGGCCTCTTGCATTTTCTTCGAGCTTCTCTATCCAGCTTGCGCCACCTAGTTTTATTATTTCATTCATTCACAAAGGTGCACCTTTGTTTTGGTCTGCCTCTGGTTCGTTTGGTTTATGATCATATCCAAGTAGCTATTTTTTTAAACGACATTGACTTACTAATTTCGTGTTTGTGTGTCCTATGTTGAGTGTTTGTTCTGAATGAAAAAAATGTTGTGGCTTGAGTGTTCCATATCTATTACATTAACCGACCATAGCCCTCTGAACCACGTTCGCCATGTTGTTTTGTTTGCCAATGGTGACGACATATCCACAGTTTGTTGCACCACAAAACAATTAAAAAACTACTTATATTTTAGTGTTATTGGTACTTTAATTATTCTAGACATTGACAAATAATGTTTAACTAACCATGTAAACTTGAACAGCAGAATTGGAGCAGACTCAGCCGTAATTTGAGAAGTCATTTATTAGGATACTTGATTTTGCCATGAACTTACCGCAGGGTAACGCCTTTGAATGTCATTTTACCTTGGTCTATGAATGATCTTTTTATCTTAGATTATTTTTTATTCTTTTATATTATCTATCATCATCATTAGCATGTATTAGTCCTCTGCTGGATATAAGCCTCTCCCATGTTACGCCATTTAGCCCGACCTCAGGTTTTCCAATCGCTACAGGCTGCCTTTCGTATATTGTCACTCCATCTTATTAAGGAACGAGCTATACCTATTACTAACAAACCTGTATTACAATACAATTGTAATACCTGCTTGTTGTACTAATCTATACTAATATTATAAAGCTGAAGAGTTTATTTGTTTGAACGCTAGGATATCGGGAAGTACTGGTCCGAATTGAAAGATAATTTTTCTATTAGATAGTCCATTTATCGAGGAAGGCTATAGGCTATAGAACATAACGCTACTATTAATAGAAGCGGAGCATGAATCAAGAATGTCACAAAAACGGGAAAAAATATTCCTTTTTGAAAGTGTTCGTAGCGTGCTTTGACATGACAGCATGTTTCTAAGATTGCGTCATTGAATATAAACCTTTGCTAATCAAATTTGTTTCTAAATCTGAGTTGGTACGACCAATTTCCGACAGGTGGCGTAGCAGGTAGCTGAAGAGGTTTTGTTTGAAATCGGTATCTTCAGGAATTACTCAACCGATTTCAGTCATTCTTTCACCGTTGGATAAGTACGGGATCCCGATGAGTGCTATATTATAATGTATCACGGGCGAAGCCGGTACGGACATCTAGTATGCCATAAAAGAGCATCATTACCATCATTAACCTTTATTAGTCGACAGACCTGGATGTTTGTTGTATGTGTCACTGTTTCACTCTCTTGCGAGGGTGAGAGTGAAAGTGCTTATGCGACAGCAACGGTGCAAGAAAATACATACCTATAAGTATCTACAAAGTTTCATAATTAAATTCTAAAATTATACAAAACTGTTACAGAAAACCGCGTCAAAATCAGACCAAAAAAGGCTATTCAGTTTAATTTCAGTTAAGTATGGTAATTTTGAGTAAACCTTTACATTCGTATTAAGTATTAGTCATCTTTGGCTGCCCCCTTAAACAAAATTCTGGGTCCGTCCACTATGAGCACGTTTTAATGTCATTTTCAAACTTTACTTTTATAATTGTCTATGATTATTCTGGTAGGTACGTCAAACATGTCTTCTGTGTGTCATAACAAACACAAAAATATTTATTTTAAATTTGATATTTACTGGATGGTGAAGAGATTATAACGATAATGTAAAAACACAACTGATTTTAAAATTCACATCTTAATGATATTTAAAGATTTCAGGTATAGTTGATTATGTGATAAATTTAAATTTCAGTGGAAAAACTAACGGTAACCGTGAAGAGAAATTGAAGCTGAAACTCTCCACGGCCTACATTTTGAAAAGAATGTGTTAATAACAGTTTACTTGTGAAGATAGTCACAACCAGTATCTATATAGAAGATAACATCATGATGAACGAGTTTATAAGCTACGAGTATCCCTTTCTTTAAAAAACTAGCAGCGTCGGATCACGAAATGGAACGCCAATAGCTCTCCTGAGATGCTTTGGCGACATGTTGGAGCCTGGTGAACTACTTAAAACTCTCAAATAAGCTCATTGCTCACAGATACCAATCTAGATAAAGATACTTTGGATTATATGGAAGAGAAATCATGAACTACACTGGGATTGCGCCTTCGGTTACTGTAACACATTTTCATGTTATAGATGTAAAAAAAATAAGAATTCTTAAATAATTGACAATAAAATAACGATAAGACCATAAGATAATAATTTATTTTATTTCTTGCTGTGTGATATCTACATATATTCATGAAAATTCTATCTTTGGAATAAATTATAGTTTACAAATGTAGAACAAACAACGTTTTTATTGATAGTAGTCTTTCTTTTTCAAATAGATGAAGATTTTATATGTTTTCCTCATTTTCTTTTATAAATCATAATATGATGGTGATTGTTATAGTGTTTTCCTTTTTTTTTTTTTCTTCTTTATTTATGCGCTTTTTCGCGTTGCGAAAATGTCGCGCTAATTAATACATTATTAATATTACAACTAGACTTAAGAAATTAAGTAATACACTCACACATTTCACTCACTTTTACGTTCCGTAAAGCACAAACAAAAACACCAACAATATCAAAGTAAGTGTTTTCCTTGCATAAATATAACCACTCCACTAAATTTTTCCACTGCGTGGTCTCTACACGCTGGCTCAGTGCGGCTTGGTGGATGACAATTGATCTATTATTACAAATTTTATTCTAGTTGCATGCCGATTTTACGATTTTTTCATTCATATTTTTTAAGTCCATTACGCACATGATTTGGAAAATACGAAGTAAAATCGGCAATGGCCGACTAGACCAGCCGGAACTTTTTAGCAATTCCACCAATTTTTTATGTTTGATATTTGTGTAAATTTCAATATAACTTGGCAAGTGGGTGACGGGTCGCAATATAGAGTTCCGTAGTTACGTTTTTTACGGTTTTCAACATTGACGAACTTCCATATAAATTTCATCCCCATTTCAACTTCTATTTCATCCCCGTACGGTTTGAAATTACAAAATTGCTAGAACAACCCTTTATTTTCTCCACTTCAAGTGTTAGATATAAAGTTTCATGGTTTTATCTTCAACAACGACGAATTTCCACACAAAACTTTCATCTCTGTTCAGTTAATGAATAATTAAGAAATCGAAATTACAAAATTGCTACGCGAAGCTTATTATATAGCGAAGCGATTGCTTCGCGTCAAGCGTTTAGATACAAAGTCATGGTTTTCTCTTCAACAGTAACGAACTTTCATATAAACCTTCCATCCCCCATTTAAGCCCCCATTTCAACCCCGTACAATTCTAAATTACGAAATTGCTAAAACAAACACATATTTGCTTCGCGTTAAATGTCTAGATACGAAGTTTCATGGTTTTGTGTTCAAAAATTACGAATTTCCGTATAATTTTATCCCTCATTTCAACCCTTTTCCGTAATAAAAGTAACATATGCCCTTTTTTGAAATTAAGTCTATCTGTGTACCAACTTTCATTAAAATCGGTTATGTGTGGATCTCATGCTTATAACTTTGATAATTACGATTCATACAACCGTCCATCCCTTGTTTCACCTGATTAGGGGTTGTATTTCACAAAACCCCGTCTTAACGAGCACCTGCGTGCTAAAGTACACCTCCATGCAAAATTTCTGAGTTTTCGTGAAGAGTGATCTATCGCTTTTATATATCAATATAGATAAAAATGCTAAAAATAACCGTGAGAATAGACAATATTATTGAACATAATTAATAATTTCTTTGAGTGCTCACACCAATGATGAAGGTGACAATACTAACTGTTTTTCAGATACTGCTTAACAAATACATTTTTTTTGTTAAATTATGCACTTGTCATATATTGCTCCTTAAATTTACGAAAAACTATTATTATGGGGCAGGGGTTTGCCGGATGATTTTAAAATTCACATATTGGTGTTTCAAGTCCGTATCGATTCATTTCACTTTAATCGAGGTTTTAGCCAGGTCACCTCACTATGACGACATAACTGACAAACGTGAAATGTTACCTTTTAAAATGACCCGACTATAATATGCTATATTTGATAATTTAATAATAATTGGACAAGCTTGAACGTTTGCAAAACTTTTTCATTCGGTTCATATTTGGTTTACGCAAATTTGATCGCGTAGAATTGATGAAGTGGTTATCAATCCGCCTTCGCCGTAATGCTCACATCCTCTCCTTACTGTACAAGATCCTTTTCAATCCTACCACTCCTTTTTACCTGAAGGAGCGGTTTAATTTCATTGAACCTAAATCCTGTCCCTTCGCTCCACTCGCACCCTTAAACTTAAGTTTCCTTCTTCTACTCACTCTAACCTCTCCTATAACAAATCATTCACTGCGCAGACAGATATGACCATTGACCAGACCACTGATACTTCACCTTGCTAATACATACCTATACGTTAAGCTATGTCGATAGCTTTACTCCTCTTACAAGTATTTCGTTTTGTAAATGACCTCTCAGAGATATACTTCGTTTGTACGCCATGTACCACGAGCGTAGCTCGTTCTCGCTCGCTGTGCTACCATAAACTTGAGAACGGTCTTTACTGTATGTGTCCAAGTTTCAGCACCGTAGGTCAGGACCGGTAGAACACACTAATTTAAAACGTTGATGTTCAAGTTTTGTAGGATGGGTGACAAGAAGCCCTACGTAATTTTTCAAACGCTGCTCAGCCCAACTGAATTTTTCAAACCCAAGCAAAGGGGCCGATTGTACTCTTTGGTCTTCTGTACAATCTGCCGTACAGTGTAGATGTGGTCTATAGTACCTATTGCTAAACCCGGACTGTTTCGGTGGTTGAAATGCGTAGAGTTTTCGATAAACAAAAACGTACAAAAATTTCATTGAAAGTTACACGTGTTAGCAATATTAGTAATTCATATAAGTTGGTATTTAAAGAATAGTAAGAATACCGTAATGCACTCTATGGCAACCCTAAAATTCCGGGTGAATATGATTTGTTTGTAGTCTGTGGGCTGCGATAGTTTTTGGCGGGAAACTAGGAAGCTCACGTTGGTCTCGTGGGAACATGTGGATAAAAAGATATATACGGCAGCAAGTCTAAGCGAAAGGTTTAAATTAAAAGTACTCGTAACCAGTAATAAGTAAATATCTAAGTAAAAGTAATAATTGTACATCTGTTACTGATTTTAAGGTACTGTAAAGCGTTTTTGTTTATTATAGTACGAAATGTACTACTTGATCTGCACGAGGCAGCTATGAATAAGTTGGTATGAAGGACTGATTCCGAAATATAATGCTGTAGACTGATCATAGCTGTTTTATTTATGAACTAATGGTGTTCTTAACTTAGAATAAACTATCTTCCTAATATCTCAGAAGTGGGATCGGCGGACAAGTAAACCATAATTGTCCGTTGGTCCCGCGCCCATGTGATATATTTTTTCTTTTCAATGTTTTTCTCTCCACGTTTAACATCTGCTTGTTAATTTCACTCAATACGAGAACTCTATGATCAGTATTTAATTTGTGATAAAATGTACGGTTTAATGAGTTGCAGAGCGAACCATCGATATAAACCAATGGATATGCCCTGAGTAACTTGAAATTGGTAATAAACTGCGTCTCTTATGTGTGTCGTAAGTAGTTTACACATAACCAATCTACTTGACCCCTAAAATCGCTAGCGGCACGATATGCTGTGGTTCTACTTATCTTGGTTGTTGACAACGAATAGTGATAAGTAAAAACGTCTGGCGTTCACCGTTTCCTGCAACCGACTCGAACGGAATGAGTAAGCTCACTCTTCCCAACAATGACATGATTCCGTGCGCCCTGAAGTTTGGGAGGGCACATCTGTGTATTGAGAACTTTGGAGTGAACAATATCACGTAAGTGGATTTTTCCGTGTAGGTACTTAGGTACCATTTTTGAATTTTATTGCAATGTGGTCCTCACTACATCTATTACTGGAATAAGTCTAGTAGACTGCGTCTTATACCGCATTTTCGAGGTGTTCATTATTTTATCTACCCGTTTAATTGAGCACACAAATTGCACATAATAATAAATGTGTAAACAATGGCTATACATAATTTCTATGCAATTTAAAAAGGGTATGCCATTTTACAAAAATTCTATATCATATAGTTTTCGAAAATCATGCTTCGATAAAAAAAATGTAACACCCGATAACCGCAATGTCAGTCATACTGGACAAACCATTAACGTTAAACTGAGACTTATTCAAATGTTTTTTTAAAAAACTGTGGTCGCCCAGTTGTGAGAACGTTCGATTTACACGAGGTCATGGTTCGAATCCCGACTGTACGTTTGAGTATTTTCCATGTTCTGTTAGTGAAACTTTGTCATGACCACTGATGTCATATATGATGATAATGTAAGTCACAAGGGGACCGGCGTGGACCTAAAACGATATCTTTCAGGGACACTCATTATCCGTCAAACCGGACCTTGATAGAGTGGTGGGTAATGGCGTTTATCTTCTTTTAAAAGAAGACCAGAGTCCCAGTTGTGGGAATAAAAATGGTGACACAATAGACATGCATGTCAGATCACGGGTCAGACGTCGAAGCTGTATGTACGAATCTCATAGTAGATCATAATTATAAAATGTTTTCAAATTACTGTGTAGAGTAACTAAGACGAACCGAAGCGGTAATGCATTCAGTATATATGACAGTATACGGTTTGACGTTAGCTCGCTCGTTGTTTTTCACTCGCTTTTGCCTTTTTGGCATATAATATATCTATATCTTGGATATATACATGGAGATCCGGACAAAGTCAAGTTTGTCTTTAGTGTACAGAGTCGTTTTAGCGATTAATTCAATTAGACAGATAATCTTATGCACGTAGAAAATTTTAAAGAAACTGTGTTTAACTGCTGATCCAGATAACCATGGGCATGTGACGTATATTAAATTAAAATCTTCTTTTCTACCAATAGCTATGAACTAAACTGACATTGCCAGTGATATGATCTTAAGTCACAGCATGCGCCGTTCATTGAGAATGGAGGTGGCTATTGCGACTGAGGTGGCTATTGTTCAGCCAAGATGTAACTTAATAAGGCAAATCTTTATAGATACATTTAAACGGGTTGAAACCAGAGTCACGCGCGACTAGTATCATCAAGGTAGAAAAGTAGGTACTAGAGCTTCTCATTGCAGTTTAGCAGTGTTCTAAACTAAAGTAATCTGAAGAAAGTACTTGCTCATATATGGAAAAGATAGAGTTAAAGGTAGGTTGAGCAATTATTAATGCCTTTGTTGGAAGTTCCAGATTATGGATAGACCGAACCAAGGACGCAGAGATAGCGTCGAAAGTTGTGGCATGAAGAGTGAACCTGAGACCTAGCGCTGTAAAGGGCACGCTCGGATAACGAGTATTCCACCGATTGACAAGGACCGGAACGAGGGAGTGGAAGGGAGTCTGAGTAACAGGCAAGTCCACAAGCGTTCTAATTTAAATTTACTCAGTGATGATGTAAACTGATACTGAGAACCGTAGCCAGGAAGTGGAAGGAGTCTGGATATCAGGCAAGTCCACAAGCGCTTTAATATGAATTTGTTTAGTAATGTTGTAAATTGACACAGTTGAGAACCAGAGAACCAGAAGATGTGGAGGGTAGTCTGGATTTTAACAGACAAGTTCACAACCGCTATTATTTAGATTCGATTTATGATGTAGTAAATATGACGTTTAAAGAAGAGTTGTTGAGGCCACAGAAGGCTCATAATATAATGACAGTAACAAGATAAACGATAATGATAGACATAAAAGATCACGGGTTTTCACGAAGATTCACAGTCTAGCGAAAGATCGTTCGCTCTTGGGAGGAGGAGAAATTGTGGAGCATTACAGTATAGGCGATTCTGCTCAAGGTTTACGCAAAAAGACGCGAGAGAGACGCTGCAATTATAGCGACACCTTTAAATTATTTAAATTATTAAAAAATATATATATTTTGTTTTACACTTTGCAAAACATCACTTCTGTTCATCGAATTTTGAACATGAACTTCATGATGTTCTTCATACATTTATTTAATGAGTTTAAAAGTGTTCATGGACATTTGACTGCTGAGCTTTCTTTTACAAACGTAAAACCAGAGTTTGATCTAATGTTAAAAGTCAGACTACAATGATTTGAGTAACAAAGTAATGTGTCAAACTTAACGAGTGGGACGAAAATAAAATAATCCATTTTGCTGTACTCAATAACCAGGCATCGCAAAATCTCAGAAACGTTACTCTAATAGTTGGGCCAAATGGATAAGAAAGCTTGGCGAGGCATTCTCCGCTGCCACTGGGACAACCGTGCAGGGGTTACTATTATTATTAGGCTTTAAGACTTGCCAAACTTGCACGTCATGGTCTTATGGAGGCAGTACCAAAGAGAATGCACAAGATTATCGCAGATGTAGAGATACGGAAGGTAGCATAATGTTAATTACACAGAATTGACGATCGATTAAGAGTATAAATTTGGGAACCGTTAGAGCCATTGCTCAAAGTCAACGTAAACATAAAAACTCAGGATGTATCAGAAACTATGGAGGATCAGTTTTGAACGGATCAGTTTATAACGGTTTTACTGAAAATAAAATAAAAACAGAAGTCGCTATTCCTAATAATGTTAAAGTTACTTTGTATTTCATAGTATTATAGAATGATGGTGTAAAACTGACATGTACTTGTTGTATTAAGAATTCAATATGAATATAACAAATACGCCAGATGACTTCTTGTCGGAAATAAGGTCCGAACCAAGAGAATGTCTTAAGTTAAACAATGAGGTTGTTGTTGGTTCGTCACCCGACTAGTAGCTGTTCCAAGAAAATCACAAAGCGAAGTATTAAAGAGGCAATCTATGCAGACTGTTCAATTCATGGTAATAGCTCTAAAATAAATCTTAATATACACAAATTACGTGTCGCGTTGTTTGTCCGCGACGGACTCCGCAATTGTAGTCTGGTTTGCGCACCGTGTAAGATTTGATCCAACTTGAAAGGTGGGATAGTCTTTGTATGGAGGTTTCCGAGCGAGGTTGGAGCGGGCCGCTAATATCTATATGTATTACTGCCTTCCCAATTCACACTTGATGATGGTCAGGGAAATGTTATTCGAAATCTCGCTGAAGCGAAGATTCGGTTTATAACAATACGTTAGTAACTCTAATTATGCCTACAAGTTATAATGAACGATATCTGTCCCGTTGCATATGATAATAACGACCACTTCTTCAATGGTGACTAGTAGCCAATACTTTTGAAAAAAAAAAGAACTACATAATTTGCTCGTTGAATATAACGATTACTTCTCGTCCGAAAAATAAAAGAGATTTAGGAGTTTGCCTCAACTCATGAGATGAAGGATACGAAGCCAGGAATATACAAGACGTAATCGTATATCACACGACAAAACAAATCGGGTAAAGCCTCGAACTATCGCGGTGGCATATCTTTCACGCTACAATTTAAATTTAACAGACTTTTGGGGTTTGAAGTCAGTAGTGACGGTTTAAAGCCTGGACTTGAAGGCGGTTTCTAAGTAGATACTTTAAGTACACCAAAAACGCATACGAACTGGACTTATATAGTTTTCCGTGATTTGCGGACCATTTGGCCGGTCCACACAGATTCAAGAGAGTACGGCGTGGCAGGTATTCTGGGGTCCTTAGGACAGTCTCTTACAGTAAAAAAGAGAAAGACAGAAACCTGAGAGGAGTAAAAGCTCCACTCATTCGAACTTGAAGCCTCAGCAGTATCCTCTCTTAGTAAATTTAGAGTTTACCTTCAGAGTATCCCACTTAAAATATTGTCAAACTGCATTGCGCCGAGAACCACACTCACTAACAGAGATCTAGTACCGTGTGTGGTCGTTGAGGGGTGTAGTTCCAAGAATTTAATGGCGACATCGCATATCGAGCGAGCAACCCTCATTTGGATGCTTTAGAATAGGAGTCCCAAGGAGAAGCTATAGATTCAAATCCCAGACTTTATAGAGTATCCTGAAGATTGGATACAATACAAAACACTTTATTAGGTATATCACAATACAATAGAAAAAAAAGTGACTAAACATGTAAGTAATTAAAATGTTGTACACAAAAGTCTAGCCTATCGTTAATAGCGATGTCTTCTAGATGACTTTTTGGTTGTTAGGACAAGGTAACTAGTAAAGGCATGGGTGTGGTATCCTTGATAAACTTATGTACCCATATAAACAATTACACAAATAGAATACATATATATCATTTAAAAGTAAATCCGTTGTACAGATATGGTACATATCTATTGTTATACCTACTTAATACTAATATTATAAAGATAAAGAAAATAAAGATAAATCTTGTTTGTTTGAACGCACTAATCTCTGAAACTACCAGACTGATTTCAGAGTTATTACATTGGTTATGTGCGTGGTCGTTGCACGCTATAGGCTATAAATACACCTACCGCAGGCCAGGGTGGACGGCTAGTAAATAATATAATGCATGAACAAAATATATTAAAACAGACTTACATAAACACACTTCATAACATTGAATACCTACGCGTAAAGGACAATACGCACGTGTTTACGAAACGAAGCTGAAAAGATATCCACTGTTCAGCAACAAATCCGAAAGTAGTAATTATTGAAGATTCTATAAATAATAAATCATTGTAATTTCGTATAATATAAATAATAAACATATTAAAAGAAATATATATCGTCGATATAAAGATAAGATTTATAGAGTAATCAGCGATAATGATTAGATCCGAAACATACTTGCATACTACTAATCAATAAAGTTCAACGACGAGGATTTAGTAAGTACTTTGTATGTAAGGCGTGGAACGCCAAGTGATGATAAAATTAGCTATAAAATTTCAAGGCCTGTATCGGATTAGAAATTTTGACAAATATTAGGCATCTGATCAATGATATGCCTTTACTCGCCGCGGTCGTTATGAAGACGTGGTAGCCGCAGATACGAGAACTCAAACCAGTGATGGTGGTTAATAGTTGTTTGAATACGTTTAATTCGAATCAAGTTCCAATAGAGACTATCAGATTGTTGATCACGAAACAATCAATGATTCCCTATAAGTATCAGTATAAATTATTTAGTCGCTCATATGAAGTAGGTTATTATGCTAATTGATTAGACACGCTGAAATCATCACATTGCCTAGTAGAGAAACCATTGACGTGATTCATCATCATTAATTTATAAGTAAATGACTACTTTGGATTATGTTCAACGAATAAAACTTTCAGTAAAGTTATAACAACTACGACCAAAAATTGTTGTAAACAATTGTTACGTAACTTAATTATTAGGTGTATAATAATATTATGAATAATTCGGTTATATTTGTTTTGTTTGTAATGAAATGCAGGTTATCTTTTGACTACCGCAAAGTATAGATAAGGTATATTATCTATACTTTGCGGTAGATAAGGTATATCGTATATGACTGAAATTAGATATATGTATTTATATAATTATAATTTTCATGTGATAATCATCAGAAATTAAAACATAATAATGTACCAACGTTTAATTAATTATACGTACTCGTCATGATTCGCTGAATCGGTACTTTGAATTGAAAACTATTATTATATAAATCTGGCCCATATTTTTGTATTTTTGTAGCAAAATTATTTCACGAAAAAAGCAAAATAGACACATTGTAAACAGGTGTCTAGACTCCAGGTGTCTGGATACATGCCTAGTTTGAGATTAATTGAGAGAAGTTTAATTTATAATGCGACAATAATGCCTACTTACTATATTCTTATCTAAAATCCAAGTAAAATCGTACAATCTTATTATTGTGAATTGTAAAACAAATATAATAAATATTGTTTAACTGTGTGTATCAATAATGCATGATTTTAATTTGAAAATGTGTCTATGAAAATATTGCCCTTCTTAAGTATAGTGACACATTTAAAGATATTTATAGTGAGTGATGATGCAATGTGCTCAATTTGATTTGTTTTCTTTTGAACATAACTAATTAATTATGCTCGTTTGATATCCAATTTGTAGCTACATGTAACATACATATTATTTAAAATAGATTTATTAACTAAATGATAATAGATAAATTTGTAATCCTTTGCTATAAGATGATTACTTTGTTAAACATATTAGATTAACTAGAAATAGAATAGAATTAATCGTATAATTTAGTCAAGATGTAAAATAAATTTAAAACCCGAGCGCGAGGACTCGCTTCTGCAGGATGGCCGAGCTGTTAGCAATATTAGTAATTCATATAAGTTGGTATTTAAAGAATAGTAAGAATACCGTAATGCACTCTATGGCAACCCTAAAATTCCGGGTGAATATGATTTGTTTGTAGTCTGTGGGCTGCGATAGTTTTTGGCGGGAAACTAGGAAGCTCACGTTGGTCTCGTGGGAACATGTGGATAAAAAGATATATACGGCAGCAAGTCTAAGCGAAAGGTTTAAATTAAAAGTACTCGTAACCAGTAATAAGTAAATATCTAAGTAAAAAGTAATAATTGTACATCTGTTACTGATTTTAAGGTACTGTAAAGCGTTTTTGTTTATTATAGTACGAAATGTACTACTTGATCTGCACGAGGCAGCTATGAATAAGTTGGTATGAAGGACTGATTCCGAAATATAATGCTGTAGACTGATCATAGCTGTTTTATTTATGAACTAATGGTGTTCTTAACTTAGAATAAACTATCTTCCTAATACACGAAATTGCAACATAAGAACTTTGTAAGTTGATATTCGAATCAAAGCTAAATATTTTTATCGTTATTTGATACTTTATAGTTATTGTAAAGATTTCTAAAAGAATGTTTCAAATAAGTTAAGGTAAATACTTTTTAGTAAATATATAGTAGGCTCATTGATGTCTAACCTCCACGTTATGGTATAGACCACTGATTAAGTACTTAATCTGTGGTATAGACTTTACATAGACAATTAATCCCAATATTACTATTGAAAAACGTTCTCAAGCTTGACGAATATCTTCTCAGGCACAAATCTGATGACGTCACTTTTGGGCGTGGTTTATAAAATGACGCTATAAAAATAGTGAAACGTCACGAAACTAAAAGATTCTCAAAAAAAAAGGCTAATGAGCATGCTAGATGTGCATACGGAATACGGAGGTTAGACTATAATACGACACAACGATGAGAAACTAAAAATGAAAAAGAAGAAGAAGACTTTATCAGCTGCCTATTATTATCATTGTATAAATTCAGACCAATGGAAACTGCGTTGCCAGACATATTGCATGCCTCTAGAAGAAGAGGCCAGTTTGTATGGGTCAATTATTTAAATGTTTTGTATCACCTTATCTTACCTGCAAACAGCAATAAAGATTTTTGTATTTTGTAAAGAACATGTTGAACGGACATTGTCATTTGCTGTTTTCGAAGGGCTCCTCCCGGCCCAGAGCCCAGAGCCTCCACTACAACGGCATTTATCTATCTATTGAATTATTAGTATGTCCCTGATGGCCATCTGCAAATTGAACTCACGGACAGTCTCCGATACATTTTTGAGATATTTGTTCATGTTTCAAAAACTGTTACATATATAATTTATATAGGACCACCACAGTACCTAGTATATTATTCTACCAAACAAAAAAATCGTCAGTCACAGGAACTGCTGATAGAACTGAACACTTATAACTCAGAATTTGATAGCTTACTTTGGAAACTACGCGGGTGACACCGGAGGCCGCGGCCATGACCACGACCATCTAGAAATGCGTCAGCATTACAAAGGACATGGTTTTGAGTACACCCGCACATTTCTTATCTAAGCGTGACGCTAGAATTCAATTCACAGCCCACGAAACATCTGTGTGTGGTGCGCCAAGAGAAGTTTTCACTTCAAAAACATACAAGCGAATCGATAAACTCCTCATTTTTTTAAGTCGGCTAAAAATTCTGCATGTTGTTGTACTGTTGTTACGGGCAGACGTTATACTTGCCATCAGGCGCCCGAACTGCTCGAAGTTTACACGGCGAATTAGAGGGCAATATTCACCAAATTTTCATTTATCTTATTATATATTTTAAGTATCCTATTTTATACTGTACGTATTAACCCCGCCCACAATGGCGTGGTCAATGGAGTGGGCGTGTCTGAACCACGCCCCCTGGGGGCGGACCAACCCCTGCGGCCTTCAGTCCGAAACACACCCTCGACCGATGTACTCTACCGCGGGGGAAATTCAAAAACTGTGAAAAATACTTTACCAATTAATTAATTAAACAGTCAATAAATTAATGAGAAAGTGAGTTAAATTGGAAAATCTAAAGTGAATCATAAATCAGAAGCATTGTTGGTGTGCATTTTTATATGTATTCATTTATCAATAAATAAATTACCTAATGTTTAAGTAATTAAAATTAGAAACTACAAATTAATAAGTGAACCATAAATCAACATTTGTGTAAAAATCTTAAATTTAATTATTTTATCGATAAATAATACAATAGTAGGTAAAGTTTAATTAGATAAGTTAAATTAATTAATAAATATATTAGAGAAAGTATAAGTGTAAAAAATATTTCAGGTGAAAATTAACGGATCACTAAATAAAATAAAGTTTAAGCATTTGAGTAAAATAAACATTATCAAAAAATACAACTAAGTAAATTGAATACGATATAGGTAGTATGTAAATAATAAATTAATGTATCACTAACTAAAAAAAAAAAAAAATTAGACTAAAGTCAATTAAAAACAGGTAGCAGTCACAAAGAAATAGGGCGAATTAAAAACTTGTCCAAGTGCGTATTGGATTTGCACATCGAGGGAGCCGGAGAACTAAGGTATGTGTGTATACGATAGAGTGCCCTTTTTCTAGCGGACGGATCGTAGGTCGAAAAAGCGACATCCTTTCATGGTTGTCATTCCAAAGACTTGGATGAAGAGGTTTGACTCTACTGTTGTGATAAGAACTTCAAGGCTGTGGACTGTGTTGCCGGAGTAGGTTATTCCCGATGGTTACAATCTTGGTGTCGTTAAATCGAGAGTGAAAAGGTCTCTTCGAGGTAAGCACGCTCCATATGCTCCTAGACCGCATCATCGCTTGACATCAGGCGAGATGGCGGTCAAGTGTAAACCTATAATAGTTAAAAAGAGAGTGGCGGGATGAGCACGACGTGAGTGTAATGGTAAGTCACTGCCCAAAACAGCCAACGTTAAGCAGTTATTTTATCACGAAGAATTCGAATCACTACCAAGCATTGGACTGCGCTCGTCACCAAGAGATATCATAGAACTAGCGGCGCCCCGGGACTTCCCCGCGCAGTACCCGTTCCTAGCCTCTGTGTGCTTCCAGATCACAATCTATCTGTGTTCCAAATTTCAGCCCGACCTGTTCAGACGATACGACGTGATCGAGCAGCAAACATCCAAACATTGACATTTGTAATATTAGTATTAGGGAATGCAGAACCGGTTCCGTTGTAGAGAACCGGGATTTTCGGGACCTTCGGGGTAAAGAACCGGTATTCCCGGGATTTTCGATACTTTATACAAGAATTTATAAAATACATTGCAAAGTAAAAAGTGTTAAAATGACGAAAGTAAAAAAAAAGACAAAATGGCAGAGAAAAACAAAAATCTTTAATTCAAGTCAAATTAAATAAATTAATATTTATTATTTATTTATCTGTCTTATTTAGTGTAATTTTACACGAAGTATGCATTTTCTAAATGCTACCAGCAAAATTTTTCTACCTAATCCTACATAATATCAGATCTTTACGTATGGGTTCATGGTTAGTATGATATAAATTAGCATAGGACTAAATTATTGAAAATATAAAAAAATATTTTTCCAATTAATTAATTTTTCAATTCTTATCGTTTCATTAATAAATCAATTAAAATAATTAATTAAATTAAGGAAAAGTTTTGAGCTAAAGTTACCTACCTATATAAAAAATTATAAGGAAACCTGGTATTGTGGTGAGCATACCTACAACTACCACATAATCACGTAGCGAGGACGTTATCGCCACGTAACGTAAATGTAATTAAATACCTACGAGGATCTTCGTTTGAGGAAAACCTAGTTTTTCATCCCACCAGCTCGGAAAGAGTACTTTTGCTCCTCGATATCAGGGCGCAAAAGTCGTTTTTACCCTCTAGAGGTTAAAGTAAATTTGAATTTAGAACATCGTGTGTACTGAGGTTTTGAATTCAAAACATAATTCAACCTATTTATTTCTACCTCCTTGGTGCCGAATGCATCATACATTTTTTTTTTAATATGTTAAAAACTCAGACTCGGAACCTCCTTGTACTTACTTTTTTTTAATTTGCTTAGCGCGAAAACATTTAAAAATTTGCATTTAGTCATTTCCTCGCTGAGGTGGAATGAAAAGTTACGTGTTGGTCTCGCGTGCAAAGATTTTTCACCTTGTGCTCTTTTGATTCCCTTGCTACGCTCAGGATTCTAATTTTGAATTACAATTTTAGAATCCTTCGCTTGCTCGGTCATCAAAATTGAGCACGCGGTTAAAAATCAACTTTGCACTCTTGTATAACAAATAACTATTGTGATCCACGTAGCGACACGTAGCGAGGACGTCATCGTCACGATACCTTTTTTTTTAAAATAAATAGTGACAATACGAGCTGGACATGTGCCTGATGGTAAGCAACACGCCTGCCGCATAACACCACAGTGACACGCAGCTATTGGAACAGGAAGAATCCAAATCATTACCTAGCACTGTACTGCGCTCGTCTCCCAGAGATCTAAGATGTTATAATATCTCTAAGCCCTGTAATTTCTCTGGAAACATTGCCCTTCAAACAGGAACACAGTAATGTTTGCACATTAGTGCTTGGCGGTAGAATAACTTGCAAAGGTGTGGTACTTCCCCAGACGGACTCTGCTAGGAGTCCTACCACTAGTAAAACTACTTCATCACAGAATAGTTCTGAAAGTCGCGTAACGTTTGAAAATCTAGCTCGATACTAATATTATCAAGCAGAAGCGGTTTTTGTTTGAACGCGCAAATCTCAGGAACTACTGGACCTATTTCAAAAATTCTTTCACCGTTGTATATGTACGGGATCCTTGAGTGCTATACGCTATAAAGGTTCCACGGGCGAAGCCGGGGCGGACCGCTAGTAGGCATATAAAAATACGCTTCCCTTCACATGGCGCTAGTTCGCTGGTTTAATTTCCAATATGCATTAAATATATAAAAATAAATAAAATCAATTTATTTCAGGTTGCTATGACCCATAAAACAAAAATACAATTACAAACAATCAATTTCAGAATTAAATACAATATAATATACGTTAAAATTAATGTTACAAAATAATATCTTTATTATCCCCCTCGGGCCCCAAAACCGTATAATATGTCAAATTAAAAATGTACTATATATATCTAATAGTAGGTACATAGACTATTTTTTAGACTATATTTTTACCGCAAGGAAACAACTGAAACGGCAACTATTTCCAAATAAATTACAGGGCATAGAGATATCACATAGAGATATAGACATCTTATATCTCTAGGTGACAGGCACAGTGCAGTGCTATGTAATGATTTGTACTCTTCATGTTCCAATAGCTGCGTGTCACTGTGCTGTTATGGGCGGGCAGTTGCTTACCTTTAGGCAAGTGTCCTCCTCGTCTCGTCATTATTTACTTTATAAAAAACCTAAACACCACAAAAAGAGTCTACATGTCGATACAGACTATTAAAAAGTTTAACATTAAATATTAGTTGACTGGCGAGGATGAAAAGATAATTTTCTCATTTTCCCGCTAAAATCGAATACGCCATATTGAATCCGCCATTTTGCCAGCTTCAAAGTATGACGTTTTTCACAAAATACATCCTACGGTAAAGACGAAGAACTAAATGTAAGTGTAATAATGCTGTGGTATAATCCATTGTAGCGCTGAGTTTGTAAGATTTATTTAATAGAATGACGTTTCCCGTGAGTGACAGGCAATCAGGGGCGTCAAAGGATCCTGTGGTTACGGGAATGATACAATTTAGCTCACCTCAGGCCTGATGCTTGATGCTTGATGGTTGATGGTTGACGCCTGTCATAGACAACGCATCGCTTTAAATGTATCGAGTGAATATTTGTGATTTTAAGATTGGGAGGGAAGGAAAATAATTTATTTTTTAAAACCTTAGAGAGGGCCCAATGCCGGCTAAGTTGGTTTCTTTAAGTTATAGATTTAACTCTTCTCAACGTCACAGGGAATTAACTAAAAATATCGTCAGTCAGGAACTGCTGATAGAAGTGAAAACTTATAACTCAGAATTTGATAGCTCACTTTGGAAACTACGCGGGGGAAACCAGAGGGTGCTGTTAGTATGGATAAAATTCTAGAAGCGCGGTCGTCTAGAATAGAATAGAATAGAATAGAATAAATTTATTATCAATGCTAGTTACACTCACAAAATATTTATAACTAAACATCCTGAGTATTTCTCAGCAGACTCGTCTAGTAGGTACAAATTTGTAGGCAGGTAATTGATAGTTAATAATAATTTAAAATAACAACAATAACATAATTAATGAATTCAGCTGTAAAAGGGCTGTGTCAAAGTTCTCTTTTAATTTGTAATAGAAATAATAAATAAATGAAAGCGACAGTAGCAAATATTCCCTAAGATTAATACGATAGATGCAATGATCCAAAGTTAGATCCTTGCTAGTCGATGGGGTGAGAACAACGTAATTGAAATCTGACTTACATACTAATCAGAAGGCCACTTCTAAACAGTCCATTTGTCCATGTCCCTGGAGCATACGAGTAGGACTTGGTCTAGATAAATCATCTTAGCATGGCCATTTAGAGTATTATTTCTATGTATACCATGGTCATGGTCACGTTCTCCGGTGTCACCCGCGCAGTTTCCAAAGTGAGCTATCAAATTCTGAGTTATAAGCTTTCACTTCTATCTGCAGTTCCTGTGACTGTAATATGTTTTATTATCAGCATGGCTATCTAGATTAAGTCTTCTACTTCCTCCTTTTTTGAAGTCAGTTAAAATTAGGGATGGGCCGAATGTGGTTTGAACCGAATACGAACTTTCGGTAAAAATGAAAAATTCGGCCGAAGTTCGGTTTAATTTCTCCGTGCTTTTTCGTGTTGTGACTTGTTTACGCACTTGTTGCAAATAATGCTTGATGTGCCCCGCCCGCACTCCGCGTTATACACATACTATTGTTTACATTACGCAAAGTAATTTATTGTTTTTACGAGATTTTTGTTGATAGTTAAAAAGACCAATTTAAGTTTTTTTGTTTATCACATATAATTACTTTTTCTAATTCAAATAAATGACGATGAGTATATAAGACTTATTTTATTTCACTGTTACTACAGATATGTTTTTCATTATTTTCTATTATGATAGTGCAAATATATTTAGTGCAGAATGTTCAGCATTTTAACCGAAATTCGGCCGAATGACGAAGTTCGGTTCAAGCTGCCGAAGTTCGGTTAAACCGAATGTAAAAAGAATTTCGGCCCATCCCTAGTTAAAATATTAACAAAATTGACACAGGAGCTGCCGATATACCCCTTCTGAACTATCTACCAAACAAAAACTGGCGGTACAATCGCGTAACACATACAAAAAAACATACACCCGAATTGATAACCTCCTCCTTTTGGCAGTCGGTTAAAAACTAGAGTAAGTAGTCGTGGGGCGGCATAATATGTGGCACGCGGGCGACGACCTAGCCAGCGGCGGCCCTGCACTACTGTTTGTCTAAATGATTAATTCATTACAGTGCGTCAAAAATATAATATCTGTTTACACAATCTCGTTAAACCCAGACCTGATATAAATATGTGTACCTTTTTAAATATTAACCCTTCAAGCGCCGGGCCCCTAAATGGCCCGAATTAATTAAATACGCAACAAACAAAGCTACGAATAGCTGAGCGTATTATGAGGCCCATTCTGGCGCGCTCGAGATTATTATTAGTTATTTGTTAATGAAATTAAATTAAATTTATTCCATACAAAATAGAGTACAGTATTAAGATGTTCAGAAAATTAATTAAGCGATCATTCTATTTTGTGAAGATCTCTGGCATATGGAATTATAATAATTGTTATTGGATAAATTATGTTTCAGTTGAACAAATATACATAGGGCATAAAGAAAGATTTTTACATTAGTAATATAAAAACATTTTCCATGGCTTTTTATCATTGAGTCAGATGCAAGTCAAATGATTCGAGGTTAAAAAAAATATAATGTCAACACAAATAGCATACCTATGGAATTAGAACAATTGTTATTATAGAATAAATTATGTTAATTGAAAAATGATACATAGGTCATAAAGAAAGAAAATAAATAGTTATACAAGAGCGCAAAGTTGCTTTCAACCGGATGCTCAATATTGATGACCGAACAAGCGAAGTTGTAACATGTTTTCGAGTTTCCTGTTTTTTTCCTAACGTTTTAGCAACAATATGATGTGATAATATGGAGGGTTGTGGTACTTCTATGAATCGGTTTCCTAATCTATGGTGTAGTGTGTTTAACTAAAATATGCACTATCGTAGACCACGTCGTTGCTTAACATCAGTCGAGATAGCGGTCAAGTGTAAACTTACATAGAGTATAAGCGTAAAAGAGTGTAAAAAACTTTTTTTTTCATCGCTTCGTCGTGGATCGAACGTTCGTTTAATATCAGGTAAGATGGAGTTAAAGTCAAATCTATTACCGGTGAAGAAAATGTTTGGAACTGACTGAAACTGAACTGAATTAAAAAATAACATTTCGACTATTAGTCCACAACTTGCGTTTTCCACAGAGCGAACCATCTCGATCGCACCAGAACAAGTCGTGTTCTCGATAATGCGCTGTTGAATATTTAACCTGTAAGCGAGCTCGGGCACGAGAGGGCTCGCGGGAATCGGGGCCCGGTGCGGGGCCTGGCGGCTGATCCGGGGTTAGAGTCAGACTGCTACGAGACATGGTACATTGGTACCGTTGTCTGAACACGCCTCTTTAGCTTTAAGAGAAGCTGACAAAAAACTAAAAAGCCAGGGCCATGCCAGGCCCAGGGCCATGCCAGGGGCTAAAAACTAAAAACCAGGGCCATGCCAGGCTAAAAATGCCATGCCAGGCTAAAAACTAAAAAGCCAGGGCCATGCCAGGGCTAAAAACTAAAAAGCCAGGGCCATGCCAGGCTAAAAACTAAAAAGCCAGGGCCATGCCAGGGCTAAAAAACTAAAAAACCAGGGCCATGCCAGGGCTAAAAAACTAAAAAGCCAGGGCCATGCCAGGGCTAAAAAACTAAAAAGCCAGGGCCATGCCAGGGCTAAAAAACTAAAAAGCCAGGGCCATGCCAGGGCTAAAAAACTAAAAAGCCAGGGCCATGCCAGGGCTAAAAAACTAAAAAGCCAGCCATGCCAGGCTAAAAACTAAAAAGCCAGGGCCATGCCAGGGCTAAAAAACTAAAAAGCCAGGGCCATGCCAGGGCTAAAAAACTAAAAAGCCAGGGCCATGCCAGGGCTAAAAAAAAACCTAAAGGCCAGGGCCATGCCAGGCTAAAAACTAACCAGGGCCATGCCAGGCTAAAAACTAAAAAGCCAGGGCCATGCCAGGCTAAAAACTAAAAACCAGGGCCATGCCAGGGCTAAAAAAAAGGGCTAAAAAAAAAAGCCAGGGCCATGCCAGGGCTAAAAACTAAAAGCCAGGGCCATGCCAGGGCTAAAAACTTAAAAGCCCAGGGCCATGCCAGGGCTAAAAAGCTAAAAAGCCAGGGCCGTGCCAGGGCTAAAAAACTAAAAAAGCCCGGGGCAAGATGCTCATTACATTTTTTTTACTTTTATAGGTTTACTCTTGACAGCCATCTCACCTGATGTTAAGCGACGATGCGGTCTACGATGGAGCGTGCTTACCTAGAAGAAATCGATTCACTCTGGATTTGAAGACACCAAGATTATAACTAACCATCACGCATTGTTTGCAAATAAATTACTGGACATAGATGTAAATCATCTTTTATTACGCTGCGATCGCCAGCGCACGCGCAGTGCTAGGTAACGGGTTGGACTCTTCAAGCCCCAATACATGCGTAATACTGTGTGTATCGGGAAAAACCCAGTCAGGTAACTCATTCCACAGCTTGGACGTTCTTATCACAAACGTAGAGTCAAATCTCTTTGTCCGTGCCTTTGGAATATCCACCATGAAACGGTGCTGCTTCTTCAAGTTACGAGAAGTAGAATAGAAAAAAGGGCAAGGTGGTATAAGACCATGCAGATCAGTTGCACACTCTCCGAAGTGTATTCGATAAAAACCCGATAAGCTAGCAATTTTGCGGCGATGATCAAGACTTTGAAGTGTTTTTCGCTCTAGATGGGTTATTTTAGTAAATTAAGTTAAAAAAAACACATACCAACCTCAATACTTGAACTCAGGCACTTAACTTCATATTTTGTGTGAAATCAACTAAAAGCGTTGTTCCATAGACAGCCACGGACAATAGCAATACCTAAGTTACTTTGGCTCTAATCTAAGGCTAAATTAGCCGCCAAAATTGACTGCCCTAGTGGCTTAGTTGGTAGTAGCTCTGCCTGCGAAGCCGAGGGTCGTGGGTTCGATCCCCACCCAGTGCAAATATTTGTGTGACGAATTCAAATATTTGTACTGTGTCTGGGTGTTTCTATGTATAATAAGTATGTATTTAAAAACTATATAAGTATTATATCAGTTATCTGGCTGCCATCACACAAGCTTTGCTTAGTTTGGGGTCAGATGGTGTTGTGTGTGAATTGTCCACCAATATTTATTTATTTATATTTATTAAAAAACCATATGATTACTAGCAATATTTCAATATTTTAAAAACTAGGTGTCCTCTCGAAGTTACTTCAAGTATGAACAGTTCCTCACGTTATACAAAGCACAGATTCGCTCCTGTATGGAGTACTGTTCGCACCTTTGGGATGGATCGGCTAAGTATCAGCTGGAGGCCCTGGAATCGATCGAGAGACGTGCCAAAAGACTCATAGGCAATGACATTCTCGTGCGAAAAAGACTTCAAAGTCTTGAACATCGCCGCAAAATTGCTAGCTTATCGGTTTTTTATCGGATACACTTCGGAGAGTGTGCAACTGATTTATACGATCTAATACCACCTTGCCCTTTTTTCTATCGGAATGCTCGTAGCTCGAAAAGCGACATCGTTTCATGGTTGATGTTCCAAAGACACGAACGAAGAGATTTGACTCTACTTTCGTGATAAGAACGTCTAGGCTGTGGAATACGTTGCTTGAGAGGGTTTTTCCCGATAGTTACAATCTTTGTGTCGTCAAATCGAGAGTGAATCGGTTTCTTCTAGGTAAACACGCTTCATCGTAGACCGCATCATCGTTTAACATCAGGCGAGATGGCGGTCAAGTGTAAACATATATAAGTAAAAAAAAACTACTAATCATGTTCCAATAGCTGCGTGTCACTGTGCTGTTATGGACAGACATGTTGCTTACCATCAGGCACACGTCCTGCTCGTCTCGTCACTCTATACGGTAAACAAAACAAAAAAACCGAATTGAGAACCTTTTTCGAAGTCGGCTTAAAAAACACAATTCCCTTTCATATAAACTTGACACTTCCAAACTACAAACAGTATAAAGTTTCGAAATAAAATGAACAATGGAATAGGTGAAGTCATCGCGGGCAAGCAATCAGCTAACGCGACCAACAGAACACAGCTGACAAAGCGGCGCGAGCGGGACAATGGCGCGATGGTACCCGCTCATTAACTAATAGGCGGCCGGGGGGCGGTGGGGAGACCAGGCCTGAGGGGTTGCTCGGACAAGTTACACATTACAAAGATTTTAACTACATTTTGAATGAGATTTGGGTGTTTCTAGGCATCATACATCTATTTACGTTTTTTTTTAATATAGAGTTGCGAGACGAGCAAATCATGTGTCTGATGGTTAGCAACAAGACTACCAAATAACAGCACAGTGTCACGCAGCTATTGGAACATGAAGAGTCCAAATCATTAACGCGCTCTGCACTGCGCTCGTCACCCAGAGATCCAAAATATTAAACCTCTAAGCCCTGTAATTTCTCTGGAAACATTGCCCTTTAAACCGGAATTTAGTAATGTTTGCTCATTAATGTTTGTCGGTAGAATAACTAGCAAAGGTGTGGTACTTCCCCAGGAGTCCTACCACTACTAAAATTATATGATTACTAGCAATATCTCGCGGGTTTACTCGCTTAGTTTTTTATTTTCCCGCCATTAAAGTATCAAATGTGTTCTTCCAGACCATATATAATCTGTGGTCCAAATTTCAGCCCGACTGTTCATATGTTTCGACGTGATCGAGCTACAAACATCCGAGCCCTCGCGTTTATAACAAACTATCTGCGCTCTCGGGCTTCACTTGCCCAGTTCCCGTTATTTTGCCGGGATAATAATTAGCTTGGGTCTCGGAGGGTAACGCCAGAAAGAGGTGGAAGGATGAACTTAATGCCCTCAACAAGGATTGGCCCACAATAGCTCTCAATAGAGGTCAATGGAGGGAGGGCAGAGAGGCAGAGAGTTGCTCAACTTTGGGTCAAATAGGCTAATATAATAAATAATCAGCTTATGTGTTGGTCCAGACCATTCAATTACCGAAATTCAACGCTATCCCTCATCACATCTCATCACTATCCATCATCACATCTCATCGCTCTCCATCATCACATCTCATCGCTCTCCATCATCACATCTCATCGCTCTCCATCATCCCATCTAAACACACTCACAATCTGCCGCATTCATAATATCAGCAGGAAGTAGTATTAGGTTAAAACAAAATCAGTAAATCTATCGAAATTAATATTTATTTTTTGAAGTTAACTTTTACTACATCTTAGTGACGGTCGCGGCGGAGTTGGGGTAAACAGAAAGGCGGTCGACAGAGCAGCCGAGACCAATATGGCGGCGTTACTCGTTAACCTCCTTACTTAAATTGAATATTTTTAACCCCCGACCAAAAAAAGGGGTGTTATAAGTTTGACGTCGATGTCTGTCTGTCTGTCTGTCTGTCTGTCTGTGGCACCGTAGAGCTCAAACGGTTGGGCCGATTTCGATGCGGTTTTTTTTATTTGAAAGTTAATATCCGTGCTTGTTAGTTAATTGCTTCAGGGGTGTTTTTAGCTATGTCTGGTTAATATCGATTCAAAATGGCCGCCTCCACAAAATGGCGGACAAAATATTTCTTCACAACCTACCTCAATATGGGTATCAAATGAAAGGGCTTGACTAGCAGAGTACTATACGCTATAACAAATTTGAAATCCAAGATGGCCGCCACCACAAAATGGCGAATTATATAATTTTTTTCACTACTACCGCAATATGGGTATTAAACGAAAGGGCTTGACTAGTAGAATACTTTGCACTATGACAAATTTCAAATCCTAGATGGCCGCTACCACAAAATGGCAAATTACATTTCTTTTTTCACAATATGGGTATCAAATGAAAGGGCTTGACTAGTAGAATGTTGTACAGATAACAAATCTAAGGTAGTCGGGGGTTAATCAAAATTTTTAATTTTGTTCTTGTTCCAAAACTGTTTAGTTAAATGTCTACAATGCAAAAAAAGATTCACTTATACGGTGGCTTCATAAAACCGCACAGTATTGTTTCCAATAACCGCGAGACCTGGCCACCGCTCCCTGCGTGGTGTCTCCTGCGGTTGTCACCGCCCTCCAACCCCGACTAACTAACTAGCCGCCACGTGACGCCCAGCTGACAGCTATCGGCCGGTGTGGGGAACATCCACTCGTAATTAACACTTACAGGGCACAAGAGACTCCCCGCGGCGGTGGCCGATGTATCACTGAATGTGGTTTTGTTTTACTGTGGAAAATTACACTCCACGGATTTATTTACAACTTTTGACGTGACAACGTCTTATAAATTGGTTTGCCGGGTGACACTTCAAGAAACTGCGTTACGCTCCGCTCACGTTATGCGCTCACAACGAGAGCGAGTGAGAGGCACGCGTCCCTTCCACTCGGGCATGGTTAGCCCGCCTAAGAGCGAGAGAGACAGACATAAAAAGTGAAAGGCACGCGTCCCTTCCGTAAAATTATTTTACCACTCAAAGTCGTTGTCACGTAAAACTTTCGCCCGTATACCGACTTTACAGGCCACCAATTTTTTTTTAACTTTATTAGTTTTACACTTGACCGCCATCTCGCCTGATGTAAAGCGACGTTGCGGTCCGTGATGAAGCGTCTTACGATCTCGAGTTGAAGTCACCACGATTATAACTATCATTCTATCATTATTTATCTATATCATGTTATTACTATTGCGATCATTAAATATTTACAAAAAAACTAAATTTGCTTACTTTTACTTGGACGATTTTTTTTTTATTAAATTTAGCAACTCCACAAACTCCGGGGTCCGTGACCTTTGTCATTTGTTTTTTTTTTACATGCATCTTGGATTAGGAAGAAAAGGAAATAAGGGGGAGTAGGGAACATTTTAATTCTAATTCTAGGCCTATTTTATTTTCTAAGCCGCCTCCTCCCGGCTCAGCGCCTCCACCACGACTGCATTTCTGTCTTTGTTATGTGGACGACTTAAACGCTCCACACACGAGTCCTAAAATCAGAGGAAATGACGCAAAAGTAGTGGGGAGGAGCCTACATCGCACCATATGATTGGTGATTTATGGTGCGATGTAGGATCCTCCCCACTAGTTTTAAGTAATTTCCTCTGATTTTAGGGCTCGTGTGTAGAGGGTCTTAGTGATAGCTTCTTATACATTTTAGTCGATTGTCTTTTTAAATTGAAGAAGGTTTTTTGTTTTTACGAAGAGAACATTTTATATACCTACAAAAGTAAACGAATACCTTTTCTGTGCAACCTTGCCCACAGATAAACAATAACTAGTTACCTATAATCCAAAAACGCATCCGGGAGTAATGCTGCAATGTATTATGCACGGCATTAAAGGGTTGTTCCGCCCCGGTGCTGCCATTCCCCGTCATCACGGCTTTCCCTTGGGGTTACCAGTTATTATTTACGGATAATTTTCTGGATGACTTCGTGATTTCTGTCGGGTTTGACAGGAAGGGTAGTAATCCGAAGGAGTCTGAGAGTATTTTAAATGTATACCTTTTAAGCCGTTCTCCCGCCTTGACGGGCCACCACCGACCCCGACACGTATAATACCCGTGTATGTGGAGCTGCAGGCGACTACATTGATGTTATTGAAGTGTACTGATGTTTTGTAGTGTCTACCGGAAAGTGTTCCGGTTTGAAGGGCAATGTTTCCAGAGAAATTACAGGGCTTAGAGATATAACATCTTAGATCTCTGGGAGACGAGCGCAGTGCAGTGCTAGGTAATGATTTGGACTCTTCATGTTCCAATAGCTGCGTGTCACTGTGCTGTTATGTGGCTGACATGTTGCTTACCGTCAGGCACATGTCCTGATCGTCTAGTCACTCTTTATTTAAAAAAAAAGTTCCAATGACTACCAATTTTTTAAATTCTTTTGTTTGATACTTAGATGAAAGGGATCCAAAACAGCTCAGATGCTCCGCCGTCGCTCCGACACTACGCCACCACAACATTTTCCCCTAGTAAAAACAACTAAACTAAAAAGGGTTTTCACTTCAAAAAGGTGCTTTGTATTACTGTTGCCCACGCCCAGCCGTGGGCCAGCTAAGGGCACGCCGGCATGGACCCCCTCGGGCGCTGACAGAGCTAATATTTGACGAACTGTCATGTTATTGATACTCATACAACGATTCAGGATCGCGTTATGAGAAAATATAACATTGAGAGAATTGAGCTTGTAACGGTTTAGTGGTTAGGAAGAGCGGCTTACAATCGCGAGGTCGTGGCTTCGAAACCCTACGGCACCTCTGATTAATTTCCCAAGTATAAATGAGCCAATAGCTGCGCGTCACTGTGTTATTATGTGTCACTATGTTGCTTACCATCAGGCACACGTCCTGCTCGTCTCGCCACTCTTTATTAAGAAAAGTACTTAACACATTACAAATAAGTTTGTATTCACCGAACATATATTTGCACTGGACGGGAATCGTACTCACGGCTTCGCAGGGAGACTTACTACCAACTAAGCCACACGGCCAGCCGTAAGAAGAAAGATATAACAACAAAAATACTTGTTTTCAATAATTAGGTCGACATTTGCTATTTTGACTACCTAACTCCTAACCTAACCTAACTACCACTCAGTCTATATAGAGGTATCACTCAACTCATATTGTTTCCTAACAAAACGAAATATAACTTCAGAAATAAAAATGTCTGTCTTCAAATCCGATAATCCCGTACACATTAACTAATCGAGTCCCCGGGGTCCGCGGCGCGGGGCGCGGGGCGCGGGGCGCGGGGCGCGGGGCGCGGGGCGCGGGGCGCGGGGCGCGGGGCGCGGGGCGCGGGCGCGGGGCGCGGGGCGCGGGGCGCGGGGCGCGGGGCGCGGGGCGCGGGCCGGCGGCGCCCCGCGCCGGCCACTGCGCGGCTTGAGGGTTACCCTCGCATTGGAAGCCGGGAAACCATTACATCATGTTTCATATTTAAACTAAATGTAACAATCGCATAAAGGTTAAACTAAAGGTTAGACGGCCCTCGTGGCATAAGTAAAGTAAAGTAATTATTTATTTGCGTAGCATGGGTACATTTACAGATGGATGGTTACAAGAAGCAGTTCGCCATACACTGCCTTTCGGCATGCAAAAACATACAACAAATGGAAAAAATAACTGAAACTACAACGCTTCAACAAATCAATCAAATTACAATATAAAATACAAAAAATAGTCAAATAATATTAACAAAGAAATTGGAAAATTAAGATAATAACTTTTGGTTTATATTAATTAAGAATTTAAAATAATATTTAAATAAATATTTCACAAATCACAATTATGTCAATGTCAAGGACTTTTTTTGTTTTTGTTTAGCGGAAGCGGCATAAAACTAACCATACACAGTCAAACCCATCGTTAAAATGTTAGTCACACTATTATGATATTATCTTAGACACAACAAAAATACAAAATCGATTCGTCACAAATTAAACAAATGAAATACAAAATAAATACATCAATGTCAATTTCAATATTTGATTAACTCGATACATAAAATGTAATAAACGTACCAATAGAAGAAAATAAAAAATGTCAATTAATTATTACAATAATATACTTTGTCAATTTAGTTGAAAATAGTAAATGTTAAAATTTATCTGATAAATACTCACGAATTGAGTAGTATGATTTTTCTAATAAAATACACTTCAAATTATACCTGAATTTATTATTTCCCTCTAGTGTAACCAACTTCTTTTTAACCCCCGACCAAAAAAAGGGGTGTTATAAGTTTGACGTCGATGTCTGTCTGTCTGTCTGTCTGTCGGTCTGTCTGTCTGTCTGTCTGTCTGTCTGTCTGTGTGTGTGTCTGTCTGTGGCACCGTAGAGCTCAAACGGATGGACCGATTTCAATGCGGTTTTTTTTATTCGAAGGTTGATATCCGTGCGGATGTTCTTAGCTATGTTTGGTTAATATCGATTCAAGATGGCCGCCTCCACAAAATGGCGGACAAAATATTTCTTCACAACTTATCTCAATATGGGTATCAAATGAAAGGGCTTGACTAGTAGAATACAATACATAATAATAAATTTCAAATCCAAGATGGCCGCCACCACAAAATGGCGAATTACATTATTTTTTTCA
This sequence comes from Ectropis grisescens, assembly GCA_017562165.1. Classification (NCBI taxonomy): domain Eukaryota; kingdom Metazoa; phylum Arthropoda; class Insecta; order Lepidoptera; family Geometridae; genus Ectropis; species Ectropis grisescens. The sequence continues at coordinate 531,898 of CM029795.1, forward strand.
CTACTACCACAATATGGGTATCAAATGAAAGGGCTTGACTAGCAGAATGTTGTACAGATTACAAATCCGAGATCCGAGGTAGTCGGGGGTTAACCAAAATTTTTTAATTTTGTTCTTGTGGTGATTATAAATCATTGGCGCCATGCATAGTGCGCTATTAGCAAGTAAAGTATTCTTTTGGGTTCGTTGAGTTTATAATAATTTCGAGCACTTTTGAAACTTTCAAATAAGTCTAGGTTATTGCGTACAAACATAGCACACTCATATATATATAGAGACAAGGTACTGTTAAAATTTTCAGACTTTTAAAATAAGGTTTGCAACTTTCTCTTCGTTTTATTTTGCAGATGGCCCTTACACACTTTTTTTGAGCTCTAAATATTATAGTTAATTTGTTTGGCCCTTTGTTTCTGAATTCTATTTCTGAATAACATTATTTTTGTTTTACATAGATTTAATTTCAGATTATTTAGAGTTAACCAATTTATAATGCTATTAAGGGTGTCGTTTATATTGTTTTGTATGCAATCACTATCCTTGCCAGTGAATAATATAGTGCTGTCGTCTGCAAACAGAACCATAGATTTTTTTGTGGCCTTAGGAAGATCATTGATATATATGATAAATAGTAGTGGCCCAAGAACACTGCCTTGTGGAACACCACACTTAGTAATTTCATATTTTGAGTTATGTTTAACTTATTTCTTTAATTTTGGACAAATATAGCTTATTTGTGTAGATTGCTGTCGATTTGTCAAATAAGACTCAACAAGATTATTTATACTTCCTCTTACACCATAAGCATTCAATTTGGTTAGTAACATTTCATGATCCACATTATCGAAAGCCTTTGTTAGGTCCATGTATAAAGCACAAATAGGCACTTTTTTATCCAAACTTGTCATTACAGTAGTTAAAAAATTATACATTGCAAGGTTAATAGTTTTTTTCTTTCGAAAGCCAATTTGCTCTTTTGCGCATAGATTTTTTTGTTCAAAATAATCATAAATACTATTATAAATTACCCTTTCAAACACTTTAGACAAAACAGGGACTAACGCTATCGGTCTATAGCAATTTATGTCATCTTTGTCTTTACTTTTAAACAATGGTTTAATTATTGTCTTTTTTAACTTTTCAGGAAAGACACCATTTGTAATACACAAATTCGTAATGTAACTTAGCACCGGTGATATATTAACAGCTACACTTTTAGGACCTGGGTACTTATGTCGTCATAGCCTGTACTATTTGTATTTTTTAACCCCATTATGATTTTATAAGCGTCTTCTGGTAATGTGGGGGCATAAATAGTGATCCGTTGGCATTTACGTTTAACGGATAATTTGCAGTCCTGGTTGATTTTGATGCCCAATTAATAAAATAATCATTAAAAAGACTTGCTACTGTACTGGGTTCTTTTATCAATTCACCATCAATGTTTAGCTTTATAGGCTCTTTTGGAATATTGTGTTTTGTTCCATTAATTATCTTCCACATTGCTTTACATTTATTGGTAGCATTTTTTATGTTATAATCATTTTGTGACTTCTGGGTGAGTTTAATAATGCGGTTTAATCTAAATGACACATCTTTAAAATTACGTTTGTTTTCTTGAGTTCTATTTTTGCGATATTGCCATAATAATACTCTTTTCCTCTTACAGCAAGTTTTTATACCAGTTGTAAGCCATTTTGGTTTTTGTCGAGAGGTAATTTTTATTCTATGTATGGGAAAACACATGTCATGAAATAGTTTTAATTCGTCATGAAAGTCATTGAAAGCTACGTTAGGGTCACTTTGGTTAAAAATATTAGAAAAAGAGATGGAGTTCAGGCATTCTTTAAATTTATTAATATTATCTCGACAGTAGTCACGTCTCTCAATGTACCAGTGCTTAATATTGTAAGTCGGTTTTATAGGAAATGTTAGTAGTTGACCTGAGTGATCAGACAAAGCAAGTTCAAGAACACGCCCCTTACATTTTCGTATATTACACAGAATGTTATCAAGACATTTGCCACTAACTACTCTGGTAGGCTTGTTTACTATAAATTTTAAATTGTAATTGCTAGCTAGTTGTTTAAATTCATCAACTAAATTATTCGATTTTAACATATCTCTATTAAAGTCACCACATAAGATAACCACATAAGATTTTTTAGTGCTTAAGGCATGCTCTTCTAGTACAGCATTCAAGTTCACAAAGAAAGTATTGTAGTGTTGTCTCAAGTTTCGTGGTGGTCTGTACACACAAAGAACAATGATTTAACATTCAAAAACTGTTTCAACATTATATTTTTGAATTCCCCTTAGTTGTTTAAAACGGTGAGTATTACGCACTAATATACAGGAACCACCGCGTCTAGTCTTTCTACAATAAGAGGAGCCAAGATCGAAATTTGGTATATTAATACACTTCTTGTCGATATCCTTCATATTGTGTTCAGAGATACAAATTATATCTAACTTTATATTTTCATTTTCTAGAATGTCCAAATTAGTAGTAACCAAGTCAGATTTACTTAACAAATCAGTCAGATTTACTTAATAGTGAGCTAACTCTGCCTGCGAAGCCGAGGATCGTGGGTTCGATTCCCACCCAGTGCAAATATTTATGCAATTTAAATTTATATTTGTACTGTGTCGGGGTGTTTCTATGTATAATTAGTATGTATTTAAAACTATATAAGTATTATATCAGCTCCCTGGCCGCCATATTACAAGCTTTGCTTAGTTTGGGGTCAGATGGTGTTGTGTGTGTGAATTGTCCACCAATATTCATACATTCTTTTTACAAAAAAATACTTGTTCCATCAAAAACTCTTTATTTGACACATTTTTCAACTGTCACGGTTATAAATAAATCATCATCATCAACAGCGCACTAGATGTTCCCACTGCGCTGGGACACGGGCCTTCTCTCGCAAGAAGAGACTTAAGGTCATAATTCACCACGCTGGCCCAGAGCGGGTTGTTGGATGACACATGACTTCGAAAAGTTCTAGGTACATGTCGGTTTCCTCACGATGCTTTCCTTCACCGTTTTAAATTGGCGGGATTACGCACATGACTTCGATCGGCAGGCGCCGTCCTCCCGACTAGACCAGCCGTACCTTCTCTTAAAAAAAAAATATAAAAATTAAATAAATAAATAATAACATATCTACTAAGTAATAGTTCCATCCCCTTACCTCTTCACATCATAATTTCCGTTGCGTATTTGGTTCTTCAAATCACCTCACACGGTGTCGAGCTGTCCCTGCGAGAGACAGGTGGAGCGAGCGTGGGGTCACTGTGTGGAGCCGAGGGGTCAGTGTGTGGGGTCCGGCGACCGGCGCCGAGTCCCGGGTCTCGGGCTCCACAGGTGGCCGGCGCTCCCGACACGTCCTACGATTAGGTTAGTAGGACCCCACGCCTTCTGCGGACGACCAGATTTAGATAAAAGATATCAGTCAGGCACTCCCGATAGAAGTGGAAACTTATAACTCAGAATTTGATAGCTCACTTTGGAAACTACGCAAGCATGAGTTTATCCGAAAATTTGTCTGTCTGTGGCCACGAAAAATCTGTCTGTGGCGCGCCGAAAGAAATTCACTTGAAAGAACATACAACCGAATTGAAAATTGTTTGTCCTCCTTTTGTGAAGTCGGTCAAAAAACGCGCTACGAGGCTTCACCGCTATGTTACCATGTCGTTGACGTGAACCTGAAAGATATTCGTCTACCAAAAGTGGTCAACGCGATTCATGCCCGAGCGACACGAGGCTAGTTTTCAAGCTAGGCTAGCAAGCTAGTACGTATAGCTTCGTGTAGACCACGTTAAAGGTACAAGTTCGCGCTGGGACCGCGACAGGAGACCGCGACCGGAGACCGAGACAGGCACTTGACTCTATAGAATTGTATGGGCGCCAGTTCGCGCTGAGACCGCGACCGGAGACCGAGACAGGCACTTGACTCTATAGAATTGTATGGGCGCCAGTTCGCGCTGAGACCGCGACCGGAGACCGAGACAGGCACTTGACTCTATAGAATTGTATGGGCGACCGGAGACCGAGACAGGCACTTGACTCTATAGAATTGTATGGGCGCCAGTTCGCGCTGAGACCGCGACCGGAGACCGAGACAGGCACTTGACTCTACAGAATTGTATGAGTCTATAGTGTCAAGTGCCTGTCGCGGTCTCCGGTCGCGGTCTGGCGTCGCGGTCGCGTGTCCCGGTCTCCGCGCGAACCGCTACCTTTACAACGCCAGTTCTGTCTACACGAAGCTAGAAGTACTAGCTTGCTATCTTAGCTTCAAAACTAGCCTCGTGTCGCTCGGACAATAAGGAGCTTTCACGTCAAAATATATGGTAGATATATCCGAAATATATGGTAGATATATCCGAAATATATGGTAGATATATCCGAAATATATGGTAGATATATCCGAAATATATGGTAGATATATCCGAAATATATGGTAGATATATCCGAAATATATGGTAGATATATCCGAAATATATGTAGATATAGAAAATATGGTAGATATATCCGAAATATATGGTAGATATATCCGAAATATATGGTAGATATATCCGAAATATATGGTAGATATATCCGAAATATGTGGTAGATATATCCAAAATCAATCTTATATCAAAAACAAAACCAGTGTTGACATGTGTAAGCTAATTGATCGCATTATCTCTGGTGAGAGGGATGTCGGAGGGTCGGCCGCCCTCTGGACTTATATTATACTAGCGTCATCCCGCTGCTTGCATTAAGTATTATTTATCTTTTGGCGCATCAGGCACAGATTATTCGTGGGCTGCAATTGAATCTTATTGTCAAGGTCGGAAATTAAAGGGATGTTCGGGTGAACTCGGGACAGCCGAGTGTGCCAGAGCGAGAAAGAACAGTCAGCTGTTGCTCTTTCTTTAAAGAGATGGGCCGAGTACTCGGTTGATACTCAGTACTCGGCGTACTCGGAGGGTTTTTGATACTCGTACTCGGCCGAATAACTCGGTTTGAATGCCGAGTGTACTCGGTTTAAGAAAAACAATATATTTAGGTAGAAATAATTAAAACAACAGTGTTAATCAATAAGTATGTTTTACTAATTTAGGACACCTTTGACAATATGAAAATTAAAAATTATAAAATTTAAATTATGCTAATGAAAGAGTAAGTAATGTAACCTGTGTGTAATTGATTACGCGCGTGAAATGGGAATTCGATTGAACCGAGTTACTCGGCCGAGTACTCGGTTGAACAAGAACAAAATTATAAATTTTGACTAACCCCCGACTACCTCGGATTTGTTATCTGTACAACATTCTACTAGTCAAGCCCTTTCATTTGATACCCATATTAAGGGAGTTGTGAAAAAATTAATGTATTTCGCCATTTTGTGGTAGCGGCCATCTTGGATTTGAAATTTGTCACATTGAAAAGTATTCTACTTGTACAAATCCCAAAAAACTTCGTAGTGTGCAAATAAAACAAGTATGTTTATAAATGGCAACACTATATTATGTCACATATAAAGTATTAAACAAGTATGAACACTACTAGTGAAGCCCTTTCATTTGATACCCATATTGTGGTAGTAGTGAAAAAAAAATATAATTCGCCATTTTGTGGTGGCGGCCATCTTGGATTTGAAATTTGTTATTATGTATTGTATTCTACTGGTCAAGCCCTTTCATTTGATACCCATATTGAGGTAGGTTGTGAAGAAATATTTTGTCCGCCATTTTGTGGAGGCGGCCATCTTGAAACGATATTAATCAAACATAGCTAAGAACATCCGCACGGATCAACCTTCGAATAAAAAAAACCCCATCGAAATTGGCCCCTTCCGTTTGAACTCTACGGTGCCACAGACAGACACACACAGAGACAGACAGACAGACAGACAGACAGACATCGACGTCAAACTTATAACACCCTTTTTTGGTCGGGGGTTAAAAAAAATTGAACCGAGTTTTACTCGGTACTCGTTACTCGGCCAAACTGTTACTCGGCGCAACTCTACTCTTTACCTGTGTAGCTCCTTATGTGTAGCTGTGCTCACTACATGTATTCAATCTAAGAAAATTCAATTTTTCAGATAATGAAGTTACAATTTTGTAGTGGTAGGACTCTATACGTAATAATCCCGTTTGATATGGAATGCTTCAAGGGAAATTACAGGGCCTAGAGATAAAACATCTTATAGGTATCTCTGGGTGACGAACGCAGCACAGTGCTAGGTAATGATAAGGACTCTTCATGTTCCAATAGCTGCGTGTCACTGTCCTGTTACGGGCAGACGTGTTAATTACCATCAGGCACATATTCTGCTCGTATCGATTTACTATGAATAAATAACTATCCTTTCAGTTGTTACAACGTGATTGAGCCACAAACATAAAGACATTCGCATCTAAAATATTAGTAGGTTTCTACCATCAGGGGGCGCGGTGCTCGCTCCCCGGGGGTCGGAGCCGGAACCGGAAGCTGAACGCCGAACACTGTTGACGTAATATTGTATCTTGTTTCCGGCGGCCATCTTGTTTGCATATCGGCTTTGCCAACAAAAACTCCAATATGTTTGACAAATAACGCGGGTACACAATTTAATATTTAGAAAATCCTTTTATACTTAATATTATAAATGAAAAGTTTGGATGTTTTTTGCTCAATGACGTAAAAGTAGTGGGGCGGGGCCTACATCGCGCCATATAATTGTTGATTTATGGTGCACCATTCGCACCGTCATTTCCTCTGATTTTAGGAGTCGTGTGTAGAGCGTTTAAGTATAATCTGTGTTTCACCTTTCAACTAGATCCGCTCCGACGTGATTGAGCAAAAAACATCCAAACTTTTCATTTATGTAGGGTCCTCTCCACTGTTTTACGTGATTTCCACTGATTTTAGGGCTCGTGTGTAGAGGGTTTTAGCCTAGAATAATGCTACTAATAAAGCTACTTTATGTCGCGGGAAAATGATAGGAACGGAAACTACACCTATAGTAATCACATAACACAAATTTTCTTAAGAATTTCCGAGAGTGGCGCTCCCACATATATCTTTATTCTTAAGTAAAATAAAAATAGCCTTTATTTCTACTACAAAAATGATAAATGAGTTAAACTTATGTTTCTAAGATAATTATTTTCTAATTTTTCATAGTCAAAATAACATTCTTATAGAGTAATTCTAATTGCTAGCTTATCGGTTTCTCATCGGATACACTTCGGAGAGTGTACGACTGATTTGCGCGATCTAATACCACCTTGCCCTTTTTTCTATCGGAATGCTCGTAGCTTGCTTGAAAAAGCGACATCGTTTGCGATGCGCGATGAGCGATGTTCCAAAGACACGAACGCAGAAATTTAACTATACTTTTGTGATAAAAACGTCTAAGCAATGGAATACGTTGTCTGAGTGGGTTTTCCCCGATGTTTACAATCTTGGTGTCTTCAAATCGAGAGTGAATCTGTTTCTTCTAGGTAAACACGCTCCATCGTAGACCGCACCATCGTTTAACATCAAGCGAGATGGCGGTCAAGTGTAAACCTATATAAGTTAAAAAATCCTTTCCACTCGTGTCTCTCGCATGCCTCTCCCATCCAGTGAGAAATACTTGACTCCTCTGGTTGAAAATGTAGCCCCATCCTTTGAGTGGTTTATTTTTGGAACGATGTTCTTTATCGCGCGTTATGAAAGGGGGCTAGATGTAGGCATGTTTCTCTGTCTGTCTCTCTCTCTCTTACAGAAAGCAAGCCAGATATTTTCATTTCTATTTCGCATTGAACAGTGTGGTGTCGCGACGATTATTTTTGTTGAGTGTATACAGGTTTTTTGTAATATAAAAAATAATAATAATAATGATTCCTTCACTAATTAATCGAAAGGAACTTCGTTCCATCCGGGTGTCCCTTGACACCTCTCAAGTTTTTTTCCCTTCTCTTACTGCCCCTTGTTATCCACTCTACGAAACGTTACAAAAAATAGTATTAGAAATAATACAAAAATAATAGATTGAAAAATAATAAGCGTATTGAAATGGCAATGGGCGCCATATTTGTGGAATAAACTACAATAGGTGTAGCAAACGCTTAGTAAAGTGTATCTTTATTCTTAATAATAAATATACAGTAGAACCTCGATAACTCAAACCTCGGTAACTTAAAAACCTCTATAACTTCAAAAAATAATATGTTCCCTTCCCATCAGACCCCAAAACCAAAACCTTTGATAACTTAAAACCTCTATAACTTAAAATATTGTTTGTTTCCCTTGGACTTAACTTATCGAGGTTCTACTGTAATAATAATAAAAGCCTTTATTCGCTGACCTTTTTAACTTACATGCTATTCTTATCAAACAATACTATTCTTAAAGTCTAATTTACATAGCAAAAACAGTAGTTGATTAGCAACCAGTGTGGTCAGGTTGTCTGTCGACACAGGCCTCAATACGGTATTTGACAATGTTGAAAATATAGCATACATTATGATAATCTTATTAGATAACACATTTCACTCTATTTTCGGAGATATAGTGTGTATTTTTTGTAAAATACGCGAATGAAAATTTAAGAAATACTGAATTTTTATCTTCGACGTAAACGCACTGTTAAGGATGGCAACGCTGGTGACGTCACACGCCAGTAAATATGCCATCTATAGCAAACGGTTTCTTTGAGAACAGTGATTTATTTACTGGCGTGTGACGTCACGCGCGTCACATGACCAGACACAGCGTTTTTGGCGGGCTTTTCGAACTCTATACTTTTTTAATGTAAAAACAGTGGTTCTTGCGGAAATATTCATGTGGTATGTCTATTATGTAATCAAAAATCATTTAAACAGTTTTACAAATTTAGTCAAATACCGTATTGTAAATTGTTTCCATGTATCCTCGGCAGACCTTCTCCATCCTTTTGGTAGATCATCCTCCCAGCTTTATCTTTACCTACCAGTAAATCTGTCAGATTTGAACACTTTTTGGGGTTCCGTAGCCAAATGGCAAAATACTTATAGATTCGTTATGTCTGTATGCCTGTATGTCCGTCCGTATGTCACAGCCACTTCTCTCCGAAACTATAAAAGCTATACTATTGAAACTTGGTTAGTAGATGTAACCGCATTAAGATTTTGATACAAAAAATAGAAATAAACAAAAAAATTTAGGGGTGTCCCATACTTTGAACTGAAGCTCAAAATTTTTTTTATCAATACCATACGTTTGGGGTATCTATGGATAGGTCATCAAAAATGATATTGAGGTTACAAACAATATTATATAATATAGAATAATTTGCGCGAGAGACTCTTCCAAAGTGGTAAAAAGTGTCCCACCCCCCTATAACTTCTAAAATAAGAGAATGACAAAAATAAAAAAAGTATATGATGTACGTTACCATGTAAACTATCAACGAAAATTGGTTTGAATGAGATCTAGTAGGTAAGTAGTTTTATATTAATACGTCATAAATTGACTATTGTTAAAACACTGATTAACAACGAACTAACAACACAGTACAAGAACTTTTGTACTATGTTACTTGCTGCTACGGAAGCCTTCATGGGCGAGCCCGACTCGCACTTGACCACTTTTATTTTTCTTAGCCCCTGAGCTAAAGATGTTTTCAGTATATTTTCCCTATGATCAGTATTCAAGCCGGCGTTGCCCGATACAGGCGCCAATCACCCCGTATTATGTTTTCGTTACCGCCGACTTCTCGATTGAATTTTAATTCCGATACTCCCCTGATTTAAGGAAGAAACCAATATCTAGCAATACTGTCACTCATTTTTAACAATAATATTTTTTTATATTAGATTGGGAACGTGATTTTTGATTGTGTTTTTAAAGTTAAGCCGATGTTGGGGAAGATTTCAATCTGATACATTTTCCTCAACTTTATGTTTTTTCTCTAAGATAGGTTTACGGTTAATCGCGATTTTCCTTATGTTAAACAAAATAAAAGTTAATTAAAATTATTATTAGTGATCTCGACGGCGTGTTTGTTTTATAGGTTCCCTCTTCTTATTGACGTGACAACGTCTTATAAATTGGTTTGCCGGGTGACACTTCAAGAAACTGCGTTACGCTCCGCTCACGTTATGCGCTCACAACGAGAGCGAGTGAGAGGCACGCGTCCATTCCACTCGGGCATGGTTAGCCCGCCTAAGAGCGAGAGAGACAGACATAAAAAGTGAAAGGCACGCGTCCCTTCCGTAAAATTATTTTACCACTCAAAGTCGTTGTCACGTAAAACTTTCGCCCGTATACCGACTTTACAGGCAACCAATTTTTTTTAATGTATATTTAAATTATGGTTATGTATATAAATGTGTACTTTAGAGTTAAATTAAATGATGTAGCGTGTTCAAATAATATAGTAGGTACTTACATTATTAGTGGAAGTACTGAGCGTCATTTTCAATTCAATTATATAATTGCCTAGCGAACCGCCCCAGCTTCGCACGGGTGCAATCCTGATACATACTAAAAATACGAATAAAAAATGATAAATACTTTTTATATAACATGTTTAATAATAGAATAATAAGTTTAAGAATCAATGTACTATTGTAATTTGTCAATACACAGGCAAAAAAATAAATAAAAATAATGAATAGATTGTTGTAGTGGTAAGACTTGTTGCAGAGTCCGCCTGGGGAAGCACCACACCTTTGCCAGTTATTCCACCGCCAAGCAGTAATGTGCAAACATTACTGTGTTCCGGTTTGAAGGGGAATGTTTCCAGAGAAATTACAGGGCTTAGAGATATAACATCTTAGACATTTGGGCGACGAGCGCAGTGCAGAGCTAGGTAATGATTTGGACTCTTCATATTCTAATAGCTGCGTGTCACTGTGCTGTTATGTAGCGGGCATGTTGCTTACCATCAGGCACATGTAATGCTCGTCTTGTCATCGTTAATAAAAAAAAAATCTGTGTTCCGGTTTGCAGGGCAATGTTTCCATCGTCTCGCTCCGAATCTAGGCCGCTATATTAGCATTAGTATTCGGTGACGCGAATCCACTAAATTACATTAGATTACCAAAACGAGCTCGAGACTAAAGGATATTTCAAAGGTTGCAAATATTGAAATAACAGATTATAAGATTGACAATATTGACATATTGTCTGTATCCGTGCGGGTGTGACGTCACGCGGTCGCAGCCCTCGCCTCATATCCGGCGGAGTGACGTCACGCCGCGGGGCCCTCACGTCATCAACGTAAGATTCTCGCCTTTTCGTATTTAGCTAAAATCAATACTTTATTATTTGGTGTGACGTCTAATAAATCGATGAACACAGGAACATGCACGAAAAAGTTTCCACGACGCAATGTTTCCAGAGAAATTACAGGGCTTAGAGATATAACATCTTAGATCTCTGGGTGACGAGCGCAGTGCAGTGCTAGGTAATGATTTGGACTCTTCATGTTCCAATAGCTGCGTGTCACTGTGCTGTTATATGGCAAGCATGTTGCTTACCATCAGAGACAAGTCCTGCCCGTCTCGTCACTCTTTATTAAAAAAAACATGAAGAGTCCAAATCTAGCACTGTACTGCGCTCTTTACCAGATATCAGATGTTTTATTTTTATTCCCTGTAATTTCACTGGAAACATTGCCCTTCAAACCGGAACATAGTGATGTTTTCACATTACTACTTGGCAGCAAAATAACTGGAATAACAAAGCTGTGGTGCTTCTCCAGGCGGACTCTGTAAAGAGTTTTAAAAATTGTTAAATTCTACGTTTTTTATTTTAGTTCATTGAATATGGTGATCAATATCATTTTCTTCAATTCCCTCCGTCAGCCATCTTCCCCCGTCACCGCAGCGAGAGGTAATCTGTTTCCAATCCCGGCACAATATCTGTCCTTCCGGCGTGCCCCGGAAATGAACCCGCGACTCCGGCCGCGGAACCGCGCGCTAACCGGGTTACCGATCGATCAAACTACCGGCTCTCAAGATTGCTTTCCTCTGATCTCCACACCTTTTTTTTAATAAGAAGTTACGAGACGAGCAGGTCATGTGCCTGATGGTAAGCAACATGCCTGACACATAACAGCACAGTGTCACGCAGCTATTGGAACATGAAGAGTGCAAATCATTACCTAGCACTGCACTGCGCTCATCACCCAGAGATCTAAGATATTATATCTCTAAGCCCTGTAATTTCTCTGGAAACATTGCCCTTCAAACCAGAACACAGTAATGTTTGCAAATTACTGCTTGGCGGTAGAATAACTGGCAAAGGTGTGGTAGTTCCCCAGGCGGACTCTGCTACCGTGTAGGTGTCAACTTGAAGTTAACGCGCACTTGGCTAAAACGGCACGAAACTTGTAGTAGTAGGACTCTTGGCAGAGTCCACCTGGGGAAGTACCACACCTTTCGCAGTTATTCTACCGCCAAGCAGTAATTTGCAAACATTACTGTGTTCTGGTTTGAAGGGCAATGTTTCCAGAGAAATTACAGAGCTTAGAAATATAATATCTTACAGCTTGGTGTGAGAAGCGTAATGCAGTGCTGGGTGATTTGGACTCTTCATGTTCCAATAGCGGCGTGTCACTGTGCTGAATGCAACAAGCATGTTTCTTATCATCAGGCACATGTTCTGCTCGTCTCGTCACTCCATATTATATTTAAATCTATTTTAATAATTTCGTCAAGGGGTACGGTAGACTTGATCGAAACCTTATATGAATAACAAGACATAAAAAATATTGATTTTGAGTCAACATATGTTCACAAAATTCGAATTATTGAGAATTTCGTAAAATTCTGATGACACTGACAAACAAACCGCTGTCGCCATCTTTGGTGTGAAGCACGTTTCGTTCCATCAATCAACACATTGCGTGCGTCCGTCGCGCCAAAAAGTATCCAAAACAAAAAACTGTGACTTATGTGACTACGTAAAACGAAACGTCTTGCCGCCGGAATGGAATTTTATTAGTAGGTACTCATATTTAGTATCATCAGCATTGCACCCGTGCGAAGTCGAGAATTTCTAGTAAGGTACGTTGGGGTAAGATCGGATATGGGGTAAGACCATATGAATTGTTTTTTGATCTAATTTCGAATAATTTTCAAACACTCGTAAGATTAAATAAGACGCCATTTCATCGTCCCGCGACCCATAGTTTCTGTTTATCGCTCCGGCAAATCAGAAATGTGCTGTGTGTGAATTAGTAAATTATGTGAAATATTTAGTTTAGAAAGTGAAAGATCGGATGTATTCTTCTAATGGAATCTGTCTTCTAAGCAATAGAGGCTACTATTAATTGCAGTCCGAACTTGCCCTTCGGTGGTAAATATGTTATCGTGATCATAAAAGATAAAGTTTGTTTTGGCAAACGTCTACAACAAAAACTATTAAGCCTGTAAGACAGACAAAATTCACACTTATACTCTGTCTATCCGTTAAGCATTGTAGATTTATTTTAAAGATCTGGCATACATTGATCTCCAGAAATTAAATAAATCGCAAGACTATGCTAACTAGTCAAAAATCTGTCCGGAGTCACCCCAACGCACCTTATTTAAAAAAAATGCAAGCTACAACAACTACAAACTACTTATACTGGTAGTAGGACAAACGCCATCGACAACTTTGGCACCAATTATAATATGTATATCTAATTAATTCTTTATAATTTGTTTGAGAATAAATCCTATACATCTCTGACTTGTACTTCCTCATTAGATTAAATTATTGTATTTCCAAATCACTTTACGTATTGTGAAATCCTAACATGACATTTCTTTAATAATCTTAAAACTGACCCAACCTTAATATAAATAAAAACCGGCCAAGTACGAGTGGGACTCGCACACGAAGGGTAATCTTGCAAGTTACAGACACTGTACTATTAACATTGAACCGGCCATAATTGTAAAAAAATCAAGTTTGTTGTATGGAAGCACCCCTTATACTCAATACTCAATCATTTTATTGCTAACATTATGGTACATTTGATGGTGTTATTTAAACATAGAGTAGTATGAAATAGTTCCCATAATGACCCTGATTGGGTGTGGCAATATAATTAATGTCATAATTAATGTCATGTTATAATATATCTATTTTATTTTATATTTTTAGTATTTGTTGTTATAGCGGCAAAAGAAACCCATGATCTGTGATAATGTCAACTATTTAGCTATCACCGTTCTTGAGATACAGCCTGGTGACAGACGGATGGACAGCGAAGTCCAGTAATAGGGTCCTGTTTTTACCGTTTGGGTACGGAACCCTAAAACCCCAGTCGTGATGCTTTTTCCCAGTCAATTCTTCACCAATTTAACCGATATTCACGGACGTGTGTGTGTAATTTGGTCCTTCTTAAAATAGGCATGTTGACTCATTTTTTTATTTAATGTGCCATCAAAAGGCTACTCAATAACTGAGACATAGGTGAAAGAATTACTTTGTTATCTTAAAGACTTCCCGTGATATCACGATTTTAAAATCACAATTTTGGACTCTTCCAAAAACGCTTTATACAAATCACTACAGAAGCGTGACGTCACACTGTCGTATTTTCCATGCGTCGCGCGTAAAGTTTGTATGGTAGCTATATTAAATATTGCGTTTAGGAAACTGGTTTCATAACAAAAGTAACTTGAAATTGATTGAGTTATCCAATGCTAAATACATTTTCTAATAATTTCGTACTTTTAAAATGGACTTGCCCATCCAGCTTTGAATGATCATAAAATAAATTAAACAAAAAATATCAAAATTGAAATTGGCACATGTTTTATTCTATTTAAATACTGTCATTATGTGAAACCTATACTAATATTATAAAGCTGAAGAGTTTGTTTGTTTGAACGCTAGGATCTCGGGAAGTACTGGTCCGGATTGAAAGATTCTTTTTCTATTGGATAGTTCATTTATCGAGGAAGGCTATAGGCTATAGAAAATAACGCTACTATTAATAGAAGCGAAGCCTGAATCAAGAATGTAACAAAATCGGGAAAAAATATTCCATTTTGAGAGTTTTCGTACGTTTCGTGCTTTGACATGACACATGACAGCATGTATCTAAGATTGCGTCATTGAATATCACAGATTACATACCTCTTGAATATAAAACCTTTGCAAATCAATTTTTTTTTCTAAATCTGTGTTGGAACAACCAATTTCCGACAGGTGGCGTAGCAGGTAGCTGAAGAGGTGTTTTGTTTGAAAGCGATATTCTCAGGAATGACTGAACCGATTTCAGTCATTCATTCACCGTTGTATATGTACGGGATCCCGATGAGTACTATATAATGTACCACGGGCAACGCCGGGGCGGGCATCTAGTAATTCAATATAATTGCTGGACCTGTCGTCACGCCTATTAAAAAAAAACTTGTAATCAAGAATGAGGTCGCCACTTGCGCTAGTTTATAGAAGTATTTAATCTTTTTTTAGCGCCACATCAAATAATAAACACATTGAAGTCAATTGTGTCTCATTTTGGCCTTATGACGATTTCGGACTACATCTCTATATAAAAAAATGTTATGTTGGTTTGTGTACGCTTCAAAAACTCAAAAAGTTCTACTCCGATCGAGCTGAAATATTACAATGATATATAATCCGCATCAAGGATTGTTTTTAACCCCCGACCAAAAAAAGGGGTGTTATAAGTTTGACGTCGATGTCTGTCTGTCTGTCTGTGTGTCTGTCTGTGGCACCGTAGAGCTCTAACGCATGAGCTGATTTCGATGCGGTCTTTTTTATTTGAAAGGGCGGGTGTTCTTAGCTATGTTTGATTAATATCGATTCAAGATGGCCGCCTCCACAAAATGGCGGACAAAATATTTCTTCACAACCTACCTCAATATGGGTATCAAATGAAAGGGCTTGACACAATAACAAATTTCAAATCCAAGATGGCCACCACCACAAAATGCTGAATTATATTATTTTGTTCACTACTACCTCAATATGGGTATCAAATGAAAGGGCTTGACTAGTAGAATACTTTGCACTATGGCAAATTTAAATCCAAGATGGCCGCTACCACAAAATGGCGAAATATATTTCTTTTCTCACAACTCCCTTAATATGGGTAACAAATGAAGGGGCTTGACTAGTAGAACGTTATACAGATAATCCGAGATCCGAGGTAGTCGGGGGTTAGTCAAAATTTATAATTTTGTTCTTGTAACTAGTTACGACGGCGGTTTTCCTAAACAATTGAACGGCTTTTATGTAAAGAAGTTCTTGAGGCAGGCTTGGAGCGAAAAAATAGCAATCACAAGAACTGCCGATACAAGTGAAACTAATCAATTAGAATTTGATACTCGTAGCTCACTTTGGAAACGACGCGGGTGAAGCAGGAAGGCGTGGCCGTGACCATTAGGATGCTAACGCATTATTTCTAGATGGCCAATGGCCGTGATTCCGAGTTCACCCGAAGATTTTTAAGATTTACCTGTAAATGAAAGACCTCAGTGTAAAACCTCAGGGCACTACTAATTTTAGTATATTTTTCTTGCTTTACATACTTGTAATTTGACGTACGCTTCCCGTGTGTGTGTTCCCAGGTCGCGATGGCGCGCGCGGGCGGAGGGGGCCGCGAGCGGGCGCACTGAGCGATGGCGAGCGACTACCCCGCGCCCCACCACTACCCGCACAGGTGGGGAGCCGAGGCCGGGGCAACACTGGCAACACTGACGGTTCTTTTAATTATATAGTGACGAGATGAGCAGGACATGAGCCTGATGGTAAGCAACATAGCCTGACACATAACAGCACAGCAACACGCAGCTATTGGAGCATGAAGAGTCCAAATCTTTCCTACTGCACTGCGCTCGTCATCCAGAGATATAAGATGTTTTATCTCTATACCCTGTAAATTACACTGGAAACATTGCCCTTCAAACCGGAACACAGTAATGTTTGCACATTACTGCTTGGCGGTAGAATAACTGGCAAAGGTGTGGTACTTCCCAGGCGGACTCTGCCAACAGTCCTACCACTAGTAATAAGTGGTGCGCGTGGGATTCGAACTAAGGCCAATAGATCGGCTGTTGGCGTCCTCCCGACTAGACCAGCCGCAACTTACGAGACCAGAACGTCTACTCTCTTTCTACGAAAAACATAATCCTAGATGTCCGCCCCGGCTTCGCCCGTGGTACATATATAGCACTCAGCGGGATCCCGTACATATCCAACGGTGAAAGAATTACTGAAATCGGTTTAGTCATTCCTGAGAATATCGCTTTCAAACAAAACACCTCTTCAGCTACCTGCTACGCCACCTGGCGGAAATTGGTCGTACCAACTCAGAGATTAGCAAAGGTTTTATATTCAAGAGGTATGTAATCTGTGATATTCAATGACGCAATCTTAGACACATGCTGTCATGTCAAAGCACAGTACGAAAACTCTCAAAAGAATATTTTTTCCCGTTTTTGTTACATTCTTGATTCATGCTCCGCTTCTATTGATAGTAGCTTTCCTTCCTCGATAAATGGACTATCCAATAGAAAAATTATTATTCAATTCGGATCAGTACTTTCCGAGATCCTAGCGTTCAAACCAGTGGCGTAGCTTGGGTTTTTGCCGCCCGGGGCCGACCGAAAATTCGCCGCCCCCTACTTTAATTATATATGTATACATAATTTAAAGTTCAAGTACCTATTATTATATTCAATACCTAACTAATATAGCTACATCGTCCATCTTATTGCAACTCAAGATAATACGGTTATATTTTTTATAATTTGGTTTAAAATGTGTTATTCTTTTTAGGGTTCCGTAAAACGTAAAACGGAACCCTTATAGATTCGTCATGTCAGTCTGTCTGTCTGTCCGTCCGTCCGTATGTCAGAAACACATTTTGCCGAAACTATGATAACTACACTGTTGAAACTTGGTAAGTAGATGTATTCTATAAACCCCATTAAGATTTTTATACAAATATTTTAATAAACAATTAATTTTGGGGATACTTAGAACTGAAACTAAAAAGTTGTTGAAGTGAAAACTGCTTTTGGCACGCCTTCACAGATTTTTCGTGGTCTGTGAATTGAATTTTAGCGTCACGCTCGGGTATGATAAGAGATTTTCGGGTAAACTCGGGACACTAGAGCGAGAAACAAAATACAGTGAACAAGCGCGTCAAAGCGACAAAAGTTATATCCGACCCGCGTAATTTTTTTTTAAATTTATTCTTCACCTTCTCGTATATAAACTATGTAGCAATTTAAGTTAAATGTAAATTACTCATTAGCCTAGACTTAATACATTAGGCTTGTAATAAGTACAAGAATCCAAGGAAACTTGGTGAATAAATTTAGAAAAAAATAATCTTGGCCATAAATTCCACAGAGTAAGTAAAATACAGTAGTCATACAGCCGCATGTTATTGTCGTGTTGCTATGCTTACTAGGTATATTCTAATTTTCAATTTCTAAATAATTTTTATTTTTAGTTATTAAAATTATTTAGTAGTCTTTAAATAAATAGTTAAGTATTTTTATTTTAGTTTTCACCCTGTTAATCAGTTAATATTTTATAACAATGGTAATGCCGATAAATAATTAGGTTTACGAAGTGATTTTAAACTATTTAGAATTGATCCTAACCATGAAGCATCTTAAATACACAGTGAATTTAATTAACACTGCACCCGTGCGATGCCGGAGCGAGTCTAGCGACTCGCTCCGGCTTCGCAATAAAGACAAAATCATCAATTTCAATTGCTATTTTCTTTTTACAAGCGTTATACTATAAGTCCGCATTCAAATAATTTAAATACATACTACATTGTATTATAAAAATAATCATCAAAATAGGTTCATAAACGACGAAGTTATCCGCGAACAAAAATAAAAAAAATATATACGATCGAATTGAGAAACCTCCTTTTTTGAAGTCAGTTTAAAATGATTAGTTTCTGATTTATTCCTTTGTATTTGATCCTATCTGGATGCCAAACTTGAACTTTTTAGGTCGTCTGGAACTGAGTGAAATCTTTTTGGTCTATACTTCAGTCAATGCTAATAATGACGATTTTAGGACGTTAATATCTAAATAACAGTTTTAAGTATGTTATGAAATTTGGAGCACGTATTGGTATCCCGCAAGTCTCAATGTATGGACTGTTTGACAAGTTAATGTGAAATAGTTTTTACATTATGAGGAGGACAAAAGTACCTCAAAATTGTTCGTATACCTAACAATACACATGGTGCGCTCGCCAGTTTATTTACTTGAACTTAGCTTGCCACATTATCATGTGTCTAGATAAAATAATGGGGTTGATTGCATTCAAAATTTATTTTCTTCGTTTTAGAGCATATTAATAAAAGCTAGTTTTCAAAAATATTTTGTTAGTTTTTGTTCGAGTCCGGATGTGATTTTGGATTTTTCCTTCTTCTAGACAGGTTGCAAACGAGTGCTATCGATCCCCATCGCACCGATCTCTACAAAACTCTGTAACTCCAAGAGAGTGCTTGGGACTTCATCTTTAGACTCTGGATCACGTAACACAAAAGTGCTTGTCAAAACTATTCAAACGAGTCCAAACTCGACTATTTTATCTTGTTTAGTAAAGGATTAGTTCATATGGCCACCTTCCCACGCCATCTCGAGACCCTGACTGTCATATAACACAAGAGTGCTTGTCAAGGCTATTCAAACGAGTCTAAATTCGGTGAATTTATCTTGTTTAGTTTAGGAGTTCCTATAGCCACCTCCTGACTTTATCTTGAAATCAGCGTCATAGTACCATATTATTGCATTGTTACCGAAGTTACGTAAGTAAACCAAATTTCAACCTAATCTAACGACGGGAAGTGGTTCTAAATTAACTCGCAAGATTTGTCCCATACATATTTGTCACTGACTTACTAACAAGGCAAGTTAAATGAAAGCTTATAAAATACACAAGAAGAGATAATAGTACCATGGCAACCTAAGAAAATTAAGTAATGAAACTGAGAAACTCTCTACCTACTTAACTACCTCACTTTTAATTATTTATCTGTTCGATAAGAAGTGTTATATCAAAGTTTTTTTTTCAACCATGCAATGTATTATTTTCGTTATGCTCCTAATCTGCCGCCCCCTTTCGTGTGCCGCCCGGGGCCATGGCCCCCCCCTGCCCCCCCCCACGCTACGCCACTGGTTCAAACAAACAAACTCTTCAGCTTTATAATATTGTAGTATAGATTTCGTCAAGAGGTACGGTAGACTTGATCAAAACCTGATATGAATAACAAAACATAAAAAAAATATTGATTTTGAGTCGACAACATATGTCCACAAAATTCAGAATATGGAGAATTTCGTTAAATTCTGATGGCACTGACAAACAAGCCGGTGTCGCTATCTTTGGTGTGAAGCACGTTTCGTTCCATCAATCAACACATTGCGTGCGTCCGTCGCGCCAAAAAAGTATCCATCACAAAAAAACTGTGACTTAAGTATATGACTACGTAAAACGAAAGGTCTTGCCGCCGGACCGGAATGTTATTAGTAGGTACTTATATTTAGTACCGGCATTGCACCCGTGCGAAGACGGGGCGGGTCGCTAGTTTCGAAATAAACTTGCGACTTTCCTACTCCGGTGCTACTTCGATCCGTCGTTTCATCCAAACAATGTTCGATCGGACGAAACGAAGTAGAATCGGAGTAGGAAAGTCGCGAGTTTATTTCGAAATTATGTTTTTCGTAGAAAGAGAGCAGACGTTCTGCTGTAACCTGTATTATTTATCGTTATAATTAGAGTTCACTCTATGTGTGGTGTCACAGAGAGGGCGCGGCGGGCGAGCCCGGGCGCCGGCGCGAGTTCGACCACCACGAGTACCCGCGCCCCTCGCTGCAGCCCTCCTACCACACGCACCTCCTGCCGCCGTGAGAGACACGCAGCACACTGACAGACTGACACTGTGACACTGACATCTGCAGAACATTGCACTCTTCCATGCACATCCTATGAACTCAAAGACCATTTAACTGATCGTATACGACTGTCCCACCTTAGCGTTTTATTAGCATAATTGCACTATACCTGTTGCGAGTTCGGTCAGCCTGTCTGTTGATTTCGAACGAAAAAGTGCTAGCAAAAGAATCCGTAAAAAATATATTAAATATGAGTGTCTGCTCAGTGAAATAGTGCGGAAATAGCAGAACATCCAGCTTTACAAAGGACCGTATATCAAGTCACGTTAAATTTGAACCACTTTCCGGTTATTTGATGACAACACATTATATGATATCGAGTTTGGGCTCGTATGATGTGTCTTGACGAGAACTTTGGTGCTAGACGGTCGCCAGGGTCTGATGCAGACGCGGTCCCAGCCTCGAATTTTGGAGTGGGTCACCAGTACGCAGCCTCACATATTGGGAGTCACCAGTAGAAATACAATAAAACGAGTAAAAAAATACTTCACTAGTAGTGCCCCACGGTTTTACCCGCGTTGATCCCGTTCCAGTTGCTTTCCCGCGTTAAAAATAGTCTATGTACTATTAGATATTTGTAATTTTCTTAGATTTTAGTTTAGCATATACGATTGGGGGGTTCATGTGTCCATCTGTCCGGGTTCGGATTTGTCCTAGTCTAGAGGGCGTCCGGGCCGGACTTCGCATTATCATAGTTCGGGTTGAATACTCGTAGGTATATCTGGTTGAACAATCTTATTCTATTGTCTCAATGTAAGACGGTAAGAAAGTTATGTGAACAAAAATCTGTTGACATGTCCGTGTTGCTCTAAACTCAGGTTTTCACGAGTGTTGTCCTGGTTCTCAAACTTTAGAGATCGCAACCCTAGTTAGAGATAATAACAGTTTAAAAACCCTACACTCTAAAAAACCTACTTAGAGTTATTGTTTCGTTATATTTGACCACAAACGCGTTAGGCAATGTTTGGTTTGGGTTTTTTTAGATAAATCACTAGTTTACACAGAATAGCGTAGAGGTCGTGAACCGGCGGCGCTCTGATATGTATGAATGATGTATTAACTAACAATGTCCAGTGGTTTTACCCGCGTAGATCCGTTCCTGTACTTTTTTCGCGGAAAAAATAGCCTGTTTTATTCCAGACTAGAATCTAACTGTGTTCCAATTATCAACCTGATTCCAACATGACTGAGCAACAAACATCAAAACATTCACATTTATAATATTAGTAACATTACCAAAATGTCACAGTAGTAATCAATCAAAATACTGAATTAACATATTACAATCGGGTTGATTTTGTTGCATGATTTACAAATTTTATTTTTAGACTATTCTTATACTAAAACTAGATGTCCGCCCCGGCGTTGCCCGTGGTACATTATATACTACTCATCAGGATCCCGTACATATCCAACGGTGAAAGAATGACTGAAATCGGTTCAGTCGTTCCTGAGAATATCGCTTTCAAACAAAACACCTCTTCAGCTACCTGCTACGCCACCTGGCGGAAATTGGTTGTACCAACTCAGATTTAGAAAAAAAAGTTGATTAGCATAGTTTTTATATTCAAGAGGTATGTAATCTGTGATATTCAATGACGCAATCGTGACATATGCTGTCATGTGTCATGTCAAAGCACGAAACGTACGAAAACTCTCAAAAAGGAATATTTTTTCCCGATTTTGTTACATTCTTGATTCACGCTCCGCTTCTGTTAATAGTAGCGTTAGGTTCTATAGCCTATAGCCTTCCTCGATAAATGGACCATCCAATAGAAAAATAATCTTTCAATTCGGACCAGTACTTCACGAGATCCTAGCGTTCAAACAAACAAACAAACTCTTCAGCTTTATAATATTAGTATAGATTTAAATTTGAGTTAAATACATAAGGTAAGATTAGGTCTATGCGTTATAAATGAAATTTAAAAAAACATTGTCACTCCGGGAGTGCCGACGGAATGCCTTATACATAAGATTAAATTAAAATTTATTCCATCCAATATAGAGTACATTATAAGATGTTTATAAATGCAAATTACAACCGTTTGAGAGCTACGATGCCACAGACACACACAAACCGACAGGCATCGACGTCATACTTATAACAACCCTTTTTGGTCGGGGATTAAAGAAATAGAAACATGTATGTTTGTGTATCTATGTACCTACATACAGATTATACTTAATATGTTTGTACATGAGTTCTAATAAACCTACAGAAGTTATTATTAAAAAAAAAGAGTTCTCGGTAACGGGGTCGGGAGTTCAATTATTTTATCTCATCTCGAAAAATCCCCCTCGTGCTTTTAAATAAGATTACACTTCAAAAATATTTACAGAAACATAGAATAAACATCCGCATTCGTCACAGAAGTGTTTTCCCGGGCGGAATCGCCGCCGCGAGTACACGGCCATGGCTTAGTCACAAGGCCAGCTAAATCTAATATCTATACTGGAATTACGAGCATGACGGGGAGACCGAATCACCCTGATAACCTCCTCTCGATTAGATAAGGTCAACACCCGTCTGACCATGGATGATAATATGTAACTCAGATTAAAATTTATTAATTAAAATTCTGGCATCGATCAAACATTTTATTTTCTCGGTGTTGTAAACAGTACACTCCGCGAGGCATAAGCTGAGCTTTGCATTTGTGTGAGTGTACATGGATAGTGTAGGTGTGACAACCGGCCTTAGGCGCGGCGCCATTCTGTCTCGCCGCGCTCCTGCCTGATTGGTGATCACTCACACTAATGCAAAGCTCAGCCTATACCTCGCGGACAAAATTTCAAGCTCCTGCCTGATTGGTGATCACTCACACTAATGCAAAGCTCAGCCTATACCTCGCGGACAAAATTTCAAGCTCCTGCCTGATTGGTGATCACTCACACTAATGCAAAGCTCAGCCTATACCTCGCGGACAACATTTCAAGCTCCTGCCTGATTGGTGATCACTCACACAATGCAAAGCTCAGCCTATACCTCGCGGACAAAATTTCAAGCTCCTGCCTGATTGGTGATCACTCACACTAATGCAAAGCTCAGCCTATACCTCGCGGACAAAATTTCAAGCTCCTGCCTGATTGGTGATCACACACTAATGCAAAGCTCAGCCTATACCTCGCGGACAAAATTTCAAGCTCCTGCCTGATTGGTGATCACTCACACTAATGCAAAGCTCAGCCTATACCTCGCGGACAAAATTTCAAGCTCCTGCCTGATTGGTGATCACTCACACTAATGCAAAGCTCAGCCTATACCTCGCGGACAAAATTTCAAGCTCCTGCCTGATTGGTGATCACTCACACTAATGCAAAGCTCAGCCTATACCTCGCGGACAAAATTTCAAGCTCCTGCCTGATTGGTGATTAATGCAAAGCTCAGCTCCGGACAAAATTTCAAGCTCCTGCCTGATTGGTGATCACCACACTAATGCAAAGCTCAGCCTATACCTCGCGGACAAAATTTCAAGCTCCTGCCTGATTGGTGATCACTCACACTAATGCAAAGCTCAGCCTATACCTCGCGGACAAAATTTCAAGCTCCTGCCTGATTGGTGATCACTCACACTAATGCAAAGCTCAGCCTATACCTCGCGGACAAAATTTCAAGCTCCTGCCTGATTGGTGATCACTCACACTAATGCAAAGCTCAGCTTATACCTCGCGGAGTGTACCTGGGTGACCAGCTAGTAGCTTTGCTCGGTTACTTATCACCACCCAACTTCCCGACTGAGCTAATATACTATCACGCGACATCGCAAAATTTACCGTCGCATTCTAATGTTTATGTAACAGTTTTTCATTGTCTAAAAACGCGCATAAAACGGCGGTATTATTAAAATAAAACCAGCAGGTCTACTACGAAGTCCGATAAACGATATATCGGCCGAAGTTATGGACGTTTTATACCACGAAACACAATCGGTCGGGTGATGACACAAAAACTGTCAAATCAGCGTCGGTCGGGATGAACGAAACGCCCGATCAGATCAACCGACCGATTGTGTTTCGTGGTATAAAACGTCCATAACTTCGTAGTAGACCTGCTGGCTAGATCGATTTATCGTCCCCGAAACCCCTATATCCATAATTTCATGAAATCGTTCGAGCCGTTTCCGAGATTCAGATTCTATATACACACGTGCATTTTATGTGGCCGACTCGATGGACACAGTTTTTGTTTTAGCGGGACTACGTCCGACTTTTTTTATACGTCCACGAGAGATCTATATGACAAGATTTCAGCTTACCTAAAATATATACTCAAAATTTACTGCCAGCTATAGGAATATAAATCAAAGATTATGTTTAGTTAAAGATAACCTTGGGCTTTTTAAATCCGTGTCTGTCCATTTAATGATTCCAAACGAGTACGTGGAGACCGGATTCGCAAATCTATTTATAGCTTTTGAATAACTTTCTGGAGTGTAGTTGTGATTTGCATGTTAATTGTCGTGTTTATATTCTATGGTTAAGTTATTATTTAATTGAATGTGATTTATAGTGTTCGAATGCTATATAAACTTAAAACTAGAACAAAATTAAAAATTTTGACTAACCCCCGACTACCTCAGATTTGTTATCTGTACAACATTCTTCATCAACATTTGATACCCATATTGAGGTAGGAAAAACATTTTGTCCACAATTTGCAAGACTTTTGATGTTACATTGTTTGTACTAATGTAGTATCTGTATACTGTGTGTATTGATTATTTGTTATATTGTCTTCGACAAAGCCTTTTTACAGCTGCATGTAATTGACTAGGCCCCTTTACAGCTGCTTTATTCTTTTTGACGTTGTTATTTTATCATATTATGTACACAGATTCTTTGCCTTTTTGTAAATGACGTTACCAAGTGTTCTTATGAATTTATGGTATGAATAAATGAATTGAAGTGAAAAAAAATCCCATTCTTAATGTGTTACTTTGAAAGTCAAAAAGTTTGTTTGTTTGTAGATGCAAGGGCGAGGAGGATGACACTAGGGCCGACTACAGGGAGCACTTCCACGTGCACAGGTTTGTATTATGATACGTAAATCCAGTAGAATTTAATTCATCGTTAAAATTCTTCGCGATTCGCATAAGAACTAGAAAACTATTTCTGGGATTGCAAAAAAATTAAAATAATTTTAATCGTTTTTTAACATTTCATTTTCTAGTAGCTTCTCTTTCATTTTTAACCCCATCTTCAACAGCATCTACTTTCGTATCCTCGACTTTGTACTCATACTTCTCTTTATCTTCACTTTCATCCTCAACATGGCTTTCATGATCTTCTTAATTCTTAACAATCCAATTCATTCCACTCAAATCCGACCTACTTCATCTACGTTTTCATTTTCGTCTTCGTTTTCAAGCTTCTGCTTATCTACTTTTCAATGCTCGTTATCATATTTTTTTGTTAATTATTATTACTTTGCCGCTCCACAGACTCCGGGGTCCGTGACCTCTGTCATTACAATTATCTTTTTTTACATATTACTCGGATTAGGAGAAGAAAAGGAAAATAGGGGGGGTATTGTGAACATTTAATTCTATTACAAGTCAGTCCGATTTCATCTGTTGAGCCGATTACTACCGGTTGGGATTCCGATAGTAATCGACTCGACATCGTCTTTTGCTTAAGCTGCCTCCTCCCGGCGCAGAGCCTCCACCACGGCCGCGTTTCTGTCCTTTATGACTTCGTTATCATGCTGACCTTCATCACTTTTATTTTTTATTCTTTCACTCGTCTAGAGGTACATGCTTCTTATCTTCAGTTTCGTGTTCGTCATTATCTCCTAAATGTTTGTTAGATGTTCATCGTCATCGGTTGCCTGGAAGAAATCACTCTTAGCGATGAGGTCGCCAATCGCTACTTTATTCTATGTTTTTTTTCTTAACAACAATACGTTGTTATTTTTCTTTGTAATTTAAGTGCAATAAAGAGTTTTTCTGCTATCTATCTATCTCGACCTTCATGTCTTCAACTACCTTCGTATCTTCCTGTTCATTGGTCACTCGTCACTGCCCTTACTATCTTCATCTATTGCGTTCCTCACGTCAACACCGTCCGCAGATGCGACGGCGGCCGCTGCGGCGGCGCGGGCGGCGGCGCGGGCGCGGGGTACGGCAAGGAGCCCGAGGCGGCACCGGAGCCCCGCGAGGAGCCTGTCTCCAGCACGCAGCTGCTGCACTGGGACGAGAAACTTGGTACCGACTCATGGCCTGGGCTGATTTCTGAAGTGAAAACTTCTTTTAGTGCACCACAGACTTATTGTTCGTGGGCTGTGAATTGAATTCTAGCATCACGCTCGGGATAGTAAGATCTTCGGGTAAACTCGGGATTCCTAAAAAAATCCTTCTGCATTGACTATCTAGAAACGCATCAGCATTTCCAATTGGCATTGGCCACCTAGAAATGCTGACACATTTCTAGATGGCCTTGCTCATGGCCACTTCCTCCGGTTTCACCCGCGTAGTTTCCAAAGTCAGCTGTTAAATACTCAGTTATAAGTTTTCACTTCTATCGGCAGTTCCTATGACTACCAATTTTGTTTTGTAGCGTATAGTGACAAGATCAGCTAGACACGAGCCTGATGGTAAGCAACATGCCTGCCCGTAACAGCACAGTGACAAGCAGCTATTGGAACGAGTCCTAACTCCAAACCATTACCTGGCACTGCACTGCACTCGTCAGTCGGAGATATAACATGTTTTATCTCTGAGCCTTGTAATTTATCTTGAAACATTGGCTTTCCAATGTGTAACGTATTTGCAATTATACACTTTTTTTTACTTTTATAGGTTTACACTTGACCGCCACCTTGTCTGATGTTAAACGATGATGTGGTGGATACGATGGAACGTATTTACATAGAAGGAACTGAATCACTCTCGATTTGAAGACACCAAGATTGTAACCATCGGGAAAACCCACTCAAGCAACGTGTTCATAGCCTTGACGTTCTTATCACAAAAGTAGAGTCAAATCTCTTTGTTCGTATTTTTAAAACATCAACCATGAAACGATGTCACTTTTTCGAGCTACGAGCATTCAAAAAGGACAAAGTGGTTTTAGATCATGCAAATCAGTTGCTTATTCTCCAAAGTGTTTGTGTTGCAATTCGGCGATGCTCAAGACTTCATGGCTTCACGTATTACACATCAGTTACGTGGTCAGGTCAGTATTAATAAAAGCTTTCTTTGGTTTGTGGTCAAGTGTGAGAGAATACCCTCCTAGAATGAATTATGTATTGGTTGCAGCCCCCCGCCCGCCCTGCCGCGCGGGCGCCGCGCGCGCTGCCTCGCCCCACGTGTCCACCACGCACGTGGGTACGCACTCCATTCTACACTTTATCTCAATGTTGATACAGTCGAATACACTTTGTTCTGTTCCTTCCTGATTCGTTTCGTTCTATTTTGGTCCATTCTGTCCCGTGCCGTCCCGTTTCATATTATTCCGTTCAGTTTCAAGCTTCGATCCTCTAGAAAAACTCTTTTCAATACCAACGACATTGGGTGGTTGGCTCCAATGAACGGCTCCCGAGACAACATAACAATCTATCCAATGTCTGACAAACCCCCAATAAACTTACAACTTTGTGTCGTTGTTCAAGACGTTGAGTTTGTGAACTAGGCGTGTGAGCCTCCTAGCAAGCCTCTCCATTGTATTCAAAGCGGATCTGTGCTTGGTTATTGGGTAATTAACGACAGTTAGACGTTACTTTCACCAAGACACCCAGTTTTTCGCAGCTGATTTAGCTTTGGACACAATGAAAGAGCCAAAATTGAGGTAGCGGTAGATATTAAAGTGGTGCCTAAGAGTTGGAGATGGCTAATCATCAGAACAGAACATAATCCTGCTGAAGCACAAGACGTTGGCGTAATTGTGCTCACCAAACATATCACACTTACGTAGCACAACTGGATAGAAGACAGAAATTAACAGACGATGAAACAGATGATGATACATAATATGAAGTAACCGATTTAAAGCTAAAAATGAAAAAAGAAAAAGAAGACTTTATCAGCTCACTATTATTATCATTGTATAAATTCAGACCAATAGTAACTGTCTTACCAGACAGAAGAATTTGTTGACCACTGGTGTGTGTGCTGGATACATATCTACAACCATAGTCTACAACGTAGAAAACCCGCTTATAAGGTTGAATCTTCTTCTTCTTTGGATCCTCTCCCTTTGGATTGGTAGTCAGCTCAACATACTTGATGCAATCTCTCCAACTTTAGTGGGAATCTAATGCCTGTCTATTCTCGCAAGTTCCACAACCAGGACTTCTCGGACTGTGGCCGTTAAAGGTATTTTCTCCAACTAGTGGTGTTGGTAGTCAGCTCAACATACTTAATGCAATCCCTCCAACTTTGGTAGGAATCTAATGCCTGTCTATTCTCGCAAGTTCCACAACCAGGACTTCTCGGACTGTGGCCGTTAAAGGTATTTTCTCCAACTAGTGGGGTTGGTAGTCAGCTCAACATACTTAATGCAATCCCTCCAACTTTGGTAGGAATCTAATGCCTGTCTATTCTCGCAAGTTCTACAACCAGGTCTTCTTGGACTTCTTGAAGGTCTTTTCCGACTAGTTTTTCTTTTCTCAGTAACTTTTTCCATTGTAAGTAACAACAACTC
Source organism: Ectropis grisescens (assembly GCA_017562165.1). Taxonomy (NCBI): domain Eukaryota; kingdom Metazoa; phylum Arthropoda; class Insecta; order Lepidoptera; family Geometridae; genus Ectropis; species Ectropis grisescens. The sequence continues at coordinate 561,449 of CM029795.1, forward strand.
ATGTCTATCATGCCTAAGACTTTGTCCCACACATGGTTTACGCAGTTTATGGATTCCAAAACTTTGTGTTTCTGATCAACCTTCGCTTTGATGATGTTCTGAGCCCAAGAAATCGATGTCATGCCCCCATTTGCCACATTTCCGTATCTCGCATACCTACATTTATTTCCCTTAGACTTTATCTTATCTTACACTTATATTAAACTAAATAATCCAAATGGATCCAAATTTTATAATTATTTGCTTTTTGTACTCGTGATTGTTAGGACAAGTTTCATTACATACAAGTATATTCAGAAAATATTAACAAATTCATTTTTAAATACCTATTCAACGATACCCATTTTGACATAGTTTGTTCATTTTAATTTTTTTTATTTGGACAATATGGCGTCCGGTAGCCGCCATTTTGAATTTACAATGTCATGTCTTTAGTGTCACTCGCGTAACTAAGAGAAATCGATTGACGTGTGAATCATAAAAACCGGCCCAGGCATTTGGTCTGTATAGTGCTTCAAAGAATCATACATACATAATATATAGACTGATAAACACATTACCACTCCTTTGCGTCGCGCAGTGGGGTAAGAAAAAGGGTGTCGATGCAAACTTCTGTTTGCGTTAAAGATTTAGATTGAAATTCGGTAATTTCTAGTATTGAAGTGTCCGTCTGTTTGCGTCAGGTTGCCCCGGGGGCCGGGGCGGGAGCGGGGGCGCGGGCGGGCGGCGGGGCGCGCTGCAGCTGTGGCAGTTCCTGGTGTCGCTGCTGGCGGAGGGCGCGCGCTGCGTGGCGTGGACCGGCCGCGGCCTGGAGTTCAAGCTGCACGAGCCGGAGGAGGTGAGACCCCGACCGTGCGTGCCGGGCGGAGGAGCGCCCCCCGACCGTGTGTGCTAGAGGGCATAGCTGCAGCCGCGTATATTGTTGGGCTGTATATGGATTGCTTCCTCGTGTTATGACCATACGTCGCAACATGATGAGCCCCCACATGGCATTTCAAGCGCTGCTGTAACATGCACCATACTGAGCCATACTCATCACACTTCGAATTCACGTTTATCCATCTTATTACAACAATATGAAATGCTCTGTCTATCATCATCATCTTCCACCTACCTATCGTAGGCTTTTTTATATATATATAGTTTATAGCGACGAGAAGAGCAGGACATGTGGCTGATGGTCAGCAACATGCTTGCCACATAACAGTACAGTGACACGTAGCAATTGGAACATGAAGAGTCCAAATCATTACCTAGTCTACTTTTAGACATATGCCTCTCTCATTGCTCGACACAGCCCGTCTAAGATTGGAGAGAAAAAAAAGGAAAACTTAAACCCTCCACCGCGGCAGCATTTCTATCCCCCGTACTAAATCGCTCAAGTAATGTCTCCCGGTACAAATGCCGCCCTGTCCACTGTATACCCCGTGTCACTATAATATCATCATCAGCCCACATACATCCACTAGACATAGGTCTCTTCAATAATCCCCCGCTCCTCCTCCTCGGCTTTACGTTTCCAACCGCCACGATCTGTCTTTTGTAAATCATAACTCCATCTTTTTTTTAACTTTAATAAGTTTACACTTGACCGCCATCTCGCCTGATGGTAAACTATGATGCGGTCTACGATGGAACGTCTTTACCTAGAAGAAACCGATTCACTCTCGATTTAAAGACACAAAGAGTGTAACTATCGGGCAACGTATTCCACAACCTTGACGTTCTTATCACTCTTCATTCGGAACTTAACTTAGTCTTTGGAACATCAACCATGAAGCCATGTCGTCTAGTGTCAGGGCGTCCTGCGTCCCACACTGTTAGCCATCTCGCTGTGTCCTCTGTCCATGGCCCTCCACGCCGCTGTGTGCCGGCCGGCAGGTGGCGCGGCGCTGGGGCGCGCAGAAGAACCGGCCCGCCATGAACTACGACAAGCTGTCCCGCTCGCTGCGCTACTACTACGAGAAGGGCATCATGCAGAAGGTCGCGGGTGAGGCTCACACCAGCAACCAGCACTAACGCATCACAGGCACAAGCCCCAACTCAAACACCAGACCAGATTCGAAGTCCAAACGAGAGACCAGACATTTAATTCCATTCTATTTTATTCATTCTTTCCCGTGTCGTTTCGTTCGTTTTGTTCCTTTCCGTCTCGTTTCATTTCGCTCCTTTCTGTCGCGTTCCGTTTCGTTTCGTTCCGTTTCCTCCTTTCCGTCGCGTTCCGTTTCGTTCCTTCCTGTTTCGTTTCGTTCCGTTTCGCTGCTTTCCGTCGCGTTCCGTTTCGCTCCTTCCTGTTTCGTTTCGTTCCTTCCTGTTTCGTTTCGTTCCTTCCTGTTTCGTTTCGTTCCTTCCTGTTTCGTTTCGTTCCTTCCTATTTCGTTTCGTTCCGTTTCGCTGCTTTCCGTCGCGTTCCGTTTCGCTCCTTCCTGTTTCGTTTCGTTCCTTCCTGTTTCGTTCCTTCCTGTTTCGTTTCGTTCCGTTTCGCTGCTTTCCGTCGCGTTCCGTTTCGCTCCTTCCTGTTTCGTTTCGTTCCTTCCTGTTTCGTTTCGTTCCTTCCTGTTTCGTTTCGTTCCTTCCTGTTTCGTTTCGTTCCTTCCTGTTTCGTTTCGTTCCGTTTCGCTGCTTTCCGTCGCGTTCTGTTTTGTTCCTTCCCGTTTCATTTAGTTCCGTTTCTCTCATTATGTTACTACTGCGAAAGAATAGTGTATCGAAAGAAAGTAGAATATCGCAGGTGAATACTCAAACGAACAGTAGCACATCACACACACAGAGTCTGAGTTAAACAAACATATTGAGCCGCACAGATACAAAGTCCAAGTCAAACACCCACACAGACACAAAGTTCTAAATTTAATTACAATATTTACCTGAGCATTGACGAGATAACTTCAGGGTGTCTGTTTTTCGTGACGTGATGGCGTAAAAATTAACTATCATCATAATTATTTTTTAACTCGCCAAAAAAAGTATATAACTTCAAAAATTAGCAAAAGTTTCCGATTCTCCGCCAACAGTTAATCCCTTCCCGATATTCCGCGGCAGGTGAGCGCTACGTGTACAAGTTCGTGTGCGACCCGGAGGCCCTGTTCAGCATGGCGTCCCCCCGCGCGCGCTCCCCGCCCGCCGCGCCGCCCGCGCCCTATGACGTCATCTCGCACCTCTACGGCGGCGTCATGTACCCGCAATACTTGCCCGGCAGTAGCAGCGGGACGGCAATCCCGCCATTGCCGCCCCCGCCTACACAGGAATATGGGCGGCGGTACTATGGACATGGACACTTGGGGCATTATGACACATGAAGTGGTATTACAAAACGGTGTTTTAATTTTCTTGTCAGAATAAAAATAATGACATTTCATGTGAGTGACGCGAGAAGATGTGAGGATATTTGCTAAATAGATATAAGAAACCTTGTAAAATATTTTCAGAATAATTAAAAACAGTAATAAGTAAAGCATCACTCAAGAAATTAATGATTGTAAAAAATAGATAAAATTGTAAATACTACAATAGAATATATTTCATGTATAATGTTAAACTTCAAAAATAGTATCTTCGTGTACTCATAATAATTAGCTGTGTTGAAAGTGGGGTGGCAATAGCATTTTTGCCGCCCACGCCCACGCAAGGGTACGGTTGAAAGAACTACGGCCATGACGGTATTATGACTTGAGGTGGCATTTGATACTATAGTAGAAATTTTTAGGTCTTAAATAGCAATAATTTGAATTAATACTTTAGTTGATACATGTAAAAACTTAATTAGAACAATTGTAATTCAGTGTTTTATCTCGCTTCTTTAAAAAATATTTCACAAGTAGGTATTTGTCAAATCTGTCCAGGATCGACCACAATTGAGCTTCCTCGATATCCACAGTCAGCTAAACCCATCTTAAAAAAGAAAAACCAAAGCTGGACGTAATAAACCATATCGTCCTCAAAATCGATGCTGTACGATGAGACCATCGATACAAATCATTGGATGTGCCCTCCCAAACTTCAGGCACACGGAATTATGTTATCGTTGGGAAGAGTGAGCTCAATCTTTCCGTTTATTATTTGGTAAATCATAGTTCGGAACATATTTGTTAATTTTGTTATAGAAATCGGTGTTGTGGTTTTGGAAATATAAACAAAAAACTAAACGACATGGATTAAATTCTTATGAAATTGGGTCGATTGTCTGAATTTAACTTTAAATTGAAGTCGTTTTTTTTAAGATTTTGATTATTAATGAAATACGAAACACGGCAAAAAGAGGCATTAATTAATTATGCAGCCTGTGAGAGAATGAGATAAAAAACGAAACCGCAACGTTTTAAGTAATTGGAGTATTTAAGTATAATTAAATTGAAAAACTAAAACATTCCCTGCATTTATAGAAGTGGCTAAAATATCAGAAAAACAATAAATAGTTTAATTATCTTAATATTTCTAATGCCCCTATCTCTTGTAGGCTACTTTTTGAATTTGCACTGAATTAATATTACAAAACTTTCTTAAAAAATATAGTCTTTCAACATTGTAGATTGTAGGGGTGTACATTGTCAAAGCATTAAACTTTAAATGGGTACAGACTTATGAAAAGAGGTGGTGGTTTATCCAACAACTAAAAGGCAGATAAATCATAACATTTAATTTGGTAATGTAAAAAATGTAGAACTATGAGAAATACTAATGTAAATAAAGCAGCAAATTAATGATGTCATAGGATGTCGAATATCTGATAATATATTATTAATTAAACATCAATAATAGGCATTGTGTCTAAAAAAATAATTAGTCTGTCAGTGGGGTTATTAAAAAATATTTCACACGTATTTTTTCTTTTGTATCAAAAACAAAAATGACGAAGATATATTGCTAAGAAATTTTGAATGACGTCACGTCTATGTACGCTTTTTGTGAAGACGTGATGCCACAATACCAAAATCTCTGATGATTTATATCTTTGTCGATTTTTTATAATTTAATAAAACAAACTACATATTCCATAGTTTCTAGGTATAATATATAAGGTTTTGACCCAGTGATGATCTGTGTAAATTTGGGTTGTTAGAAACAGGGAAAGTAGCTATACATTATTTGATACCAGTCATAACTAATAGGTAACATTGTATTATGATGTTTTAGTTTGCAACTGGTGACTTCCGCTCCGGCCCGTACCTGGGGCAAAGGCTAGTCGTAGCGATTCAACATGATGCGGCAAATAGGGTCTTGTAAGTTTGTATAGAAGTGGAGGGCCCCACCCCCCATGGGGGCATGATCAAGAGACATATTTTTTCTGAAAATTGGGTTATTGAATAGAACTATAATAACACAAACACTTCAGTTTGTCGGTAGGTAGACCCCAGTCGGAGTGGGAAGGGGGGGGAGGCGCTAAAAATTATAATTATTATTTTTATTTGATAAAAGACGATAGTTTAATAAATAATGAATCATTAAACGAATTACCAAAACTAAAATTGTATCCTTTTCAATCCAAGCTCATATATTTTTAAATTTAAAAAAAAGCTACACCGTTTCTGTCAGGTAGTCCAAATACGCGAGCTAAGAGGTTTGACTCCGCTTTCTTAATAAGATTGTATTGGCAGCAAAGATTAAATAGCCTGTTGATCAGCCATGAAACGAATCTTGCTTAAATTCATAAGTCACCAGCGGGGGCGCAGGACGAGGTGCAAAGCCGCGCTGTGATAAGCTGATTATCCGTGTCTTTCGACCAATGATCGGACAAAACGAGATGAGTTATGCAAACTTCTAAGGACAGAACAGGATGCAAAGAAAGAAATCAACGGGTTCGTTCCCATTTCGTAATTTTTTTATTTTCTAATTATTGCAAATAACTTACTTGTGAAATGATATACCGTCCTTTGTAAAGCTGGATGTCCTGCTATTCTTTCCGCACTATTTCACTGAGCAGAAACCCACGTTGTATATATTTATACGGTTTTATTGCCAGCACTCTTTCGGGCGAAATCAAAAGCCTGACTGACCGAACTCGCAGCAGGTATAGTGCAATTATGCTTGTAAAACGCTAAGGAGGGGCAGTCGTACGATCAGTCAAATGGGTATATTGTTTTTGGTTGGCAGTGATATGGTTCACCTGGGCGGGGTTTACCCGATGGACACAATCTAGGTAAGCGCACTCCATCGTAGACCACACGGTCGCTTATAATTTTTCGGACTGTTATAAGTACTTAGGTTATATTGACCGCCATCTCGCCTGATGTTAAGCGACGATGCGGTCTACGATGGAGCGCGTTTACCTAGAGGAGAAATTCACTCTCAATTTGAAGACACCAAGATTAAATCCTCAAGCAACGAATTCCACAGCCTAGACGTTCTTATCACAATTGTAGAGACAAATTATACTGCCAAGCGAATAGCATGGCAAAAGGCCAGTTTGTATGGGTCAACTTTTGAAATATTCATCTTATATAAACAGCAATAAGCAGCTTATTCTCTCTCTTACTCTACTCGTCACCCATCCCACAAAGTCTCAAGAGAAAAAATGTACAACCAGTGCGTCCTACCAGTCATGACCTACGGTGCTGAAACGTGGACACTGACAGTCGAAATGGTCCGTAAGCTCAAAGTCGCCCAGCGAGCTATGGAAACAGCTATGCTTGGAGTTTCTCTGAGGGATTGCATTCGCAATGAAGTAATTCGTCAGAGAACTAAAGTGACCGACATAGCTCACCGTATTAGTAAGCTGAAGTGGCAGTGGGCCGGACACATCTGTCGCAGACCTGATAACCGATAACATCCGTTAAACGGGTTCTGGAGTGGAAACCGCGAATCGGTAAACGTAGTGTAGGACGCCCTGAGACTAGATGGAGTGACGATATTCGAAAGGCAGCTGGTGGCGGTTGGAGACGGAAGACCGAGGATCGGGCTGAGTGGCGTATCTTGGTAGAGGCCTATGTCCAGCAGTGGACAAGTACAGGCCGATGATGATTAAGTAGCTTACTACTTTTGTATATTCAAGAGTGACGAGACGATAAGGCCATGTACCTGATGGTAAGCAACACGCCTGCCAATAACAGCACAGTGACACGAAGCTAATGGAACATGAAGAATCCAAATCATAACCTCGCACCGCACGGTCTAAACCTATAAAAGTAAGTACATTATGGAACAAGTAACAAGTGTGTAAAGTTGGTGATTACCGCTGAGTGGCGAGAGAAGACAGTAATCATAAATACCTACACAAGTGTGTTAAATAACGTTTGACACAATCAATACGTTTTTCAACTTGTGAATAAAATAATAATTTCATTTCAACAGTGAAAAAGAGTTATTTTTTTTTTTGCATTATGGCGGGAAAAAAGTAATAGTCAGTGTTCATGTTTTGCGCGGAATTAATGGCGGTCAGACACAGACTAAATGAGTAAAATGACTAAAGGAATAAGGTTTTAGTTTTTGGCTTTTTGCGGATTTATTTTGGCCACGTACAAAATGTGGAATTCAAAGTTTTCTTTATTCGAATGAAATAAAAGTTAATATTTGAGTGAAAGTTGTATTATTAACGTAGGTACAATATGAATTTATCTATTTAAACTAGAGGCCCGCCCCGGCTTCGCCCGTGGTACATATATATAACCTACAGCATTCAAGGATTACGTACATATGAAAGAACGGTCAACGTTTTTTAAATCGATCCAGTAGTTCCCGAGATTAGCGTGTTCAAACTATATATATGCTATAGGTTACTTTTGATTCCCAAATTATCGTGCTGTTTATTGGGTCAGCAGTGACACCTGTCGACAACTGGCGGGGATAACTAATTAAATGACGATTGATCAGTTATCGACCGGGGATGAAAAATTATTAAATTACTAAAATGGCTATTAAAAAATAGGGGTTGATCGTAGAAGGGTGAAAACTGAGGATTGTATGTATTTTTGTATGTTGTATCATAAAAAAATAGAAATTAAAAATTTTGTCTAAAAAATTAAAATAAAAATTTAGGGGTGGACTACCCCTAAAATTTAAGAGGATGAAAAATAGATGTTGGCCGATTCTCATAGATACCGGATAAGCACAAAAAATTTCATCAAAATCGGTCAAGCTGTTTCGGAGGAGTATGGCAACGAAAACTGTGACACGAGAATTTTATATATTAGATACAACATTGCACGACGTGAGCAAGTAATAGCTACATTCGTTAATTTGTTCTATTTAACAAGATCTTTTTGATATCGAAACTTTTTAAGAATAAAGCAACTGAACCAATAATAAAAGTTCGATAATTCACTTGTGAGTAATAGTAATGAACAAGAACAAAATTAAAATTTTAACTAACCCCCGACTACCTAAGATTTGTTATCTGTACAACATTCTACTAGTCAAGCTCTTTCATTTGATACCCATATCAAGGGAGTTGTGAAAAAAGTATTCTACTAATCAAGCCCTTTCGTTTGACACCCATATAGAGGTAGTAGAGAAAAAAAATTCGCCATTTTGTGGTGGCGGCCATCTTGGATTAGATTTTTTTTATAGCGTATTATAGCGTCTACTAGTTAAGCCCTTTTATTTGATACCCATATTGAGGTAGGCTGTGAAGAAATATTTTATCCGCCATTTTGTGGAGGCGGCCATTTTGAATCGATATTAACCAAACATAGCTAAGAACACCCGCACGGTAATTAACTTTCAAATAAAAAAACCGCATTGAAATCGGCCTATCCGTTTGAGCTCTACGGTGCCACAGACAGACACACACACAGATAGACAGACAGACAGACAGACAGACAGACAGACAGACAGACAGATAGACAGACAGACAGACAGACAGATAGACAGACAGATATACAGACAGACAGACAGACATCGACGTCAAACTTATAACACCCCTTTTTTTGGTCGGGGGTTAAAAAGTCACAGTTTGATTATTATATGTGTCGGATTGCGTTGAAATTAGAACCACTTTATACATAAGCAAGTGTGTTGAAAACAATATTACTAGTGTTTGTGGTTAGGCGGTGCCGGCGTAGTCAACTATTTTCTTATCTGTGGTGTAGTGTTAGAAAGTTCACCAATACAGTATATTAATCGTCGCGTTCCCTCGGTAATCGGAGTAATGTGTTTCATGACGCAACAGATCGGAGTAATGTGTTTCATGACGCAACAGATCGCTTACCATCACGCCCCTCGCATGCATCAATATTAGCTCAGGCAATACTACACTGTCAATACGTTAATGCGCCGGTAATAAATAGGGGTGTTTTACGAATTGGACAAAAAGGGGTGGATCATGAAAAAAATATAATTTATTTTCTGTTTTATGCTAAATACCTACATCAGTTTATTAACTAATTAAGTTTCGGCTGGTGTAGTAGGAATGGCGACTGCGAATCCGGAGCCCCTGGTTCAAATCCCACGCGCACCGCTGTCTTTTTATTTATTTGAGGTATACATCGCCACATAATATGTAGGTATATGAGTAAGATACATTTAGTTAAAATGCACTACAAATAGTGCTACACATTATACCCTGTAGTTAGGGTGTTGCGAGTAGTATAGTAGAGGTATATAATATTAAGTGCTTATAGCTATTAGATAAATATTTAAACTATCCTTTTCGTCTTTCCCAAGTCATGTGCGTAATGCCGCTTAAACCGAGCGTTAAGGTCCGTCTCCCAGCAAAACGAGTTTTTGTCCAGTTTTCAGAGATACTCATTAGCCAAAACAATTATCAACTGGTAAAAAATGCATTAAATTTCTACAATTTCTTGGTTTCCAAATGGTAGTTTAATTATTTTTTTTTTGTTAATGAACTTATTGTTTAAATAATCTCCTCACAAGGAAACCATACAAACCATAAAATTGAAATAATTGTAATTATCATGCATCTACTCAAAAAACTACCATTATTTGGATTTTATACTTGCACCAACGGACAGGCAATTCCATTACGAACATTTTGGTTGGTTCAAAAGACCAAAAATCTGATTTTGCATAGAGTTTATTCTAAAATTTGAGCGTAAAACAGCGACAAACCCTACTGTTTCTCTCTTGCTCTTTCTTGCGGTGTGCGATGAGGTAAGAAATACACAAGGTCATATGCTCGGGGTACGGCCTTAACTCAGAAACGGTGAAAGAAAACTTTGTGAAGAAACCAACATGTTCCTAGAATCTTTTAACGTCATCCACCTCATCATCATCACCAGCCTGCACTGGGCCAGCATGGTGAATTAAGACCTTAACTCTCTTCTATGCGAGAAGGCCCAGAGTCCCAGCAGTGGGAACATTTAGTGGGCTGTTTATGTTGTGTATTAACAAATAGGCTTCTTTTTATCCCACAAAAGCGAGTAGCCCAGCTAATCCTACTGATATTATAAAAGTCAATGTCTCAATGTCCGCATGTTTGTTACTCAATCAAGTCAACACATTTTTTTTTAAATAAGAAGTGACGAGACGAGCAAGACATGTGCCTGATGGTAAGCAACACGCCTGCCACATAACAGCACAGTGACACGCAGCTATTGGAACATGAAGAGTCCAAACCATTACCTAGCACTGCACTGCGCTCATCGCCCAGAGATCTCAGATGTTATATCCCTAAGCCCTGTAATTTCTCTGGAAACATTGCCCTTCAAACCGGGACACATTAGTCTGAACGGATCGCGTTGAAATTAGTAACAGTTGATAATAGTCTGGAATAACACAGACTACTTTTTATCCCGTTTACTAAAAATAATGGGAATTATGCGGGTACCGCCACGGGGCGCCGCTAGTGAAACACAACATCAACAGATAACACATTTTACTCCATAATCCTATGAACAATATACAGACAGTCAACACGGCTACACGAACGCACACTACTACTTACATTATATTATAATAATATCTAGAAAAAATACCAAATTCATAGGGAAACCAGGAGCCGCAGTCACGTGACCACGGTAGCCGTACTACGAGGTCACTAGTGTATTCGTCAACGCTAGCAAATGTATAGAAAGGTTATTTTCACAAAAATGTACAGCTAGCTAGCTCTCTTGGCAATCGTCACTTCCCGGAACATTCCATTTTGTGACCGGAGTTTTATACCAAATTTGTTTTACAGGAGTAACATTCGTTTTTTTATTTATTCAGATATACAGGTAAAACTTTTAATATATTAAAAAAGAAAATTAAGCTTTATTAATTCCACACGACATAACAATAAATAGATTTTATATATTACTCATTTTTATTGACTTTAATTAATTATTTCACTTTAATTAAAAGTTAAATATATAACAGTGTAGGAGTAACGTTTGTTTTATTTATTTATTCAGATATACAGGTAAAACTTTAGTATATAAATAAATAAATAATAAGCTTTATTAATTCCACACAACATTACAATAAATTGATTTTATATATTACTCATTTTTGATTCACTTTGATTAATTATTTCACTTTAATTAAAACTTAAATATATGTATAACAGTGTACAATGTCAATCCAAACTATATTCCTAAGTATGTATACATGAGGGACAGAGTGCGTAGGTACACCTCAAAATGAGTTAAAACTAAAAATGTTTTTTTTTTAAACAAACATAGGTACAGACAGACAACAAATTTAGTAGGTATCTCTGGTTTAAGAATATTTTATTAATCTGAAAAGGAATTTACAAAAATTCACTTAAGTACTGAGTATACACACTCATATAATCATAATAAATTATACGTTATACGTTGACTAATATAGAAAGCGCAGCACAAACAAACAGACATTATCATACAAAACATATTAGAAACAAAAAAAAGAAAAAACACCATTTGCAATTATTACATAAAACAAATAGTGTAGAATCATCACAAAATGGAATATTCCGGAATATCAATTTGCAGAGAAGAAAAAGGCAGGAGCATTTACAATTATTATTGTAAAACAATTGTCAGGCAGGAGCTTGAAATGTTGTGTAGAGGTATAGGCTGGTCACAAAATGGAATATTCAGGCAGGAGGAATGTATTTACTGCATTAGTGTGAGGCACAGCTTGAAATGTTGTCCGCGTATAGGCTGAGCTTTGCATTAGTGTGAGTGATCACCAATCAGGCAGGAGCTTGAAAGTTGTCCGCGAGGTATAGGCTGAGCTTTGCATTAGTGTGAGTGATCACCAATCAGGCAGGAGCTTGAAATGTTGTCCGCGAGGTATAGGCTGAGCTTTGCATTAGTGTGAGTGATCACCAATCAGGCAGGAGCTTGAAATGTTGTCCGCGAGGTATAGGCTGAGCTTTGCATTAGTGTGAGTGATCACCAATCAGGCAGGAGCTTGAAATTTTGTCTGAGCTTTGCGAGGTATAGGCTGAGCTTTGCATTAGGCTGAGCTTTGTGTGTGATCACCAATCAGGCAGGAGCTTGAAATTTTGTCCGCGAGGTATAAGCTGAGCTTTGCATTAGTGTGAGTGATCACCAATCAGGCAGGAGCTTGAAATTTTGTCCGCGAGGTATAAGCTGAGCTTTGCATTAGTGTGAGTGATCACCAATCAGGCAGGAGCTTGAAATTTTTTGTAGGCTGAGCTTTGCATTAGTGTGGTGGTATAATTTTGCTGAGCTTTGCATTAGTGTGAGTGATCACCAATCAGGCAGGAGCTTGAAATTTTGTCCGCGAGGTATAGGCTGAGCTTTGCATTAGTGTGAGTGATCACCAATCAGGCAGGAGCTTGAAATTTTGTCCGCGAGGTATAGGCTGAGCTTTGCATTAGTGTGAGTGATCACCAATCAGGCAGGAGCTTGAAATTTTGTCCGCGAGGTATAGGCTGAGCTTTGCATTAGTGTGAGTGATCACCAATCAGGCAGGAGCTTGAAATTTTGTCCGCGAGGTATGGGCTGAGCTTTGCATTAGTGTGAGTGATCACCAATCAGGCAGGAGCTTGAAATTTTGTCCGCACCAATCAGGCAGGAGCTTGAAATTTTGTCCGCGAGGTATAAGCTGAGCTTTGCATTGTGAGTGATCACCAGCTTGAAATTTTGTGTAGGGCTTGAAATGTTGTCCGCGAGGTATAGGCTGAGCTTTGCATTAGTGTGAGGCGCCGCGCCTAAGGCCGGTTGTCACACCTATACTATCCATGTACACTCACACAAATGCAAAGCTCAGCTTATGCCTCGCGGAGTGTACACGTATTTGTAAAAGCGCCCGAAAATGAAAATTATATATTTTTCATCGCGGGAAAACCGGACCTAAGCTTAGGTACAGTGTTAAACAATAACACCGGTGAAACAAGCAGCCTTATCGCTTCCATACAATAGGGATGTTAACAATTTTTCGAAACTGCTTTTATTTTGAAGATTGACGCATGTTTATCGTAATAAATAACATTTTACTTCAAAATATTTGTATTTTCGGTGAGTAAATATGCAATATTAGACTAATTATGAATTGTCCCGCTAAAACACTAATGACTGACATGGCGTCACTAGTCGCAAAACATTGGTCGCGATTCATGACTGTATGTCCAGTTTATGTGTTTTCTTATCATTACTTGAATACAAACAATCAAAATCGTCGTCGCTAAGATCGCAAACTATAATAAAAGTTTGTTTCGCGACTAGTGACGTAATAATTCATATTGGTGTTTCCAGTCACATGACAACAGATTAAAAAATATAGCATTTAAAATCATTTATAACAAATTTATTACCTAACATTAAATTATAATAATGTGTTTTTGATTTCAATTAATTATCACAAAATCAACATTAAACATTAATTTGTGATTGGTGTTAACATCCCTATTGCTAGCGTTTACACGCAGTTACAAAGTATTCGTACTACGCTCATACCGGTACGGTGTGCACGAGTGCGAAAGGGAGAGCTACCAAAGATATTTCATAATTATTATTTTTTACAAGTAAAAAATCAGGGTTACTCAAAAACGCGTACTAATCTGAAAGAGACTCGGGATTGAAAGCGACAGTAAATGTTTACTTCCTTTAAAAAAAAAAAACACTTATGAGTAAGGTGTCCGTTCATCCGGATTAGACCAGACATGTCCGGATGTTTAGATACTAGTCCGGACCTTATCCGGCTTCCTCATTTGTCCGGATTTTTGGAGTAAAAACTTCTTTTGGCGCACCACATACAGATTTTCCGTGCACTGTGAATTGAACTCAAGGATCACGCTCGGGAATGAAAGAAATCTTCGGGTAAACTCGGGACCATGATCATTGACCATCTAGAAATGCGCCAGCATTTTCTTTAGGCCATCTAGATGGTCGTGGTCATGGCCGCAGCCTCCGGTTTCACGCGCGTAGTTTCCAAAGTGAGCCATCAAATTCTGAGCTATAAGCTTTTACTTCTATCGGCAGTTCCTGTGACTGACTGACTAATCAAACTATACGAGTTAAGAGCTATTTTATCGAAATGTCAGGGTTTTTTATCAGGATTAATCAAATTAAATAATAAAAAGCCCTACGTATGAGCAAACAACGTAAAAATCACTCTGAAGGAACATTAAATCCATTCCATAGCCGAATGTGTAAACTCATAACTCAGAATTTAAATTTGGAAACTACGCGGGTGAAACCGTAGGGCGTGGCAATGAGCATGCCATCTAGATGGCCAATGGAAAATGCTGACGCATTTCTAGATGGCCAATGGCCATGGTCCCGAGTTGACCCGAATATTTCTTATCATTCGCAAGCGTGACGCTAGAATTCAATTCACAGCCCACGAAAAATCTGTCTGTGGCGCGTCAAAAGAAGTTTTCACTTCAAAATAAAGACTAAAATCAAAGAAGAACCTTCTTCTTTGCAGACAGTTATAAAAATGTTACTTATTTATAGTTACCTCAATAAGCACAGTCTTTCAGAAGAGTGTATCGTTTGTGCGTCCCCCTGCATGTCGTAACGCGAGGTATATTTGTTTTATTGTCGAGCGATTCAGTCCTCCCGTTCAGTCTATACATTTAAAATATCATACAAAACTTACACATACATTTTTTTTCTACTCTTCTACGTGATTATATTACAGTATGCCCGTGAGTATGCCTGTATTAAATTTGATACAATAAATCTCTATGAACAAACTATCACAGTTATTCACTACAGTAGTATAATTAATTACGATATTTCAGTGTACTTTCATGCACCATATTCACTAGTAAACACCTTAAAATACTTTGAGAGAAGTGGAGTGTTTAAAGGAGGATGTGTTGCACGAAGCTGTAACGAAATATCGAGAACTCAAACCCGAGGTATATACACTCTAATTAATGATATAATTAGTGTAGTGAACAGGCGTGATAGCTAAAAACAATATTTATATAGCCTTATGAACAACAAATACAACACAATAATATTTAGTTTTTTACTGGCCTGACATAAATTCAACTAATAATATTCTGTATACAAAATTATATTTGTATTTAATTGGGCTTCCGGCTTCAGATATGATTTGATTATTACTTGTAGTGCCTTTATCGACTGGGCTACTTCCGCACAAATCATATCTTCATAAGCAGCCCACTAAATATTCCCACTGCTGGGACTCGGGGCCTTCTCTCGCAAGGAGAGAGTTTAGGCCATAACCCACCACGCTAACTCCGTGCGGGTTTGTGGATGACATATGACCCCGAAAGATTCTAGGTACATGTCGGTTTCCTTACGATGTATTCCTTCACCGTTTTTAAGTTACCGGCATTACGCACATGACTTCGAATAGACAGTGGTGCGTGTGGGGTTTGAACCCGGGGCTCCGGATCGGCAGGCGCCGTTCTCCCGACTAGACCAGCCGGAACTTCAATAAAATCATATCTACGCATGAAGCTATTCATATACTAAATATCGAACGAAGATATTATAAACGAAAAGCTAAACAATAAAGAAATCATTGCACTTATTTATACATTCATTGGTTTTTTACTGTTAAACACAGAATGACGCACAAAACTTGTACTAAGCGAAAAGAAAAAGTTTATTTGTGTTAAAAAAAATCACTTGCGTGATTCAGAAAACGCGCGTTGATTATGTTGCCGTCATGGTAACACAGATGGCGCTAGCTGTAGGTGGCGTTGTCGCTAAAAGTCGCAGACAACTAGAGACGGATGTTACGCGTGATGGCGGTCAAAATCAAACCTATTAGCAAAAAAGGCGCCAAACAAAGAACGACTACATTTTAAAAAATAACCACAAAAACCAAAAAAAAGTTAAATAAATCAGTAGTCGTGTAATTGGTGAGCATTCATAGAAGCATTCAGAGGAATTTAGAACCTTCTCATTTACTGAAGTCGGTTATAATTGATAAAAATACGTTTTAGGCATAGTACAGGTGTTGTACGTAAGTCTAGTATAATAATTGATAAGTATTGTGCCATCAATAAAGTATCTTCTTGCAATGCAATATTAATCAATAATAAATCTCATTAGATCTCATAACAATACAATAAAAATCAATAATATTAACCAATAAAAATTCTCATCACAATACAATACAAATTCATCATTATTTATTACACGAAATAATATTATAATACACTTTTCCAAACAAACGCGCTAAAGGCAATAACTACAAAATAACGTTAAACACTTAATCGTTGTAAAAATAGCAGAATTGTTTCCGAAGCTGCGTTTGCCGTGAGACACCAATAGAGGGCGTTTTATTCAATCTCTACAAAACTCTCAAACAAAATAAATTACGATTGATAAATTTACACAAATTGTTTATGTTGAGTATACAAACAATATATTTACCACTATTGGTGTAAAGATATTGAATTAGTAATAGAAATCAGCTCCGGATCTAGGTGTGGGGGCAACCGGCACGCCTCAGGGGGCGTCAAATTGAGCGACTCATCACATTTTTCAAGTCATCTTCGTAATATCCGACCCAATATTATCATCATGAATTCTTCCTTTTGTGGGGAAGTTAGGCGAGCGGGGAGCTGGATACTCGAGGGGAATAGAAGCCAGATGGTCATGAGTAGATGCGCCGATGCGCCGATGCACCAAGGGGCGGCATTTTCTTATTTTGCCCCGCTTGAAAAATATTAAAGATCCGGGGCTGTCTGATATTCAGTTAATTTAATCGTTTATTAATAAAACGATCGATTAATACTTCGATTATGTTCTGGACATTTTTTTACATTCAGACACTGGTCATTGCTGTACGATTTGTTTCAATTACTAGTTCTCGTCTAATGTTGATTCTTTATTGAATGGAGGCGCTTAGCGTAGCTTCTATTCGTATTTTAAAATACCTACCAAACAAATTTAAATAGTTTTCGAGTATAAATTTGTTGAGTATTTTTGGTTCGGTAATATCGTTACAATACGATAAAGTTAAAAAATAACTTGAAAAATTAACAGTTAAATTACCAAGCTTAATTTAACAACGTGACTGTTAAATCACTAACGTTAATTTAACAAATACAAATACAAAAAATCTTTATTGCTGTTTGCAGGTAAGATAAGATGATACAAAACATTTAAATAATTGACCCATACAAACTGGCCTCTTCTTCTAGAGGCATGCAATATGTCTGGCAACGCAGTTTCCATTGGTCTGAATTTATACAATGATAATAATAGTCAGCTGATAGTCTTCTTCTTCTTTTTTCGTTTTTAACTTTTAATCGGTTGTATCATGTATGTCATCTGATTCATCATGTATTAATTTCTGGCTTCTATCCCGGTGTGTTATGTTAGTGTGATATGTTTGATGAGTACAATTACGCCAACGTCTTGTGCTTCAGCAGGATGATGTTATGGACTTTGACAAGTGTGTGGTTTCATGTAGAATCCAAAGTCTTGCAGTAGTAGCTCTTGCAGTTTAGCCGTGTGAGCAATTTTAAAGAATGTCAATTATGTATAGAAAAATCAAAAAATAATAATCAAAAATAATGATAATAATAATTCAATTTGTATAAAATAAAACAATGTCAATGTGTGTAAAAGAATGTCAACATGTATAAAATTTAATATTTGGATACCTACTCAAAGAACTCTCACAATATATTATAGAGTAATCTGATTCAACCTGTCCGTTACAATATATTATCTGATCTAACATTAGTTAAATCTAAAGTTTCATAAAATATAGACAGTGGACACTAATGTGGCTAATGGAATTTAATGTGGAAGTTAATGGAATGTAAAATGTCAAGTTATACAACATCTATACATCAGTATTCCAATTAATTTCCTATCATTTAAAAATTCTTTCACAGTGTAATAACATTTGGGTACCAGTATCTTTTTAATTTACTTTTGAACATGGATGAGTTAAGTTTTTAATTGCATTTGGCAGCTTATTATATAGAAGAGGAGCCATACAAAAAATACTGTCACTCATAATCTTTTTCTTGCGTTTGCCTATGAGCAGCCTACACTTATCACGTCGGTTCCGTTCCACTTTGTCACTCAAGAGAGGAAAACAATGGGGGTTATTCCTTACAAAACACATAACTTCAAAAATATAAAGGCTTGGAAGGGTTAAGATTTGGTTGTCTATGAATACCTGTCTGCAGCTATCTGTAACTTGCATCCCGAACATAGCACGAATGCATCGTTTTGTGCTTTGAAAGCTAAGCCTGTATCCGTTGAGTTACCCCAAAAATTATCCCATATCTCAAGACTGATGCCACTAATCCATGGTAAGATGTAAGAAGAGTCTCTTTTTACCACTGGAGCAAGCCTATGCAGAGCATATGCCGAGCTACCAAGCTTCTTGCAGAGAATCTCAATATGTGCCTTCCAATTCAATTTCATGTCTATTGTCAAGCCCAAAAATTTTGTTGTAGTTACTTCTGCAATTTTGTTACCTTGATAATTTATGTTTATGTTATTTAAGTAATTTTTGTTTGTGTAAATTGCATTAAATTGGTTTTGTTTAAATTAATTTTCAAGTTATTAATGTTCAACCAGTGGATAGACGAATTTAGTGCAGCGTTGATATTTTCCTCATAATTAGCTTTATCTTGGCAGGCTATTGTAATCGTGCTATCATCTGCAAATAGTGACATTGGATGTTCAATTACTTTAGGAAAATCATTTATGTAGACAATAAATTGAAACGGTCCCCAAACACTTCCCTGCGGCACACCAAATTTAACAGTTCTTTCTTTAGAGATGAATATTTCTTCCTGTTTCGTTTTAGTATTAATCTTTGTAATTTTAGTTACTTGCCTTCTGTCTGTTAGGTAAGATTTTACTAAGTCAAGCACATTACCTCTAACCCCATAGGCTTCAAATTTACTTAGAAGAATGTCATGATTGACATAGTCAAATGCCTGGGTCATATCGCAATAAATGGTACATATAGCATTGTTATTATCAACATTTTTCATTACATTGTTAAGAAAATCATATATAGCAATATTTATTGTTTTATTCTGTCTAAACCCTTTTTGCTCATCACAAAGTATGTTGTATTTTTCAAAGTACTGAATAAACTGCTGATTAAAATATTTTTCAAATATTTTTGACATTATAGGTATAAGGGCAATAGGTCGGTAATATGCCATGTGTTCCCTATTTTCTTTTTTAAAAACAGGTATGATTATACTTTTTTTAAGAGCCTCAGGAAAAGTACCTGTACTTATACATAAATTGATTATATGACTTAGAGGGCTACAGATAGCCTGCTTGACAGATTTTATAATTTTAGTGCATATCTCATCATATCCTACACTGTGTAACAACATAATATGTATTATATTACGTTAATTGACAACGTAACTGCTAAATTGGCAATGTTAATTAATTTAACATGAAAACAGTTATACAACTAACGTTAATTTAACAACATTACAAAATAGCAACGATAATTTTAACATCGCATCACAAGGTAAGGTTTCAACATTGATGAATTAAACTAGGTTTATAAATTACCAACAAAACTTATGGATTTTTATAATATATCCTGACGAGACGAGCAGGACATGTACCCGATGGTAACCAACATGCCTGCCGCATAACATCACAGCGACACGCAGCTATTGGAACATGAAGAGTCCAATTCATTACTTAGCCCCACACTGCGCTCATCACCCAGAGATAGAAAATGTTTTATCTCTATGCCCAGTAATTTTTTTGGAAACATTGTCCTTCAAATCGGAACACAGTAACGTTCGCACATTACTGCTTGGCGGTGGAAGAACTTGGAAAGTTATGGTACTTCCCCAGGCGGACTCTGCAAAGAATCCTACCGCTACAAAAAGGACTGAGTTTCTCAACCTTGGTGAAGTACTCCCAGTGAAGCTCCTTCTCTTCTGCTAGCTGTGTAAGGTCAGGCACCTTCCCCCCTAGTAAGGGGACCCCCGCCGGGTCCGGTTCTCATGAGTCATGACCCGCGTCTGGGCTGGCCCCAGAACCTAGGTGGGCCTCTAATAAAACACACGTTCGCACTTGTTGACAGTTCTGTGGCTTGACGACAACTAACCCGGACGCCAAAGCTACCTCCTGATAGCCCCTCACTAGCCTCCAGAAGCCCCCCGAAAGCTCCTCGCTAGCCCCTACAAGCCCCTCGCTAGCTCCTCGTTAGCCCCCCGTTAGCTCCTGTAAGCCTTTCGCTACCCCGTCACTTGCTCCCCACAAGCCCTTCGTTAGCTCCTCGTTAGCCCTCCATTAGCTCCTATAACGCTTTCGCTAGCCCCTCGCTTGCTCCCCACAAGCCCCTCGCTAGCTCCTCGTTAGCCCCCCATTAGCTCCTATAACCCTTTCGCTAGCCCCTCGCTAGCTCCCACAAGCCTCGGCTAGCTCTGCATGGTAACTGCCAGGTCCCGCAAGGACCCCCGAATGGCGTCGTAGCTGGCGAATGAGATGCCCACCGCTATGGGCCCCTTCACCCAGTTCATGCTCAGACCCTTGAAGAACCCGCGTATACCCTCCGTTCTGGAACAAATTAATTCAATTTAATACTTAGCATAAACATCCTTCATTCATCCATTGTTACTCAACACAAAATTTAATTAATAAAAGATATGAGTAAAACAGTACATAAACAAATAAAAATAAAATGTCAGCTTAAACATTGGGCACATAGAGTATATGTATATACCCTGGTTTTTTAATAGTACTAAATATAAGTACCTACTAATAACATTCCGGTCCGATGTTTCGTTTTACGTAGTCACCATAAGTCACAGTTTTTTGTGATGGACACATTTTTGGCGCGACGGACGCACGCAATGTGTTGATTGATGGAACGAAACGTGTTTCACACCAAAGATGGCGACAGCGGTTTGTTTGTCAGTGCCATCAGAATTTAACGAAATTCTCCATAATCCGAATTTTGTGGACATAATATGTTGTCGACTCAAAATCAATATTTTTTAATGTTTTGTTATTCATATAAGGTTTCGATTAAGTCTACCGTACCCCTTGACGAAATTATTAATATAGATAGTGTTAACGCTAAATAGCTGTTATTGAATAAGCAGACATTTTCATATGTTCCGTTTCCTTTTCCTACCATATTTCACCCCCTGTCTGTCCTTGTCTCATTGACGAATCAACCCGCGCACGAGCACTGTGCGAAGAACTTTGACTCGAGACCGGTGTGTTGAGAATCGTTACGGGGGTGTGACGTGCTCCCTGTTATTAATAGAAAATACTATAAAAAACTACATGTTCTGTGCTATTTGTGACGGATTGAAGGAGACCAGGCTTGCTAGCCTGTACTTAGGCGGCCGCCTACTGGATGTTCCCGAGCTACGACCTCGCTTTCGTAAGTCCCATTTCCTCCTTTTCTTTTCCAGCTTATGAGTTTGTCTGTTGAATTTTGCGTGTGAGAATAACTTTGGGGATCGCGATATTCGCGCATTCAGATAGTGTCGAGACAAAGCGGACATGTGCCTGATGGTAAGCAACATGCCTGCCACATAACAGCACAGTGACACGCAGCTATTGGACCATGAGGAGACCAAATCTATCACTGCACTGCGCTCGTCACCCAGAGATGTAAGATATCTATAAGCTCTGTAATTTGTTGCTTTAAAAAAACTCATCAATAGAGTAAAACGCTTTTTTAACTCGTTTTATGAGGTATATTCTCACTGCTTGGCGCACGATGTCGAGCGGGTCGCTGCGGGCGGGGAGCGGGCTAGCTACCTGTAGACAGCGCGCAGGGTGCCGGCGATGGAGCGGTAGGGGTAGGTCCCGTCGGGGCGGCGGCGCGCGGTCTGCATGCGCCGGCGCACGATGTCGAGCGGGTAGCTGGCGGTCTGCGCGAGCGCGCCGGCCGCGCCGCCGAACGCCACGTTCACCAGCGCACTCTGCGGCGCGCCGAAGTGCTCTACGACAAACACGGAAAAAAGACATAAGCTTTAAGGTACAAGTTCGCCCGGAGACCGCGACTGCATTTTGCATTTTGCGAGGAATTTGACATTATGGAATTGTCTATGAATGAAATGGCGACAGGAGCGCACTGGTGCCCATACAATTCCATAATGTCAAATGCCTGTCGCGGTCCCCTGTCGCGGTCTCCTGTCGCGGTCTCAGCGCAAACTTGTACCTTTACGTTTTTTATGACGGACTTATAACTTATTAATAGGCACCATACTTATTCAATTATAGAGTAGAGTATTTACGTAGTATTTCTGTTTCTATTACTCTATTTATTCATTAATAGCTTAGGCAAAATAACAAAAATATAACCTTATTTATAGGTGTGTGTTTTACACTGATACAGCGCCATCTATATAATTGCAAGCCTGAATTACAGAAATATGAAGTCATCAATTAGATGATTGTAACGCTTGTGTGTTTTAAAGTATGCGAACGCCATCTGGTACGAAGTTATGTAGGTAAACAAATTAAAATTTTCGAATATTACATTACTCAGTAAAGTTCCTTAGGTAATAGTAGTGAAAAAAATAATATAATTCGCCATTTTGTGGTGGCGGCCATCTTGGATTTGAAATTTGTTATAGTGTAATGTATTCTACTAGTCAACCCCATTCATTTGATACCCATATTGAGGTAGGTTGTGAAGAAATATTTTGTCCGCCATTTTGTGGAGGCGGCCATCTTGAATCGATATTAACCAAACATAGCTAAGAACATACGCACGGATATTAACCTTCAATTAAATAAACCGCATCGAAATCGGCCCATCCATTTGAGCTCTACGGTGCCACAGACAGACACACACACAGACAGACACACAGACAGACAGGCAGACAGAAAAAATATTGTACACGTATTTTAAATATTGTATTTTTAACCCCCGACAAAAAAAAGGGGTGTTATAAGTTTGACGTCGATGTCTGTCTGTCTGTCTGTCTGTCGGTCTGTCTGTCTGTCTGTCTGTCTGTCTGTCTGTCTGTCTGTGTGTGTCTGTCTGTGGCACCGTAGAGCTCAAACGGATGGGCTGATTTCCATGCGGTTTTTTTTATTTGAAAGTTAATATCCGTGCGGGTGTTCTTAGCTATGTTTGGTTAATATCGATTCAAAATGGCCGCCTCCACAAAATGGCGGACAAAATATTTCTTCACAACCTACCTCAATATGGGTATCAAATGAAAGGGCTTGACTAGTAGAGTACTAAACGCTATAACAAATTTCAAATTCAAGATGGCCGCCACCACAAAATGGCGAATTATATAATATTTTTCACTACTACCTCAATATGGGTATCAAATGAAAGGGCTTGATTAGTAGAATACTTTGCACTATGACAAATTTCAAATCCAAGATGGCCGCTACCACAAAATGGCGAATTACATTTCTTTTTCACAATTCCTTAATATGGATATCAAATGAAAGGGCTTGACTAGTAGAATGTTGTACAGATAACAAATCTAAGGTAGTCGGGGGTTAATCAAAATTTTTAATTTTGTTCTTGTGGAAAAATAAGTTGCCCATGTGTGATATGGTTAGTCCAGTCCAACTTAAGTTTCAGTCACATGCGGTGGTCTTTTTTAAGGAGAGTGCGCATGCGACTGCTTCTCGTTTGGTTTGAGTGCGAAACGAGACATTAATTTTCATGGAGAAAGGTCAAAATAACATTTTTGTACTGAAATGTGATATGGTCGGTCCAGCGGTTCAACGCGACTTATGGTTTAGTCGCATTTCAAGGAAAGAGCACCTGCGAATGCTTCTCGCCTTTTTCAGTTTTACTTCTGTCGCATTCGTTTTAATGCCAAAAGAGAAGAGGTCGAACGCTCGCACTCCCCATTGCAAAAAACCGCTGTATGCAGCGAAAACTTAAGTCGTGATAGAGTTTGAAAAGGCCACTGGGGGCGGTTGATACTTAATTCGAGATACACCGACCAGAACATCCATGAGTTACCTGTTAATTAATAAAAAAATACGCAACAACCACATTACTTTCCATAATAGGTAAAACATTTGCAAGTTTTCAATATTTATATAATTTGTACCTACTTTATTGTGCCCACATTTTCATTATATTTACCTGTATATGTATATTAAGAAATGAGCTAGCGAACTGCTTTTTTTCTAAAGCTACTGTAACTTTTAACTTCCTTCAATTTATTTGTTGGACAAAATTGTGTACCATTTTAATCGAAGGCCGAAAATTAATTATATAATTAATCGTGAATTTATTGAACAAGTAGATGAAAAATAAAAAGTTGGGCTATTGGTAAGTACTTTTTGAAGATTGCGCATAACTGCCAAAGCGTTCGAATCCCGATATTTTACTCGGATCGTTCTTTTACGAGTAAAAGTTCGGTCCCGTTCGGAGGTCATTGCCGAAAAGTTCTCTTATTTGCGAGCCACTCGTGAATGTGTACATTCAGCATCACTATTTCATCTATGTTAGCTACTCTTTATAATATGTATTCAAATGCCTGATCTTCTTTCGTAATTCATGGTAAAAATTGTGCTAAACTTTAACTACTGATTGATACTTACAAGGTTGTTGTACTTCTTTGATATTTTTTGATGGACTAACGTTATGTAGGTAAATTATGTAAAACAAAAACCATATTTTTAACCCCCGACCAAAAAAAGGGGTGTTATAAGTTTGACGTCGATGTCTGTCTGTGTGTGTCTGTATGTGGCACCGCAGAGCTCAAACGGATGGGCTGATTTCAATGCGGTTCTTTTTATTTGAAAGTTAATATCCGTGCGGATGTTCTTAGCTATGTTTGATGAATATCGATTTAAGATGGCCGCCTCCACAAAATGGCGGACAAAATATTTCTTTACAACCTACCTCAATATGGGTATCAAATAAAAGGGCTTAACTAGTAGAATACTATACACGATAAAAAAATCAAATCCAAGATGACCGCTGATACATAATGGCGAATTATATTATTTTTTTCACTACTACCTCAATATGGGTATCAAAAGAAAGAGCTTGACTAGTAAAATACATTGCACTATGGCAAATTTCAAATCCAAGATGGCCGCTTCCACAAAATGGCGAAATACATTTCTTTTTCACAACTCCCTTAATATGGGTATCAAATTAAAGGCCTTGACTAATAGAATGTTGTATAGATAACAGAACCGAGGTAGTCGGGGGTGAATCAAAATTTTGAATTTTGTTCTTGTATTTTTAACCCCCAACCAAAAAAAGGGGTGTCATAAGTTTGACGTCGATGTCTGTCTGTCTGTCTGTGTGTGTCTGTCTGTGGCACCGTAGAGCTCACACGGATGGGCCGATTTCGATGCGGTTTTTTTTATTTGAAAGTTAATATCCGTGCGGATGTTCTTAGCTATTTTTGATTAATACCGATTCAAGATGGCCGCCGCCACAAAATGGCGGACAAAATATTTCTTCACAACCTACCTCAATTATGGGTATCAAATTAAAGGGCTTGACTAGTAGAATACTTTACACTATAAAAAAATCAAATCCAAGATGGCCGCCACCGCAAAATGGCGCATTATATTTTTTTTCAGTACTACCTCAATATGGGTATCAAACGAAAGGGCTTGACAAGTACAATACAGTGCTAAACGAGCTGCGAACCCGCGCGCGCACTCTCCTTGAAAAAGATCGCCGGACGCGATCGAAACTTGAGTCGGACTGGACTGACTACATTATACGTGAGTTACCCGTGTATTTATGTAAAAAGTAGAATACATTATGACAAATTTCAAATCCAATATGGTCGCTTCCACAAAATGGCGAAACACATTTCTTTTTTCTCAACTCCCTTAATATGGGTACCAAATAAAAGGGCTTGACTAGTAGAATGTTGTACAGATAACAAATCTGAGGTAGTCGGGGGTTAATCAAAATTTTAATTTTGTTCTTGTAAATATTGCACACGTATTCTTTATTTCGTATACAACAAACGAAAATGACTGACGAAGATCCAGTGCTGGGAAGTTTCGGGACATCGCCTGGACGTCTGCTCTCTTTCTACGACAAACGGTATTTCGAAATAAACTCGCGACTTTCCTGCTCCGATTCTCCTTCGTTTCGTCCGATCGAACATTGTTTGACGTTTAAATGAACTAAGCCCACTCTAGTTAGATAACGACGGACGAAACGACGGATCGAAGTAGCACCGGGGTAGGAAAGACGTGAGTTTATTTCGAAATCACGTTTTTCGCAGAAAGAGAGGAGACGTCCTTTAATTTGATAAGCAAAAAATACTCGTCCCATATTTTTCTATGTCAGCTGACGGCACACCCCGGACACTCCACAAAAACTCCATACAACCGCCGCTGTGGAGTTACCTACTCTTCACACAACTACGCAGATGTCGTTCGTACACACGCGTGAATGTGTGCGTTAGCGCTAGGGCTACTGAATTGTTTTATTGAATAGTTGTGCTCCTTGAGTTCGCCTGGTGACGTAAAGTAGTTTATAAACTTGCTAAAATGTTGAGTTACATAAATAGAATGGAGCCAAATTATACTATTCTAATTAAAAGGGTGTATGTATTGCCAAGTAAAATCAAACGAAACCGATGATCGATAGGTACTTAGATATTTATTTTTGTAAGTAGGTACACATTCGCATATTATTTTGCACTTACCCAAGAAGGAAACTTTATTCTGTCACTATAATTATTCCTCCAGGCATTATCAATCCGTGGTCAAAACTGGCTGTGTAAGTTACGAACTTTGAGTTAAAAATTACTACGTTATTTAAAAGTTCTTACGTTATTTTATCATTAGGAAATTAAATAAAGCTTTTAATCTTGTCCCGTTTAGTTGACGGACAGCCGTAAACAGCACAACAACCCACCATGATGATATTTCGTTAGGAATTAGATGTTCGATACCAGCCCTTCGTTGAGTGCTCCTAGCGTATCCGAAACGGCCTGAGGGGTGAGGAAGCTTGAAATTGGTGGGGGGTGGGGAGTGTCCGTTCTATCTATATTATCTATTCTATGCCGTCGGACTAATAAAAATGACATATTTTTGTAACAGTAGTCATCGGAATTCTTCAAGAACTTACCCAAGTACTTGTGCTTGAGCGAGTCGTACGTGAAGAAAGAGACGCCGGCGTACGGGATGACGCCGAGCACGGTGGCCGCGTAGCCTCTGAAACACACACATGGATAGTTTACAGTACGTCAGACAGACAGACACAACATCCGCTCGATACACCGTGGTAACTAAGGCGGAGCCTACATCGCAACATAAATCACCAATCATATGGTGCGATGTAGGATATGATTGGTGATTTATGTTGCGGTGTAGGCTCCGCCCCACTGCTTTTACGTCATTTCCTCTGATTTTAGGACTCGTGTGTGGACGCTTTAAGGAATAAAATAATTATGCTATTTAAAAACTGTAGTTTGATTTATTAATAAAAACATATATAACACAGAAACTCTTTGTTTGAACATCAAAACATGTTCCGTTTTCAATGAGTTTCTAAAACGTCAAAAGATGGCACCACTAGGAAATCTGAATCGCGGTAACGTTTTGTTTACCGCTGTTATGAACAGGAATGTGAAGATAGTATATTCTGAATGTACCAACATGATAGGTGTTTCATTAATGTCATGGTAGCTTTAGCATCCAATAGAAGCATGGAACAAGTGTGTATGTTCATCATGTATCAACTTTGCTTACAATTTAATATACTAGTTACGTGAAATTACGGCTGGTCTAGTCGGGAGAACGGCGACAGCCGATCCCTGAGTCCCTGATCCGAATCCCACGCGCACCACTGTCTTTTCGGAGTCATGTCCGTAATGCCGCTTACTTAAAAACGGTGAACGAAAACATTGTGAGGAAACCGACATGTACCTAGAACCTTTCGAGGGCATGTGACACGCACTGGACAGCTTGGATTATTGCCTAGCATCTGTTGCAAGAAATGGTCCCAAGTCCAAGCAGTAGGAACATTCAGTAGGAAGCTTGTATGTTAAGTATCTTTCAATGAGTTTCTATACAATGGCAAAAGAGGGCGTCACTAGTAAATCTGAATCGCGCTATCGTTTAGTTTCGGATTACAGCCTGCGTTTTGAGTACGTTTGAACGTACGCGTGGCTGCCGTAGAGAAATTATCCTCAGGAGTGGCAATATAAAGTTTTACTTCTAAATTCCGCCGCAATAAGGCGATTTCGCGCATTATCAGTCGGCGCATGGGAAATGCGACCAAATGATCTAAATTGTGACCAGAACTTCGACCTATGCGCATTCGATCTGTTGTTTCCATTTAAAAAGGGTTTTTGTAATGGTAATCGACAAAAATGTCTTCTTATTCTATAAATAGTTGTGGGAACAAAGGCAAAATTTCCAGTTATCATACGTAAAATAACATAATTGTAATTATCAAGCACAGATTCGCTCCTGTATGGAGTACTGTCCGCACCTTTGGGATGGATCAGCTAAGTATCAGCTGGGGACTCTGGAATCGATCGAGAGACGTGCCAAAAGGCTCACAGACGACGATACTCTTGTGCGAAAAAGATTTCAAAGTCCTGAACATCGGCGACAAATTGCCAGCCTATCGGTTTTTTATCGGATACATTTCGGAGAGTGTGATACTGCTCTGCATGATCTAATACCACCTTTCCCTTTTTTCTATCGGAATGTTCGTAGCTCGGAAATGAGACATCGTTTCATGTTTGATAACCAAATAGGTACTCTCATTTTTTCTATGGTGAGTGCGAACTAGCCCAGTCGTGGGGGTCCGTCGCGCTCTGGGGGGTGTAGTTACCGGTACAGGCAGGGCAGCCCCTCGACGCGCACCACCGTGGAGAACACCGCGCGCAGCGAGTCGTACTCCGCGGCGCTGGTGACGGCCATCCGCGCGCGCGCCATGTCCAGGGGGTACGTCGCGCTCTGCGAGATCACCCCGGCCATCGAGCCCGCGACCAGGTGCTTGTAGGGGTGCTCCCTGCAACCAACGTCTACATTCAATGCCTTAATACGTGTTTCAAAAAATCTTACAATAAAATCCGCCATTTTGTGGAGGGGTGGCGGCCATCTTAGATTTCAATTGTATTACAGTATATAGTATTCTACTAACTATATAGTATTCTACTAGTCAGCCCGTTTTCGTTTGACGTCCAAATTGTAGGAGTTTTGAAAAAAAAACGATATTTGTGGTGGCGGCCATGTTCGTTTTGAAATTTATTACACTGTATATCATACTATTAATCAACCCCTTTTATTAGAAACCTACATTAAGGAAGGTTGCAAAATAACTACGATGCCAAAGCCACGAAAGAGAAATAAACACGCCTATTAACTAATGTTAAATTAAATCTTTCACTAGAAGTGAAGCGAAGTGAAGCAAAGTGCGAAGTTGACCGTGTAACTGAATGGCGCGCTAAAACTTTTACTGTAAACTTAAAGGGAATTTTGTAATCTAATCAGCGACGCTTACATGTTATTTTTTTGTTCGTTCTTTTAGTGTAATTTATTTTTAGAGTCAGTGTCAATAAGTGTTACTTTTCGTTTTGTTTGTGTGTGAATTGTGTTGTGAATAGTTATTTAATTAGTGAGAACGTCCAGTGTTTTCGAGTGTACCTATGCACATGTGAAACGAAAATGAGAACATGTTTTCGACCGTTTAAAGCTTGTAAGTATACTAAACAATGTGAAACAAAATTATCAAAGTGACGTAAAGTGCGGGAAGTTGAAAGAAAGTTGTGATTCAGCAGCTTTCACGCTAAAACTCTTTGTTAAAACCAAGTGCTGGAAGTCCCGCGTTCAAAAAGCGAAGTCATGTGAAGCTAACAAAAAATCGTGAACAAAAACCGACATGTACCTAGAATCTTTCGAGGTCATGTTTATGTTAACCACCAACCCGCACTTGGCCAACGTGGTGGATTATGGCCTTGAGTTTTTCCGTGCGAGAGAAATCCCCGAGTCCTAGCAGTGGGAACATTTGGTGGGCTTCAAAAAGCAATCATTTTGTAATGTTTCGCCAAAGTTACAATAGATACCTACCAACGCATTTACCTATTTACTTTATGTTATTTTATTAATTATTTGGTAGGTATTGATTTATTAGTGATGAACAGGCATAAAGTTGACGGGGAATCCCCGTCCCCATCGCGCATTTGTAAGTACCTACCCTCTCGACCGGGGCGGCGTTGCCGCGCCGTGCGCCTGCGCGCCGCGCGTAGTGAAGAAAGGTACTTTCGTGCGACGTTGCCAGCTTGTTTTACGAAAAGCGAACGTAGGTAAATCACGCACACATCTGACGTTGAATGAATCTAGTGCACAGGATGATTTTCATTCTATCGCATGATACAATTATTTAGTTTGTAATCAAAAACAATGAGTTATTCGGTATAGTACAGCGGCACCGAAGCGCCACGCTGTAAAGCATACTATTAATCAACCCCTTTTATTAGAAACATTGGTACGCAAAACTTGGCCAGCGCCGGTGTGTCCACATTGAGCGCCTTCTTGCACTGCTCGTGCGCCGTGAACTGAATGGCGGCGTAGGGCACGATGCGCGCCATGGTGGCGGAGTTACCGCGCCAAAGGGCCAGCAGGCCCTCTGAGCGCACCGTGCCGGCCAGGAACTGAAGCGCCGCGCGCCATGAGTATGGCGTCTGACTGACAACAAACATATATTTCACATAAGACAGATAGATAAATAACTGTTTATTGTGACACAAAAAAACAGATATATTAAAGTAAAAACAATTTTGAACTAGCGACACAAATGGCAGCCTTATTCAAAAATCAAAATCTTTTTATTTTACAAATACAAATACAAAAATCTTTATTACTGTTTGTAGGTAAGATAAGATGATACAAAACATTTTAAAAGTTGCCCCATACAAACTGGCCTCTGCGAGAGGCATGCAATATGTCTGGCAAGACATATTGCATGCATCAGATATCTTAGATCCATTTACACATACAATAATATCATTTACATTAAATTAATTCTATTATAATTATTTGGGTCATTTACTACCAAATTTAAATTAAAATTACACAACTAAACACATGTCAAAATTAAAAAGTAATATTACAAATTATATTTAAATTACATTTTAGGAACATTTGGCACACATAAATTCGCAGCCCCACTTATTTCCACTGATATCTTATTACTCAACAATTAAGAATAATTCAATATTCTTTGAAAACCCAATAACCAGCTTCAATTAGCAGTAACGTGCAAACATCACTGTTTGAAGGGCAATATTCCCAAATTACAGGACACAGAGATAAAACATGTTATATCTGTGGGTGACGAGCGTACTACAGTACTAGATCATGATTTGGACTCTTCATGTTTAATTAACCGCGTGTCACTGTTTCGTCATGGGCAGTTGTGTTGCTTACCGTCAGCCACAGGTCCTGCTCGTCTCGTCTATACTATACAAAAAATCGTCAGTCACAGGAACTGCCGATAGAAGTGAAATCTTATAACTCTGAATTTGATGGCTCACTTTGGAAACTACGCGGGTGACACCGCGTAATTGAAACCGAACGTGGCTATGAGCATGACATTGGCTATCTATAAATGTTGACGCATTTCTAGATAGCCAATGGCTGTGGTCCCGAATTTACCTGAAGACTTCTTATCGTTTCCAAACGTAACGCTAGAATTCAATACACAGCTCACGAAAAATCTGCCTGTGGCGCGCCAAAGGAAGTTCTCACTTCAACAATTGGCCGTCAGCTCAGTCAGTATAGCTCAGAATTTGATAGCTCACTTTGGAAACTACGCGGGTGAAGCCGGAGGGCGCGGCTAGTCTGGAATAAATTTTCACAGCATGGCCAGCTACATTAGTCTTCTAAACATGGCCATCTAGAAATGTAATAGATCCCGAGTTCATCTGAACATGTCTTTCATTTCCGAGCGTGACGCTGAGCTTCATTTACAGCCCACGAAACAGCCTGTGTGTGGTCCCACAAAATAAGTTTTCGCTTCAAAAAGTAAACTCCGAAACTTCTTTTAAAATCAGATAAAAACAACCACCAACCGAGAGGAAAGATCCTACACATCATACGTTGTTTATCACGTAGGGCGGCTGAGATCCTCGTTTGATGGAAAGAGCTAACTATTTGTGATTGCGTAATGTTATCAAGGTATTCGCGGACGTCTATCTATTGTACATAAGTGATAATATCGTGTGCACAGCGCGCGCGCAATGTCGCGCAGGGGGGTAAATCGTGTTGAGCAATTGCGGCCAGGGCCGGACACAGGAATTACGTTTGGGGGGTTTTTGATGGTTCTTTTTTCGCTTGGTAGAAAATGCTTTAGAGGTGGTCTGATAAGTTTTATGTTAATCGATGGAGCAGTTTTTGAAATATAAAATACTAATATTTTCTTACCATTACGGGACCTGGCAGTGCCATAAAACAGTTAAATATACTAAGTCAAGTGAAATAAGTGACTTTCCCTTAATAGAGTCAATAAGAAAAGTACTGATAGACACCTTCTTGTTTATAAATTATGTAGTAATTTAAGTTAGATGTAAATTATTAATTAGCCTAGACTAAATAAATTAGGTTGGATTGTAATAAGTATTAAGATAACAGATTATTTGGTGAATAGTTTTTAAAGAAAAAAACCTTTACCTGGACGACGTATTCGTAGGTTTCACAAAAAAATATGAAATTTAGTCCGAATTAAATTAAGCTCAGACATAGTTTAACTTTAAAATGGAGTCAGTTATCGTATTTTCGAAAAAAATAATAATTATAAAATGAATTACACACAGCGTTCCAATGAGACAGCGAGGTAGAACGAATACGGGGATTTTGGAGTTTGGGGCCTTGTTGCTTATGGACTTTGCGAAGCACGGGTTTGCGAATGACCTCGAAAGATTCTTAAAATTAAAACATGCCGGTTTCTTCACGATATTTTCCTTCACCAGAAAAGCAGAGGTGTAGACGAACTTGTACATTTGCGCTTGGAAAAAATACTCAGAAATAAACAATATCTGTGCTTTACGTCCAGATGAAACATTTGCGGGGTGCTCAATACTTTTGGCCAAGGCTGTCCTTTGTCACCACTACTGGTTGTATATTTCAAGTCGGTAACACGGACTTTTAACACGGACTTGTAAGATTTTGGCCTATCAAAAACTCCTCAACGTGACTGAAATTTGTTTTGGGTTTAAAATAGCAATTTTAGAAAGATAATTTAACCCCTAGCCCCTCCCCTAGATCCGACCCTGCTCGTGGCTATTGTCTGCAATGAAGCTATTTATAACCCTTCTAACCATATAAACTACTAATTTTGACGAGTTGCATTACGCCACGCTCGGAACTGCTATTTATAAAGTTTTACTATTTGTACAAGGTCGAAGGGACCTCGTATTTAAACGACTTCAACAAAAGGAGAAGGTTATCAATTCGGTTGAATGTTTTTTTTTAAGTGAAAACTTCTTTTGGCGCATCACATACAGACTTTCCGTGGGCTGTGAATTGAACTCAAGCACCACGTTCGTAAATGAAAGAAATCTTCGGGTAAATTCGGATGATCTAGATGGCCATGGTCATGGCCACGCCCTCCGGTTTCACCCGCGTAGTTTCCAAAGTGAGCTATCAAAATCTGAGTTATTATTAGTTTTCCCTTCTATCGGCATCCCAATGACTGCCAATTTTAGTTTGTATGTATGTTACGCTATAGCCCCGCCAATTATTAATCAATTTTGTTGGTTCTTATTTAGTTTGGTAGATCATAGATCCGAGGCCCAGTCCCATAGTCCCATAGTCCATTAGTCCCATATAAATTTTATCTACGAGTAAATCGGTGCGGCGGTTTTTGAAACATGAACAAAAAACTAAAATTAACGTTCATATACCTGTATGACTCAGTGATTGATGGCTTCTTATGAGATTTATTCGAGAGTCTGAATTTTATTTAAATTGAATCGGGTTATTGTTTTATTTTTCTGAAAAAATATTTTGATTGGTCATTGACTTTGTTTTTCATTTAATTTTGGTTTTTCGATTGACTTAGTTTTTATTTTGGGTTTAAATTGACTGTGACTTTAACTTTCTTTTGTATTTTGGTTTTTCACTTTAACTTTAAAACTTTAAACTAAATAAAAACATACAAAACAACTCAAATGTTAAACTGTCCCGCGATCATCAGATCCCCGCCAAAAAGTAGCCATTAATCTTGCGGCGTTCCCACGCTGTTTTGCCAGGGAGATATTTTGAACAAGACGCAAGAAGAAGATAATTTGACTTTGGAATTGGCTGCGATTTTATATTTCATTTAGAATTGAGTTTGTCTTTCAATTTAACTTTGAGTTGGTTTTTTACTAACCAAATCCAATTCAAAGTTAAAGTGCAAGACAACGTCAGAGTGAAAAATAAAGATACTTTAAAGTAACATTCAAAGTGTAAACCAAAGTGAAGTGTGTAGTACTCACGAGGCCTGGAAGTTGATCTTGGTGCGGTCGAGCGGCGCGATGGCGGTCTTGGCGAGCGAGCCTGCGCACGCGCCGGCCACCAGTGACGTCACCACCGTTGCGCTGCGCGACAGCGACCCGTGCGAGCCTTTGCGTTTCGCGCCATCTACTGAACACACACTCGGTACAGAACACTACAGTTACACTGACATTAAAGTTTGCAAGTTTGGTGGAACTATTAATGATGCATACAACTTCAAAGTACCTACTGACAATATAAGAAGTATTAGTAAGAACTTTGATAAATTTCTAGTAGTCTTTCAACGTTTAAATCTTAATATAGATGTGATAGGCCTCACTGAAGGCTCGGAGGCTTCGAACCACAGACCTATAGTAGTGTGGCATCGAGGGTGGACAGTGGTCAGAAGCCCATTGGTGTCTTTTTGGTTTTTGGATTTCATCAAGGCTTTTGATACGATTTCTGTACCTGCGAGTACACTGCTGAAAAGCTAGAGGTTTCTCGTATAAAAGGTTTGCCACTGATTTGGTTTCAGAACTATTTAGAGAAAAGAAGTCAATACGTCAACAGGCGATAGGCGACAGCATTTGTGACACTCTGGAACCCAACTTTGGAGTACCACAGGGCAGCGTATTAGGTCCAATTTTATTCATTTTATATTAATGATATCCAATCTGCTTGCTCAGCAAAACTTGATCTAATTTGCAATGCAGATAATGTTGCATTATTTCACTGAAATACATGTCAGTGATTACTAAGGCGAAATTCGGAACGACTTGTATTAAGCAGTGGTTGGATAGAAATCATAACCCTAGACATAAACCTTAAGACAAAAAACATTTTGCATTAGTATTTTGTATGACGTTTGTATGGAGATCTGTCAGAGTGTGATTTAGGCTTAGAAAGACAAAATTAAACTGAATCAAACAAAATGTAATAAAAGCGTAACACATCTTCGCCTTTTTAGACAAGCTGAAAAGCTTCGCTGCTATCGCAATTTACAACACATTTCATAATGACATTATTAGTTCCACTTTTAGTCACAGCGACACAAGTTTGTAACTTGGTAAGTGGGAAACCCGCAATGATTCAACCTTTTAGCACATCGTTCCTACCTACGGCTGGAAGGGGACATGTTAAATCATTTGCTAATCAAAAGAGCCTTCTACCATATTTACATGTTATTTTCTAATAATAAAGTAAAAGGAATCATGTAAATCTATACTAATACTAGCGGCCCGTTCCGGCTTCGCTCGGATATTGTCATTTAATCATTGAAATATAAACTATCCTATCTTTTAAGTTGGATCAGTCTCACACATGGTGTCCAAATTTCATTAAAATCGGTTAAGTAGTTTAGGAGTCCATTTATATATATTAAGATTATAAAGCTGAAGAGTTTGTTTGTTTGAACGCTAGTATCTCGTGAACTACTGGTCCGAATTCAAGCACTCTTTTACTATTGGATGGTCCATTTATCGACAAAGGCTTTATAAAGGCTATTATACAACATCACGCTAATATTAATAGGAGCGGGGCATGAATGAAGCATGTTTGTAACAAAATCGGGAAAATATATTCCTTTTTTGAGAGCTTTCGCACCTTTCGCGTTGACATGACAACATGTGTCTCAGATTGCGCTATTATAAAATGTGAACCTTTGCTAATCAATTTTGTTCTAGACTGTAATCTATCTGTAAACCGAATCTCAACCCAAACGTACATCCAAACTGTTGCATTTATAATATTAGTAGCATGCAGGCATCTTACATTCATAATATTAGTAGCATGCAGGCATCTTACATTCATAATATTAGTAGCATGCAGGCATCTTACATTCATAATATTAGTAGCATGCAGGCATCTTACATTTATAATATTAGTAGCATGCAGGCATCTTACATTTATAATATTAGTAGCATGCAGGCATCTCACATTTATAATGTTAGTAGCATGCAGGCATCTTACATTCATAATATTTGTTGCATGCAGGCATCTTACATTTATAATATTAGTAGCATGCAGGCATCTTACAGGCATCTCACATTTATAATATTAGTAGCATGCAGGCATCTTACATTTATAATATTAGTAGCATGCAGGCATCTTACATTTATAATATTAGTAGCATGCAGGCATCTTACATTTATAATATTAGTAGCATGCAGGCATCTTACATTTATAATATTAGTAGCATGCAGGCATCTTACATTTATAATATTAGTAGCATGCAGGCATCTCACATTTATAATGTTAGTAGCATGCAGGCATCTCACATTTATAATGTTAGTAGCATGCAGGCATCTTACATTCATAATATTTGTTGCATGCAGGCATCTTACATTTATAATATTAGTAGCATGCAGGCATCTTACATTCATAATATTAGTAGCATGCAGGCATCTTACATTTATAATATTAGTAGCATGCAGGCATCTTACATTTATAATATTAGTAGCATGCAGGCATCTTACATTTATAATATTAGTAGCATGCAGGCATTTATAATGTTAGTAGCATGCAGGCATCTTACATTTATAATATTAGTAGCATGCAGGCATCTTACATTTATAATATTAGTAGCATGCAGGCATGCAGGCATCTTATGCAGGCATCTTTATAATATTAGTAGCATGCAGGCATCTTACATTTATAATATTAGTAGCATGCAGGCATCTTACATTTATAATATTAGTAGCATGCAGGCATCTTACATTTATAATAGCATGCAGGCATCTTACATTTATAATGTTAGTAGCATGCAGGCAGGCATCATACATTTATAATATTAGTAGCATGCAGGCATCTTACATTTATA
This sequence comes from Ectropis grisescens, assembly GCA_017562165.1. Taxonomy (NCBI): domain Eukaryota; kingdom Metazoa; phylum Arthropoda; class Insecta; order Lepidoptera; family Geometridae; genus Ectropis; species Ectropis grisescens. The sequence goes on from CM029795.1 coordinate 598,955, forward strand.
ATATTAGTAGCATGCAGGCATCTTACATTTATAATATTAGTAGCATGCAGGCATCTTACATTTATAATATTAGTAGCATGCAGGCATCTTACATTTATAATATTAGTAGCATGCAGGCATCTTACATTTATAATATTAGTAGCATGCAGGCATCTTACATTTATAATATTAGTAGCATGCAGGCATCTTACATTTATAATATTAGTAGCATGCAGGCATCTTACATTTATAATATTAGTAGCATGCAGGCATCTTACATTTATAATATTAGTAGCATGCAGGCACATTTACATATTAGTAGCATGCAGGCATCTTATTTATAATAGCATGCATGGCATCTTACATTTATAATATTAGTAGCATGCATGCATCTTACATTTATAATATTAGTAGCATGCATTAGTAGCATCTTACATTTATAATATTAGTAGCATGCAGGCATCTTACATTTATAATATTAGTAGTAGCATGCAGGCATCTTACATTTATAATATTAGTAGCATGCAGGCATCTTACATTCATAATATTAGTAGCATGCAGGCATCTTACATTAATATAATATTAGTAGCATGCAGGCATCTTACATTCATAATATTAGTAGCATGCAGGCATCTTACATTATTAGTAGCATGCAGGCATCTTACATATAATAGTAGCATGCAGGCATCTAATACATTGCAGGCATAATATCATAGTATTATGCAGGCATCTTACATTCATAATATTAGTAGCATGCAGGCATCTTACATTCATAATATTAGTAGCATGCAGGCATCTTACATTCATAATATTAGTAGCATGCAGGCATCTTACATTCATAATATTAGTAGCATGCAGGCATCTTACATTCATAATATTAGTAGCATGCAGGCATCTTACATTCATAATATTAGTAGCATGCAGGCATCTTACATTCATAATATTAGTAGCATGCAGGCATCTTACATTCATAATATTAGTAGCATGCAGGCATCTTACATTCATAATATTAGTAGCATGCAGGCATCTTACATTCATAATATTAGTAGCATGCAGGCATCTTACATTCATAATATTAGTAGCATGCAGGCATCTTACATTCATAATATTAGTAGCATGCAGGCATCTTACATTCATAATATTAGTAGCATGGCAGGCATCTTACATTCATAATATTAGTAGCATGCAGGCATCTTACATTCATAATATTAGTAGCATGCAGGCATCTTACATTCATAATATTAGTAGCATGCAGGCATCTTACATTCATAATATTAGTAGCATGCAGGCATCTTACATTCATAATATTAGTAGCATGCAGGCATCTTACATTTTTTATTGAAGTGAAAATTTCTATTGGCTCACTACACACAGATTTTACTTGGGCTGTGAATTGAATTCTAGCGTCAATAATAAGAAATCTTCGTGTAAACTCGGGACCATGGCCATTGGCTATCTAGAAATGCATCAGCATTCCTAGATGGCCATGATCATGGCCACACGCTCCGGTTTCATTATAAGTTTTCACTTCTATCGGCAGTTCCTATGACTGCCAATTTTTAAACGAGCAGGGCGCGTGCCTGACTGTGAGCAACACACCTGCCCATAAGAACACAGTGACACGCAGCTATTAGACTCCAAATCATTACCTAGCACTGTACTACGCTCGTCACCCAGAGATATAAGATGCCTTGTAATTTCATCTTATTTTTTTGCAGTTTTTGGTACTTACGATTTTTTTTGTTTTTACGTGGACACTGACAGTGAAAATGGTCCGTAAGCTCAAAGTCGCTCAACGAGCTATGGAAAGGGCTATGTTTGGGGTTTCTCTGAGGGATTGCATCCGGAACGAAGTAATTCGTCAGAGAACTAGAGTCACCGACATAGCTCAGCGTATTAGCAAACTGAAGTGGCAGTGGGCCGGTCACATCTGTCGCAGACCCGATAGCCGCTGGGGCAGACGGGTTCTGGAGTGGAGACCGCGAATCGGCAAACGTAGTGTAGGACGCCCTGAGACTAGATGGAGTGACGATATTCGAAAGGCAGCTGGTGGCGGTTGCAGACGGAAGACCGAGGATCGGGCTGAGTGGCGTATCATAGGGGAGGCCTATGTCCAGCAGTGGACGAATACAGGCTGATGATGATGACGTTTTTTTTGTATTACCTAATTGCAAATAATAATTCATTGTTATTTAATAATGACAACATAAGACATCACAATCGAATAATTCCTTTATCAGCAATACGTTATCAAATAAGTGCCAATAATACGCACATTTGAAACCGAATTACCGCCAGCGATACGCGCCTCGACACGGTATCCTCGCGATGATAACAGTTATCGGCTATCGGCGCTAGTAATGTCGTTGCCACGAGTAATGATGACATCACACTTGACACTACACGTCATTTTGGAATAATTTTATAACAGGAACAACTCGGACTAGCCATTGCTCTGAGAGTCGCGGGTTCGATTCCCATCCGTCCTATTGTATCGTATCCCACACGAACGAACCTGATATAGAGCAACCATTCCAGTGAAATTACAAAGCACAGAGATAGCATTTTTTTTTCTGTAGTTAATTATACGTGCAATTATTGTAATTAATTGTTATTATGATTATTCAATGCATACAGAATACTGTGTGTTAAGAACTGTATTATGTTTTCATATCTGACTTGTAATTATCCATTATTAATAAATTATTTGTATTTGATAACATCTTAAAGCTCTGGGAGACGAGCGCAATGCAGTGCTAGGTAATTATTTAGACTCTTCAATAGCTGCGTGTTGCTGTGCTGTGATGGACAGGCATGTTGCTTACCATCAGGCACATGTACCGCTCGTCTCGTCACTCCATACTACAAAAAAAATGTCAGTCACAGGAACTGCCGATAGAAGTGAACACTTATAACTCAGAATTTGATAGCTTACTTTGGAAACTACGCGGGGGGAAACCGGAGGGTGCTTACTAGTCTGGAATATATCCTTAAAACATTGTCATCTAAATAAGCATGGACATCTAGGCTAGATGTACATAGAAATTCTAACGCATTTCTAGATGGCCATGGCGTGTTACCATGGTTGCCATTTACTCTTCTTAGTGTCCGACCGAAAGTTCGGTTTCGGTTTCGGTTTCGGCCGAGTTTCGGCCAAAAATCAAGTTTCGGCCACAGTTTCGGTTTCGGCCAAAATCGGCCGAAACTTTTGCCGAAACCGAAACTTAACAAGTTCAAGCACGTTCACGATCGCCTAACTTTGTTTTCCGCGGCAACGCTTTGACGGACGCTGTCGGCCCTTTTCGGGAATTATCGTGCGCCGTTCGGATAGTTCTGTAGCAACCAGCGATGCCAACCGTACGAGGTTCCTCGTACAAAAACGAGATTTGTAGTCTTTCGTACGAGGACACTATTAATTAACCTCGTACAAATAAGTACGAGATTATAATATTGCTATTATAAAATAGTGAAACCTAGAGCCATCTATCAGAACTCAAAATAAATATCAATAATTAGTATTTAATGAAACAGTAACAATTATTGATTTGATTTAGTTAGATGACTGATTTGACAGAGAACTTAATTTGAAAAATTATTAAAAATGTTATTAATATGTTTTTATTTTATATTCAATAAATGATTACAACAATCTTAATATATTGTGTTTCCATTTTATGCCCTAAGTAAGGCAAAATTATAGCTAAAAAGCAACAAATTTCAGTATTTTAATAAATTATATACTTGACCACGTGAGTTTCGGTTTCGGTTTCGGTTTCGGCCGAAACTGAAGCCACGGCCGAACATTCGGTTTCGGTTTCGGTTTCGGCCGGAAAATTAGTTTCGGTCGGACACTAACTCTTCTAGACTAGATGTGTAATGGTAACCATGGTAACGCGCCATGGCCATCAAGGAATGCGTGAGCGTTTTTTGCGAGTTCATACGAAGATTTCTTTCATGCCCGAGCGTGACGCTAGAATTCAATTCACAGCCAAAGAAAAATCTGTCTGTGGCGCGTCAAAAGAAGTTTTCACTTCAATAAAAAAGTACAAAACAAAACTGCTCACGCGCATGACCTTGACCATACACCGCCACAGTTCCCTCAATCGGCCTCCCAGAACGATAGTTCTTAGGCTAGGAACTCATAGAGCGGTTTCTAACCGCGCCCGCGCGCAAACCGCAAACCGCGACGGGCGACACGACAGTTTTATTTCAAAACTCACGAGACCGCTGATTTTCGCGGTTTCGCTGCGGCCGCGGCTGAGATTTTCGCCCGCGAACTTCGGCGACCGCGCGGGAGCCGCGTGGCAAGGCGGTTTTGATTTCAATTTTTACATGTATATCTGCATTCTACAGAAGCGCGGGCGCGGTTTGAAACCGCTCTATGAGTTCGTAGCCTTAGTGACAGTATCGCATTAGGTATTTGCTGTTACGCGTCACAATGTATGACAAATAATGTTAGGGAGCCGCTAAGACACAGTTTTCACCGCGATATCCTAGATAAGATAACTGGCGACCAAAGTACGATGGAACCTAGAAACTACTACGCTAGTTTTAGTTAAATTAAAACATTATTACAACACTAGCTGCCCGCGCCGGCTTCGCCCGTAGTACATATATATGTATATTTGTATATAACCTGTACCACTCAAGGATCACATACATCTTACGGAGAAAGAATGTTTAAATCGGTCCAGTAGTTCTTGAGACTAGCGCGTTCAAACAAACAAGCTCTTCAGTTTTATTAGTATTTTTTTTTAATAAATATTGGTGGACAATGCACACACAACACCATCTGACCCCAAACTAAGCAAAGCTTGTACTATATAATACATATATAGTTTTAAATACATACTTATTATAAATACCCAAACACAGTGCAAACATTTGGATTCATCACACAAATATTTGCACTGGGTGGGGATCGAACCCACGACCCTCGGCTTCGCAGGCAGAGTTACTACCCACTAAGCCACGAGGGCAGTCAGTATACATTAGAGGTAAAACGTAGTAGAAGTTACGGCGGGTCTAGTCGGGAGAACGGCGACTCCCGATACGGAGCCCCGGGTTCCAATCCCACGCGCACTGTTCGAAGTCGCGCGTAATGCCGCTAAATTAGTATTCTTCCAACTATAATCCGTTTCTAATGTTAACTAAATATATACTAATTATATAAATATCCATTTATAATGTTAAGTAGAATTACACAGAATTATCTTATACCTTTACCGAGCTATTCTTGTAGGTATATATATAGAATCTGAATCTCGGAAACGGCTCAAACGATTTTCATGAAATTATGTATACAGGGGGTTCCGGGGACGATAAATAGATCTAGCTAGGTTTTATTTTTTTATTTAAACATCATTTTATGCGTGTTTTTAGACAATGAAAAACTCCTACAATGTCATTAGAATACGATGTTCTCCGCTGTTCTTTAAGTCTAAATGGCGCAGACGGAATATGCTCGCCCTCGGAGTCAACAGGCCCCGGTTCCAATCCTGATGGTGTCACTCGGGTCTTTTCTTTTTGTCCTTTTTTTCTGAGAAAATCTTTTACTTGGAGCGTCTTAATGCGGTTCACAGAATACATATACTTACCAAGTTTCAATAGTTATAGCTCTCATAGTTTCGGAGAAAAGTGGCTGTGACATACAGACGGACAGACAGACAGACATGAAGAATCTATAAGGGTCCCGTATTCTGCCATTTGGCTACGGAACCCTAAAAATTACGAAGATACAGCGGTTAAAGTTACGCGTGACGTCACTCGTGGGTACAATTTTTACCCACGAGCCACGAGTGACGTCACAACTCTCGAAGTTTGATGTATAAAACATCAAACTTTGTCGATTTTGAAAAAACCAAAAATACGTGATTTTTCATGTTCTAGCTAACGGACTAATTAGAATGGTGTATTTATTTATGACCCAGTCCGATACTGTCCTGTATTTTTTTTTTAAATGTTTAGAATTTCTCGTTATAAAAAAGAAATCTTACCATGTGTGTGCACATGCGCGGGTGCCCGATCCGACAGCGCGGTCGCGCGCGCCTCCCCGGTGGCCATCGCTCACATCACGGACCTGCAACACACACCATCATACAGCTGGCCTGCTCGCCCACGAGTAGTAGAACTGGGCTAAATTCGCTGCCAAAACACTATCCTCTCAAAAGTCTGTATTACCACCTCTCCACAGACTTCAGAGCCCGTGACTTTTGTCTAAATAACTTCAAAATATCTAATAGTACATAGACTATTTTTTTTACCCGGGAAAACAACTGCAACATCAACTACGCGGGTAAAATCGTAGGGCGCTACTAGTAAGTCTTTTTACTCGATTTATTCTGGTGACTGAAAAAATCCCCCCCACCACCCACATCTGAGCCTGCGTGCTGGTGGCCTCTCCAAAATTCGAGGCTATGACCGCACCTGTTGTTCATGTTATGCCAAACACAGATTCGCTCTTGTATGTTGGTACCTTTGGGACGGGTCGGCTCAGACCTCTCAGAGATGAGTTTAGAATAGGGTCAAGTGAAATTTACTACTTACTTTCTACTTGAGGGACTGTTCAGATTTGAAGCACCTTCGCACGTTTAGATGACGCTTAGTTTTTAGTGGAAACTCGTTGGTAGTAAACTTTTTTTTGGCAGCTAAAGTGGGCTAAATCAGCCAACTATACCGACCAAGTCTGATCAGTAAAAGACAATGGTAATGACAAAGATCACGGACCCTGGAGTCTGTGGAGTGGCTAATTTAAATTAAATAAAAAACTCTGATCAGTGTTCCTACTTTAATTTCAGCCGTACTGATGTGATTGTATAACAAACAATCAAGCTTTCCCATTTATAATATGAGATGGATATGGGTGATGAAAGTTAGAGCTGGTCTAGTCGGGAGAAGGGTGACTGCCAATCCGGAGCCCCGGGTTCAAATCCCACGCGCAGCACTGTCTTTTTTAAGTCATGTGCGTAATGCCGCTAACTTAAACTGTAACTTAAATTAGCAGAAAACATCGTGAGGAAACCGACATATACCTAGAACTTTTCGAGATCACGTGTCATCCACCAACCCGCACTGGGCCAGTGTGGCGGCCTTGACTCTCTTCTTGGGAAAGGAGACCCCGAGTCCCAGCAGTGGGAACATTTAGTGGGCTAATTACGTAGGCTGTAGCCGGAGGATCCAAAAAAATGCAAATTTAAATCAGTAAAACTAATTTATTAAATCAAAAATTACAATTAATTTCTATAGACTAAAGGTATGTATCGATCGATGAATGATCGGAATACAAAGAGACCGGTCCCTCGTGTCCGCCGTCGCAGGTGACCTCGGCTTGACGTCAATCGAAGCAGCATTCTGCTGAGCTTGCGCCTCGTGTCGCTGGAGCCGTGTGCAGTGTATTGAGGGCGATGCTGATGCGGCGATGTGCTAGGGTTGGCCATGTGTAACATCTCCCCCCGTAGAACGGTGACTATTGCAGAACTTGTTCGAGATAGTCGGTGGTAGGCATATGTGATCGACCCTTATTTGGCTGGGGTTGATGTTGCAGGATTCCGAGACTGTATTTGTTGCTTCTGGAGCGCCACTGAGTGTCTCTGAGGATGCTCTGTCTTCGTTGCTTGCACGTAGTCGGCGGTAAAGTAGCGAGGCAATTAATGTGCCAGTGCCCAATGATAGTATCATGTAGATAGGTATGGTGGTATGATATATGGCTGGATCAGTGATGTCGTCTAAGTTGATTGAAGATTGGGCTGTTAATTCGCTATTTAGTGCATGGAGTTTTTCTAAGTTCGGCGAGTTGAGGGTGAGTTTCGGGTGATCCTTGGAGTTCGGCTCGTAGTGTAATGGCATTTCCATTATTCTAATGACATGTCCTTTGATGTGGTCGTTGGAGTTAGAGATTGTGAATCCCGGTGTTTTCAGGTTACATTTTAGTGGTATAGTAACCAAATAACTGCCTTGTAGTGTCCGATATTCTTCTTGTCCGCAGGATATCTTCACTTTTCTTGGTACAGGAAAGTTTAAGGTGTAATGCTTGTCATCCAGTGATTCCAGAGCTTCGTTTGTCAGGGTCACAGATGTCATCTTGCAGGTTGGCTGGAGTTCTTGGCGAGTTATGAGGTGTTGGATGCAATCCACATTGTCCTGGGTATTAGAGCTGGGCTTCGCTTCGCAGAGATATAATGCATTTATCTTCGGACATTCTGTCTCTATGTACCTAGTGTCTTTGCTAGAGAGTGCTATGAAAGGTGAGGGTGGTATTAGGATTTGATGGTTTATATTGGGAACGAGGGGATAACTTATAAAACTCATAAGTCAAGGGTACTACAATAGGAACCTTGATAACTACTACTATTTGCTTACCTAAATAAAAGTACCCTAGTTTGATTATTTCATAAAAGTTTCTAAATTCTATGTCAAGGATTTCATCATTGGAATATAATGTCCTTAATTTCTCAAACATCTCTTTAACATTGCCTATGCTAACTAAAGAATAAGGAGTGCTCGATGCACGAATAAAAGCTAATGTATTTTCTAAGTTCTGTAACTCTTCACACAAATCTTCTATATTATCTCCTAGAATTAGTAAGTGTTGTGCCAGATGGGCGTATTTAACCAGATCTGCGTCTCTAGTTGCATCACTTTGATATATAGCGTTTAATGCTTTATTCATTTTCTCTTGATTTGTGACTATATTACTAATTATTTGGGAACTCTGTGAAATAAAATGTTTACTCAAACTAATATGATTATTGAATTCCGATTCTAATTTCTGTTCGTTATTGCGTAACGTGTTAATAGCGTGCTCATATTTTAGTGCGTCGGTGTAATCCAGGTTACCGGAAATGCTTTTTTATAACAGAACCTAGACCGTCAATGAGACCTCGTTTATTACGAACTGATTCAAATATATTAAGTTTTTCTGTAATTAATTTGACTTTATTGTTGAGATGTTCTAAGTGGGGATCAAAGATAGATAAAGTTTTATTGTTCAACAAAGGCCTTAACTCTGTCGTCTGGGACTTAACTGATTCTATCTGAAGACGAATGTTTTCTAAGTCGATGTGAGTCAAGAAAGAGTGATAATGGGAGACCATTTTTGCAGCTCCTAGTTTAAATGGGAGAATTCCTGGTCCATGGTCAAGCGAGTCAATCATCATTTCTTGTCCTTGGGTCTGGTAGAGCATTGTCAGCCATAGTAGTGTCCTGTAACAATTTGGTGTTTTAGGACTTCGCTTAAGGCGAGATTTGGCTACAGGGCCGCGTTTCTTCTTCGTATAAATGTGTATTGGAAGATCGGCGAGCACAGTGTCTTGTGTGTAGCGTGGGGCTAACTTTTGTCGGGAAGCTATCGGATTTCGTACAAATACTTGTTGGTCAGGAGAGTAGTCTTTCTCGGGTTCTCTATCTTTGTTACGAGCTTCAGTCAATTGGGTCCTATTATGCAAAGAAGTCTGATTGATGAGGTCATATACTTGGTTCATTCGTTTCCTGTGGTCCTGAGAGTATTGTTGGAATAAATGTTCCGATATGTCAATGTCTATAGGGTCACGTGGGTCAAAATGTCCGGTTATCAAGTCTAAAGGTCTGCACTTGGTAAAACTATGAATTGAACTATTATACGCTAAGATGGCATAAGGCATGAGGTTTACTGCTGGTTCGTTGCGTTTCTCGATTTTAATATCCTTAGGTGTTCAAGAATAGTGGAATGAAACCTTTCTACTATGCCATTGTCATTTGGGCAATGCGCTAGAATTTTGTGATGTTGTATCTTATGGATTCGGGTGAATTCCAAGAACAACTGGTTGGTGAACTCTGGGCCTCCATCCGTAACAACAGTTAGGGGGATGCCATGATGTGTACAGAATACAAGAAGCGCTTGTACGACACTCAAAGCTGTACTATCTCTCAAATGGTAAGCTTGTGCGTACTTTGAGAAAGCATCGACTATTGTAAGATACTTTTCATTTTGGGCGGTAAAGAGATCAAGATGGACTGTTTGGAATGGCTTAGAAGGCGGTGGAACTATTGAGAATCTTTGTTTAATTGGATTTCGGTCGTACTTGGCCTGGCCACAAATGCTGCATTCGTTTATATATTTTGCAATACATTCTTCATTTTGGGCCAGTAATATTTGGAAGACAAAGCTAGATAGCATTCGGCTATGCCTCTATGGTTTGTCTTGCCCTCATGGTACTTTTTAATGATCTCTTGTTGGCGTAAGTACTCTTTGACGTTTTCTAGTTCGACCGTAGTTAGTACAAGGTTCATAGAAGAGCTTTTGAAACTTTTCTGTAACACAGGGATGATTTTATACATTGCGAGAGGGGGATGAATAATTATTCCTGTTCTGACCTTAGGGTTGACAAATTCTTTTACTGCATTGATGATGTCAGTTTCTAAGTTTGACTCCGATAGTTGTATGGTCGTTCGGGTATGTGTCTCAAATGGTTTGGTCACAGTTGGCCTTTTCTTAATGTCTCCTACTACTACGAAACAAATCTGTCTATGAAATTTGTTTAGAGGATCATCGGAAATAGGAATTTCTAAGATGGGATCCTCAGCGCTAGTATGAGCAGTGAGAGTTTCGGAACCATCTGGTGAGTTTGGTCTAGTCATCTCAGAGGCGTTTACAACGAGTGAACTAGCTGTAAGTGTAGACGAGTCTGCCACTGAAGGTGGTACTCGAGGAGCGTTAGTTTTGGTGTTCTCATTATTTAGTTCGATACGAGAAAGTGCGTCAGCATTGGTATTAAGTTTGCCTTGCTTATATATGGGCGTAAAGTTGTATTCGCTTAATTTAAGCCTCCAGCGTGTGAGTCTGGAGCCGGGCTCTTTATACTCATTACCCATTGTAAGGGTCTGTGGTCTGTTACTACCTTAAACTTTCTTCCAAACAAGTATGGTCGAAAGTATTTAGTAGCCCATACAATGGCTAATAATTCTTTTTCGATCGTACTATAATTAGTTTCGCTCGAGTTTAGTGTCCTCGACGCATAGGCTATAGGTTTGTCGCTACCTATGGATCCTTGAGAAAGGACAGCACCTATTGCAAAGTTGGAAGCATCAGTTGTCAAAATGAAGTCCTTCGTGAAGTCAGGGTATTGCAAAATAGGGTCATTTGTCAAGAGTACTTTACATTTCTCAAAACTTTCAATATACTTAAGATCGTCATAAGTAACTTTGGAACCTTTCTTCAGACACTGTGTCATTGGTTTTGTTATACGGGCAAAGTCCGGAATAAATTTTCTATAATATCCAAGTAAACCAAGGAAACGTTTAATCTCGGTGGCAGTTTTAGGGATTGGGAATCTTTGAATGGCCGAAATTTTGTCAGGGTTTGGCTTGATGCCATCCTTACTAATAACGTGACCAAGGTATGCGGTCTCTAGTTTCAAAAATTCGGACTTATCCATCTGAATCTTAAAGTTCGATTCCTAAGTCTTTTGAAGACCTTTCCCAAATTCACCATGTGTTCTTGTAGTGAAACGCTAAACACGATGATGTCATCAAGATACACTAAGCAGATGACGTTTTGGAGATCTCTAAGGACATTATCCATCACTCGTTGGAAGGTGGATGGAGAATTTTAAGACCCATGGGCATTCGTAAAAATTCGAAGTGTCCATGTTCTACATTAAATGCCGTTTTGTGGATATCATCAGAATTCATTTCCACTTGATAAAACCCACTTGCGAGATCTAACGTGGTGAAGTAATGACAGTTACCAAGTTTATCTAACACGTCATTGATGTTTGGAATAGGGTACTTGTCGTCGATGGTCTTCTCATTTACTTTTCGGAAGTCAACGACGATTCGCCATTTGGTTTTACCGGACGCGTCCGCTTTCTTTGGAACTACCCATATGGGAGAGCTCCAGGCAGATTGTGAGGGGCGAATTATACCCTGATCGAGCATTTTCGAGATTTGTTCCTGAACTTCCTGTCTGTGAATGAAAGGGTATCTATAGGTCTTAGTATAGACGGGTAGTTCATCGGTGGTGTTTATATGGTGTTTTATTTTATTAGTGAAAGTTAGAGGTTCACCTTCTAAATAAAATACGTCGGCGTATTGAGCACAAAGAGACTCTAAGTTAGCTCGTTCTTCCGGATTCAGATGGTCAGTACGTAATCGCGAAATCACTTCTGCGGCTCGGTTACAAACTTTCTGACTACGCGTGCATTCTGCGTTAAATAGTTCCGCGTTGACTGGTTGATCCATCGAAAAACTACGTCATGTTTGGTCGGGTTAGTGACCTCTATTATACCACGGTTGTTCTTTACAATAGTGACGCAATCAGGAATGGTACAGTTAGATATTATCTGTTCCGTAACTAATACGTCACCGTCATGAATGTTAATTGGAACTCGTATCAATTTAGACGTATTTGCTGGTATAATGTCTTCGTATAAATTGCAATTTCGTGAGTCATACATACACAAAGGGTTAATGGACTTGCGAGTGACAAGGACTTTATCCTTTAAGTCAATATTAGACTCTAACTTTTCCAGCAAATCTAAGCCAATCAATCCATCGAAATATTCGTGGAATTTGTAAACGAATAGCGTGATGTCGCTATTTTCATTAAACTCGTCAAAGCACGGTAAAGTTATGGAGTAATTGTTACGAGTGGTCGCGTGTATGTTAGTCACTTCAAACGGTTCATAATTACACTGGATGTTGGAGTAATATTTTCTACCGCATCGGGACTGATGAACGATTGGTTCGCGCCTGTGTCGATTAATAATTTTAGGGTGGATTTTTAATTTGTACAAATGGAAGTTGTCTTTGCGTTTGTAGATTAATTTCTATTTTAGTTTGTCTGATTTGGTGACCTTCATAAAATCCTGTTGTTCACCATGGTGGTCTTCGTCTGGTGTCTCTTCAACGTACGCGGGAACATAATCATGCGTCTGTTCATAAGGTGTGACGTCATACGTTGTATCATAGTAGGGTGTGTCATAGTAAGTCGGGTCATAGTCAGTATAGACATTTTCAGAGTCGTAATAGTTGTCATATGGCTCGCAGTATTGTCCGTCATTGAAGTTTAGTTCTCTTGTCTTAAAGTAATTCGTAGGGGGTGGATTTCCATGTTTAGACCAGTCATGTAGCATCCTGGTAGGTTGAGCAGGTTTTGTTACATAGTGGCTAACGCCACTCATCGGCTTAGGGCCCATGCTTGAAGAGCTTGGCTGTTGGTAATTGGGTCTATTCTGAGGCAATCTAAAGATGTTGCTCTGCATTCTATAATTAGGTGGGGGAGCAGCGAACATCTGTTGTGTTCTGGTAGGACCACGGTTTATTGGCATTTGGGGTCTCCAAATTTGCATTGGCCTAGGTGGTGGAAAGCTCAAGGGCTTTGAGGGTCCTGGTGTATTATTATACGGCGGGAGGAAAGTCAATGGTCGCTGTGGAGGCACATTATAAAGTTTATTGGAATTCGCTGAAAAATCAAATGAAGACGAGGACGTTGACTGCAACCTTCGCTCTGGTAATTGGTCGTTGCGCTGTTGTAAATACAAGGTGTTCATTTCCTCGTGGACAAATTCTAGAGCTTTCTCTATTGTGTCCGGTCTCATACAACGAATTCGTGAGCCTAAAGGTTCTTTGAGGCCGCGAACAAACGCTTGTAGTGTTAGCTTCCTATAAAGGGAGCGTTTTGCCTCTATAGTTGTAGGTATTACCTCGTGTAATGTGACGTAAGTCATTAAGGTGCTAAAAAGGCTTTGGCACTTTTCATAAAATTCCTGAGGGGATGAATGTCTCTGGTTCAAAAGGGCTAAATCGTTATATAACGCGGTCTCATCTCGTTGGTCTGAGAAATTATTAATTAATGCGTTTCTGATACCCTGCCAATTTTCGGGTATGCCATTTGAGTTTATGGTGCGAGCGGCATGTCCGGTAACTTTGTTTAGAATTCCGTTTAAAAGTGCTAAGTTGCTCAATTCAAACCCGGGCTCCGCTCTAACAAATTGCGCAACTAGTTGGTCGCATAAGTGTATAAATCGCGTTAAAACATTTGGGTTTCCATCAAATTCCGGTAATAGGCGTAAAGCCTTGTAGACTTGGTCGACTAGGTCTACGCTCATGGTTGTATTGAAATTACTGTCAAAAGTATTTCTTAATATAACACTATCTTCTAAAATAATTTCTAAATTTCTATTTGCATCAATTTGCGCGATTCTACTTCTAATCCTAGCTCTATTAGTACGAGATTTACGAGGGTGAAAAATTTTGAAAGCTTTCTAAAAATAAAAACACAAAGGAAATCACCACTACTAAATCGTGTAAAAAATGGGAAATTAAAAATTGTTAGAAAAAAGGATATATTAAAAGGAAATTAAAATTAGGAATGGCGAGCAACTCTAGTAAGATCTAGGTACTTACCAAATCTGCATTTCTCTGTCGTATCTATGTCTGGATACACCTCTTAGCTACAACTCTAACGTAGGTTCAGAATACCCGGGCCGGTGATCGATTCACTGACTTTACTTTACAGGTATCCTACCGACTGCGCCAATTACGTAGGCTGTAGCCGGAGGATCCAAAAAAAATGCAAATTTAAATCAGTAAAACTAATTTATTAAATCAAAAATTACAATTAATTTCTATAGACTAAAGGTATGTATCGATCGATGAATGATCGGAATACAAAGAGACCGGTCCCTCGTGTCCGCCGTCGCAGGTGACCTCGGCTTGACGTCAATCGAAGCAGCATTCTGCTGAGCTTGCGCCTCGTGTCGCTGGAGCCGTGTGCAGTGTATTGAGGGCGATGCTGATGCGGCGATGTGCTAGGGTTGGCCATGTGTAACAGGCTCTTCACGTGTGTATGGACTGTTATTTATTTGTTGTTGTTTTGTTTGTTGCAAGTTGTATTAATAAGAATGACTCGACTGTACTATTTTTAGCCTCTACAGATAGATTACCAATGTCTGTATCAGCTAAAAAAATAAAGATTCTTAACAAATTCACAACTAATGATGATAACACATCATCTACCTAAATATAGCATAAGCATAAACAGCTGACTAAATGTTCCCACTGCTGGGACTCGGGGCTTTCTCCCGCAAGGACAGAGTCAAGGCCATAAGTCCCCACGCTGGACCAGTGCATGTTGGCAGGTTATAACCCACCAGCAGTGGGCTTGTGTGAATGTCTTCATACTCACGGAAAAATACTAATCAATGATATACTAAAATATGAAAATCTAGTATCATGATGCTGGTTCCCAGTCAAGTCTTTACCAAGTCAACTGACAGACACTAAACTTGGCATTTACACGTAACTTGATCTAACTTGAGAGTTTGAGAGATAGAATAATTTTTTGTTTCAATTAATGCTCTCAATAATTTCCAATAACAATAAACTGCCTACTAATGTTGCTTGCAGGCGCGGTCCCAGCCTAGATGTTGGGGAGAGTCTCCAGAGAGGAGAGGAGTAAGTAGTACATAAAATATGTTGAGTAAAATAGCTAAGTAAATTTACAAATTTTGCTCACTGTGTGTAGTTTGATTCAACTTGAGAGACAGGATAGTTTGTAGCTAAACTATATAGTAAATAACTGTAAAGTATTATGTATCACATCATAATAATCATTAGTTATAACTAATGTAACACGTCATACATCATACACAATAAATTAAATTAAAAAAAGTCTGGGTCTGGTAAATAAAACTTTACCTTACCTGACATCTGACACATGATTTGAGTGAAGCCAGTACTACGAGAGCAGTGAGCCAGAACAACGAGCCAGAAATGAAGCCACTAATACATATATATATAGATCTTTCCTAAAAAAAATCTTTCGCCATTGATGCACATATAATCTGTTTAGCTTGGAGATGAAAACCCGAACAAAAAATATACAAGTCTATGGATCTGTTCTACTAATACTGTAACTGTGACAGTTGGGTGCTCACTGCAGAATGGTTTTATAGATTCGGTAGAACTTTGTTACTACATACATAGTGTATAAAAAGTGTCCATCAGTTCGTAAACATATCTTGAATATATTCATTAAGATCTGGTCAAGAAAGCAAGTCCCAGTAGCATTTGGAAGAGCAATTTTTGTCCTCATCCCTAAAAAGCAGGAAGTAACTCATCCCAAAGACACCAGACCGATAGCCCTAACCAATACAATTTCTAAAATCTTTTTCAGTATTTTGCAAACAAAAATGACCACATTTATGACTAGCAATAGGTATTTCAGGCCCAATCACCAGAAAGGGTTCTTGCCTGGTATTTCTGGATGCCTGGAACACAATACATTACTAGCAGAAAGTTTGAAAGATGCCAGAACACATGAGAGGCAAATTACAGTCTGCTGGATAGACCTAGAGAACGCGTTTGGTTCTGTCCAGCATGAACTTATGATATTTGCCCTAAAATGGTATAACTTTCCTGCTGAAATTATTGACATAATTAATTCTTATTATTGCCACTTAAAATTCGTCATAGCAGTAAACAAGGAATACACAAAACCACTTGAATACAATGTAGGACTATTCCAAGGGTGCTGCTTATCACCAATAGCATTTAATATAGTTATAAATATTTTAGTAGACAAATTAATATCCCGTGAAAAGAAATGGGGCTACCGGTTTAAAATCAACAATAAGTACACTGAGTCAATCTTGGCCTTTGCGGACGACCTTGCAATACTTACACGTAATCCCAAACAGTGTCAAGAATTGTTGAACGAAGTCGATGAGTTCTGTACATGGACGGAGGGAATGAGGACAAAACCATCTAAATGTCATTGTCTTTGTCTGGGTAGAAGAAATACCAAATATACGTCTTACGATCCGGGACTCTCCATAAGTGGCCAAGGAGTTGCCACAATTGCAGAGGCAGTGCCTTTCAAATTTCTTGGTAGAAAGATAGATCACAAAGGACGTACACCATCATTAGAGGTGGTTGTTGAAAATTTCATGAACAACCTCAATAAGGTAGACCAGCAGCCTATCAGCAATATCAAAAAGCATGGATATATGACAACTACCTCACATCACGTCTCACTTGGCCTTTCCTAGTATATGACATCGGTAAAACTCTCCTGGCAAAGCTAGATGCCAATGTCATAAAGATATTGAAGTCATGGTTCGGATTGGCACATCCAGCTGATCCTCTACTCTTTTAGGGATCACAATAGTTTTGGGCTGAAACTAAAGAAACCGTCTGAACTTTACAAACACCTAAGAGTTACAAAAACGCATGTTTTGGGAAAGTCGCAAGACGAATTAATTACATCTCTCCCAAAAGACAAAACTGCTTCAGACCTGGAATCTAGACTTCAATTCCATAAACAATTTATGGCAGGTGCACAAGTAAATACTGCTGGGTTGGGTGCGAGAAAAAAAAGGAAGACCGAGACATGGTAAAAACCTTTCTACAACAAGACGAAAATGACGGTTACAAAGTGCACGCTATGAATTTAGAAATGCAAAGTGAGTGGTTAACCATAGGTGAGTTCTGTATCCCATTAGCTCTAAAATGGCGCACCTTGATCTATGACTGGTCCCCTGCCTTATTAAAATTTTATCTAAATGCATTCCAAATGACCCTCCTGACCAGAGTAACTTGGTAAGGTGGGGAAAAGCCTCTGAAAAATGTTGCTATACTTGTGGAGAGGCGATATGTACAGCAAGGCACATATTGGTGGGATGCAAGGTGCTCCTTGATGGGGTCATTACTCACGGCGTCATGACAGAGTACTTGAAATCATACGTGAAGCCATGAGCCTTTCAGTAGCTAGAGCCCAAAGGGATTGACGACAAACAAAAGACAAATTAACTTTGTAAAAGCAGGCTCAACTTCAAACTCCAGGAACAAGCCTTACTCAATCCTGGGTACAGCACCTGATTGGACTATTTTAATGGACACGTATGAAAAGCACTACAAAATCCCAGAGGATGTGGGTGTTTCGTCATCCAGACCGGACATTTTCCTTTTTTCTAGAGCTACGAAACGCATAGTCCTTGTAGAACTTACCGTACCGTGGGAAACTAATATACCTAAAGACCACGCGATGAAACAAAATAAGTATTACGACCTCCTAAACGAATTAACAAAAACGGCTATGTAGTTAGTTTATACGCTGTAGAAGTGGGAGCGAGAGGTATACCAGCAAAATCTCTCTATAACCTACTGAAAGACCTTGGCTTATCCAGAAGTGCAGTAAGTTCTATACTAGAACGAGTATCTAAAGCTGCACTAGTAGGCTCATATCAGATTTGGCTGGGCAGGGAGAGAAAAACGTGTGGTGAAGGTGAGTGTTGATGTACGTCAGAAAGGGGCCCCTTAAACCTACGCCCGAGTCACAAGTCTCGGGAACTACTCGAGTTTTTCTCTCTGCCACACGATGGACCCGGCACCCGCACGGTGAATCCATGGAATGCTAAGAAAATCGTCTCATACAAAATGACAGCCCGGAGAGACGGGATGACGCTGGAAAGACAGATGGCTGGTGGAAAAGACACCTGACGGATGGAAAGACATCTGACTGTTGGAAAGACAGCCGAGGGTGAAGGCCTAGCAAGCCAAAACCGGGAATTAAATCGCTAAAAGTCCGAATAAGAGTAATACCCCTGGGACAGTCCGAGAGGCGGGGCGGAAGATCTGTCCACCGTGTGATAGTAATGACGACCCTGGCGCGAATACGGATTTGAGATGCCCAGTGTGCGGGAAAATTTACAAGAGACGAGCCTGGTACCAAAAGCATTTAAAGACACATGATGGTGTTGAAGCACGACAGCCGTCGGTCAGTACTTCGACAAACACTATGGATAGAGTTGACCTCATATATCCCAAGGTGAACCATCGAGTGAAAACTACCAGGAGTCCATTGTCATCAGGACACGTCTTGGCATTCCCAGTCTAAAAAACTCTACCTGGAAAGTTCATGACGAAAACTTGGCGATCTTGTTAGAACATCCTGGGACAAAACAAGACCTAAACAGCCAAGTAGAAACTTTCCAGAACACCATATATACATACTTCTCGGAACATTACCCACCATCAACTTGTTATGCTCAAAATAGCAAGGAAAATATGTTCAAAATGAAATTGCGGAGGAAGAAAGAGAGTTAATAAAACGTCTTCGTGTAGCTAAAACAATGGGCGACAACCATCTAAGTCACCAACTGTCCAGAGCTCTAAGATCAATCCTTAAATTAATACAAGGAATATCGCTTCAAATTAGTAAAAATCGTGATAATTTTAACAGAGCTAAACACGAAGTAGACTTTGATAAAAACCCTTTCAATACTCCAAAAATATTTTCAGGGAGCAAAATGGAAAGCTTATCTTGACTAACGCGCAAATTTACGATCACTTTAAAAGCACATACGAAGTGCCTAAACGCGGGAGCTCGTACGTAGAACCAAACATCCAAAGACCTAATGATCCTCTGACAGGCTTTCAAGGCACCCCACCTAGTGAAGAGGAAGTAAACTATCAAATTAAAAAGAAAACTACTAAATCAGCTCCTGGCCCAGATGGCATTCCTTACATAGTGTATAAAAAGTGTCCATCAGTTCGTAAACATATCTTGAATATATTCATTAAGATCTGGTCAAGAAAGCAAGTCCCAGTAGCATTTGGAAGAGCAATTTTGTCCTCATCCCTAAAAAGCAGGAAGTAACTCATCCCAAAGACACCAGACCGATAGCCCTAACCAATACAATTTCTAAAATCTTTTCAGTATTTTGCAAACAAAATGACCACATTTATGACTAGCAATAGGTATTTCAGGCCCAATCACCAGAAAGGGTTCTTGCCTGGTATTTCTGGATGCCTGGAACACAATACATTACTAGCAGAAAGTTTGAAAGATGCCAGAACACATGAGAGGCAAATTACAGTCTGCTGGATAGACCTAGAGAACGCGTTTGGTTCTGTCCAGCATGAACTTATGATATTTGCCCTAAAATGGTATAACTTTCCTGCTGAAATTATTGACATAATTAATTCTTATTATTGCCACTTAAAATTCGTCATAGCAGTAAACAAGGAATACACAAAACCACTTGAATACAATGTAGGACTATTCCAAGGGTGCTGCTTATCACCAATAGCATTTAATATAGTTATAAATATTTTAGTAGACAAATTAATATCCCGTGAAAAGAAATGGGGCTACCGTTTAAAATCAACAATAAGTACACTGAGTCAATCTTGGCCTTTGCGGACGACCTTGCAATACTTACACGTAATCCCAAACAGTGTCAAGAATTGTTGAACGAAGTCGATGAGTTCTGTACATGGACGGAGGGAATGAGGACAAAACCATCTAAATGTCATTGTCTTTGTCTGGGTAGAAGAAATACCAAATATACGTCTTACGATCCGGGACTCTCCATAAGTGGCCAAGGAGTTGCCACAATTGCAGAGGCAGTGCCTTTCAAATTTCTTGGTAGAAAGATAGATCACAAAGGACGTACACCATCATTAGAGGTGGTTGTTGAAAATTTCATGAACAACCTCAATAAGGTAGACCAGCAGCCTATCAGCAATATCAAAAAAGCATGGATATATGACAACTACCTCACATCACGTCTCACTTGGCCTTTCCTAGTATATGACATCGGTAAAACTCTCCTGGCAAAGCTAGATGCCAATGTCATAAAGATATTGAAGTCATGGTTCGGATTGGCACATCCAGCTGATCCCTCTACTCTTTTTAGGGATCACAATAGTTTTGGGCTGAAACTAAAGAAACCGTCTGAACTTTACAAACACCTAAGAGTTACAAAAACGCATGTTTTGGGAAAGTCGCAAGACGAATTAATTACATCTCTCCCAAAAGACAAAACTGCTTCAGACCTGGAATCTAGACTTCAATTCCATAAACAATTTATGGCAGGTGCACAAGTAAATACTGCTGGGTTGGGTGCGAGAAAAAAAAGGGAAGACCGAGACATGGTAAAAACCTTTCTACAACAAGACGAAAATGACGGTTACAAAGTGCACGCTATGAATTTAGAAATGCAAAGTGAGTGGTTAACCATAGGTGAGTTCTGTATCCCATTAGCTCTAAAATGGCGCACCTTGATCTATGACTGGTCCCCTGCCTTATTAAAATTTTATCTAAATGCATTCCAAATGACCCTCCCTGACCAGAGTAACTTGGTAAGGTGGGGAAAAGCCTCTGAAAAATGTTGCTATACTTGTGGAGAGGCGATATGTACAGCAAGGCACATATTGGTGGGATGCAAGGTGCTCCTTGATGGGGGTCATTACTCACGGCGTCATGACAGAGTACTTGAAATCATACGTGAAGCCATGAGCCTTTCAGTAGCTAGAGCCCAAAAGGGATTGACGACAAACAAAAGACAAATTAACTTTGTAAAAGCAGGCTCAACTTCAAACTCCAGGAACAAGCCTTACTCAATCCTGGGTACAGCACCTGATTGGACTATTTTAATGGACACGTATGAAAAGCACTACAAAATCCCAGAGGATGTGGGTGTTTCGTCATCCAGACCGGACATTTTCCTTTTTCTAGAGCTACGAAACGCATAGTCCTTGTAGAACTTACCGTACCGTGGGAAACTAATATACCTAAAGACCACGCGATGAAACAAAATAAGTATTACGACCTCCTAAACGAATTAACAAAAACGGCTATGTAGTTAGTTTATACGCTGTAGAAGTGGGAGCGAGAGGTATACCAGCAAAATCTCTCTATAACCTACTGAAAGACCTTGGCTTATCCAGAAGTGCAGTAAGTTCTATACTAGAACGAGTATCTAAAGCTGCACTAGTAGGCTCATATCAGATTTGGCTGGGCAGGGAGAAAAACGTGGTGAAGGTGAGTGTTGATGTACGTCAGAAAGGGGCCCTTAAACCTACGCCCGAGTCACAAGTCTCGGGAACTACTCGAATTTTTCTCTCTGCCACACGATGGACCCGGCACCCGCACGGTGAATCCATGGAATGCTAAGAAAATCGTCTCATACAAAATGACAGCCCGGAGAGACGGGATGACGCTGGAAAGACAGATGGCTGGTGGAAAAGACACCTGACGGATGGAAAGACATCTGACTGTTGGAAAGACAGCCGAGGGTGAAGGCCTAGCAAGCCAAACCCGGGAATTAAATCGCTAAAAGTCCGAATAAGAGTAATACCCCTGGGACAGTCCGAGAGGCGGGGCGGAAGATCTGTCCACCGTGTGATAGTAATGACGACCCTGGCGCGAATACGGATTTGAGATGCCCAGTGTGCGGGAAAATTTACAAGAGACGAGCCTGGTACCAAAAGCATTTAAAGACACATGATGGTGTTGAAGCACGACAGCCGTCGGTCAGTACTTCGACAAACACTATGGATAGAGTTGACCCTCATATATCCCAAGGTGAACCATCGAGTGAAAACTACCAGGAGTCCATTGTCATCAGGACACGTCTTGGCATTCCCAGTCTAAAAAACTCTACCTGGAAAGTTCATGACGAAAACTTGGCGATCTTGTTAGAACATCCTGGGACAAAACAAGACCTAAACAGCCAAGTAGAAACTTTCCAGAACACCATATATACAGTCTTCGTGTAGCTAAAACAATGGGCGACAACCATCTAAGTCACCAACTGTCCAGAGCTCTAAGATCAATCCTTAAATTAATACAAGGAATATCGCTTCAAATTAGTAAAAATCGTGATAATTTTAACAGAGCTAAACACGAAGTAGACTTTGATAAAAACCCTTTTCAATACTCCAAAAATATTTTCAGGGAGCAAAATGGAAAGCTTATCTTGACTAACGCGCAAATTTACGATCACTTTAAAAGCACATACGAAGTGCCTAAACGCGGGAGCTCGTACGTAGAACCAAACATCCAAAGACCTAATGATCCTCTGACAGGCTTTCAAGGCACCCCACCTAGTGAAGAGGAAGTAAACTATCAAATTAAAAAGAAAACTACTAAATCAGCTCCTGGCCCAGATGGCATTCCTTACATAGTGTATAAAAGTGTCCATCAGTTCGTAAACATATCTTGAATATATTCATTAAGATCTGGTCAAGAAAGCAAGTCCCAGTAGCATTTGGAAGAGCAATTTTGTCCTCATCCCTAAAAAGCAGGAAGTAACTCATCCCAAAGACACCAGACCGATAGCCCTAACCAATACAATTTCTAAAATCTTTTCAGTATTTTGCAAACAAAATGACCACATTTATGACTAGCAATAGGTATTTCAGGCCCAATCACCAGAAAGGGTTCTTGCCTGGTATTTCTGGATGCCTGGAACACAATACATTACTAGCAGAAAGTTTGAAAGATGCCAGAACACATGAGAGGCAAATTACAGTCTGCTGGATAGACCTAGAGAACGCGTTTGGTTCTGTCCAGCATGAACTTATGATATTTGCCCTAAAATGGTATAACTTTCCTGCTGAAATTATTGACATAATTAATTCTTATTATTGCCACTTAAAATTCGTCATAGCAGTAAACAAGGAATACACAAAACCACTTGAATACAATGTAGGACTATTCCAAGGGTGCTGCTTATCACCAATAGCATTTAATATAGTTATAAATATTTTAGTAGACAAATTAATATCCCGTGAAAAGAAATGGGGCTACCGGTTTAAAATCAACAATAAGTACACTGAGTCAATCTTGGCCTTTGCGGACGACCTTGCAATACTTTACACGTAATCCCAAACAGTGTCAAGAATTGTTGAACGAAGTCAATGAGTTCTGTACATGGACGGAGGGAATGAGGACAAAACCATCTAAATGTCATTGTCTTTGTCTGGGTAGAAGAAATACCAAATATACGTCTTACGATCCGGGACTCTCCATAAGTGGCCAAGGAGTTGCCACAATTGCAGAGGCAGTGCCTTTCAAATTTCTTGGTAGAAAGATAGATCACAAAGGACGTACACCATCATTAGAGGTGGTTGTTGAAAATTTCATGAACAACCTCAATAAGGTAGACCAGCAGCCTATCAGCAATATCAAAAAGCATGGATATATGACAACTACCTCACATCACGTCTCACTTGGCCTTTCCTAGTATATGACATCGGTAAAACTCTCCTGGCAAAGCTAGATGCCAATGTCATAAAGATATTGAAGTCATGGTTCGGATTGGCACATCCAGCTGATCCCTCTACTCTTTTAGGGATCACAATAGTTTTGGGCTGAAACTAAAGAAACCGTCTGAACTTTACAAACACCTAAGAGTTACAAAACGCATGTTTTGGGAAAGTCGCAAGACAATTAATTACATCTCTCCCAAAAGACAAAACTGCTTCAGACCTGGAATCTAGACTTCAATTCCATAAACAATTTATGGCAGGTGCACAAGTAAATACTGCTGGGTTGGGTGCGAGAAAAAAAGGAAGACCGAGACATGGTAAAAACCTTTCTACAACAAGACGAAAATGACGGTTACAAAGTGCACGCTATGAATTTAGAAATGCAAAGTGAGTGGTTAACCATAGGTGAGTTCTGTATCCCATTAGCTCTAAAATGGCGCACCTTGATCTATGACTGGTCCCCTGCCTTATTAAAATTTTATCTAAATGCATTCCAAATGACCCTCCTGACCAGAGTAACTTGGTAAGGTGGGGAAAAGCCTCTGAAAAAATGTTGCTATACTTGTGGAGAGGCGATATGTACAGCAAGGCACATATTGGTGGGATGCAAGGTGCTCCTTGATGGGGTCATTACTCACGGCGTCATGACAGAGTACTTGAAATCATACGTGAAGCCATGAGCCTTTCAGTAGCTAGAGCCCAAAAGGATTGACGACAAACAAAAGACAAATTAACTTTGTAAAAGCAGGCTCAACTTCAAACTCCAGGAACAAGCCTTACTCAATCCTGGGTACAGCACCTGATTGGACTATTTTAATGGACACGTATGAAAAGCACTACAAAATCCCAGAGGATGTGGGTGTTTCGTCATCCAGACCGGACATTTTCCTTTTTCTAGAGCTACGAAACGCATAGTCCTTGTAGAACTTACCGTGCCGTGGGAAACTAATATACCTAAAAGACCACGCGATGAAACAAAATAAGTATTACGACCTCCTAAACGAATTAACAAAAACGGCTATGTAGTTAGTTTATACGCTGTAGAAGTGGGAGCGAGAGGTATACCAGCAAAATCTCTCTATAACCTACTGAAAGACCTTGGCTTATCCAGAAGTGCAGTAAGTTCTATACTAGAACGAGTATCTAAAGCTGCACTAGTAGGCTCATATCAGATTTGGCTGGGCAGGGAGAGAAAAACGTGTGGTGAAGGTGAGTGTTGATGTACGTCAGAAAGGGGCCCCTTAAACCTACGCCCGAGTCACAAGTCTCGGGAACTACTCGAGTTTTTCTCTCTCTGCCACACGATGGACCCGGCACCCGCACGGTGAATCCATGGAATGCTAAGAAAATCGTCTCATTATATAGTCTATAATTGCACTTAAGACTAATTTTATTGAAAAATTATAGAAATCAAAGCTGTACAAGTAAAATCCCAAGGTGTGCGGGTAAAACTGCCTGTTAAATTATTTTAAAGGCAGTTTTTTTGCCATTATGCTGTCTTAGAAGATACAACACAATTTTGAAAATTGATTAAAGCCAAATACTTTATTTAATAGATTGAATGGATCAAAATTAAGTCATGTGTTTAAAAAATGGGAATTTGTTGTTATGTTCTAACAAATAAATTGCCAAATAATAACAAGGGTTTTTTTTACGTTTAGAATAAAGCCTTGTTTCTATTCTTTTATTGAGTTATTTCTATTATATACTAAACTATTATGGATATGGAATGGCTGGTCTAATAGAGAAGCATATATAAAAAAATGTCTATTTATTGCACCCAAAGATTAGAGTTTTCGTCCAAATAACTTTTGAAATGAATGTGACAACACAGTTTAGTTTTTGTTCTTGTATGCTTATATTAAAAAATAAAGTCAAAATAATTGTTTTTCGGTACCTATCTGACCCACCAGCTAATGTAAACACGACACTTATAAACGACTCTATATGAGTTTATTATTATACCATAATTTCATGTTCAAGAGTTATTATAGCATGGTTATTAAATGATAAAATCTGTAAAGGTTATGTTTGTTTATTATTTGCTAAAAATACCTAAATATTTTTATCTCACGCTAAGGTCCAAAGTACACTATAGACGGCCTTGAAAAGTTCATCTCTTAGTTTCAAGTCATGTATTTGGTCTAATCTATATTTAGCACCACGCCGTATAACACTAGTAAAAAGTTCCCAATACTTACGTGAAGATTTGAAATCCTGGAAAACACTTTTCAACTTCCCAAGAACTTTTTAAGCAAAACTGCACTTCATGTGTGAAAATGTGTGCGGAATGTGGAAGTTTATAACTGAAAAGCTAGCAGTGACTATGTGGTTTCTTTATTACCAAAAATAGAGTGAGAATTATTATGCACGTAATCGTTCCCAACGCGATTTCTCATAAAAATGTTTTTGCAACCTCGCTCGCTCATCATTACGACTGTCAACAATTATCAGCTGGGATTGTCAATGACAGGAGTGGCACTGGCAGACAAAATGATAAAGACACTAGAAGGCATTGACATTGACTTTTGTTTTGGCGGGAATGCAAAAACAAACGAAGTTTACTTTGGCATAACGTTGTCTGCCTCCTGCCTGACTTTTTACAGAACTACGCCAAAGAGAATGTAATATACTAAACTACGCGGGAAACACCGCAGGGACCAGCTAGTAAAAAATAGTTAGTACCAAAATATGCACTAGATGGCGGTAGTGGGCTTATGTACCAAAATACCAATCCAGCTGCAGTCATTTGAGCAACTAATCGCAGGTGCAGGTACAAGTTCGCGCTGAGACCGCGACCGGAGACCGCGACAGGCACTTGACTCTATAGAATTGTATGGGCGCCAGTTCGCACCGAGACCGCGACACATGTCTCGCGACACGTGTCGCGGTCTCCGGGCGAACTTGTACCTTTACATAGACTAACTTCATTCATTGTTTGCTGGTTTGCTTAATACATTTTATGTAAATGTCTTCATAAATTGTTAACGCCATTATTCTCACTTTTTCGTTAATCCTACAGTAGTTTAGAAATGCAAAGTGAGTGGTTAACCATAGGTGAGTTCTGTATCCCATTAGCTCTAAAATGGCGCACCTTGATCTATGACTGGTCCCCTGCCTTATTAAAATTTTATCTAAATGCATTCCAAATGACCCTCCCTGACCAGAGTAACTTGGTAAGGTGGGGAAAAGCCTCTGAAAAATGTTGCTATACTTGTGGAGAGGCGATATGTACAGCAAGGCACATATTGGTGGGATGCAAGGTGCTCCTTAATGGGGGTCATTACTCACGGCGTCATGACAGAGTACTTGAAATCATACGTGAAGCCATGAGCCTTTCGGTAGCTAGAGCCCAAAAGGGATTGACGACAAACAACAGACAAATTAACTTTGTAAAGAAGGCTCAACTTCAAACTCCAGGAACAAGCCTTACTCAATCCTGGGTACAGCACCTGATTGGACTATTTTAATGGACACATATGAAAAGCACTACAACATCCCAGAGGATGTGGGTGTTTCGTCATCCAGACCGGACATTTTCCTTTTTCTAGAGCTACGAAACGCATAGTCCTTGTAGAACTTACCGTACCGTGGGAAACTAATATACCTAAAGACCACGCGATGAAACAAAATAAGTATTACGACCTCCTAAACGAATTAACAAAAAACGGCTATGTAGTTAGTTTATACGCTGTAGAAGTGGGAGCGAGAGGTATACCAGCAAAATCTCTCTATAACCTACTGAAAGACCTTGGCTTATCCAGAAGTGCTGTAAGTTCTATACTAGAACGTGTATCTAAAGCTGCACTAGTAGGCTCATATCAGATTTGGCTGGGCAGGGAGAGAAAAACGAGTGGTGAAGGGTGAGTGTTGATGTACGTCAGAAAGGGCCCCTTAAACCTACGCCCGAGTCACAAGTCTCGGGAACTACTCGAGTTTTTCTCTCTCTGCCACACGATGGACCCGGCACCCGCACGGTGAATCCATGGAATGCTAAGAAGATCGTCTCTAGTTTATTATCTGACGGTGACATTAAACATAGGTACTTGGATTTCACGAGGACGACAGATTGTTCCATGCCTTATCACGATTTTGTAATTTTTATGTAAATCTCCCGTAAAATGATTGTAATCGCCGCGCCGGCAGTCGCCGTTCTCTCGACTAGACCAGCCGTAATATTGCATACCTCTTAGTCCAAGATCCCAGAGCCGCCAGTGAAACGAAATGTGAACGATTGAGTAGTTAGTACGTACTAAGAACACATGTTTTACCCGCTAACTTGCTTAGACGGCCAATTTGGAGATATGGGGTCCAGAAGATACGTGACTTCTGGCGGCCCTGGGATCTTACTCTATACTCTATCTAGAAGAAGAGGCCAGTTTTTTTTTTTTGTACCAAGAAAGATATTGAATTGAAGAGACATGAGCCGTCTTTGGGAATACCAACTACTTGGTAGCCACTAAGTTCAATTCAATTCAATTCATTTCAATTCATTTAATCCTTGCGAGAATAGGTAAAACAATTTTACATTGTGTTCTTCAGGTTGGTGTAAAAGGAACTCTATCTCGGCCAATAATTTAGCATGCAAGTGTTAATACATTCTTGTCATAAAATTAATTACTTTTCCAACAAAGAGCTTTAAAACAATTTCTTATTTAAGAAAAGCGTTTTGAAAATACAAATGATGTCATTAGAAAAATTCAGAAATTATTAACATAGATGTCAATTAACATTTCAATTAATGTCCGTATCATTTAAAAATTCTTCAATCGTGTAGTAAGCCCTACTTAACAACAATTTGGTCAAAGCCGCCTTAAAGCAATTAATGTCGTTCTCAACCCTTAATGTTGTTGGTATTTTATTGTATATTTTAGGTAACATGCCAAAAATACTTGAGCTAAAAAGACATGTCTTGCATTTCGGATGACAAAGCTTGCCTGAGTGGGCTTCCATTATTTTAAGACGTGACGCAATGTGTTCTTGAGGTTTAAATAAGTGAAAATGGGTTTTCGCGAATACTCCAACTTCGTAGATGTATAAAGAAGGCATTGTAAAAATGTTTAGATCTCTGTAGTGATTTTTACAAGAGTCTATCTGCTTTAACCCCAAAATCGCACGAACACATCTCTTTTGAGCTTTAAATGCTTTACCTTTATCTGTCGAATTGCCCCAGAATATAATACCATAGCGTAAAATCGATGCTGCATGTGCATGGTATGCAGTTAGTAAAGTTTCTATGTCAACAACCTTCCTCAACTTGGAAAGAGCATATGCTGTTTGGTACAATCGCTTGCAAACATTGTCTACTTGTATTTTCCATTTTAGTTTATTATCGATAGTAATGCCTAAAAATCTAATTGAATCAACTTCTTCAATAGTATTATTAAAATATGTAATGTCCAATTTATCTTTTGCATTTTGACGTTGTTTAAAATTCATAACGAAAGTCTTTTCCATATTCATTTTCAAATTATTTTTATACTGGTAATCAATTAAAGCCGCCAATGTCAAACTTATGTCATTAATATTACGATCTCCTACAAATAGAATCGTACAGTCGTCAGCAAATAGAGTCATAGGGTTTGATGTTGTATTTGGAAAGTCATTAATATATTTTATAAATCCTAACGGCCCCATTACACTGCCTTGTGGCACCCCATATAAAACCTTTCGCTCACTTGAGTCAAATTGTTTAACCATTTTTGTCCTTGGGCAGAACCTATCAACGCACGTGATTTGTTTCCTGTTGCTCAGATATGACTCCATTAAATTGTATGCATTTCCTCTAATCCCATAGCAGTGTAACTTTTTTAAGAGTATTTTATGGTCCACGTGATCAAATGCTTTACTCATATCTAAAAAGAGAGCAACCACTTTTCTTTTCTATCCATGCTTTCTGTAACGGTATTAAGAAAATTGTAAATTTCAGATTGATACTTAATTTTTTTCTAAAACCATACTGTTTGTCTGTAAAAGTTTTGTTAAATTCAAAATAGTTATAAAACTTGTCATAAATTACTTTCTCTACAACTTTGGAAAGGACAGATAACAATGCTACTGGTCTATAATTTCCAATTTCATCCTTCAAACCTCTCTTATAGAGGGGTTTTATGATGGATAACTTTTAGGTTTTCAGGGAAGACCCCCTGTTCTAAACACTTGTTAATAATATCACACAAAAAAAAAGCAACGAGATGAGCTATTAATTTAAGTATTTTTGTGTGGATGCCGTCATATCCGACACTATTTGTATTTTTTAAGTTTTTAATGATACAGAAAATGTCGTACGGCATCACTGGCGAAATAAATAATGAGTTACTTGGTGTATGACTTAATTGGATAATATTATCATCTACTTGAGGGTTGGGTTTTACTAGATCTGCATAATAGTTGTTAAAGGCATTTGCTATCTGCACTGGATTTGTAATACATTGTGCTTGCATATTTATACAACTAATACTTTCTTTTGGTACGTTACTCTTTTTATTGTTTATAACATTCCATGCAGCTTTCGATTTGTTATTAGAGTTATTTATGTAATAGTTGTTTTGTGACTTTTTTGTGAGGTTTATAATTCTTTTGTATCTTTCGGAAAAGTTTTTAATTCTTCTTTACTTTTTCACTGGGATTCCGTCTGTATTTCCACAGTAAATTACGTTTTTTGTTGCTACACGCTTTAATGCCCTTTGAAATCCATTTTGGTTTATGGTGCGTTAGAATTTTTTTTTTAATGGTAGGAAAGCATAAGTCATAAAAAAGTATTAGAGTTTCATGGAAGTCCTTAAACGATAGATTGGCATCATCATTTTTAACCCCCGACAAAAAAAGGGGTGTTATAAGTTTGACGTCGATGTCTGTCTGTCTGTCTGTCTGTCGGTCTGTCTGTCTGTCTGTCTGTCTGTGTGTGTGTCTGTCTGTGGCACCGTAGAGCTCAAACGGATGGGCCGATTTCGATGCGGTTTTTTTTATTTGAAAGTTAATATCCGTGCGGGTGTTCTTAACTATGTTTGGTTAATATCGATTCAAAATGGCCGCCTCCACAAAATGGCGGACAAAATATTTCTTCACAACCTACCTCAATATGGGTATCAAATGAAAGGGCTTGACTAGCAGAGTAATAAACGCTATAACAAATTTCAAATTCAAGATGGCCGCCACCACAAAATGGCGAATTATATAATATTTTTCACTACTACCTCAATATGGGTATCAAGGGCTTGATTAGTAGAATACTTTGCACTATGACAAATTTCAAATCCAAGATGGCCGCTACCACAAAATGGCGAATTACATTTCCTTTTTCACAATTCCCTTAATATGGGTATCAAATGAAAGGGCTTGACTAGTAGAATGTTGTACAGATAACAAATCTAAGGTAGTCGGGGGTTAATCAAAATTTTTAATTTTGTTCTTGTCACATATATGCTGGAAGCTTAAACTCTTAATGGCATTTATGAACTTTGTTTGGTTTTCTTTGCTATAATCTTAGGGATGCCCAAAAAAGTGTATTGTATCGATATATCGCATCGTAACTGTATCGAACTTGGTTGTATCGATACGCGATTTTATCGATTTCCTTTGGATCGATATATCGTATCGTAACCGTATCGCATGCCTTTCATTTAATATGCTATATAATAAGTATATATATCGTGCAAAGGGTTATCTTTTAGTAGTTTTACTATATTATTTTATTTTTAAAAGAAACAAATAATTATATGTATTTAGAATAGTTTTATTCAACAAATAAATCACAATTGCCATTGATCAGCACTTAAACAACGCAAAATAATAATTTTGATAAGCGCTGTGGATTTAACCTATTACGGCTTTCGGAAAGTGTGTGCCCAGCTACGAACGGAATGACAAAGGAGAACATAAACTAAACATTTATTAATCATATTTGATGGTACTACAAAGTTCAAAGATTATTTAAATCTACCTCCAAGTCTAAATAAAAGCCGGCTGTTCTTGTTCCATGAACAATTTTGTCGACGTTATCATTCTCTTATTACTAATAACAATATATTCAATGGCACTGTCTATTATCGTTTAGTGATGATGTAATAGGTACTTTAAAATTTTACAAATTAATCACCGACATAGTTTGATACGATATGGTAATGCGATATTTTTATAAGAATGCGATATATCGAAGCGTATCGTATGGTCAAAATATCGCATCAAATATCGATTTATCGTATAGTGCTGTATCGATATTCCGATATATCGTATCGTAACGGGCATCCCTATATAATCTCGTGTCTCTATAAACCAATGGTTAAATTTATAAGTTGTATGGACCGGAGCTTTTAATACTTGAGAAGAGTGGTCTGATAAACCCAACTCAAGCATCCTGCCCTTGCTACCACGTATATTATGAAAAATATTATCAATACAGGAATTGCTTTGATGTCGCGTCACTGTTTTAAATTCACATTTCATATTGTATTCCAATAAGATATTCATTAGTTCTTCAGTATACTTAGAGTTCTTCAACAAATTCAAATTGAAATCGCCACATATTATGTTTTTATTTTATTTTTGCAACAGAATTCTAATAGTTTAACTAATTTATCAAAAAAAAGTAATATATTTTGGTTTTTTGTTGTTGGAGGTCGGTAAATGCAAATTACATATATTCCAAGTCTATTCACTTCAATAGCTGAACATTCATACACGTTAGGGATTGACTCATTGACTAATTTGTTTATTGTTGTACAAGCTAGACTACTGTGTGATAATATACATGAGCCTCCATGTCGTTGTGGCCTAGCATAACATGACGCTAGACTATAATTCTCTACATAAAGAAATTGTTGATCGCCGTCTTTCATATTGTGCTCTGTTATACATACAATGTCAATCGACGTACCTGCATTTGATAAATCATCCAAACACACTTGTAACCTATCCAATTTATTAACTAACCCATTAATATTTTGGTGTAATATATCAATGTATTTATGAACGAAAAAAATCACCATTAGTGTTGAGAACGTCATTAGTCACTGTAAAAGTATTGTCATTATTAATTAGTACACTTTCTCTATCGGTTACGAATACATCATCCGTTTGAGTCGAATTGTTTTTATTTGTACGAAATAACACAGGATCATTTCGTTTTTGGTTGTAAGTTACATGTAGATTAAAATTGTTCTTGTAATGAATGTGTAAGATTTCCTTTAGTATGCTTCGACTCAAATTTATGCAGAACTCATGTCTAAAGAGACGTCGGTCGGAGTAGTGCATGTCTATATAAGTTGCGTGATTATACTGTTTGCATATGAATTCTAGTTCATAGTTCATTTTTTTTTTTCTCTAAGGTGTTTGTTGTACAATATTTCTGGAATTACAACATTAGTATGTGTGACCGACTGTAACCAAGAGTGCAAAATAGTCTGAAACTCATACGGCACCTTATCATTTGTGCCTCCTAATACTACAATACTGTCACTTTTTGTAAAGTTTATATGGGTCAACTATTAAAATGTTTTTTATCATCTTATCTTACCTGCAAACAGCAATAAAGATATTTGTACTTGTAACGTTTTATTTGAATTTCTGCAAACAAGTCAAAACCAGACATTCGCTGTACAAATAAAACAACGCAATTATGTTAATTTTTTTATTAAAATTATATTATACAATACATTTCATTCAGCGATAAATAAATCTAGCAAAACTACAAAACTTTACATATTATTAAAGTTGACACTAGGCTAAATTTAGTACACTGAATTTAGTCGCTACTGAATTCAGTGTAGTGTGAGTAAAAGGACTCAGTAAGTATCATACTAAATTCAGAAGCGGGGATGGTTTGCTCCTAAACTTTCTTCTGAATTCAGTCGACTAAATTTACCCAAGTGTAATAAATAGGCCTTTAAGACATGTGCCTGATGGTACGGTACACTCCTGGCCAGAACAGCATTATGCTAACTATTTCAACATGAAGCGTGGTGGGCCTTCGCTCTATTTGTGATGGAAACTCCAGAGTCCCCGCAGTGGGACTTTAGAAACTAAAACTCAAACATTACATCTATTATAT
This sequence comes from Ectropis grisescens, assembly GCA_017562165.1. Taxonomy (NCBI): domain Eukaryota; kingdom Metazoa; phylum Arthropoda; class Insecta; order Lepidoptera; family Geometridae; genus Ectropis; species Ectropis grisescens. The sequence continues at coordinate 633,018 of CM029795.1, forward strand.
AGTTGAATATTACTTCTAAGCTCGAGGAATACATAGAAGTATTAACTTCTTGCATAATTATGTCCATACACATTTTTAACCCCCGACCAAAAAAAGGGGTGTTATAAGTTTGACGTCGATGTCTGTCTGTCTGTCTGTGTGTGTGTCTGTCTGTGTGTGTGTCTGTCTGTGGCACCGTAGAGCTCAAACGGATAGACCGATTTCGATGCGGTTTTTTTTATTTGAACGTTAATATCCGTGCGGATGTTCTTAGCTATGTTTGGTTAACATCGATTCAAAATGGCCGCCTCCACAAAATGGCGGACAAAATATTTCTTCACAACCTACCTCAATATGGGTATCAAATGAAAGGGCTTCACTAGTAGAATATTATACACTATAAAAAAATACAAATCCAAGATGACCGCCACCACAAAATGGCGAATTACTACTACCTCAATATGGGTATCAAACGAAAGGGCTTGATTAGTGGAATACATTGCACTCTGACAAATTTCAAATCCAAGATGGCCGCTTCCACAAAATGGCGAAATACATGTATTTTTTCACAACTCGCTTAATATGGGTATCAAATGAAAAGGGTTGACTAGTATCTACTATACTATACTACTAATGTTGTACAGATAACAAATCTGAGGTAGTCGGGGGTTAATCAAAATTTTTAATTTTGTTCTTGTTATAGGATAAGTGGCAATGAGCTTACTATCCGACTGATGGTATACGGTATTCGTCGCGTAGGAGCCATCCATAACTTACGTCACAAGTCAAGGGGAGGGAGGGGGGTCGATGAAGTGTGACATTGACAAGGGGCGGGACAGGTCTAAAATTTAGTGACGTCACATTTTTTAAAATGTCGTATTTCGTATCTAAGTATTACAACACTAAATTTAAACGAAAATTGCAAAATCTGTGACGTCACACTAGGTAGGGGGTCTCAAAAATGTGACCAGCTGTGACATGGGCAAGGGAGAGGTATAAAATTCATGAAATTCGTGTAACGTAATTAATTTATGGAGGGCCCTTATCAACAACATCAAAGATGGAATGCGGCAGTGTGGCGGATCAACGGGCAGAATTCCTCCAACCTCCGTCGTCTGTTTCGGATGCCTGTCGCAACCTTCATAGGATGCTCGGCTTCTGGGACGGCCTGAGCTGGTTGGATTAGAAAAGGGACGTATGAGTCACACACAATAGCCCAATAAAGAGGCTAGGTGCGGAAAAGCCCCCGACAAAATGAACTAACTAACATCAAAGATATGGACGTTTGGCCCGGAGAGGTGTTTAAAGATTTTTTTTTTCCTAGTCAAATTCGTCGGGAATACCTTCACAGAAATGCCATAGCAAATTCTACAGAACAAAAAACACAACATTAGTACATTATCTTGCTTTCATATTTATTCTCCAACACATTTGTCAATGTTAATTCGTTCACAAACTCATTCTCACATACAGTCGCTCATTCTCACACACAACCGCTCATTCTCACATTCACTCCCCCATTCTCACATTCACTCCTCATTCTCCCACACACCCATTCTCTCCCCAGTCCCACTCTCCCGCGTTCCAAGCCCGCTAGTCGCTGAGGTCCAGGTCAGAGTCGCTCTCGGTCCGCCGGATGGTGCTCTTGCTCTGGATCTGCAAGGCGCGCTGCTTCCTGGCCTGTTCCGGGGGAACTAGCAGGTCCCCGGCGTATTCTATCACGGCCGATCTGAAATTATATTATAAAGAATAAAATCCTTTTCAACACACTTGCTCATAAAGTGGTTCTAATTCCACCGCAATCAAGCATGTAATGACACCTATAATCAAACTATGACTTTATCATTACTATGACTCATTAGTGCGTTATCGTCTTTTATAATGGTTGAATTGCTTTGTTCTTAAAAAAGTCTCGATTCGAAAAAGATTGTGTTCAATAGAACAAATGAATTAATGTAGCTACTATTGCTTGCTCCCTTCATGCAACTTAAATAAATAATTTGAACTTGTGCGTATCATAAAATAAAACATTCACTCAAATATAACTTTTGTTTTGAAGAAAAAAAATGAATTCCACACTTTGTTAGTGGCCAAAAAAGCACTATCCACAGAAAACTTATTTTTTTAGTCTGTGGTTTGTTTGCGCGCGCTTAAGGCGGCCCCTAGATGATCAATCATTTTGCGCAATATTGCGAATTGTACGATATTATTGACCATTTAGGGTTAAAATTGAAGATTGCACAATGATTGAATGAAAGTTTGAGCGAGTGTAATTTATATTGCTCCATATTTTTTCATTGCGTCGTGTGGTCAGCTTGCACAATATTTATCAGTCTGTTGCTCGTCTTGACAAGAAATGTACGGCGAGAATGCAGAAGTTAAGGAAACAGAGATTATCTACGAATAAGAGTAACCAATTGTATTGTATCAGAGAATTGCGGTCTCTGTAGAATATCAAGAGCAAGGAATGTAATGACCGCGATAAATAAATGCTTTGTATTAGACATTGTTGTCTAAATGCAAAAAGGTGTGTCCTTTTTTTATAGAACCTATAAAGTGACGAGACGAGCAGAGCATGTGCCTGATGGTAAGCAACATGCCTGCCCATAACAGAACAATGACATCTTGCTATTGGAACATTAATAATCCAAAGCATTGCGCTCGTCACCCAGAGATTTAAATGAAAACAATGCCCTTCAAACCCGAACACAGTAACACATTACAAACAAAGACAAGGAAAGATTTCCATGAACAACAACACTATAGGTATATATGAACATATGTATATAGCTGCAGCTAAATCTTGTTGAGAGACATTTTGTTCGCGCGGTCCTTACGGAATCAACATCATTCTCCGACTAAACACGAAAACATTGAGCAGTTATTTTACTAGTATTTTTGTGCAATATAATTGATCGTTTGGATGCCAAGTTCCTTTCATTCTTTTTAAACAATAAAATGCATTGCACAACGTTATTGTAGGTTTAGGGGCCGCATAAGACAAATGATTAATTTTTTCCGCCAAAACGTAAAACAATTATTTTTAGTACTTACGAACTTGAACGAAAGAAATTCGAAGTACGTACGAACATACGTACGTACGAAATTACCTGAATGCTCCCTAAAAGTCTGCTTACGTAATACTTGAACGGCCCCCTAAGTACAACTGTAATGACATTGTACACGGAACATGAAGAGTCCAGATGCACACCTGGCGATCCTCCACTCGAGCACCTCGGTGGTGAAGTCGTCCCGGTTGCCGAGGTCGGTGAACCCCACCACGAAGTCCTTCGTCTTGTTCTCCTTCACCAGCCCTATGGTGGGGATCACGCGGATCTTCAGGCGACCTGACAACGACACAAGGACAAGATTAATCTTCTATAGTAGCTGGTTGACCGAGCTTTGCTCGGTTTAAATGTGTTTATAAAGGGCTCTAAGTGAAAGATTTTCTCAGAAAAAAAGAACAAAAAGAAAAGACCCGAGTGTAACCATCAGGATTCGAACCGAGGTCTGTTGACTCCGAGGGCGAGCATATTCTGACTGAGACCATTTAGACTTAAAGAACAGTGGCGAAATAAGTTATCGTATTCTAATGACATTATAGGAGTTTTTCATTTCATATATATAAAAAAATTAAAATGAATTTCGTGTGTCTGGCTAAAACGCGACAACGGCTAGGCCGATTTAGCTGATTTTGGTTTTAAAACGTTTGTCGTAGCCCAGGGAAGGTTTAAACGGTGAGAAAATATGGGAAAGTCGCGAAGAAGATAGTAATACAACAATTTCATTGTCTCCTATAAACTGTTCTACATCATTTCCAGTCAAATTATATATTTGACGTTACCGATCAAAATGTTCAGCCGATCACTGACTAAGTGCGTATAAAAGTTTTTTACTGTGTCGCCGTCGTTCAGTTATCAAATTGAAATAATAGTTTAAAATTAATGAGTATCTTACTAACTATCCAAAATGTATTTTTAACCCCCGACCAAAAAAAGGGGGGGTTATAAGTTTAACGTCGATGTCTGTCTGTCTATGGCACCGTAGAGCTCAAACGGATGGACCGATTCCGATGCGTTTTTTTTTATTTGAAAGTTAATATCCGTGCGGATGTTCTTAGCTATGTTTGGTTAATATAAATCCAAGATGGCCGCCACCACAAAATGGCGAATTTTTTTTTTTCACTACTACCTCAATATGGGTATCAAAACGAAAGGGATTGATTGGGGGATTGAGGTAGAATGTTGTACGGATAACAAATCTGAGGTAGTCGGGGGTTAGTCAAAATGTTTAATTTTGTTCTTGTTATTTTTGGAATAGTTTCTATAATTATTTTTTTAATGAACGTTTTTATCGGGAGAGGTCGCGCGATTTTTTATACGCGGTTTAAGGGTTTTTGCTATGGTAGTGGATTATTTCTTAAATATTTAGTCCCATGTAAACGTTATCAAGTTACGGCTGGTCTAGTCGCCGGCGGCGCCTGTCGATCCAGAGACCCCGGGTTCAAACCCCACACGCACCACTGTCTTTTCCCTTCCTTCCACTCGACACCACCAAAACGACACCATCGGTGGTGTCGTAGGGAATCACTATTAGTCGGTGGGTTCGTATGGACTAGTGATTCCATACGACACCACCGACTAATAGTGAGGTTACCTACATACAAAGTTGTTGATATGAAAACGCCAATTAAGTTCAAGCAGTTTCATTAATGAGGTATGTCATTTGATAAAGTTTATATTTATCTGTCACTCAAATGGTCATCTTGACATTGTTCATTGCAATTTGCATATTATTGTCTTTCCGTCCGAATATTTTAATTTTTCACAATGGACATGGATACTAATACTGACGATATAAAATACATAAAAACTAATGGCGGAACAGCACATCACTAGAGTGGTGTCGTATGGACTAGTGATTCCATACGACACCACGGATGGTGTCGTTTTGGTGGCGTCGAGTGGAAGGAAGGGTATTTTCAAAGTCATGTGCGTAATGCCGCTAACTTAAAACGGTGAAGGAAAACATCGCAAGGAAACCGACATGTACCTAGGTACGTCGGTTCCGTGTGAATCTTTCGAAGTCATGTGTCATCCACCAACCCGCACTGGGCCAGCGTGGTGGATTATGGCCTTGACTCTCTCCTTGCTTGCCTGAGTCCCAGCAGTGCGAACACTTAGTGGCCTGTTGATGATTGAAATCTATATTAATAATTTCTTCAAGGGGTACGGTAGACTTGATCGAAACCTTATATGAATAACAAAACATACAAAAATATTGTTATGTCCACAAAATTCGGATTATGGCGAATTGCGTTAAATTCTGATGGCACTGACAAACAAACCGCTGTCGCCATCTTTGGTGTGAAGCACGTTTCTTTCCATCAATCAACATTTTGCGTTCGTCGGTAGCGCCAAAAAAAGTAGGTATCCATCACAAAAAACTGTGACTTATGTGACTACGTGAAACGAAACGTCTTGCCGCCGGACCGGAATGTTATTAGTAGGTACTTATATTTAGTATCAGCATTGCACCCGTGCGAAGCCGGGGCGGGCCGCTAGTGTTATCCGAGCCCCGAGCACTCACCGGTGAGGAAGGGCGCCCGTTCCACGTCCAGCTTCACGAACCGGCACTCCACGTGCTTCTTGGCGAGGATCTTCAGGTGCATGTCGACGATCTTGCAGCGAGGCGAGTCGTTCTTGTAGAAGTGGCACACGACATTGTCGCTCTTATTGCAAACGGTGAAGAACTCTTTCTCCCCGTCGATCTCTGTGTACTCGCCGTGCCCCTGGAATTAGCAGAATAAGACAATTTTAGAATGAACTAGCTGATCCGGCGAACTTCGTACCATCATATTGTTTTCGTCAACCTTTTCTTCCATACAAACATTCCTTCGACAATAACGAATGTTTAATTTTATTTTTTTAAATAAAGAGTGACGAGACGAGCAGGTCATGTGCCTGATGGTAAGCAACATGCCTGCCACATACCAGCACAGTGACACGCAGCTATTGGATCACGAAGAGTCCAAATCATTACCTAGCACTGCACTGCGCGCGTCACCCAGAGTTCTAAGATGTTATATCTCTAAGCCCGACATATTGCCAGACATATTGCATGCCTCTCGCAGAGGCCAGTTTGTATGGGGCAACTTTTAAAATGTTTTGTATCATCTTATCTTACCTGCAAACAGCAATAAAGATTTTTGTATTTTGTAGCCCTGTAATTTCACACGAATACCTACATAAAACAAAGAATCGTCGAATTTGGTGCAGTCATTCAAACGTTATGTGTTTTTTTTTTATTTTTTTTTTTATTTTTTATTTAAATTAGCCACTCCACAGACTCCGGGGTCCGTGATCTTTGTCATTACAATTATCGTTTTTTACACATATCTTGGATAAGGAGAAGAAGAGGAAAATAGGAGGGGAGTTGGGTACATTTAAAATCTAATTCTAGTGCTCGTCTGTAGAGCCGATCACTACCGGTTGGGATTCCGCTAGTAATCGACTCGACATCGAGTGTTTGCCTTGTCATTTGCCTAAGCTGCCTCCTCCCGGCCCAGAGCCTCCACAACGGCCGCATTTCTGTCCCTGATGGCCATCTGTAGGTTAAAATCGCGGATGGTCTTCGGTGATGCAGCCCACGCTCGCCGCACGAACCGACCGATGGCGTCGTCGGTGTCGTCAGCGTAATATGTGAAGGTCCCCGTGTGCCGTGAGATTGCCACTACCGCATGGGGCACGCTCTCGTGCAGCTTCATGTTTGCCTTGGTTTTGATTACGATTACCGACTCGTATGTTAGTCCTTGAGCTTCATGGATAGTAAGGATGCGTGACCCGGTGCCTGATCCATAACCCTGGTTTGTCAGGGTCTCCTTCGTAACGTTAAAAACGTTATGTGTGTACATAGAGGTATTTTTCGAATATATTTTTATATATAAGAAGATAGATATCACCACCATCAAGATACGCAAGATTGAATATCTCGGCCGCGTGCTTAGGCATGATACATATGAGTTGCTCCAATTAATAATGATGGGAAAAGTGGAGCGAAAACGCCGCGCGGGACGCCGGAAGAAAATCATGGCTCCGTAATACCCGGGAGTGGACCGGCATCAACTCTGTCGAGCAGCTTTTCCGGATGGCAATGGACAGACACGAATTCAAGAAGCTGACGCCCAACCTTCAGCATTGAAGAGCCACTTGAAGAAGATACATACTAGTAGCGCCCCGCGGTTTTACCCGCATAGTTGACATTCCAGCTGTTTTCCCGCGTTAAAAAATAGCCTATGTATATACTATTCGATATTTTGGTATCTACTTACTACCCATTCTATTAAAATTTGCCGTTTTGTAACGACGTTACCAAGTATCCTAATACTACATACTAATATTATAAATATAGTATGCAGTAGGTTTCGTATTATAACCTTTAGCTGGTGACAAGCGGTCTCACAGGCCGAGCGGTGTCAGTGAAACTTCATTTCACCCCCCTAAACGCGGACGCAACTAAACTTACTAGCTGTAAGTTTAGTTGCGTTCACGCAGCAGACAGTGACAGTTGCGTCGTATTATCCTATATTGGTAAATTACAACCACATAAAATTCGGCAGCGGTCTCTCAGACCGTACACGTCACCACTAACGTAACTTTTTAACGTAATTAAATAACCATACAATTTAAACTGTATACGGTCCGCAATTGGTATTATAGCAAGGAATGCAATTAAAAAAATGCCCAACGTGCCACTCCAAAACATCTTATACTCCAAATAAAATTGGTTGCCTGTAGAGTCGGTATACGGGCGAAAGTTTTACGTGACAACGACTTTGAGTGGTAAAATAATTTTACGGAAGGGACGCGTGCCTTTCACTTTTTATGTCTGTCTCTCTCGCTCTTAGGCGGGCTAACCATGCCCGAGTGGAAGGGACGCGTGCCTCTCACTCGCTCTCGTTGTGAGCGCATAACGTAAGCGGAGCGTAACGCAGTTTCTTGAAGTGTCACCCGGCAAACCAATTTATAAGACATTGTCACGTCAATAACACGGAAAAACAATATAGCAAATATTGTTTTTCCGTGTTTTTACGGTAATAACTAAAAATGAGTAATTCTGCACCTCCAAAAAAGAAGCGTAGGGAGTTTTGGCTAGAACCGCGGTATTATCACACATGCAGCGCAGAATTTATAGGTAATACTCACATTCCACGCGATATACGCGTCAACTTAGCACCTCTTTTAGATTCTGATTTGCCACCTGAACCACAAAACTTAGAGGATAGGCCGAAAACCTGTGCCAGTTGTCTTCCTCAATTCAATCACAAATCAAATTACCAATTTAATACATGTAAAAAACATGTGTGCTTGCAATGTGCCAAACAATTATGCCCCGACTGTCAATAAAAATAACCAAAGTTTGACCAATGCTAGTTTTTTTAAATGATGGTACCTGTGATTAAAATAATATTTTTTTGGTTGATTAGAGTATCGTAACTATAAGGAAAAAAGTACTTTTGTTATAATTATAGCATTCTAATATTTTTTTTTGTGTGATTATTGATCTCATCTTTAGATTTTTGATTTTGGTTCCTACTTCCATTATTCATAGCATGTTAATAAATAAAAATGACACTCAGAGTCTATAGGGTGGTTTTATTTTATCCTTTTATACATTAATCAACTGTTTTTAAAAACTGAGGTAAGCTAGCATAAATAGTTTCGATGCTATAGACTATTTAACAGCAGCGGCTTCTCAGACCGCGCGTCACCAGTTACGTTACACACAAACCATGTCACCAGTCAAAGGTTAAATAGAAGTTTGGTGGAAAATACACACACAACCAGGCGCGGTCCCAGCCTCGAATTTAGGAGGGGGTCACCAGTACGCAGCCTCAGGTTTTGGGGGAGGTAACAAGTAGAAATACAATAAATCGAGCAAAAAATACTTTACTAGTAGCCCCCCAAGATTTTACCCGCATAGTTCCCGTTATAGTTGTTTTCCCGCGTTAAAAAATAAGTTTCTTAGATTTTTTATTTAACGTATACGATTTTGGGGGGGGGTCATGTCCCCCCTGTGACCCCCCCCCCCTCTCGGACCGCGCATGCACACAACGCCATCTGACCGCAAACTACAGCTGCGCTGGCGGGCAAGGGCGGGTCCAGCTTTCGCTCCTGGCTCCAGGCTCACGTGCCTCCCGGGGGGTCACGAGGGTCAAATACTCGTGGCCATGTCGTTGCAACGTGATGCCGCACCCAGTTATCGTTCAAAACCGCTATGGAGAATAACTAAAAAACTATTAGAATAAATACTTTCAGAAGCCGCTATTACCAGCAATAGCAATCAATAGTTTCGTGATTGCCAGAACGCGTAACGACCCATAGCTACAGTGGTCGTCTGCAGACTGTAGATGATGATGATATCTTAGACTAAATTACAAACGCCTCATGTTTGTAATGTCTTATTACTTATTATCACTAAATTACAACACTCCAGCGTACTCTGCTCGAGAGCTGAAGCACAAAAATCCATGGTCGGATACGCCGACATGCGTAATACTTTCAGACAGAAACCTAACATGGGTGTCTCGAAATCGCCGCATACTTCAATACCGAGAGTTAGAGACGTACAGCGCCATCTAGTTTCGCCAAACAGAATTATAGGAAAAAGGCTAAACAAATCCTTATACAACTGTGCTCCTCGGTTTGAAACCACTGTCCTTTTTTACTTTACCGGGATAAAAGTATCCTAAGCCCCGTACAATACAAGGTTTTATATTCAAGAGGTATGTAATCTGTGATATTCAATGACGCAATCTTAGGACACATGCTGTCATGTGTCATGTCAAAGCACGAAACGTACGAAAACTCTCAAAATGGAATATTTTTTCCCGATTTTGTTACATTCTTGATTCATGTTCCGCTTCTATTAATAGTAGCGTTATTTTCTATAGCCTTCCTCGATAAATGGACTATCCAATAGAAAAAGAATCTTTCAATCCGGACCAGTACTTCCCGAGATCCTAGCGTTCAAACAAACAAACAAACTCTTCAGCTTTATAATATTAGTATAGATTCACGGTATCACGGCTTAGTGAACAAATTTATATGCTGAATAGTTATATAGTTATATTAGTATTAATACTTAATAATATTTTAATATACTAGCGGCCCCTCCCGGCTTCGCTGGGATAGTAACCAAAATATCACGTGCAGTGCCATCAACCGGGCTGATTTGTGAAGGTTTAGAACCTTCCAGGGCCCTGCAAAACTCAAGCGTATACAAAAAAAAATCATTCAAAAATTCAATCAAAAACAAAAAAAAATTGACCAAAAATTAAAAAATATTTTAAGGGGGTGAACAACCCTTATCACTTAGGGGTGTGAAAAATAGATGTTGGCCGATTCTCAGACCTACTCAATGTGCTCACAAAATTTCATGAGAATCGGTCGAGCCGTTTTGGAGGAGTTCGATTACGCACCCCGTGACAGAAGAATAATTAATTGAAGAATTATATTATAGTCCGTTCCACGGAGAGGTGTAGAAAATGTAAACAAAGGTGCTACCATAACATGAAAAATCGTTTAAACTTAGTATTTTTCTAAAAATATTTTAAAACATTTTTCACAAATATGATACGACTTTACTGTGATCTTAAATACAACATACTTGGATTTGTATTGATCAAATAATTATTTATTAACTTATCTTGAAAGTTACAAATAGTAAAAGTAGAATGTGGTAGATACGGCTTTAAACAGTGTCAATTTGATCTATGTTTCTCAAACTGCGAATCCCATCAAAACAAATGTGAAGTAAAAGACAAGTTCAATATTATTATATTAAAACCAGCCAAGTCAGACTGCTTTTAATAATCATCATAAATAATAATAAACAATTTTCGTACAAAAAATTAAACCGACTTCAAAACCACAAATAGGCACTCAAAAGCGAAAAATAAACTAAAATCATTATTATAAGCGCTACTCACTCATCTATTTGAAGTCGGTGCCAGCTAAATCTAACAGGTATAGGATAGATACTACTTACCTGTGCCTACATAGCATCAATCTACTAACTTTTTGACCTGACTGGCACCGACTTCAAATAGATGAGTGAGTAGCGCTTATAATAATGATTTTAGTTTATTTTCGCTTTTGAGTGCCTATTTGTGGTTTTGAAGTCGGTTTAATTTTTTGTACGAAAATTGTTTATTTTACTCTTTTTAGTGTACAAGAACAAAATTAAAAATTTTGATTAAACCCCGACTACCTTGGATTTGTTATCTGTACAACATTCTACTAGTCAAGCCCTTTCATTTGATACCCATATAAAGGGAGTTGTGACAAAACAAATGTATTTCGGCATTTTGTGGAAGCGGCCATCTTGGATTTGAATTTTTTCATAGTGAAAAGTATTCTACTAGTCAAGCTCTTTCGTTTGATACCCAAATTGAGGTAGTAATGAAAATATAATATAATTCGCCATTTTGTCGTGGTGGCCATTTTGGATTTGAAATTTGTTATAGTACATAGTACTCTACTAGTCAAGCCCTTTCATTTGATACCCAAATTGAGGTAGGTTGTGAAAATATTTTGTCCGCCATTTTGTGGAGGCGGCCATCTTGAATCGACATTAACCAGACATAGCTAAGAACATCTGCTATGGTATTAACCTTGAAATAAAAGAAACCGCATCGAAATCGGCCCATTTGTTTGAGTTCTACTACGGTGCCACAGCAGACAGACAGACACACAGACAGACATCGACGTCACTTATAACACCCCTTTTTTGGTCGGGGTTAAAACAAGTTTTACTAAAGCATTTACACAATTTTGTATTGACAGGGTCGAGATTCATAACTTTTGTGAAATCTACAACGTCATCCAGATACGCAATTTTTCAGTTTTTGGTTCATATTTCAAAAACTACTAGACCGATTTCAAAAAGATTTATATGGGACCATTCGGAAAGCATACCCATCCGAACACAAAAAGAAATTTTAAAATCGGTTCAGAGGTTCTCGAGAAATCAGGTAACATACATAAAAAAAAAAAAAAAAAAAAAAAAACATAGGGGTCGAATTGATAACCTCCTCCTTTTTTTGGAAGTCGGTTAAAAACAAATCATATTTTAAGTATTTAAAACTAGTCTATGTTATTATAAATAGATTTTAGAACTGACCATTTAAGACCATTTAGATCGTCGTTGTCGTCTATTCTTTAGTCGTTGAAGTCAACAAACAAGGCATATAATATCATAATACTGAACTTTGATCTCACTTCACTTAAGTATACGCATGTTTCTGATGAGATACCATTACTTTTTGCACGTAAATTATAAGACGTTTACCTAATGAACCACTAAATAATGTCTATTTGTTCGCAAGAAAATCTACTTATACTTTTTATAAGTGCAAAAGTTTGGATGTACGTTGCTCAATCAAGTTGGAACAGCTAAACGGCTCAGGTTTAAACGCGGAACACGGTTAGATTATGATCTAGAACGCATAGGTATAAGTTTATTTTTTATGGAGGGAAAATTACGGACAAGGGATCTAAGCGGGTAAATTTGCGGGACGCTGCTCACATAAGCAACCCGCTAAAAGTTCCTCGCTGGGGCTATAATTCTTCCGTGTTAGTGGTAGATGACAAAGCTCTCTGACCTCGAAAATTTTTAGGAACATGCTAGTTTGCTCTAGATGTTTTCCTTTACCGTTACCAGCATTACGCTCATGAATTCGAAAAGACAGATGTGCGCGTGAGATTAGAACCAGGCACTGCATCTACCTATTGGCGTGACAAGACCATCCGAGCCGAGCAATAACTTAATGATAAAATAAAAAAATCTGGTTGCCTGTAAAGTCGGTTTTACGGGCGAAGATTTTACGTGACAACGTCTTTTTCTCGGTAGAATATTTATTGATATGAATATAATTAAATTGCACAATAGGAACAAGGAATTGAATGAAAATAAGAATTGCACAAATTTTAACTATAGAAATATATGTTGTTTACTAAAACATTGTACATGTAAACTTAAACTTAACTAATTCCTATTTGAGTGATTTTGTTGAGGATAGGACGATGATAGGAGAAATATGAAATGAAAGGAAGTGTTTCTGCTGTAATGTGTCTTGCGAAAGTCAAGTCGATAGTTGTTCCTTTTAACGTAGTTGACTTAGAAACGTTTGATACGCAATCAAGATTATACGTATTTTTCATGAAATTAAGAAATTAATCAATCAATCATAGTTTACGATAATGAAATATCAGTGTACAATTATTTACCTTTATTGTTGTAGTTGTTGTAAATGACGAATCTAAGCACTCCACATTTTCACTACAGACACAGCTGACGATACTTTAACCACACGTGTGAACTTGTATTATGACGCTTTCTTGTTTTTCCAACGCCAAGAACGTTCGAGAAAGACAAAGACAGAGACACAAGCATGCGCCGATTCAATGCGCCTAATTCTCTAGTGCTGCGCGCGCGGCAGACCGATCATAGTTGAGTGGGAGAGAGACGCAAGGCATTCGGCGGGCCTCTCTCTCGTTCGGTGACTCATCGTAACGTTACCGAGCGTTACACTTTTTCATAAGTGACTCCCAGCCGCAACCTAATTTAAGACGTTGTCACGTCAATAAATGTAAAAAACAACTTGAAGTAAAAACAAAACGCTCATTAACAAATTTGTTAGGATGTAAAAATCTTATATTAGGATATATGAAAACACTACCCAGTATTCGATACGTTTTAAAATTAATTGCAACAGCATCTAACGCAGTAGACATTAATTGCATTTTTGAATTAATTACACCTACCACTCTTATTAAAAAAATATCCAATGGGGCACTTAATATTAAAACTATTTGAATCTTCTCAGAATGAGTAGGAATAGTGCCACCAATATCTTTTGTGTGCCACCATTTGTTTTGTCATTTTACTTCCCTTATTTGTTTGTTACGGAATCAAGTATAAGGGCCACGTTAGCTATATACTCAGACTGGATTGCATTTTTTTAGTTCAAATATAAAACGTAGATCAATGATTATAGCAAGGAATAGTATATAGGTTACCACTTATATAGGTACACCACATTTTATTAAGACAAAATAATAGCAATGGCAGTTACACAGGTAGTAAGAACTACACTAGTGATGTGCTGGATTGTGAAAAAAGTACATCCACGGATACGGATCTGAACGTGGATATAAATACGAGTTTTTTTTTTTTTTTTTTTTTTAACTTTTATAGGTTTACACTTGACCGCCATCTCGCCTGATGTTAAACGATGATGCGGTCTACGATGAAGCGTGTTTACCTAGAAGAAACCGATTCACTCTCGATTTGAAGACACAAAGATTGTAACTATCGGGAAAAACCCTCTCAGGCAACGTATTCCACAGCCTAGACGTTCTTATCACAAAAGTAGAGTCAAATCTCTTTGTTCGAGTCTTTGGAACATCAACCATGAAACGATGTCGCTTTTTCGAGCTACGAGCATTCCGATAGAAAAAAGGGCAAGGTGGTATTAGATCGTACAAATCAGTCGCACACTCTCCGAAGTGTATCCGATAAAAAACCGATAAGCTAGCAATTTTCCGGCGATGTTCGAGACTTTGCAGTCTCTTTCGCACGAGAATGTCATTGCCTATGAGCCTTTTGGCACGTCTCTCGATCGATTCCAGAGCTTCCAGCTGATACTTAGCCGATCCATCCCAAAGGTGCGAGCAGTACTCCATACAGGAGCGAATCTGTGCTTGGTATAACGTGAGCAACTGTTCAGATTTGAAGTACCTTCGCACCTTTGAGAGGACACCTAGTTTTTTGGCAGCTAATTTAGCCTTAGATTCGATATACGAGCCAAAGTTGAGAGTCGATGACAAAGTAACACCCAACAGCTCGAGATGGTCGGATACCGGCACAGATACACCGCGAAAAATAGGAGTCTGTTGAAAGGACTCCTTTCGCGGAGAACAGACACGCCTGCGTCTTTCCCTCGTTAAACCTGACCAAATTGGCATCGCCCCATTTAGAGACTGCCTCAAGGGTCAAGTTTAAACGCTCGATCAAACTCTCTCTCAGTACCTGAGTTTGTTGCCTATTGGCTCTCGCGCTCGATATGTAGCTCTCTACAACGGTGCTATCATCTGCGTACCCAAAGATACCGGGCTTCAACAGATCGTTGATATGTAGCAGAAAGAGTGTCGCAGAGAGCACCGACCCTTGAGGGACTCCGGCATTAATAGCTATTTGATCCGACGAGCAGCCATCAATGACCACTCGTATGGATCGATCCCTCAAAAGTCTGATATCCACGTTATAAAACCTGGAGACAAACCATAAGCTGAAAGCTTGCTTAAAAGGCCATCGTGCCAAACCCTGTCGAAAGCCTTCGAGATATCCAGGAGACTGCAAGTGCTTCCCGTGTTTCTCGATAGCTTCACTCCAGATGTGAGTGACGTACGCTAGAATATCCCCGGTGGACCGGTTTCGGCGAAACCCGTATTGCCGGTCACTGAGGAGATCGTTCGATTCTAGGTACGCCAGGAGCCTGTGGTTTAAGACACGTTCCATAGTCTTGCAGAGTATGGACGTGACCGAGATTGGCCTGTAGTTGGCAGGGTCAGCACGACTACCTTTCTTGGGTACTGGTTGCACGTTGGCAAGCTTCCAAGACTTCGGTACTTGCCCAGTTTCGAGAGAGAGTCTATACAGGCGCGTCAGTATTGGAGACAACTCAGGCGCACAAGCCTTCAACACTACTGCAGGAATACCATCTGGGCCACTAGCCTTATTCACGTCCAGATTGCGTAGCACTTTGCGAACCTCCATTTGGCGAATATGTATTTCTGACATAGAAGTCGGACAGCCAGGTGAAGTAGGAGGTGTCGCGCTACCAGCATCTAGACGCGAAGATTCCGCAAACTGAGATGCAAACAAGTTTGCCTTCTCCATTGCGGTGTGAGCCAGTGTCCCATCAGGTTTCAGCATTGGAGGCAGTGAGGGCGGCAGAAGTTCGATTCGACCGATTTAGCTAGGGACCAAAACGCTTTGCTGCCCGCAGGGTACGAAGCTAGTTTGTTCCCTATTCGACTAATATGGTCAAAACGAGCCCTCTGAAGAACCTTTTTGCATGCCTTAGCAGCCTTGTTGAACGCTTTTTTCTTCTGGTGTATATCCTTTGCCCTTCGCTGTCGAGCATCAACCCAAGCAAGGTAGGTCTCATGTTTAAATGCTTCAGCACTTTTACATTGAGGACCAAACCAAGGGCGAGCTTTGCTGGATAATGTGACGTCAGAGTATGGAATGAAATATTCCATAGCCGTTCGTATTACATTAGTCACAGCATCCGCGCAGACTGAGGGATTACCAGAAGTGAAGCACAATGGCTGCCACGACGAGTATCTAAAGCTGCGCTGCGTAGGCTCATATCAGATTTGGCTGGGCAGGGAGAGAAAAACGAGTAGTGAAGGTGAGTGTTGATGTACGTCAGAAAGGGGCCCCTTAAACCTACGCCCGAGTCACAAGTCTCGGGAGCTACTCGGGTTTTCTCTGTCTGCCACACGATGGACCCGGCACCCGCACGGTGAATCCATGGAATGCTAAGAAGATCATCTCATATATATATATATATATATATATATATATAGCTCATTAAATTTAAGTTTACTAAAAAGTCAGTCATTTCACATACATGATGAAAAATGAATTTAAGTGCTACATAACAAAACAAAGCTGTACTTAATAATTAATATTAATAAAAACTGTTTATATGTTACTATTGTGTTCCATGAACCAACCACCCATGTTATTTTTGTATTAATGTTTTAAACTTATGCGCACCACATATTTAATATAAACGTATAATTATAAAATAATAGAAATAAGACAAAAGGTTGGAAACGGACTTATTGGAATATATTTAACCTTGTTTAACCTCGTCGCGAAAATCTAAAAGGGCAAACAGAGACGCTTACAACGAACTATCTTCTAAAACAAAGGTTGAGAAATACTGGTCTGTCACATTGAGAGTGACAATGATTTTTTTACATTTTCTACACCTCTCCGCGGAACGGACTATAGATTTATCTTATTTAACGCTTCAGCAAATCATGCGAAGCTGAAGCCCAAAAACTATGAAACTTAAGTCGGATCTACCAACGTGAGTTATTCCCAACGCACTAACTCTACCTCCGGCGGTGTCTCGAAATCACCGCACACTTCTATACCGCGAGTTAGCGACGTACAGCGCCATCTAGCGGTGGACAATGGAACTAAGAAGAGAACTTACAATCGCGTATTAAAAAACTCTGCATTTCGGTGTAGATACTAACTTTGTCGTGATAAAAATTAGCCTATCGTTATTCGTTAATAATAAAAAAAAAATGGCCGCCATTTTGAGGGGGGTGGGGTAGGTCAGGGTAATCGGGTGGTTTTATTGATAAAAATAGCTGAAAAATGCCCCCCTCAAATATCGGTAATCCATCAAGAAACACACTGTATAGGTAATCAATAATACATGACATTGTATAGCTTAGAATTGACATGACATGACATTTGGAATATGAATAATTTTAAAAATTCAATTTATTTATGGATAATTTTTAGCGTTAATTTTGCTTTCTTTTATTATTATTTTTCATTATTAATATTGTAAAAGGGACGAGGAATGATTCTGATAGCAATTATTATTAACATAATTTTGTATGGTTCTAGCTATTGACAGTTGATTTTTTATATCATGTAAGAATAATATCACTATCTTAAAATAATCAATTAAAATGTTCATTGTACAAGTACCAAGCTAGACCAGGGTCTAGTTTAACTCTCATTAGTGTAAGTCGTTGTCTATAACGGTGCTGATTGATGTAAATAAATAAATCGCCTATACGTTAATCCAGATATACTGACTTAACATTTAATTTAATTTGACACAGTCACAGTCGGTCATAGGAACTGCCGATAGAAGTGAAAACTTACAACTGAGAATTTGATAGTTTGGAAACTACACGGGCGAAACCGGAGGCCGCTGCTAGTTTGGAATAAATCTTAAAAGCATTGAAAAGTCTTCTAGGCATGGTCATCTAGAAAGAGACGATCTTCTTAGCATTCCATGGATTCACCGTGCGGGTGCCGGGTCCATCGTGTGGCAGAGAGAGAAGAAAACCCGAGTAGACCCCGAGACTTGTGACTCGGGCGTAGGTTTAAGGGGCCCCTTTCTGACGTACATCAACACTCACCTTCACTACTCGTGTTTATCTCCCTGCCCAGCCAAATCTGATATGAGCCTACTAGTGCAGCTTTAGATACTCGTTCTAGTATAGAACTTACTGCACTTCTGGATAAGCCAAGGTCTTTCAGCAGGTTATAGAGAGATTTTGCTGGTATACCTCTCGCTCCCACTTCTACAGCGTATAAACTAACTACATAGCCGTTTTTTTTGTTAATTCGTTTAGGAGGTCGTAATACTTATTTTGTCGCGTCGCGTGGTCTTTAGGTATATCAGTTTCCCACGGTACGGTAAGTTCTACAAGGACTATGCGTTTCGTAACCCCTATTAGGTCCCGAGTTCACCCGAACATTTGTTTAATTTACGAGAGTGACAATGAGCTTCAATATATTTCAAAGTAGGATACGAGGCTAAAGACAGGATTATTAGATTTATTAGCCCCCGGCCCCGGGCCTGAACACCTCTAAATCCGGCCCTGCAGAGACGGTCTAGTAGTGAGGGTATAGTTACGTTGGCGATCCACTCCTGCTTCAGCTTGGCTCTCTGCTTCATCTCGTTGAGTCGCGCCTGGCGGATCGCCTCCAGGTCCCCGTTGTCCAGGGCGTCCAGCCTGGAACACCAAGACGAGGCCTGAGTGGGTATTCCCCGGTGGTTACAATAACTCTTTATTAAGAGCCTACAATACAGGAAAATAAAATAAAATTAATATCAATACAATCTTGGTGTCTTAATATCGAGAGTGAATCTGTTTCTTCTATGTAAAAACACTTCATAGTTTTTTTTTTACAAAGAGTGATGAGATGACCAACACATGTGACTGATGGTAAGCAACGTACCTACCACATAACAGCACAGTGACACGCAGCTATTGGACCATGAAGAGTCCAAATCATTACCTAGCACTGCACTGCGCTCATCACCCAGAGATGTAAGATGTTATATCTGTAAGCCCTGTAATATAAACGCTCCGTTAAGTTAGCAGCAGCCGTAACTTACCAGCATGGACGTATAAAAAAGTCGGACGTAGTCTTGCTAGAACAAAAACTGTATCACTAGAGTCGGCCACATTGGCACGTGTGCGTTATCAGGTTGTCACTGATGGGCTGACACGCACACATACACACAAGTAGCGCGTGTGATGTGTGCGTGTCAGCCTGTATGCGACAGCGCACACGTGCATATTATGTGGCCGACTCGATGGACACATTTTTGTTTTAGCGAGACTACGTCCGATTTTGTATACTTCCATGCTTACCAGACTATACAGATCTTACAAGAACAGTCGTAAATTCCCAGACTTGGAATTCCATTGGCTCAGGGGGGGGGGAGCATGCAGCATACTATCGACCAAAACCCCGGGCTGTTTCAGCCCTGAGCAAATATACCGGAGCTGCGGACTCACTTACACCACAACAACCGTACCTTAATGTTAACTATGCCAGCACAGTATAAGTAAATAAGCAAACAATTACCGATCAATCTCAGCATCGAGCTGCTTCTCCATGGTCTGGGCCACATGCTGCAACACCTGGTCCATGGCTGCCATTGCTGGAACGTTTAGCAAACATCTGTATTAATTGTGTGGTGAATGTGGAAATATTTTTAGTGTGAAAAATGTGGATGCTTCTTTTTAATACCTACTTAATCTATATCTGGAAAATCATTAATGGAAAAACTTGGAGGAGGCCATGTTGAAAGACAAACTGGGGTGTAAATTATAAAAATTGAATAAATTTATGAATACTTGTAAAAAACAAAAACTAACTTCAATTTAAAATTTAATTCAGGCATACCACCAGATTCACAGAATCACTTAAGTCATTGAGGTAATGAAAGTAATTTTGTTTGTTTGTTTAGTTTTTCATATTTATAAAATCGCTACGCCAATTTTGATAAAATGAATCTATATAAAAAAATAACCATGATTATCAATTTACAATTGGTGGCAATATCAAGTAAAAAAAAATATACAACTGAATTGATAACCTCCTCTTTTTTTGGAAATCTATTAAAAATGTAATCAATACTCTAGAAATAAATCTATCTTTATCTGTTTATGTATCTACCAGACACTAGGGTCCATGCTCTTTGCTCTTTGATAGAATTTATATTTAATATATATGAACAACATTAACATTTTGAAGGAAACCTTAGAACTCCAAGAACTTTAAAGTGTTTTGGCTGACTATCATGCAGAGTAAAATATCCAGGGTGCTTCTGTAGTTCATTTAAAACAAAGTGGCACATTTTGGTCAACTTACAATTATTTACTGTACACACCATTAAATGCAATACACAAGGTAAACAATAAGGCTGGTGAAATAACTTATGGCCCCTGAAAGTGATTTCTTCCTTCGCAAGCCAACCTTGGACGCATCAAGCAACATAATTTGCCCAAAGCGGTAAAATTTTCGAGCAACACACTGATTCACCCGTTCACATTAGGTTCTAGCTTCCTCCAATAAGGATTCCGCTAGAACCTCACAGTACCAGCCCGTGTCAATAGCTTTTGTTACCGTTGATACCTTGATACCATTTAAATATCACGTAGGATAATAATCCTACAGGAACTATGTGTTATTTTTTGTTATAGACAAAAATTTGATTACTAGGTCAAGTTTGGGTTGGATGACCTCATATACGCACATGTACGAACAATCGATGATTTTACAAATAATTACCTGTTTAATCAAGAAAAAATGAAAGGTACTCAACAAAATACGGAGAAAATTACTCAGTTAAATAAGTTTTGTCGGGTATTGTAGGTTTTTTGGCTAAATTTCTTTTAAAATACAAACTTCACCAAACCAACGTTCGCACAAAAAACAAAAGAAGCAAGAAGCGGATTGTTTACATCTGTCATCTACTTCACAAATGACAGTGATGTTGACAGCTTGCGATAGATTTTTACGCTTTTTTATTGACTCTGTGAACTTGATATATTCAGCCGAAAAATATTTCATCGTAAATTAGAAGCCCACTAATTTTAATCCCTAACTTCCCCCTATTCCCTTATACCTTCCCCTACTAATGATGATAATATTTGGATCGGATGACTGGACATTCGTTATGAGTTGCTCAACTTGACGCCTCCTGAGGCGTGCCACCCGGGGCACGGGCCCCCGCTGCCCCCCCCTACTCGTGCTACTGGGGAAAGAGGCTGGGAGACTTGGGAAGGTTACTCAGATGATACTCTAATTGGCCAAGGAAAATTCCTGAGTCGTCTACGTCTATTACGAGCGTTCTGATTAGCAGATTGCTCGTTGGAAGGACAAGAGCCGCGATGTGGCCACCGGAATTGCTGAATAGCATAAGCAGTGTGTGTATGAGAAAGATCAGCTGTCTGGCTTCCATAGTCCTTGTATTATAGTTATTATAGGTAGTTTGAATTTAGACGGTGTTGTGTGTAAAATGTTCACCAACATGTATTAATTTCAGAGCAGAAATAATAACATTCAGCACTATGCCGTCATTTGTTCATTTATAAGCTGCAACTGTGTGCAGGATTACCTCTACTAACCCGTTATTCCGCAACGCCGCGCCGTACTAAACACATGCGACAAAGAGAAAACATCGACGGTTTAACTAGCCCCACAGTTGGACAACTTACAAGTGTGAATCTTATTATTTTATATCCTTCTTTCTACGTAGGTTCCCTCCCCTGGAGGTTCAAATGACCCATCAATTATGTACATGGGCTTGTAGTCCATTGAACATAGCAAATAAAGCGACACGATAGTGACAGGTGCGTCTGAAGGACTATAATCCATGACCAAGTATAAATAAAAAAAAGACAGTGACAGCAGCAGGTCTGTGTTTCTTTTTCGCTCTAGCAGGGTTGGCGGTCCACGTTCACAGGTTCACACGAACATTTCTGTCATTTCCGACCGTGAACCGTCACGATGAGCTTCGTCGTCGTTCACAGCCCACGAAAATTCTGTGTGGTGCGCCAAAAATAACTTTTCCCTTCAAAAAACGTAGCTCAAGTTAGTAGGGGGAACAAAACAACAGGGTCCAAAATATTCTTCCAAGAAAAAAAACACATTACAAATAGCTTATTTATTCATCACAACAATTTTATGCTAAAATAAAATTATGTACAACATGGATTTTACAATATCGTCTAAGATGTAAGGTAGGTACAGATTAATGTTTATTCAGGTGGGTAGCATACGACGGACGTTGTAGCAGCTTTTAACTGTAGGTGCAGTGGCACAAACTGATCTGTAGAACGGTCAAAAGCGGAACTAATGAGTTACGAGTATTAAAGGACACACAAGTTATCCGGTTTTGTTTTAAGTGACAACACTTTTCGATAGTGGCGCCGTCGTTACATTTTACAGATAAGTTGGTCGTACTGTATCAGGGCTTTGAGGGGATACAATGCCCTCAAAGGAGAAATCAAAAAATTAACATAAATATGTACTAAAAAAGTGCACGTAAAATACCAATTTCAGAAACCTTTATGAAAAATGATACGACTTCGAGTTAGCGTGTTCCCAAAAAAGAAGTGTCAATATAAGGCCCGATTACTCAAACGTGTGTGGACCAGCCACACTAAGTGTCGACCGCATTCAGCGGCCATATAAAAATGAGCAACCCGTTCATTATGCGCCACCATTTTGTGGTTGTTTTACTGCGTATCTATATTACAACTCAACTTTTTTATTTTTGAGAATTGCCAATTATTTTGTAACTGTTAGTGTACAGTCTACACACAAATTCACGTACAACAAACAGTCGTGTCCATTACATCACATACACATTTTTTCAATAAGTTATTTGTTTTTTTTTTGCTTTTGTTTTGCATTTCGCCTGGTGTTATGCGACGCGATGCGATGGAGCGTGCTTACCTAGGACCAGTGGCGGACTAACACAGGCGGAACGGGCGGCCCACCCTGAGCGTACCCGGGGCCTAAATGCGTCCACATATCCCTGATCAAATTATAAACAAGACTTTAAAAATGTCCAAATGTGAACTGAATAGTTTGTAAAAATACTTTTTTTTCTGTTTTTCATTCAGCTTTGCCGCCCCGGGCTTCGACGGGCTTAGTCCGCCACTGCCTAGAAGACTTTATCACAAAACTAGAGTCAGTTAGTAGGTTATATGGCCTGTTTACAACATCCGAGCTACACTGCCCTTGGTATTCAAAAATCAACTTTATTACCACCATAAAGCCATGGTTTCACATCGGACTGCATTCTGAGGTCACATTTTCGTATTACTTGTGTATAATGAGTAAAGACCAAGAATCTGGTATACAAGGTCAGGCAGAACGCACAAACTAACCCGAAGAAGTTGTACTCTATTTATAATTATGAATAAACTAGCTGTACCCTGCCACGCTTCACTGTGGCACATTGTGATGCAAAAATTAGATAGCCGCTTGATACACCGGCGTGTAATATAGTACCCAAGATGACGAAAACAAACAAACTTATATTTGCGTTTTGGGTTTTGGCGGGAAAACATTTTTTTTGTGTTTTTATTTGGATAGGTAAAACGATAAATTTGTGTTTAATGGCGTCTACTTAAACCGGTCTTTATTTTGATGTAACCCACATTCAAATTAAAGTTCATTTACATAGAAAAATCGTAAAATTAAAAAAAAACAAAAATCAAAATTTTTGGCGGGAAAATGGTCCCGACGTAAGGAAAAAATAAATAATTTATGCAATCGAATACAGTTTTTTTGGTGTTTCGAGTTTGTTATTTCGTATACAACACATTTAACCCATAAAACCCACTGTCTCCCCTTATAAATTATTAAAGTAATAGTTGTTAGACTACTTGAGAAATCGCGAATTTTTTTACTCAAGTGTCAAAAATGTTAGCTTACAATTTAAGTACATTAATTATAAATAAATGATACCGCTAGAAGCGTCTTGAAACGCTCTTGAGAGTAAATGGCTCAAACGGGTAAAAGTCAGGCGCCACTTCATATGCCGAAGCATAAACACCGCACTTATGTAACCTGACACCCGTTTTCCCGCCAAATTTGTAAACGCGAAAAACGGCCAGTGTATCAAGCGGATAAAAGCAATCCTTGATGCGGAGACTATAATTATATCATTCTAAAATTTCAGCTCGATCGGTGCAAAACTTTTTGAGGTTTTGAAGCGTACACAAACCAACATAACGTTTTTATACATAGAGATATTATTAGTGTCAATTTGAAAATCATGAAAAAAATATTCAAAAAGGAGGAGGTTATCAATTCGACCACCATATTTTTTTTATGATTTCTCAAGAACACCCGAACCGATTTCGATATATATATATTTTTTATTTGGATGGGTATGCTTCTCGTATGGTTTCATATATTTTTATTGGTTTCATATACATTTTATCAAACTCGGCCTGGTGGTTTATGAAATATGAACAAAAAACTATAATTTCCCCACAATTTTGTCTGGATGACAGTGTTGCAGTGTTATTTCACGAAAGCTATGAAAATTGATCCTGTCAACACGACATTGTGTAAATGGATTCATTAAAACTTGTATTTTTTTTGTTGACGTGTAAATTGTACATTTATGAATAAAGTGATTTGACTTTAAATTCATAATTATGACTAGAGTAGGTATTCTGTCTAAACATGTATGTGTACCTTAATTTCAAAACATATAACTAGTAAAAAATAAACTAAAACAATTTAAAATGCTTAGAAACCAATGAAATAAAAAGCAGCAAATCACATAACAAACGAGTCACAAAAAAAATTACTAAAAAAATCACTCGAGTTTTAAATGTCAAAATGTGACTTCAGAATAGACCCTTTTTAAAAAACAATACAGATTATAAACTACAAACCTTAGAAATACAAATATTTACAAAATACATTATATATCATACAAACTGTGGCATTAGTGGCCTGTAGTGTGGCCTGTCTGTAGACTAGTGTTTATTTAAGTGTTTTGACACGGCGAGCAAGCCTGCCGCCTGATGGTAAGCGCAATGCTTGATTAATACAGTGACAGTCAGTTCCTAGACATTGATGTATGGATATAGTTTTTAAACGTCTACGATTTGATATCATATTGAAAAAAAAAAATGTCAGTCATAGGAACGACCGATAGAAGTGAAGACTTATAACTCAGAATTCGATAGCTCACTATGGAAACTACGCGGGTGAAATCGGTGGGCGTGGCCTCCACCATGGCCATCTAGATCATCTGACTTTACCCGAAGATTTCTTTCATTTACGAACGTGTCGCTTGTGCTCAATTCACAGCCCACGGAAAATCTGTATGTGGTACGTCAAAAGAACCTTTCACTTCAAAAAACATTTTTCTGACTACCCGCAATCTTCGCGCGACCATGGTTGTGACTCGGCCGAAACGTCGAAGTAATATATTTATATAATTAGTTGTTTAATATTTATATAATTGGTTGTTATAAAGTCGGTGTACAGAAGATAATATTATGTGAGAACGTCATACGAAAATATGAAAGAGTTTATCATATTTTAGTAGATATAAGAGTTTTATCACCACCACTGGCTCTATTGGTGATGGAAAACATCGTGAGGAGACTGGCGTGTTCCAAAAAAATACATCTTTCAAGTATTTCGAGCAAATGTAGACAGTTGTCTTTTCAAATATTGTGGTTGGTTCTGGTTTTTTTTTTTTAACTTTTATAGGTTGACCGCCATCTCGCCTTATGTTAAGCGACGATGCGGTCTACGATGGAGCGTGTTTACCTAGAAGAAACCGATTCACTCTTGATTTGAAGACACAAAGATTGTAACCATCGGGGAAAACCCACTCAGGCAACGTATTCCACAGCCTAGACGTTCTTATCAGAAAAGTAGAGTCAAATCTCTTCGTTCGTGTCTTTGGAACATCAACCATGAAACGATGTCGCTTTTATGAGCTACGAGCATTTTTTGTAGTCCTAGCAGAGTTTTCTACGAAACGCAAAATAAATAATAAGTCAAAAGAAGGGTGTCGTGTGCAACAGAATTAACTATAACAGTAGAATATCTCTCAAGCTATGTATGGCACTGAAATAGGAGTTTTACTACGAAAACTAACATGGTAGCTACAGAATTTTAAAAAAACCGTTTAATTTTCGTGTGATAAGTTAGTCTTGACAGAGTTAAGTTTCGGCCGCATTGGGCGGTCTATTTTCAAGAACATAAAGCACGCATACGATCGCTACTTGTTTAGCACTGACAGTGTCAAACTTAAATCGAACTAGACTCAGCATATTACAATTGAATACATCAAGAATTATGAACAATACAAATATAAGTTTGTCTCGAAAATAATGTCCTATATCACCCGTACAATTCGCATTACACCAAGCCATATTCTCACAATCATCCCCAACACAACGTCAAACACAAAACTTCATAACTTTAAAATCACGTATTCGTTGGCACAGCCTTGTAGATCCGCAGCCGGGACTCAGAGAGAGAAGCCACTATGGTAGTTCCGTTCACTTCCACACACTTGACGTCTAGCGCGGGCTCTGCAGCGGGCAGGGACATGGTCCTGGACCCGTCCAGCCCGTGGAGGTACAACGCTGCGTCGGACTCAGAATGGGCCGCGACCCAGGACGCCCCGGGCACTTTCACCCAGCAAGGACGAGACATCAAAGACGATCTCGTCGACCCATTAAACGTATCTTCAACATCGAACAACACTTCCCTCACATCACCGTTCAAACTGCTCCCTTTTAGCTTGCAGAGGGTAAGTTTTGACCGTTCCAATCCGTTGGCACTCGGTCGAGTCGATATCAATGCTCGGTGAGCTTCAATGTCATAGCATAAAGAGGTGAAGGATCCTTCGATGGGTAAAGAACGTGGTTCCCAAGGCCTGTTATTTCCTACCCAGAGCCAGCAGGAGTTTAACTGACAGGAGAGCAACCCAAACTCCGTAGAGCAGAGAGACACTACGGGGGATAAGTCTCCAGGGGCTGTCAGCGTTTGTATGTAATTGCTTGGATTGCGAACGTCATACTGCATGATCACCCCTCCCACACCCCCTACATAAAACTCATTGCTTCTCAAGTAATCCCACGAACAAGACCACAGAGGCATGCTTGTGTTGACGGTCACCGATGGGATCCCTCTTTCAACGATTCGAGCTGAACTGTCCAAAGCAACACTTAGCAGCAAGTCTCTGGGTTGAGAGTATGTTATATCTCTGATTGGTTTCGGGTGTAAGTGGACAAACTGTCCAAGTTTGTAGTCCAAACAACTGATTTTCCTGATACCATAACCGGGGGAACAGATAATTCCCACTTTTCTGCGATACATACAGCTCGTAAGTCCTGTAGTTATATGTCAACACTCGACATCCTCCATCTTTGCAGACGACCAAATTCTTCTCCAGCGCAAACCTCCAAGACTTTCTCACGGGCTGTTCTTTCTCCGTCTGAGACTTCATCAGAGACCTCAGAACTTCCAGTTGCATGGAGACAGCCTTGTGTGATATTTTAGATTTCTGCAGTTCCAATTCCGTCCTACTCTTCTCAGCTTGGAGCTGTTCTATCTGCTTCTGGAAGGAGGTGATTTGGGAGGTGTCTGCAGCGACTAGTTTCCGAGCGAATATGTACCTTATGTCTCGTGTGTTGGCTTTGGTTTTGCATGTGGGGCAGCAGCGGTTCTTGACTTGCTGGGCTTTGAGCCAGCGTTGGATGCAGTGGTCTCCGAAGAGATGGCCGCACTTGAGGGCCACAAGGCGGTGTTGGCCGGAGTTCCCCCAGGTGTCGAGGCAGATGGGGCAGGTCTCGCCGTCGGTGTCGTCCACGGCGGCTCCGGGGGGAGAACACACTCGCCGCAGCTTAGCGGGGGGTTCCTCACAACCCCCGGAGTCAGGACTCATAGCAGAACTCGAATCCTGGAATACACAACAAGAAGAAAATTAAAATGTTGATTTACCCCGACTACCTTGATTTGAAATTTGTACAGTATTCTACTAGTCAAGCCCTTTCATTTGATACCCGTATTTAGGGAGATTGTGAAAAATATTTTATCCGCCATTTTGTAGAGGCAGCCATTTTAAATCGATATTAACCAAACATAGCTAAGCTCCACGATAAAATTAAAAAAATTCACATTGAAAATCGTCCATCCGTTTGAGAGCTACGGTGCTACAGACAGACAGACATCGACGTCAAACTAAAAACCAAAATAGGGGTGTTAACCTTTAATTTTTTAGTCGAGGGTTAAAAACATACATCATCAGCATCAATTTTGTTTATATAATACAATAGAACACTCTTGATTCAATGCCATAAAGCATCGAATATAAATTTACAAAATATAAAATACTAGGCTACTAACCATTTTAATTCTTATAATAATTATTATTATCGTATAGAGTGACTAGGAGTCAATGTGAGTAGGCCATCGGCCGGTTCGTGCGGCGAGCGGTGGCTGCATCACCGAAGACCATCCGAGATTTCAACCTACAGATGGCCATCAGGGACAGAAATGCAGCCGTTGTAGAGGCTCTGGGCCTTGGAGGAGGCAGTTTAGGCAAATGGCAAAAGGCAATTAATTAGGCAAACATTACTATAGTCGATTACTAGCGGAATCCCAACCGGTAGTTTTTTGTATTTGTAGTGATCGGCTCTACAGACGAGCACTAGAATTAGATATCAAATGTACCCAACTCCCTCCTATTTTCCTCTTCTGCTCCTTATCCAAGAAATGTGTAAAAAAAAGGTAATTGTAATGACAAAGATCACGGACTCTGGAGTCTGTGGAGTGGCTAATTTAAATAAAAAAAATGTGAGTAGGGTAGATATTTGCATACCTCAGTGTGTAGGTAGGGCTGCGAACTAGGCCCGGCCTCCTCTGTGGACGCGGACGACGTGCGCGTGTCTTCAGAGTCGACCCCCGCACGGCTCGCTGCAACCAACATAGTTCTGTCAGCATAAATAGCCCACTAGACCCGGCTTACTACTGGCCTCGTGGCTTAGTGGTCACTCTGCCTGCGAAGCCGAGTGTCGTGGTTCGATTCTCACCCAGTGCAAATATTTGTGTGATAAATACAAATATTTCTACTGTATCTGGGTCTTTCTTTGTATCATAAGTATGTATTTGAAGCTATATATAAGTACTAGCGACCCGCCCCGGCTTCGCCCGGGTGCAATGCTGATACTAAATATAAGTACCTACTAATAACAAAAAAAATCCGTTTTTTTTGTATTTATATTGTTTTTATATAAAAAAAATCCGATTTTTTTTTAACCTTTATGGACCGGACGTTTCGTTTTATGTAGTCATAAAGTCACAGTTTTTTGTGATGGACACATTTTTGGCGCGACGGACGCACGCAATGTGTTGATTGATGGAACGAAACGTGCTTCACACCAAAGATGGCGACAGCGGTTTGTTTGTCAGTGCCATCAGAATTTAACGAAATTCTCCATAATCCGAATTTTGTGGACATAATTATGATAGATCAAAATCAATACTTTTTTATGTTTTGTTATTCATATAAGATTTCGATCAAGTCTACCGTACCCCTTGACGAAATTATTAATGTAGATTTACGTGGACGACATATCCTTAATACTTAACTGTGGGCCTCATAACGAAGCGCAAAGTCACATAGCGAGCTATGGAGAGAGCCATGCTCGGAGTCTCTTTGCGCGACAGAATCCGTAATGAGGATATTCGCAAAAGAACAAAAGTGGCCGACATAGCTCAAAGAGTAAGCAAGCTGAAGTGGCAAGGGGCAGGCCACATCGCTCGCAGAACTGTCAACCGATGGAAAATTAAAATGTTTATTAGCACATAAAAACTTAAGTTACTTACAATCACCAACTTAATTAATTAAACATGTAGGGTACAAACAATAAAATGGGGAAATAAGATGGGAAAGAAAGGTTCTCGAGTGGCGATCACGAATCGGAAGACGCAGTGTTGGACGGCCTCCCACTAGATGGACAGATGACCTCACAAAGGTCGCTGGAAACTAGGGGGGACGCCTATGTTCAGCAGTGGACGTCTTGCGGGTCATGATGAGCATAACAAACATACCTTCAGATGTAGCCTGGTCGTGGATGGCCCACGGTGCAATCGTGAGCACACTACTAGTGGCCAGGTTCGGGGAGCTCTCCTCGTCACCAGGCCTGGGAGGTGTCTGCGGCTCCACCGGGACCCCGGAAGGCGGCGGATCTGAACCGGGCAAATTAATTATTATAAATCTTACTAATTATTTTTTTTCAAAATGAGGGACGATACGGACAGGACATGTGCCTGATGGTAAGTAACATGGCTCCCACATAACGACACAGGGACGCAGCTATTGAAACATGAAGAATCCAAATCATTACCTAGCACTGCACTGCGCTCGTCACCCAGGGATCTAAGACGTTATATCTCTAAGCCCTATAATTCTCTGGAAACATTCTCCTTCAAACCGGAACACAGTAATGTTTGCTCTTTACCGCTTGTCGGTAGAATAACCAGCAAAGGTGTGGTACTTCCTCAGGCGGACTCTGCCAAGAGTCCTACCATTATAAAAGTTAGCGGCATTACGCATATGACTTCTAACAGCTGCGGCGGACCTAGTCGAGAGAAAAGCGACTGCCGATTTGGAACCCTTGGGGTCAAACCCCGTCGCACTGTGTTTTCGAAATTCCGCCAATGTTTATTTATTTACGAACCGACTTCCAAAAAGAAGGTTATCAATACGCCCATTTTTAGTATTACAATTAACGTGGTTGTTACACATATTTAATTGGATAACGGGACACTCACGTATATACGGTCGGTCAATCCGACTCGAGTTTCCGCCGCGTCCGGCGGCCTTTTTCAACGAGAGTGCACGCGCGCGACGGCTGCCCGTTTGACACTACGCCCATCAATTTTTTTTTGTAGAAGTGATCATACTAGTGCTAGTGAAAACGAGGAATAATGAATAAGAAGACAGAGTAAGAAGTTCTGAACGAAGTCCTATATGTTACCTGCGGCCGGGCCCGGCGCGGAGGCCGGCGAGCCCGGGCGCTCCGGGCCGCTGCCGGCCGGCGACGGAGGCTCGGAGGCCGGCAGCAGCTCGGGGCTGGCCGCGGGCGGGGGTCTGGCTGGCTGGCTCATCCTGGGGCATCTTCTGGAACCAATCCAACAGTCAAACAGTCTATACCACACTTATTTTTGAGGAGAAACCTTCTTTTGGCGCGCAACCATAGCGCGCTATCGAATATCGTATTTAGACGTAAAATTTCCCCTCTCGTATGTTGTATACGTTTCGTAACCTTCTTATTTATTAAAGTATTTATCTTATTTTAGTAGCGAGAAGTATACCAGCAAAATGTCTCTATAACCTGCTGAAAGGCCTTGGCTTGTGCAGAAGCGCAGTAAGTTCTATACTAGAACGAGTATCTAAAGCTGCACTAGTAGGCTCATATCAGATTCGCCTGGGCAGGGAGAGAAACACGAGTAGTGAAGGTGAGTGTTGATGTACGTCGGAATGGGGCCCCTTAACCCTACGCCCGAGCCACAAGTCTCGGGATCTACTTGGGATTTCTCTCTCTGCCACACGACCCGGCACCCGCACGGTGAATCCATGGAATGGTAAGAAGATCGTCTCTTATAAAAACTAAGTAATAATAACCTGAACTCTACTTCTGTGATAAGGACGTCTGTGGAATACGTTGTCTGAATGAGTTTTTATTAACCCCCGACCAAAAAAAGGGGTGTTATAAGTTTGACGTCGATGTCTGTCTGTCTGTGTGTGTGTCTGTCTGTGGCACCGTAGAGCTCAAACGGATGGGCCGATTTCGATGCGGTTTTTTTTATTTCAAGATTAATACCCGTTTGGATGTTCTTAGCTATGTTTGGTTAATATCGATTCAAGATGGCCGCCTCCACAAAATGTCGGACAAAATATTTCTTCAAATCAAATGAAAGGGTTTGACCAGTAGATAGTATTCTATACATCATAAAAAATTAAATCCAGGATGCCGCCACCACAAGATGGTGAATTTTATAACGTTTTTACTACTTCCTCAATATGGATATCAAACGAAAGGGCTTGACTAGTAAAATACTAAACACCATAAAAAAATTCAAATACAATATGGCCGCCACCACAAAATGGCGAATTACATTTTTTTTTTACTACTGCCTCAATATGGGTATCAAACGAAAGGGCTTGACTAGTAGAATGTTGTACAGGTAACAAATCCGAGGCAGTCGGGGGGTAAGTCAAAATGTTTAATTTTGTTCTTGTAGGTTACAATCTTGGTGTCTTCAAATCTAGAGTAAGTCGGTTTCTTCTAGGTAAGCACGCGCCATCGTAGAACCGCATCGCCGCCTAACATCATGCGAGACGGCGGCACAGATCACTAAAAATACTAGTCGAAAATAGTAGTCAACTAGTTGAATTCACAAGCATGTTAGAAAGAAGCTATCCTCGTGTCTGAATTTAGTATGCTACTCGTAGCTTACTGAATTCTAGGTATTATTACACGTCACTAAATTCAGGAGCGACCAAATTTAGTGTGTAATGAGGTTTTTGGATAGTGCTAATAAAAAGCATTGCTTTTTATTCTATCTGGCTCAATCGAATATGGCAGTTCAATAGCTTCCACACCTAATCGTTCTAGCCTGTTTGATTTCTATGGTATTTAGGGAGGTTTTTCAAACGACAGATAGGTATCAGTGCGCCGGCGCCGGCGGCCGGCGCGGTCACTGACCGCCGCGACGCCGCCGGTTAGGGTAGGGTTGTCAAATAAAATAACAAACATTTTTTTTACTTAGTATGGAAAAAAAAATTGTGTTTTCCTGTCTAATATTCACATAAATAAGTGATTTGATACTGAGCATAGATGAACTACCATAAATATATTGTTAAACCTTTCCGCCACACGTTGTATACTAGACAGCAGTCAAGTGTAAACATATAAAAGTTCATACAAGTCTACACCACACATGAAAACAAAATTAAAACCGGGTCAGCTAACATTTAATAATGACAGTTGATTTTAAACTGTTCCGAATAAAATTTCCATCATTTAAAAAGTCATTAAGCGATGAAATTTAATGGGTATTTGGACAACTGCTATTAAAACAGTACTGCCCACTAAACACACTAAATACACTGCTGGGACTCAGAGCCTTCTTTCACAAGGACACATTCAAAGCCATAATCCACCATGATGGCATTGATGTGAACTACAAAATCACAGCAATGTTTGTATATATTACACTACATATATGTATATACTACATGACTGGCAGTCATAAGAATAACTGGCAAAGGTGTGGTAATTACACAGGCAGAGTCTGCAAAAGATCCTACCATTAAAAAAAACTTCCACTAAACCAAAAGCAACCACTACCAAGTTATGAAACATAGAAACATCCAGACCCATAACAAAAGACATGAAAACACTCAAAACACAAAAGACATAGAAACACTTGGACACAAAACAAAAGACATAGAAACACTCGGACACAAAACAAAAGACATAGTTCCTATGTCTTTTGTCTCAGACACAAAATAAAATACATAGAAACACTGAGCAACAAAATAAAATACATAGAAACACTTGAGACATAAGCACATAAACGAAGATGGAATACATTTCCAGACAGACATTTTTTTACAGATTTAGCAAATTTGTGTATGTAGGTAACACATTAGCACTCCCAAAGTAGGTATCAGTTTTCGTGGCCCAAGAATGACTCGGAAACACAAGTTCCACAGTGCATGAAGTATCTCCCATCTTGCATATGCTTAAGTAGAATTAAGCTTTCAATTTATTAACTCGTTACTTTACAAAAAATAATTAAACTTGCAAAATGTCAAAGAAATAAAGACATGTATTAAAATTTTGTTTAAAAGCAACTGGTCGAGGGTCCACTCCACTAAACTAAAATATCAAAGATTTTCACTTGTGAGATAAGAAACAAATATCAGCAATGAGAACATGAAGTAGTTTTTCTGATAGAGCAAACTGCACTTCATAAGTGGCAATGCTATCTATTGGCCCAAGCTTACCCAGAAACAAACATCACTCTCAATTTCAAGATCAAGGAAGAAATAAATAATATTGGTGGACATTTCACACACAACACCATCTGACCCCAAACTGAGGAAAGCTTGTACTATGGAAGCCAGATACCTGATATAATACTTGTATAATTAAAATACATAGAAACACAACAACTATGTGTATTCATCACACAAATATGTGCTCTGGGTGGGAATCAAACCCACAACGTACATACAAATGGCTTTGCAGGCAAAACTTACTACCAAATATTCCACTATGCCAGTCAAACCCCACTCAAGCAAAATATTCCATAGATTAAAAATGTTCTTATACTAATGAAAATGGACTAAAACCTCTGTGATTTGTTTGTGCAGTTTTTTGAGGATTTTTTGTTTAAATGATATGGAAGGTAAGGGAAAAAAATATTGGAATAAATACCTTATTGGAGTGTTATTAAAGACTAGATGGAAGCTAATTTGGGAAGTTTACACTTGATCATAATCTATTCTGAAGTGGATCCACAATGTGGCTTATGAGTTTGGTTACTAGAAGAAAATGATTCACTCTCACTTAGAACACATCAAACTTGTAAAACTCAGATAACTCATTCCACAGCCTAGACATTCTTAACACAAAAGTTGAATCAAACTTCTTCATTGTTTTTTGGAACAACAACTATGAATCAATGTTGCTTATTCTGATAGAAGTGAGGGCAAAGTGGTATTAGATCATGCTGATTGGTTTCACACTCTCTGATATGTAGATACAGGACATCAGTAATTCTCTTATAAGTAACTTATAAATATATGCAAAGGTACATTACCTCACTGTTTGCAGACTGCCATGCTCTGCAGAACTTGAACAGCTGCGCGTAAACACGTGTTATCAGAATATCATCCAAATATCAAACTAAGAACTAGCTTTTTAACGACCTCTATCTAAAGTATAGGTTAATTCTATAGAATGAATCTACTACATCTACAGAAATAAAAGTTAGAAATCGCGATACCTATCATACGATCTTTTGGGCATAACGAAATGCTACGGCTGGCATATAGAGTATTAAACGCAGTTTGGAAGCTGTAAAAAACTGTAACTGTAAACTATTTAGTAATTCAAATAAGTTTTTCACTGTAAATGTTTTTTGTCAGTCGAAAGAATAACGATAGCGTTGAACTATTCAATTAAATCGAATATTATGTTTTCGAGCTTAAAATATTCAGTATTTTATGCTGATAATATTTTACTTCAGTGTGATGCAATATTTTTGATTAATTTACGCACAATGAGAACTAAATAATTTTTATTTTTATTTCAAACAAACGACAGAGCTTTCAGTTTCACACAACCACACAAGTTCAGACAACAAACTCTTTTTCGAAGTTTGACATTGCTAACTGTCATTTATTGTGTATATCAATCAAATATGTCTCTAAAATTAAAAAAAAATATGGGCGGGAATGCAAAATAAAATGTTAGCCCTAAAAACCTAAACCTAAACCAAAGTAAATCCTTGCCAGTGGCGGTTGACGGCTTGCACAGCCCTAGAGAAATAGCTGATTTGTTTTCCATGCGTTTTAAGGTCCAACCAGAGATGGAAGAGAATGTGTTTGAAACGTTAGCCAGAGCCGATATTTGCGGCGTGAATGCTGTCCAATTCACCGCCGAGGATGTCGCCACAGCTGCCCGCAATATGAAGCGTGGAAAGTCTCCTGGGCACGACGGTTTGAGTCTCGAACACATTCTTTATGCTGGAGAGTTATTGTACACGAAAATGAGTGAATTATTTAACTTGTTTCTCAAGTTCACTTATTTACCCGAAAGTTTTATGAAAACTATTGTTGTGCCAATAGCGAAAAATAAAACTGGTAATTTAAGTAGTGCTGCTAACTACCGGCCTATATCTCTAGGTACTGTAATGGGTAAGATATTTGAGCGATTGTTGCAGCCTTTATTGGTAAAAAATCTGAAAATTGATGATGCTCAGTTTGGTTTCCGACGCGGTCTATCAACAGATTTAGCTATTTTCAGCTTAAAACAAACTGTAAATTACTACTTGACCCGTGAAACGTCAGTTTATGCCTGTTTCCTGGACCTGAGTCGCGCTTTTGATCTGGTCAATTATAGCGTTCTCTGGAGCAAGCTCTCTGCGACTCCGGTGCCGAATCAGTCATAAACATTTTTAAATACTGGTACGGAAACCAAACCAACCTGGTAAGATGGGGCGACACGACTTCCAGTGAGTATAGACTGGACTGCGGTGTTCGTCAAGGGGGGTTAACCTCGCCGGACTTCTTTAATTTATATATAAATGACCTGATCGAAGAGTTGAGAAGCACCAGAGTCGGATGTCATATTGGCGATCTGTGTGTAAACAACCTTAGCTACGCGGACGACATGGTGCTTCTCAGTCCATCGGTTAATGGATTAAGAAAGTTGTTAGCAGTATGTGAACGTTACGCTGCTAAACACGGGCTAAAATACAACATAACTAAAACAGAACTGTTAGTATTCCGAAACGGAAGAGGTCCGGCGACGGTGCCAGATGTTTACTTGACGGGTTTACCAGTAAAGGTGGTTAGGCAGTTCAAATATCTTGGCCACATGATGACGGAAGATATGACGGACAACCTTGACATGGAGCGGGAGAGAAGGAGCCTGTCCATCAGGTGTAACATGCTTGGGCGACGTTTTGCAAAATGTTCGGATGAAGTGAAGCTGACCCTGTTCAGGGCTTACTGTATGTGCCTATATACATGTCAGCTTTGGACGGGGTACACTAGAGCAAGCATATAGTACCATAAGGATCCAATATAATGATGCATTTCGGATCCTTATGAAAAACCGAGGTTTTGCAGCGCGTCGGCCATGTTCGCGGATGCACGGGTTCCTGATTTCTTTGCTGTTGTTCGGGCGCGTATTGCATCCTTTTGGGACAGGATACGCACATCGAACAACAGCATAATACGTACCATGTCCGAGGATTTATATAGTCCTATATATAGATCGTGGATTGCTGTCCACCAGAGCAAAAATCGCAAATAGTATTTAAGATTTTATAGTTATTTCTGTATTAGGATTTTAATATAATAATATTTAAATTGAATAATGTAGAGTGTTTATTGTAATGTACAGCATAATTGACATACTCGTACTTATTGTTCTTCTCTAAAATTTGATGTTTTTTTTATGGGTTATTTGCCTGAAATAAACGTATTTATTATTATTATTATTCACTCATTTAATCTTTTTTCTTAATTTTTAAGTTTTTACAATACAAATATAAAAAATACAAACATTATAAAAAACTTAAAAACTAGGGTGCCGCCAGCAGCGGGGCAGGGCCCAAGCTACCGGTGGTTAGGGCTGCAGACTGAGGAACCTCCTGACGATGCGCGCTGTGTCGAGGATGACCGCCTTCTGCATCTGACCCTTAATCCAACCGTCTAGCGAAAGTCTCTTGAGATGTTGGTCGAGACTTTTCGCTACAAGGCCGTTTGCCGACACAACTATTGGGACTATGATCGTCGAATCAACATCCCACATGGCGGTAACCTCATGAGCCAAGTCAAGGTACTTGCTAAGCTTGTCCTTCTCAGCTTTCACGAGGTTCTCGTCATGTGGCACGGTGATATCGACGATTACAGCCTGGCGCTCGGACCGGTCTACCAGCACGATGTCAGGCTTATTGGCGACAATAGTCCTGTCCGTGATGATAGAGCGGTCCCATTATTATTATTATTCACTCATTTAATCTTTTTTCTTAATTTTTAAGTTTTTTACAATACATATATAAAAAATACAAACATTATAAAAAACTTAAAAACTAGGGTGCCGCCAGCAGCGGGCAGGGCCCAAGCTACCGGTGGTTAGGGCTGCAGACTGAGGAACCTCCTGACGATGCGCGCTGTGTCGAGGATGACCGCCTTCTGCATCTGGCCCTTAACCCAACCGTCTAGCGAAAGTCTCTTGAGATGTTGGTCGAGACTTTTCGCTATAATTATTATTATTATTATTATAAAACGTTTTTATTATTATTATAACAAGTTTTACAGGCAGTTTATTTTTTTCTTACAACTAACTGTTAAAGGCAAACTAGGCTCATGTTAAGAGACAATGTGGTCTGCCATCCAGCGTGCTTACCTAGAAGAGATGTGAGAGAGAACTTATTGGAACGAAAACTTTTTGGGTTGGATTTAGTAGGACAGTACGTTACCTGCATAGCTAATACTGCTACAAGCTACATATTTTGCACGTCGGTGGTGCGAAGTCACAAGATTTCACACAACCATCCAAATTCTGCATCGCTCGTCCTGATCCGCTGCTCCACCATAACTCAGGCGCGGTCCCAGCCTCGAATTTCGGAAGGTTTCACCAATACGGAGCCTCAGATTTTGGGGAAGGGGTCACCAGAAGAAATACAATAAATCGAGGTAAAAAGACTTTAGGTACTAGTAGCGCCCTTCGATTTCACCCGTGTAATTGCCGTTCCAATTGTTTTACCGCGTTAAAAAATAATCTATGTAATGTGTAACATTTGATATTTTGATTTTTAATGTAACGTATACGATTTGGGTATCTTGTCCCCTGTGACCCCCCTCGGACCGCGCCAGTTACTACTCAACATTCCACCGCTACAGTTAGTAGCGTACCTATCAGCAACGTATCAGTGATCAACGATGCCAATCTCTTAGATTTTCCTCTACCAAAAAGTGCTCAACGTGGCTTTAAAGTTGTCACACAAGGATGTTGAAAAAGATGGTGTTCATTAGTTCGACAACGAATCGGTTTCGTTCTTTAGTTTCATTATTCAGCTAAGGCAGAATATCTTGTAGTTTGAAAAAACATTGACATAAATTCAGAACGTTGTTCACCGCAAATGTTCAAGCCAA
Organism: Ectropis grisescens; assembly: GCA_017562165.1. NCBI lineage: Eukaryota > Metazoa > Arthropoda > Insecta > Lepidoptera > Geometridae > Ectropis > Ectropis grisescens. The sequence goes on from CM029795.1 coordinate 672,091, forward strand.
ATTCCGAGAAAAAAAAAATGGCTTTCTAATTACGTTCGGATATCTACATCTGAAACACGTAAAGGCCACCAACAAAACTTTTGACCACATTTTATTTAAAATCGCAGTTCCAAAAAATAATCATGATAATTATAGCTAAGAAACTAACTTTCAAATAAGTTGAAATTACGTCACAGAACTTAATTACTTAGCAATAATTTTCCTTGTGTTATTGTTCCAACTTGTATCACAACTAAAGAGGCCTACTACTGTAAACAGCTCGATCAAGTTTCACGAGTTTCTTTGTGTGGATGAGGTAGTATAATTAATTATATGCGAAACCAAAGATACCTTTAATGTAGAAAAGTTTGAGGTTTATACATAAAAAGGCACTAAGAAACCTTAGTTTCACTAGCCATACATATATAATATATAATAATAACAAAAATGGTACAAACATTTCTAGAATACAAAGGATAAAAGTAAATGACCAAATAGTCGAACAACCAGTACAGATAGCTAACACATTTAATAATCACTTTAGACAAATACACATACGCCACAAACAACTTCAAACGTTAAATCTAATACAAATGGATCTAGTTTATTTTTAACACCCACTAGTTCAGATGAAGTCAAAAGTATCATTAAATCACTCAATAATACAAAATCTGTGGGCTACGACGAAATTAGTACACATATATTAAAACTCTGTAGCGATGAATGTGCTGAAGTAATCAGCTATCTAATAAATAAGTCCTTTGAACAAGGATCCTTCCCTGACGCTTTAAAAATCTCGATTGTGAAACCCCTTCATAAAAAAGATGAAAAATTAAACATTAACAACTATCGACCTATTGCTTTAATAATACCCACCATATCAAAAGTATTTGAAAAAATCATGTATCAAAAGGTCAATAATTTTATCACTAAGCACAATGTTATCAAAACTGAACAAAACGGGTTTCAGAAAAATAAATCCACTACATTAGCAAACTTCACTCTAATTAAGAACATAACAGAACATATAAATTCCAATAACCCTGTCGCAGTCATTTATTTTGACATGAGCAATGCCTTCGACTAAGTCTGTCATAAAACTTTACTTAACAAACTTGATAACTATGGATGGCATTTGAGGACTTGCTCATGACTGGATTAAAAACTACTTAAGTCATCGAAAACAACGTGTAGAAATTTAAAATATCGATGGACATGACTACTTAAAAAGTTTATTTACAGACTATGAAAGTATCAACATAGGTGTCCCACAGGGAAGTATATTGGGTTCTCTTTTGTTTTTAATATACATTAACGACCTACCAGATGTCATTAACTATAAATACGTCCTGTTCGCAGACGACATTTGCATAATTATTCCGAAACAGAAAAATACTAATTTTGAACAAAGCATAAATAAAACTATTAGGAGTACAAATAAGTTGCCGCCGTTTTTTTAACACAAATTAAATATTTATTGTTTATGAATCATTTCTAATGATTTTAAACGATGTGAGACTGCTTTCTGAGTGATTTCTAATGTTAGAGTAAGTTTTTTTGTGTTTGAGATGAATCTTCCTCCAATAATCCCTCCAATTCTGCATCCTCATAAATTTTTGGCCTTTCACTGCGATCTTTGTCTTCTACGTCGAAATCACCGTTTTTTAACTTTTGAAACCACTCTCGACACGTTCTCTCACTCAAAGCACCCTCACCATATGTTTATACGAGCAATTAATGCACCTCAGCAGCAGATTTCTTTAAATTATAGAAGTAAACTAATATTTCCCGCAAATGACTTGACGCAAATTTTGAAATTTTCAACTTTTAAAAATTATATTTTACCAATATAAAATCAATCATATTAATAGGTTATGTTGTTCTTGAATGTCCAAACTATTTTTTAAGCCGGTTGTCATCTGCGAAAGCTAACCGAAACTCCGTGCCGCAACATCTACAATAAAACGGCGGAAAGTTATTTATACTCCTAATATCAAAACTGTAATCGACTGGATGATCAATAACTACTTAAAATAAACATAGAAAAGACGCACTTTATGCAGTTTCATAACATTAGAACTAAATCACAAAATCTTAGAATAGTATACGAAGATAAGGAAATAAAAGAAACCAGTACAGCTACATTTCTCGGTATTTTAATTGATTCGCATTGTAAATGGAAAGCTCACATTGAAAACGTATGCTTAAAACTGCGCAGATTTTCATTTACTCTTCGCAGACTAGCACGTATATCTTGCAGAACGACGTCACTAATGGCATATCACGGATATATGTGTAGCCTCGGTTCTAAGGTATGGTCATATCGTTTGGGGCAATAGGGAATATGCATGTAGTTAGTAAATTGGCTTAATTTTTTTTTCGTAGAATCCTTAATGTCCCGCCATTATGCCAAAACAATTATTTTACTATTTATTAATTATAAAAAATATTATTTGAAAAGTGCAAAGTAGGCGCGGGGAAATTCAAGTTTGCGAAACGCATCATTATCTGTAGAAACCAAATGTGATATCACATGGCATGTTTTCTGCTTTAACGGTGTCGATATTCGTACTGAGCTAGTAGTGTTAGAGAGAAAAGTCGTGTTCTCCATCGTTTGATTAGCTAGCACAACTCAAAAATCGGTACAAAGTAACTGCAACACTTGTAGTAAACAAACACAGGTCGTGGCCTGTGACGTCATGCAGGCGCGGGAGAGATGGCGGCGTTTAAACTGGACAAATTATATCGATATTTTAAATATTATTTTAAAAATCAATTTGTACATTTACAAGAGTATTTATATTTTATATTGTGTTATAATAATGTAAAAAGTGAATTAAAAATATTTAAAAATGCATGCATATTATTCCCTATTCCGTTGAATTTCAAAGAGCATTTAAAGCTCAAAAAAGGTCCATCCGGGCAATCTGCTGTGCTGGCCCCTTAGATTTATGTAAACCTTTGTTCAAAGCATTAAAAGTGCTTCCACTTCCGTCTCTGTATATAAATTTACGAGATGTGCGTGTTCGTTAAAAAATACCCAGAACTCTTCTGTATGTTACGAAATAATCGCCATTACAGCACTAGATACCCAATTAGATTAGTTTTCCCTCAATGTAATAATGAACTTTACCGTAGAAACTGTTATATAGCCGCTTTAAGAATTTATAACAACGTTCCAGAATATCTTAAATCACTTTCATACGAAAAATTTAAATGCGGATTATACAGATGGCTAACTGATCACAATTTTTATGATATCAAAGATTATCATGATTTTAATGCAAACATGTTTAGTCCCATATAATCTCTGAAAGATAAACGTGAAATACAAATTACTTAACGGACATATTAATTAATGCACATATCACATAGATTAAATTTTTCGTTTCTATTGGATTGTTGTACACTTATTTATCTAAAACTAAAAACCTTTAATAAAAGTAACTATTTGTTCTTTAGATTGTAACTCTCATTGTAAAATTCCTTAGATATAAAAACTGTTATTGCTATTGTAAATGTTCTGAAAATTTCATATTTGTATAACATTTTTTTAATTTCGCATGCCTTCTAGCTTCCTAACTTTCCAGTGATCACGTGCATTCATTTACTTAATATGTTATGTACTGTCATTTCATTGATATTTAACTCAATTTTCGTTTTCAAACCAAAACAACAATTTTCTTGAAACAACAGTAAAGTTGAATTAAGTAGTTTCAGAATACTTGTCAAAGACTCAAAGATCGATTTTCACTATTCACCAATATTACATTTAATGTTATAGGTACCTAGTGCCAAAACGCCTCACTGGATTCAGTGAATTACCATACCATAGTAGGAAAATCTTTTCACAAGATAGACGTAAAGTCATAATCGTGATTCGTGACGTTAGTAGCACCCAGTGTCAAAATGGCATACAACGGGACCGTGTATTGACCTGTGATCCATCCCGATTTAAATATAATTTTCCTACTTCACGAGCTTATTCCGCGACTGATTTGTGTTAAATTAAAACAAGCATAATAAGTTTGGTGTTTTGATTTCATGAAGAATTATGTGGAACAGCTTATGAAGTGATATAAAGTGATTTACAAGTTGTGCCTACTTTAAATGGCCGTCGTATCGAAATGTTTATGTCAATAATTGTTTAATCTTATTGGATAACATCGCTGTGATGGTATATATAGTCGGTAAGATTACGTGAAATACTATTTACCTAAGTTAAATGATATAAAAATGTGTTTTTGTCTCATAAAAAATGTATGTGAATCTTCGTCCTGAAACTTCGATTAAATAGGTCAAAATGCACAAAAACCCGTTTTGGAGCTGTGCTAGGTACATTTTTAGGTCATGGGCGTAGTGTATTAGTCAATAGCTGGTCTATTCAAGCCTTAAGCAAGATTGTTGACATTTGACAGGGCTATTTCGCAAGATTATCTAGGTCATGATTTAAGGGGTCAGATGCGCGCGCAAGTGACGTCATAACATCCCCTTTCTGCGCACACCCCCTGGCGACCCCCTCACACCCCCCAACATTCACTTTCAGATGTAACACAAGACTGAAATATTCATAGAATGTGCTATAATTAAAACTAGCCTCTACAATGCCTTCATCTTTTCAAGGAGGATGGTTTTCAGTTTCAATGTGCTGTGTGAAAGGTGTTTGTTTGAGATATGTTTTTAAAACTGGCCAGTGCTACTCTGTTTTTTGTTACAACATTGCGGCTTGTTTGGTTGGTGATGAAAGAGTTTTTGTAAGAACTTCATTTGAAGTGGTAGCTGAGTTTCAACAAAGTTTTATGAAATAGTGAAGCTTGAATGTTTTTGTAAAGACAATATTTTCAAGACAATTTTTGAAATTGAACAAACATCAATTCATTTTTGAAATATTTTTCCTGACTGGGAATCAAATTGTTAACTACTGACTTAACTGACTAACTGAACTGAACTACTGACTTCTGTATATTCATATTAGCAGTGCCCTGCAGTTGTACCCATGTAGTTCCTGTTCCCATTATATTTTTGGAATAAAAAGCCTTTGTATGAGTGTATTAAACCTACACCCGAGTCACAAGTCTCGGGATCTACTCGAGTTTTCTCTCTCTGCCACACGATGGACCCGGCACCCACATGGTGAATCCATGGAATGCTAAGAAGTTTGTCTCTCTTCCAGAATATAATGTACCCATGTTCCAAATTTCAGCCTGATCTGTTCATACGTTTCCATAGTATTATTCTTTGTTTTGTAATCTTTGCTTTGTGGCTTTTTAATAAAGAATTATTGTATTGTATGTTATGATCTGATGGAGCAAACATCCAAATATTCAAAATTGACATTTATTCTTTGCTCAGTATTCTCATCATATCTTCAGCAACAGAGTGGTATGTACATAGTATACCTCGTGTTTGAAAATGGTATTTTGGCAGCCGCTGTAAACACTGCACTGGGCAGATAGATGATTAAGCTAACCAGCTGAATAACTAAGCTAACCCTGTGCTTGAATTTCAATCATAATTTAATTATACAAAAGAGTGAATAAGAAGAGTGGAAGTGAAGTGTAAAGAAAAGTGAAGAGATTAGAAACCTATGCATGTGTGTTGTCAAATACAGGGTAGGTAGAGTGTGCAACGTATTTTAATTGATTTAAAATGTACTTTTTATGCAAATTTCAAGAAAATTTGCATGCCTTGTCTATTTATGTTAACTATAAGTGTGAGAAGTTTCATGCTCCTCAATCTAGGCAATGTTCGTGTAAAAAAAAGACTAGAAAATCTTTGCATCACTTTATAACACATACATAGGTTATAAATGCTATGGTTTTGTTTCGAATTATCTTTTTATCTTAAAATGTATTGTGAAATTAATTTTGATTGTGTAAGTAATGTAGACTGAAATAGTTTTTTTTGTATTTTTGCATGCCGAAAGGCAGTGTATGGCGAACTACTTCTGAAACCGTTTTAACCACTATTGTACACATACTACGCAAATAATAAATCTTTATCTCAACAAAATTACCATATTCCCTTCGCCGTAAATCTTACACAGACAGGTTAAAAGCCCTGCGCCTCACTACATTGGAAGAGAGACGGTTGTGGGGAGACTTGATCGAAACATTTAAAATACTGAATGGATTTTATAATCTCCCTCACATTAGGAACCTGTACAGATTAAAGGAGCATAAGAGAGACTGTCGGCGTCATAAGTCCCAGTTGTCCCACGCGCCATCACTGACGAACACTGCACATCACATCCTCAGCAACAGAGTGGTTTACAACTGGAACAGGTTGCCTGAGGATGTTATTTCGGCAAAGTCGTTAAACTCTTTTAAGAACAAACTTGACAAATGGATAGTAAAAGACAAAATCATTTTAACAGACAATTACCTATAATTTGTTATTTCAACACTGAGATATAGGTATATCAGCTAAAGCTGCTCGCCTATTAATCAATAAATAAATAAATAAATAATTAATTAAATCAGTCTTCTCGTGACCACAGCGATTGTAACGCTGCCGAAACGTCGAGGTATATAAATAAGAGACGATCTTCTTAGCATTCCATGGATTCACCGTGCGGGTGCCGGGTCCATCGTGTGGCAGAGAGAGAAAAACTCGAGTAGTTCCCGAGACTTGTGACTCGGGCGTAGGTTTAAGGGGCCCCTTTCTGACGTACATCAACACTCACCTTCACCACTCGTTTTCTCTCCTGCCCAGCCAAATCTGATATGAGCCTACTAGTGCAGCTTTAGATACTCGTTCTAGTATAGAACTTACTGCACTTCTGGATAAGCCAAGGTCTTTCAGTAGGTTATAGAGAGATTTTGCTGTACCTCTCGCTCCCACTTCTACAGCGTATAAACTAACTACATAGCCGTTTTTTGTTAATTCGTTTAGGAGGTCGTAATACTTATTTTGTTTCATCGCGTGGTCTTTAGGTATATTAGTTTCCCACGGTACGGTAAGTTCTACAAGGACTATGCGTTTCGTAGCTCTAGAAAAAGGAAAATGTCCGGTCTGGATGACGAAACACCCACATCCTCTGGGATTTTGTAGTGCTTTTCATACGTGTCCATTAAAATAGTCCAATCAGGTGCTGTACCCAGGATTGAGTAAGGCTTGTTCCTGGAGTTTGAAGTTGAGCCTGCTTTTACAAAGTTAATTTGTCTTTTGTTTGTCGTCAATCCCTTTTGGGCTCTAGCTACTGAAAGGCTCATGGCTTCACATATGATTTCAAGTACTCTGTCATGACGCCGTGAGTAATGACCCCATCAAGGAGCACCTTGCATCCCACCAATATGTGCCTTGCTGTACATATCGCCTCCACAAGTATAGCAACATTTTTCAGAGGCTTTTCCCACCTTACCAAGTTACTCTGGTCAGGAGGGTCATTTGGAATGCATTTAGATAAAATTTTAATAAGGCAGGAGAGCAGTCATAGATCAAGGTGCGCCACTTTAGAGCTAATGGGATACAGAACTCACCTATGGTTAACCACTCACTTTGCATTTCTAAATTCATAGCGTGCACTTTGTAACCGTTATTTTCGTCTTGTTGTAGAAAGGTTTTTACCATGTCTCGGTCTTCCTTTTCCTTCTCGCACCCAACCCAGCAGTATTTACTTGTGCACCTGCCATAAATTGTTTATGGAATTGAAGTCTAGATTCCAGGTCTGAAGCAGTTTTGTCTTTTGGGAGATGTAATTAAGTCGTCTTGCGACTTTCCCAAAACATGCGTTTTGTAACTCTTAGGTGTTTGTAAAGTTCAGACGGTTTCTTTAGTTTCAGCCCAAAACTATTTTGATCCCTAAAAGAGTAGAGGATCAGCCGGATGTGCCAATCCTAACCATGACTTCAATATCTTTATGACATTGGCATCTAGCTTTGCCAGGAGAGTTTTACCGATGTCATATACTAGGAAAGGCCAAGTGAGACGTGATGTGAGGTAGTTGTCATATATCCATGCTTTTTGATATTGCTGATAGGCTGCTGGTCTACCTTATTGAGGTTGTTCATGAAATTTTCAACAACCACCTCTAATGATGGTGTACGTCCTTTGTGATCTATCTTTCTACCAAGAAATTTGAAAGGCACTGCCTCTGCAATTGTGGCAACTCCTTGGCCACTTATGGAGAGTCCCGGATCGTAAGACGTATATTTGGTATTTCGTCTACCCAGACAAAGACAATGACATTTTGATGGTTTTGTCCTCATTCCCTCCGTCCATGTACAGAACTCATCGACTTCGTTCAACAATTCTTGACACTGTTTAGGATTACGTGTAAGTATTGCAAGGTCGTCCGCAAAGGCCAAGATTGACTCAGTGTACTTATTGTTGATTTTAAACCGGTAGCCCCATTTCTTTTCACGGGATATTATTTTGTCTACTAAAATATTTATAACTATATTAAATGCTATTGGTGATAAGCAGCACCCTTGGAATAGTCCTACATTTAATTAACCGTGATTTAGTCAATTATCCGTGATTTAGCCCCGTAGGTACTATATTCAACATTATGTGTTCAAATCGTGAACGTTTAAAAACAATATAATGAGGGTACTTTATGAGATTTTGTTGAATACTATTGTTTATTTTGTTGTTATAATCGAATTTTTTATTATTGTTCCAATTAAATTTATGTAATTTATTCGACATTGATTATGAGACATTTTTATTTTAAATTGATACGTAGTTATTAAATTGTTATGAATAGAAATTATATTGTAAATGAGGGTAGTTTGTGTTGTAGGCGCGGTGTCGGCGCGGGCCCGCGCGCGGCGGTGATGCGGGCCGCGCGCGCCCCATGAGCCGGCTGCTGTGCTGTCTGCGCGCGCGCCGCGGAGACATGGGCGCCGCGCTCTCTCTCACACAGGTACCGCGCTCTCTCTCGCACAGCTACCGCTAAAGCATTATCGCTAGTCACCCAGGGATCTAAGTTGTTATATCTCTAAGCCCTGCAATTCCTCTGGAAACATTGCCCTTCAAACCGGAACACAGTAATATTGGCACATTACTGCTTGGCGGTAGAATAACTTTCAAAGGATAACTTTTAACCACCATAACAACTGGCTAGTCAAAATATACTCCAAAAATTGTTAACAAAGTTTAATAGTTTGACAACAATGCCCATATCTCACCGAAGGTACGATCTGACATAATATGTTGTGATTGAATGTGTTGATGGTTGTGTTTGTGTCCCCGCAGGAGGGAGAGGCGAGCGACGGCACCGGCTTGCCGGCCGCGCCGCCCACGATGGCGGACGTCATACGGTCAGTTCCACTAGATACATATCCTAATAATAATTTACACCCTGACCACACCTCCGCCGCGAAACACGAGTAGCGGAACCGCGTGATGAATTCCGCTATGATCAAGCGTAGTCTCCGTAGCGGAACTGGGCGGCGGATCGCGGCGGAACTTTATGGCACTAATTTTATTTATCGAATTCCAAAAACACGTGAACTTACGCAAATCCGCAACACAGTGGCGGACGCAGCGCGGTAGTGCGGATGTCGTCGACAAAGCCGCGCGGAGAAAGAGACAGCATTATAGGCAGACGACAGGATATAAATGTCCTAATAATAAGTTAGCCGACACTACATATGCCCTAATAAATCAGGTGACACTAGATATGTCCTAATAATAAGTAGTCCAGGGTTTTAGTAAGGCATGAAATTTCCGGGGCCGAAACCCGCTAACAAAATAAAGGAGAAGGAGGCCTTTAGCTTCCACTGAGATGGGTTCTTGCAATTAAAATAGATACACTCCGCGAGGTATAAGCTGAGCTTTGCATTAGTGTGAGTGATCACCAATCAGGCAGGAGCTTGAAATTTTGTCCGCGAGGTATATAGGCTGAGCTTTGCATTAGTGTGAGTGATCACCAATCAGGCAGGAGCGCGGCGAGACAGAATGGCGCCGCGCCTAAGGTCGGTTGTCACACCTACACTATCCATGTACACTCACACAAATGCAAAGCTCAGCTTATGCCTCGCGGAGTGTACCTACATAAGTAAATTCAATGTAATTGCCATTAATTACTGGAAATGAAAACTTATTATTGTGTAGAATATCTTTAAACTTTTACTATCATATAAATTACCTTTTAAAATATCTTTTGTGACACTAGATCTATTCACCTCACAAAGATAAAATCAACAATTTCTGATTGTCTGATTATTGATTTGTTTTAAAATTGTGAAGCAAGAAATAAAAGGCTTTTGTTTATTTTATTTTATTTATATCCCAGGGAGCGTAAGAAGAAGGTGGGAGGCGCCGCGTTGGGCACGCTGCGCCGGCGCATCGCCAACGCGGCGCGGCGGCCGCGGGACCACCGCCCCGACAGAGGTAATTGAACTAGGTTCCTCGACCTCTCAACGCGTATGCTTCTAATGAAACACAAGGAAAGGTATCCGAGTATCCGAGGCTTGATTTATTCACGAAAGTGAAAAAATATACATCATTTCCGACGAACATATCGTTTGCGCGATTTAGAGATGGCCAACGCCATCTAGTGGTCGTTGATGGAACTAAACATCAACAACTGCCTTAACAGTAATAGTAGGAGATCTCGCTATGCACCGACCTTCACCGAGCTGTTTATTGGATGAAAAGTGTTTTATATGTAATTTAATATGTCAACAAACATATTATTGCAAATGGGTTGCCTAAAAAATTTCGGTCCAGAATATGATTAAATAACAGTGAATTTTTTATTTCACTTCAATTGATTGAATTTTAGAAAAACTGTATTACATAACTTACTATTTTTGCTTTACTCAATACTTACGAAATATTATACCGAAATTCAACCCCTAAGGGTATGAAATAGGGGATGGAAGTTTGCATGAAACATTTTATTTCTTAAAAATATTCGCATAAAATTTCGCACGAGTTGAGCATAATCAAAATAATGAATAATGTATTACAGTATTTTTCAAAACTCAACCTCCAAAGGGGTAAAATAAAGGATGAATGTTTGCATGAAACTTTTTATTGTTTGAAAATATTGGCATGAGATTTCGTAAGCACTGAGTAAAGCCAAAATAATAAGTTATGTAATACAGTTTTTTTCTAAAATTCAATCAATTTAAGTGAAAATTAAAAAAAAAAATCATTGTTATTTAATCATATTCTGGGCTGAAATTTTTTTAGGCAACCCATTTGCTAAATATTTGTTGACATATTAAATTACATATAAAACACTTTTCATCTAATAAACAGTTCGGTGAAGGTCGTTGTATTGCGGGATCTCCTACTATTACTGTTAAGGCAGTTGTTGATGTTTAGTTCCATCAACGACCACTAGATGGCGTTGGTCATCTCTAAATCGCGCATACGATATGTTCGTCGGAAATGATGTAGACTATAACCACAGCCTTCTGTACGTGTCTTGAGGAGGCCAGCTTAAAACAAATCCAGTCGTTGGGTACAAATAAATGATCATTGCCGTTCTGGTGGTCGTCAGGATGCGAGCACGCGCGGTACATCCGGTCCGTGGTTTCATCATGGCGGCTAGTGGACGTGTTCCTACTGTGCGAGGAACTGGAGGCGGGTGCGGCGCTCCGAGACCTCAACACGCAGGCCGAGCTCGCGCGGGAGCCTGCCCCGGCGCTACACATCGCGCTAGCGGCCATCTACAACGACCGGTGAGTGCCAGCTACTCCCACATACCACCCGTGTGCGGGGCGACAGTAGGAAGAAACTTACATATACCGCTGGCGCTACACATCGCGCTAGCGGGTATCTACAACGATCGGTGAGTGCTACTCCCACATACCACCCTTGTGCGGGGCGATAGTAGAGAGAAACTCACACATATCACCCAAGTGAGGAGAAACAGTCGTAGTCGGTCAAAATTATTTATTTCGGCATAAAAGATTATTTTAATAAGGTCCAAATACAACGTTTGCAAAATTTAAATTATAATAAACAATAAAATATTTAAAATGAAGCATGTAATGTACGTGCTTCATTGTAGACCGCATCGTCAGTTCATAGGTGAGATGGCGTTCAAGTATAAATCTATAGTTTAAAAGAAACGAACATTTGCACCCCTGTGCACAGTGTATACATTATTAAGATGTGTATACTACAAATCATTCCTGTCAATTGTGGTACGCGCGCGCCAAAAATAAATTTTGCAAACGTTGTATTTGCATCTTATTAAAATAATCTTTTATTTCGAAATAAATAATTTTGACCGACTACGACTGGTTCTCCTCACTTGAGTAGCACATGTGAGTTTCTCTCTACTTTTCCTAGAAGAAACCGATTCACTCCAAATTTGAAGATATCAAGATTGTAATCACGAAAGTTTCGTTGAATGAAGGTGTGGGCACGCTGTCTACAGGTGGTGGTGCGACGTGGAGGTGGTCGGCGCGGGCTGGTCGCTGCGCGCGCACCGCGCCATCCTCGCCGCTCGCTCCGACTACTTCCGGGGCTTGTTGCAGCGATACCCACCGTCAGTATACATGTTACATAGATTAATACCACATTATGTCCCGACCTATGTCAGTTAGGATCTCCGACATTGGTAATACGTAAATTGCACAAATACAAATACAAAAATCTTTATTGCTGTTTGTAGGTAAGATAAGATGATACAAAACATTTTAAAAGTTGCCCCATACAAACTGGCCTCTGCGAGAGACATGCAATATGTCTGGCAAGACAATTTGTTAGTCTTAATTTATAAATAAAAAAAATTAAATAATTAAATAATAGTCAGCTGATTAAAGTCTTCTTCTTCCTCATCTTCTATTAATCTCTGGTTTTTATTTATGTCATCTGATTCTTCATCTTAGATTAATTTCTGGCTTCTATTTGGTTGTGATATATATTTGTGTGAGATAAATGCTTGGTGAGCACAATTTCGCCAACGTCTTGTGTTTCATCAGGATATTATCTTGTGTTTTTGAGTTTGATCAATATGTCCATCCAGGGTCTAAGGTCTTGCATTAGTAGATCTTGCAGTTCATCCATGTGAGGAATGTCAAAGAATGTATAAAGTGTGATAAATGTATACCACCTTTATAGCTAATTAGCTACGAAGAGGTGACATATTTTGCAACATTAGTGTTGCTTAATGCTAAAATTCTAAGTTCCGCCGATCGAAGTGAATACATATTTTAACTTGGATCGGCGGTCCCTGCGATGACTGCCAACTTTTTTTGAAGTGAAAACTTCATTTGGCGTGCTATAGACAGATTTTTCGTGGGCTGTGAATTGAATTCTATTGTCACGCTCGGGAATCATAAGAAATCTTTAGGTATCCGCGGGACCATGGCCATTGGCTATCTAGAAAGCGTTAGCATTTCCCATTGACGCATTTCTAGATGGCTATGCTCATGGCCACTTCCTCCGGTTTCACCTGCGTAGTTTCCAAAGCACATAAGTCCAAGATCAGTCATCATGCGTATTGTATATTTTTGACTTAGTCTAGAATATCGTGTCCTGCCTCAGGTCGTGCTCGCGCGTGCCCCTGGAGGGCGCGTGCGCGAGCCTCACGCGCGCGGAGGCCGACGCGGCGCTGCGGGCGCTCTACTCGGGCGGGCTCGGCGCCTGCCGCCGGCACGCCAGTACGTATATCGCCACTCCATCTCCTAGCGAGGTTGTGTCCATGACAAAGAAAAACTACCACAAGGACTCCTTTCCCCCTTCCAACTTCCGGCAAATGCCGACAATTTTTTTTGACAATTCACACACAGCGCCATCTGACCCCAAACTAAGCAAAGCTTGTAATATGGCAGCCAGATAGCTGATATAATGCAGATAGAAAGTGCTTAGTAATGAAAAGATAAAATCAAAACATGTTCCGAATGGTAGCCCTGAACAACGCTCACAAACTACTAACATGGTCGCGTTTGCAGCTTGGGAACGCGCTTTCAGCGTCTTGGCGTACGATTTATAGGGTCTTTTTAGCTTTGCGAGCCACATTAGACCTCGTGGTAGAACTGAGCTACCAATGAAATCGACGAGGACTTTACTATCATTTTTATAATCATAATATGTTAGCGATTCTAGTTAAAAACATGACTTCTGTTTCAGAGTTGGACGGGAACGAACATGTCGAGGGCGATTTGGATCTAGTCGATAATACTGGCAGTAAGTCCTTTATAGTTATCCTTTTATTTTGTACATATAGTTTTATCGTCAATTCTTGTTATACTTTTGTAAATTTGGTGAATGCATATTTTTTTTATCAAATTTTACTAAAATATAACATTGCTATTTCAAAATTTAAATGCAATGTTTGTCTTTGGATTGCTCTCCTGTAATAGCACGATTTTGAAGGTACAACAACTTACATGGGAGGCATCAAAATACTATAACTAAATGAATTATACTTAAACAGCACTGATCAGTGTTACCAGCTCCTGAAAATATTTTCCCCTAAACCTAAGTTTTCCGTAAAATTTACTAGAAAACCCCTTAAATTTTTTATTTTGATTATGTGTAAATAAATAAATAAATGATCTCCCCCCCTCCCCCCAGCGTACCTGGCGGGCGCGGAGTGCGCGTGCGCGACGCGGCGCGGCGCCGCGCGGCGCGCGCTGCAGCTGCTCGGCGCCGCGCGCGACCCGCTCGCGGCCTCGTGCCGGTACCTGCTGGACTCGGGTGAGACTACCCATACACCCATGCACATACTTATTTTATACTATACACTGAGCAACTACCCTCATATACTTATTTTATAGTATAGAGTATACTAAACTACCATCGTTCGATTTTTTTTTAAAACAGTTCGTTACCGCGTTTTAAGACTTGCCAACGCCATCTAGTGTCGTTCGAGACGAACTAATGATTGTTGTGATGTGTTTGTAGGAGAGATGTGCGACGCGGCTCTGGTGTTCTCGTGCGGCGGCGGCTGGTCGCAGCTCGGCGCGCACCGCGTCATCCTCGCCGCCCGGAGCCGGTTCTTCAGGTGAGGGTGTGTGTGTGTGTGTGTGTGGGTGAGAGGGTGTGTGTGTGGTAGAGAGATGACTGGTGTTATCGTGAGACGCTACTGGAGAGACTGCCGTCTAGAACACTCACTGCTTGGAGTCGGGACCTGCTTTCGCAAGGAGATAGTATTTATTGTGTTGAATGGCAAGATGAGCAGGACGTGTGCCTGATGGTAAGCAAAATGCCTGCCCATAACAGCACAGTCACGCAGCTGTTGGAACATGAAGAGTTTTAATTATTACATAGCACTGCACTGCATTTGTCACCGGGAGATATAATGTGTTTCACTCCTAGCCCAGTAATTTTAGAGTCAAGTATATAATTAACAAATACAAAAATACAAATAAAAATACAAAAATCTTTATTGCTGTTTGTAGGTAAGATAAGATGATACAAAACATTTAATAATTGACCCATACAAACTGGCCTCTTCTTCTAGAGGCATGCAATATGTCTGGCAACAGTTTCCATTGGTCTGAATTTATACAATGATAATAATAGTCAGCTGATAAAGTCTTCTTCTTCTTTTTTCATTTTTAACTTTTAATCGGTTGTATCATATATGTCATTTGATTCATCGTCTATTAATTTCTGGCTTCTATCCCGTTGTGTTATGTTAGTGTGATATGTTTAGTTAACCACGATTCTTATTTTCTTATTAGCAAAAAGCAAACGGTTCCCTCTTTAAATGTATTCCCTTTGAGTTGCTCTCTGATGTATCATGTCATAAAATTTAATTTAGGTAAAAATTACCAAACGCGAACTATTTTCGCGTTTTATACTAAAACAGCGCCACCTATAGTTGCGAGGCTAAATTAAAAACATCGAGACATCAAATCATTTCATTTTAATGCTCTTCTTCTTCTTCGTGTCGATGCTGTTGTCTATTTTTTGTGTGAGTATTTTAAATTTGTACTGCCCAGTATTCCGCAACTGCGACCCCTGGTATCGAGGCCTCCATTTTAATGCTCTGATTTTTACTTGTAGGAGCACGTACGTGTACGTGACTGATGTAGTACATAAGTGGAGGACAGCGGAGAGCGAGCTAGTCTCTCGCCCCGCGTCACTTGTACAGAAGATCAATATAACCAGCAGTTTATACAGTGACGTGGTTTCATTTCCATCTCCAATACCAGCAACACCTACATACTTATTGACATTCATGGCACATTTATGAATAAAGAACTTTTGACTTTGATTGCAACGTTTGTGTGTTTTAAGGGTTCCTCACGCCATCTAGTGTCGTTGTGTTGTAACTTGCGTCTGTCCGTAGGAGCGTGATGTCTCGGCGCGGCGCGGGCGGCGCGGGCGCGGCGGGGGCCGCGGGCGCGGGCGCGGGCGCGGTGTGCGTGGACGAGAAGGTGCTCCCGCGGCGGTTCGCGCGCGCGCTGCTGCACGCCGCCTACACCGACCAGGTGAGCGCGCGCTGATGTTGATGAACAGATGTTTATCCTATGTAAACTGATGTTATGTCATTCTTATGCCATATCCCGTCAAACCCGCGTCATATGGGTTCGTCGCCGGATATGTGTGATCGCCCATAGTGTAAAAAAAACAAAAAAAAAATTAATCTACCCTCAAAAATTTTGAGCATCTGCATCCGTTTAAGGGCATGCATAACCCTGTATAATAAACTACGTATAATATTTGAACACCAAGATTTTTGCATATTTCAGGTGGACCTTAGTCTTATAAGTCGGAACTCATCGGTGCCCACTACTACCTGTACTACTACTACGTCGGTGAGTTGAATTTTATTACAAATAACATTGATATCAATTTAACCTATTGTATTTTTTTAAACTGGTATAATTAAAAAATATGAATGAGAATGAATTAAATGCGACTGAGTTAAAGTGAGTGAACGAGAATGTGACTGAGTGAGAATGTGAGTGAGTGAGCGTTCGTGTGTGAAAATATCAGTAAGGTAGCTTTTGTGCATGAGAATGTGTGCGACTTAGTGATTATCTGTTCATTTGTGAGGATGAGTGTGTGTATGTGAGTCAGTGTTTTCGCGTGAGTATGAGTCCAACTGTGAGCGTGAAAATATGAGAGAGTGTTTGTGCATTTGCGAGGGTTTTGTGTATATAAGTGAGTGAGCGTGCGAGCGAGTAAATGTAGTGTGTGGATTGAAAATACGGGTAAGTTTTAACTATTATAGGTTAGCACTTGACTACCATCTCGCCTGATGTTAAGCGACGATGCGGTCTACGATGGAGCGTGCTTACCTAGAAGAAATAGATTCACTCTCGATTTGAAGACTCTAAGATTGTAACCATCGGGGAAAAGCCACTCAGGCAACGCGTTCCACAACCTAGACGTTCTTATCACAAACGTGGAGTCAAATCTATTTGTCCGTGTTTTTGGAACGTCAACCATGAAACGACCTCGCTTTTTTGAGATAAGAGAAGTCCGATAAAAGAAAGGGCAAGGTGGTATTATATCATACAACTCATCGGTCTGGTTTCCTTTCTACAATGTACACAGTGATAGGATAGAGCGCATTCAAAAACGATGCCTAAAAATTATGAGTTACAGATGTGGCATGGGTCGCAAGCTCCCATCGTACAATGATCGTCTACAATGTTTTCACGTTACCTCTCTTAATATTCGTCGTCGTTGATCTTACACTGTTGCATAAGATCGTCCATTCTTCGATTGACTCCCCAACCCTGCTTTCTCTTTTAAATTTTAATACACGTTTCCGGTTTCGTAATCGTAATTATAATACCTTCAGTTTGCAAGTTTTTACCAATAATACATCTTATTATAATCCCATAGTCAGAATGAGTCGCCAATACAACGAAGTCCTTGTCTCCGATAGGGACATTGATATTTTCCACTTAAAGTTATTCCAATTTCAGAGGAAAATCAAAGAAATTTTACACTTTAATCTAAAAGAATAATAACCCTGTTGTGCTTACTGTAAATACTATTATGAGTTTTTTTTTTATATTGTTTATACATTAATTGTTTCACACTGTTAATATACTTATCTGTTGTGTTATAATATTCTATGTTTATATCTTATTTATCTACTGTTTTAACGCATGTTAGTTTTTAGTTTTAAGTTCAGATATGTTGGCCTAAGTTTCTTTATGTATTATCACTAATGTAATGTTATTATGATCAAACCACTGAATTTAAATAATTGTTGTTTCTAGGCCCACATAGTTTGGAATGTAATACAGTTCTGTACAGTATACTCTTATGTTATAGTTTATATTTATTACATTCTGTTTTGTGTGCTCATTGAATTAATAAATAAATAAATACAGATCAGTTCAGTTCAGGTGCGTGAAAATATGAGAGAGTTAGTATTTGTGCATTTGGGAACCCTCCCACTCACTTATACACACAGACACTGTGTATAAGTGAGTGAGCGTGCTAGCGAGTGAGTGTATTGTAGTGAGTAGATTGAAAATATGAGTAAGTTGTGGTTCGGACGTGAGGAAGTGAGCGAGGAAGTGATTATTTGTGCATTTGCAAAGGTGTGTGTTTGTGATAGTAAGGTATGTAGACCCTGACAGTTGAGTTTGTTTATTTAAACACTAGATTTATTAACTATATCTAAATTTCGTTGTGTTTGTTTGTCGGCAGGCGTGGGGCAGCGGCGCGCGGGGCGCGGGTGGGCGGCTGGCGGGCGCGGCGCTCGACGACGCCTTCCAGCTGTACGAGATCGCCAGGTGACGTCACCACCACATACGCCGCGGCAACACGCCCACACACACCGCGATAACCACGCCCACACACCCTCACATACACACCCTGCGATAGCCACGCCCACACATACACACACCCCGCGATAGGCACGCCCACACACAACGCGATAGTCACGACCACAAACACAAACCGCGATAGCCACGCCCACACACACTCCGCGATAGCCACGGCCACACCCTATGATAACCACGCCCACAAATAGTACACTATCTGCGTTCACATACACTACGCTAACCACGCCCCCACACCACGATAACCACGCCCACACACACCACGATAACCACACTTTTTAACATTCAACAAAGTTTTCGTACGTTTCGTGCTTTGACATGACACATGACAGCATGGGTCTAAGATTGCGTCATTGAATATAAACCTTTGCTAATCAAATTTGTTTCTAAATCCGAGTTGGTACGACCAATTTCCGACAGGTGGCGAAGCAGGTAGCTGAAGAGGTGTTTTGTTTGAATGCGATATTCTCAGTCATTTCAGTCATTCTTTCACCGTTGGATATGTACGGGATCTCAATGAGTGCTATATAATGTGCCACGGGCGCAGCCGGGGCGGGCATCTAGTATTTTGATGATCGTGTTATGTTGATAGTAACACGTGTGGCGCAGGTTCCTCGAGATGCCGATAGTGGTGCAGGGCTGCGAAGACGCCATCGTGGAGTCGCTCACGCCGGACACGCTGCCGCGCGTGCTGCGCTGGAGCGACGCGCCGCACGCGAGCCACTGGGTGCACAGGTACGGCGGACACGCTGCCGCGCGTGCTGCGCTGGAGCGACGCGCCGCACGCGAGCCACTGGGTGCACAGGTACGGCGGACACGCTGCCGCGCGTGCTGCGCTGGAGCGACGCGCCGCACGCGAGCCACTGGGTGCACAGGTACGGCGGACACGCTGCCGCGCGTGCTGCGCTGGAGCGACGCGCCGCACGCGAGCCACTGGGTGCACAGGTACGCCGGACACGCTGCCGCGCGTGCTGCGCTGGAGCGACGCGCCGCACGCGAGCCACTGGGTGCACAGGTACGCCGGACACGCTGCCGCGCGTGCAGCGCGGGAGTGACGCGCCGCACGCGAGCCACTGGGTGCACAGGTACGCCGGACACGCTGCGCGCGTGCTGCGCTGGAGTGACGCGCCGCACGCGAGCCACTGGGTGCACAGGTACGCCGGACACGCTGCCGCGCGTGCTGCGCTGGAGTGACGCGCCGCACGCGAGCCACTGGGTGCACAGGTACGAGCGGCAGCGCGCGGCAGAATCTCTTGGGATTCTGCGCTGTTATGACCCAATTTATGTCAGGATAGCCTTAATTCTGTGAGCTTAGATGTGAATGGGCTGTTATTTACTTAAGGTAGTAGGATGAATAGAAAGAACCAATTGATGATATTTGAATGTTGTTTATTCTTAGTTCATCGTTATATTACTGATAAACCCCGAGAGGGTATTCTCATCATATTAAAGACTCTAATGCCACTTTCGCAAATCCCTAGACGACAGAGAAAGAATGTGGCCAAGAAAACTCTGCGCCATGACATACATAATCTGTACACAAGTAAACCTTAGATAATAGTTATAATACTTATCTTTACAATGTGTCAACCGTTGGAGAACAAGAACAGCAAGAGATAACAATACATAAGAGCCAGCGTAATAGCAAGAGCAATAAGTAAGACCAAGAGAATAATATACAAGAAGCCCCGAACAGAACGACGTTCGCTTTTATACCAGTCGTAATCAACCCCACTCGCCAAAGTCATAGCGCCGCCCCTCCAACTACACAATAACAAGTAGTGGCGGAATAGGCGGTGGATTTGACCACGTTGAATTACTTACTCGTTATTAATATACGTTATACAATATTATTTATTACTTATATTTAACCTTATTATTTATAACAATATTATACTTATTATATGATTCCGGAAATACATCAATTCCTTTCTTTTTACATAACAATATCATATAATTCTCGATTTGATCGATAATAAACACACATTTATTTACTTTTAACGTTAGTGCGTGTAACACGTTACAGGGGTTCCAAGGAACCCCTAACCTAACACGTGTTACACGCACATACGTCGAGCGGGTGTACTCGAGAGGAGTACCTGAGAATGTGATACTCGTATTGTTTTTAAACTTTCGTGATTTGAACACAGTATAACGACACTTAATGACGGATAATTAGTTGTCTAAATACCTCGACGTGTCGGCAGCGGTACAACCGCCGTGGTCACGGGGAGGCTGTCGTGACCACGTAACCGAATGTGCCGCTCGTTCCAGACAAGCGATGCGCTACCTGCGCGACGAGTTCGTGTCGATCGTGTCGGCGGGCGGCGGCGCGCTGCCGGCGGGCGCGCTGGCGGCCGCGCTCGCCTCGCCCTTCCTGCAGGCCAGCGAGCCCGCCGCGCTGCGCGCGCTGCTCAAGTGGGGCGCCGACCACAAGCACCGCCAGAGGGGTGAGTCACGATAAACTGAAAAATGTGCAGATTGAAAACCACTGGGCGAGTGGGATCTCCTTGGTTGATCCCTCAGATGCTCATGCACAAGAAGAGCAAAGTAATTATAAGGTGAAAAACTTGTAGGTTCAAAAATGTTGAAAACAACAGGGAGAATGGGATCACCTTGGGATACGCCTCACTCGCTCGGCCGTTGCAGATATAAAGTTTGATATGGAAAACAACTGCGTGATATACATTGGTAGGGAATATTACTATTTAAAAGTTTTTAAAACGAATGTTACGTGATTCCAGAGCCGAACGTGGTGTGGCACACGGCGCACTCGGTGTCGCGGCGCGGCGCGCGGCGCCGCTCGCTGTCGGACGCGGCGCTGCGCGACCTGCTGGCGCCGCTGCTGCAACACGTGCGCTGCGAGCATCTGCCGCGCGACACGCGCGACCAGGTGAGAAGCGGGGCGAGCGTGCCGCGCGACACGCGCGACCAGGTGAGACACGTGGCGAGCGTGCCGCGCAACACGCGCGACCAGGTGAGACACGGGCCGAGCGTGCCGCGCGAAACGCGCGACTAGGTGAGACACGGGCCGAGCGTGCCGCGCGACACGCGAGACCAAGTGAGACACGTGGCGAGCGTGCCGCGCAACACGCGCGACCAGGTGAGAAGCGGGCGAGCGTGCCGCGCGACACGCGCGACCAGGTGAGACACGTGGCGAGCGTGCCGCGCAACACGCGCGACCAGGTGAGACACGGGCCGAGCGTGCCGCGCGAAACGCGCGACTAGGTGAGACACGGGCCGAGCCGAGCGTGCCGCGCGACACGCGAGACCAAGTGAGACACGTGGCGAGCGTGCCGCGCAACACGCGCGACCAGGTGAGAAGCGGGGCGAGCGTGCCGCGCGACCAGGTGAGACACGGGCCGAGCGTGCCGCGCGACACGCGCGACCAGGTGAGACACGGGCCGAGCGTGCCGCGCGACACGCGCGACCAGGTGAGACACGGGCCGAGCGTGCCGCGCGAAACGCGCGACTAGGTGAGACACGGGCCGAGCGTGCCGCGCGACACGCGAGACCAAGTGAGACACGTGGCGAGCGTGCCGCGCAACACGCGCGACCAGGTGAGAAGCGGGGCGAGCGTGCCGCGCGACACGCGCGACCAGGTGAGACACGTGGCGAGCGTGCCGCGCAACACGCGCGACCAGGTGAGACACGGGCCGAGCGTGCCGCGCGAAACGCGCGACTAGGTGAGACACGGGCCGAGCGTGCCGCGCGACACGCGAGACCAAGTGAGACACGTGGCGAGCGTGCCGCGCAACACGCGCGACCAGGTGAGAAGCGGGGCGAGCGTGCCGCGCGACCAGGTGAGACACGGGCCGAGCGTGCCGCGCGACACGCGCGACCAGGTGAGACACGTGGCGAGCGTGCCGCGCAACACGCGCGACCAGGTGAGACACGGGCCGAGCGTGCCGCGCGAAACGCGCGACTAGGTGAGACACGGGCCGAGCGTGCCGCGCGACACGCGAGACCAAGTGAGACACGTGGCGAGCGTGCCGCGCAACACGCGCGACCAGGTGAGAAGCGGGGCGAGCGTGCCGCGCGACCAGGTGAGACACGGGCCGAGCGTGCCGCGCGACACGCGCAACCAAGTGAGACACGTGGCGAGCGTGCCGCGCGACCAGGTGAGACACGTGGCGAGCGTGCCGCGCGACACGCGCGACCAGGTGAGACACGGGCCGAGCGTGCCGCGCGACCAGGTGAGACACGGGCCGAGCGTGCCGCGCGACACGCGCGACCAGGTGAGACACGGGCCGAGTGTGCCGCGCGACCAGGTGAGACACGGGCCGAGTGTGCCGCGCGACCAGGTGAGACAAGGGCCGAGCGTGCCGTGCAATACGCGCGACCAGGTGAGACACGGGCCGAGCGTGCCGTGCAATACGCGCGACTAGGTGAGACACGGGCCGAGCGTGCCGCGCGATCAGGCGAGACAAGGGCCGAGTGTGCCGCGCGACACGCGCGACCAGGTGAGACACGGGCCGAGTGTGCCGCGAGACCAGGTGAGACACGGGCCGAGTGTGCCGCGCGACCAGGTGAGACAAGGGCCGAGCGTGCCGTGCAATACGCGCGACCAGGT
The DNA here is from genome assembly GCA_017562165.1 of Ectropis grisescens. NCBI lineage: Eukaryota > Metazoa > Arthropoda > Insecta > Lepidoptera > Geometridae > Ectropis > Ectropis grisescens. Next base: position 695,317 of record CM029795.1, read on the forward strand.
GAGACAAGGGCCGAGCGTGCCGCGCGACACGCGCGACCAGGTGAGACACGTGGCGAGCGTGCCGCGCAACACGCGCGACCAGGTGAGACACGGGCCGAGCGTGCCGCGCGAAACGCGCGACTAGGTGAGACACGGGCCGAGCGTGCCGCGCGACACGCGAGACCAAGTGAGACACGTGGCGAGCGTGCCGCGCAAACACGCGCGACCAGGTGAGAAGCAGGGCGAGCGTGCCGCGCGACCAGGTGAGACACGGGCCGAGCGTGCCGCGCGACACGCGCAACCAAGTGAGACACGTGGCGAGCGTGCCGCGCGACCAGGTGAGACACGTGGCGAGCGTGCCGCGCGACACGCGCGACCAGGTGAGACACGGGCCGAGCGTGCCGCGCGACACGCGCGACCAGGTGAGACACGGGCCGAGTGTGCCGCGCGACCAGGTGAGACACGGGCCGAGCGTGCCGCGCGACACGCGCGACCAGGTGAGACACGGGCCGAGTGTGCCGCGCGACCAGGTGAGACACGGGCCGAGTGTGCCGCGCGACCAGGTGAGACAAGGGCCGAGCGTGCCGTGCAATACGCGCGACCAGGTGAGACACGGGCCGAGCGTGCCGTGCAATACGCGCGACCAGGTGAGACACGGGCCGAGCGTGCCGTGCAATACGCGCGACCAGGTGAGACACGGGCCGAGCGTGCCGCGCGACCAAGTGAGACACGTGGCGAGCGTGCCGCGCGACACGCGCGACCAGGTGAGCTGCACGGGGCTGGAGCGTGCCGCTCGCTATCGCTACGTAAGTTAGCCTACGCAACGAAACATTAGCATGCTTTTGTAACATACAACGTCATCTTGTTTCGAATCGGTGATCTGAAAGAGATGTTTTAATGATGCAAAGAAATCGCTAGCGTGTGTTAGCAACTTACAGCGCCATCTAGTTTCGACTGATCCAACTTTGAATTAAAATGGCGAATGAGATTCAAACCTTAAACCTGCATTTGAATCGATACCGTGTGTTAGCAACTTACAACGCCATCTAGTTTTGGATTAACCAACTTTGAATTAAAATGGCGAATGAGATTCAAACCTTAAACCTGCATTTGAATCGATACCGTGTGTTAGCTACGTACAGCGCCATCTAGTTTGTCTGAACGAAGTGTTCCCGCAGCTGGTGCGGCGCGGGATCCTGCCGGCGCCGCCGCCCGCGGACGAGGACGGCACGGCCGCCGCCTGGCTCGGCCGCGGCGCGTACCGACCCGCCAGGATATTCCTGCCCTATCTCGACGAGATAAAGGTCAGTTTGCTGTGACACTCGGTGTGGAATGCAAGAGATTTATGACTGTGACTTCAACTACTTTAACACTGAGTTTGGTTGTGGCCGTGTTTCGACGTAATAAAGGTCAGTTTGCTGTGACACTCGGTGTGGAATGCAAGAGATTTATGACTGTGACTTCAACTACTTTAACACTGAGTTTGGTTGTGGCCGTGTTTCGACGTAATAAAGGTCAGTTTGCTGTGACACTCGGTGTGGAATGCAAGAGATTTATGACTGTGACTTCAACTACTTTAAAACTGAGTTTAGTTGTGGCCGTGTTTCGACGTAATAAAGGTCAGTTTGCTGTGACACTCGGTGTGGAATGCAAGAGATTTATGACTGTGACTTCAACTACTTTAAAACTGAGTTTAGTTGTGGCCGTGTTTCGACGAGATAAAGGTCAGTTTGCTGTGACACTCGGTGTGGAATGCAAGAGATTTATGACTGTGACTTCAACTACTTTAACACTGAGTTTGGTTGTGGCCGTGTTTCGACGTAATAAAGGTCAGTTTGCTGTGACACTCGGTGTGGAATGCAAGAGATTTATGACTGTGACTTCAACTACTTTAAAACTGAGTTTAGTTGTGGCCGTGTTTCGACGAGATAAAGGTCAGTTTGCTGTGACACTCGGTGTGGAATGCAAGAGATTTATGACTGTGACTTCAACTACTTTAAAACTGAGTTTAGTTGTGGCCGTGTTTCGACGAGATAAAGGTCAGTTTGCTGTGACACTCGGTGTGGAATGCAAGAGATTTATGACTGTGACTTCAACTACTTTAACACTGAGTTTGGTTGTGGCCGTGTTTCGACGTAATAAAGGTCAGTTTGCTGTGACACTCGGTGTGGAATGCAAGAGATTTATGACTGTGACTTCAACTACTTTAAAACTGAGTTTAGTTGTGGCCGTGTTTCGACGTAATAAAGGTCAGTTTGCTGTGACACTCGGTGTGGAATGCAAGAGATTTATGACTGTGACTTCAACTACTTTAACACTGAGTTTGGTTGTAAACCTGTTTCGACGTGATAAAGGTCAGTTTGCTTTAACACTCGGTGTGGAATGACAGATTTGTGAATGTTTTAACTTAGGTTGTACATGGTTCAAAATTGATTATAGTAGCGCTCTATCTCGACGAGATAAAGGTCAGTTTGCTGTGACACTCGGTGTGGAATGCAAGAGATTTATGACTGTGACTTCAACTACTTTAAAACTGAGTTTAGTTGTGGCCGTGTTCCGACGTGATAAAGATCAGTTTGCTTTAACACTCGGTGTGGAATGACAGATTTGTGAATGTTTTAACTTAGGTTGTACATGGTTTAAAATTGATTATAGTAGCGCTCTATCTCGACGAGATAAAGGTCAGTTTGCTGTGACACTCGGTGTGGAATGCAAGAGATTTATGACTGTGACTTCAACTACTTTAAGGCTGAGTTTAGTTGTGGCCGTGTTCCGACGTGATAAAGGTCAGTTTGCTTTAACACTCGGTGTGGAATGACAGATTTGTGAATGTTTTAACTTAGGTTGTACATGGTTTAAAATTGATTATAGTAGCGCTCTATCTCGACGAGATAAAGGTCAGTTTGCTGTGACACTCGGTGTGGAATGCAAGAGATTTATGACTGTGACTTCAACTACTTTAAGGCTGAGTTTAGTTGTGGCCGTGTTCCGACGTGATAAAGGTCAGTTTGCTTTAACACTCGGTGTGGAATGACAGATTTGTGAATGTTTTAACTTAGGTTGTACATGGTTTAAAATTGATTATAGTAGCGCTCTATCTCGACGAGATAAAGGTCAGTTTGCTGTGACATTTGTCGTGGAAGTAAAGTGATTTGTGACTGTTTTAACTTAGGGTTTAGTTGATTGGTCGGCGTTTTCTATATTTGAAAACGAGAACACATTTTCGAAGGAATAGGTACCAATGTTTACTAAGCATGGGAGGGGGGATAAGAGGTTGCTTACTTTTTATAAGGGGTGTGTAGGGGGGGGGTGTCAATAATTTTACTAATACGAGAACGGCACCTTTGATTTTATATTCGATTTCTCCGTGAAGTTCAAAAACCTTTTTTTTTTAGTTTTAGTTCAAGCCTGTGTGTCCTAAGGCAAATAAGGTATTTATTCCCTCTCGATTTAAACAGTGTTGTAGGCGTCAGGAAATAAGGTTTATTTTCCCGAAACGTGTGTGTCTCTCTCGATTTAAAAAGTGTCCTATGCTACTGGAAATAAAGTTCGTTATCCTGAAATATGTGTGTCCTGAAGTAAAGAAGGTGCTTAATTCCCTTTCGATTTAAAAAGTGGTGTAGACGTCAGGAAATAAGATTCGTTTTCCCGAAGCCTGTGTGTCCTGAGGTAAAGAAGGTACTTATTCGATAAAAGTGAGTTGTGGGCCTTAGAAAATAAGGTTTATTTTCCCGAAATGTGTGTGTACGCTCGATTTAAAAAGTGTCCTATGCGACTGGAAATAAGGTTCCTTATTTTGAAGTCTGTGTCTCCTGAAGTAAAGAAAGTACTTTATCTCTCTTGATAAAAGAGGTTGTGGGCCTTAGAGAATAAGGTTTATTTTCCCGAAGCGTGTGTGTGTCCCTCTCGATGTAAAAAGTGTCGTATGCCAGTGGCAATAAGGTTAGTTTCCGTGAAGCGTGTGTTGAGGTGTCGGCCGGTCCCGCCGCAGGCGCTGCTGGCGGAGCAGGCGGTGCCGGAGGCGGAGCTGGCGCGGGCGCGGCGCGCGCGGTTCATGCACCGGATACCCGACACGCTCTATATGGTATGATACTTCTGCCTGCCTTCCTTCCTATGCTTCTTTTATTCTTTCCTTCCTGCATGCTTTCCTTTCTTCATTCTGTATTTCTTTCCTTCCATCTTTCTTTCTTCTCTTCCTTCATTCATTCTTTCCTTTCTTCCTGCATTATTTCCTTCCTTCTTTCCTTTATTCATTCCTGCCTTCCTTCTTTGTCCATTCTTTCCTTTCTTCGTTCCTGCCTTCCATCCTTGTTCATTCGTTGCTTCTGCGTTAACTCATGCACACTATGCAATTACATACAAAAAAAACATTTGTGACTCATCGTGCGCATCATCATTTTTTTCTTGCTTCTTTGCTACCTTTCTGCCTTCTTTCCTTCATTCATTCATTCTTTCCTTCCTTCATTGATTATTTCCTTTCTTGATTCTTTTTTGCCTTCCTTCTATAGGTGTTAGTGTTTCCTGGAGAGGAAATGAAACACGTCACTATTTAAATTGCTAATATAATATATTGTTCTCCAACTGTACAAGTGACGTGGAAAGAGAGACTGCCCGCTCACCGCTATTATCCGCTTATAATTATGTGTATAATCTTACATCATAATCCTACACTTCCTTCCCTCCGTGCTTTTTTCTTTCTTTCATTCATTATTTCTTTCCTTCCTTCCTCAGATCTTTACTTGCTTTCTACTTTCTTGATGGACACTAAAAGTTTCGCTGAAAACAATGTGCACAATCCTTTTAATATTACAATCTGGCAACAGTTTCTACAGTTACATTTTATTTCATTTTAAACTAGCAACGCTCCGCGGTTTCAGCCGCGCAGTTCGCGTTTCCGCTATTTTTCTGGGATGAAATATGAATTCCTATGTTTTTAGAATCTATCTGTATTCCAAATTTCACTACAAATTTCGAAATTTTGGCATTTGTAATATTAGTAGGATTATTAACATCGGTTAGTACTATCAGCAACATTATTACAAACATATTGATTATCAAAAACAGTTCTTGATTTTTAACATTAACACTCGTTTTGAATGATATAAAATTAAAACTTACGTCAAGCGCCACCCCTGACCCGCGCTCCCAAATTACTAACATTTTGATGTTCGTAGTTTGGGAGCGGGTAAGGCGGCATAGCGTAAGGTATGTCGATCGGCACAATTACCTAGGACGTCTACTCTATTTCGTCGAAAAACGTAATTTCTAAATAAACTTGCGACTTTTCTACTCCAGTTCTTCGATCCGGCGTTTCGCCCGTTTCTTTAAATGGTCTAAGTCTACTGTAATTAGTAGGTTCTATTAGTATTAATTAAACGTCAGGACGTCAGGAGCTGGAGAGTCGCGCGTTTAGCTCGAATTTACGTCTTTCATAGAATGAGAGTAGACGTCCTGTCGTGTGCACTTGTTTTAAAAGAACAGAGTGTGCTAAAAGTGAGTGTGGTGTTAGGTGGCGGCCGGGCTGGGCGCGCCGCCGTCCCCGATGGCGGGCGCGCCGGGCGCGGGCGCGGCGGCGCGCGCGTGCGTGCCGGCGCGCACGGCGGCCGCCCTGCGCGCGCGCGCCCGCGAGCTGCGCGCCGCGCCCTCCGCGCGCTCCGCCGCCGCCAGGCACCGCGACCACGTCAACAAGCAGGTCAGTGGCCGAGTGACCACGTCAACAAGCAGGTCAGTGGCCGAGTGACCACGTCAACAAGCAGGTCAGTGGGCGAGTGACCACGTCAACAAGCAGGTCAGTAGGCGAGCGACCACGTCAACAAGCAGGTCAGTGGGCGAGTGACCACGTCAACAAGCAGGTCAGTGGCCGAGTGACCACGTCAACAAGCAGGTCAGTGGGCGAGTGACCACGTCAACAAGCAGGTCAGTAGGCGAGCGACCACGTCAACAAGCAGGTCAGTGGCCGAGTGACCACGTCAACAAGCAGGTCAGTGGCCGAGTGACCACGTCAACAAGCAGGTCAGTCAGTGGCCGAGTGACCACGTCAACAAGCAGGTCAGTGGGCGAGTGACCACGTCAACAAGCAGGTCAGTAGGCGAGCGACCACGTCAACAAGCAGGTCAGTGGGCGAGTGACCACGTCAACAAGCAGGTCAGTGGCCGAGTGACCACGTCAACAAGCAGGTCAGTGGGCGAGTGACCACGTCAACAAGCAGGTCAGTAGGCGAGCGACCACGTCAACAAGCAGGTCAGTGGGCGAGTGACCACGTCAACAAGCAGGTCAGTGGCCGAGTGACCACGTCAACAAGCAGGTCAGTGGGCGAGTGACCACGTCAACAAGCAGGTCAGTAGGCGAGCGACCACGTCAACAAGCAGGTCAGTGGGCGAGTGACCACGTCAACAAGCAGGTCAGTGGCCGAGTGACCACGTCAACAAGCAGGTCAGTGGGTGAGTGACCACGTCAACAAGCAGGTCAGTGGCCGAGTGACCACGTCAACAAGCAGGTCAGTGGGCGAGTGACCACGTCAACAAGCAGGTCAGTGGGCGAGTGACCACATCAACAAGTATTGTATGACTGTGAGGACAAGTATGATATATGCCTGCATCATCATCAACAGCCCACTAAATGTTCCCACTGCTGGGACTCGGGCCTTCTCTCGCAATTTTGGTTACATGCCTGTAGGTACGAAAATATATTCTTGTAAAGAACTGTTAAGGATATAGATGTAAAGTGTATGATGAGTGACATTATTTATTCCAGATCGCGCTCCGCGCCGTGCGCGAGATGTCCCTCCCCGACGCGTGCGCGGAGCTGCTCATAGCCGACATGGACGACGACGCGTGAGTACCGCGCTCGCATGCACGCTAGCCGCGCCCCGCGCCCGAGATACAAATATTTCCTCGAGATACAAATATTCTCTCGAGATAAAAATATTCCCTCGAGATAGAAATATTTCCTCGAGATAAAAATATTTCCTCGAGATAAAAATATTTCCTTGACATAAAAAATAATCCGCGAGATAAAAATATCCTATGCGTTAATCCAGGGTAACAGCTAACTCCATACCAAATGTTATTAAAATCGTCGTTGTCGCCATTTAGACGCGAAGAAGTAAACAAACAGACATACAAACTTTCTTTTTTATAATGTTACCTACTAGTGTGATGTTCTGAAGAATAAACAAATTTCCAATTCCTGTTGATTTTGCAACGACGTTTTGACAAAGGTGTGATATCCTAGCTGGGGATTTAACAATGTAAATTGGGGAACTTGGGGACGCGTGGTTAGCAGCTGAATGACACATTTATTCCGTTTACCACCGTACGAAAACAACTTATGACTACCTACGCTATACTTATAATATATACTCTAAAAGGAACAGATGTGAATTGTATTTGTTTGTGGTTCCCAGCTCGGCGGGCGCGGGCGCGGACGCCGCGGAGCCCGCGCCGCCGCTCGGCGCCTGGCCGCCGCCGGAGCCCGGGCCCGACCCCGACTGCTGCCGGTACCCGCGCACGCTCACATTCCGCACACTCCTCACACTCCTCACATTCCTCACACTCCTCACATTTTTCACATTCCTCACACTTTCACATTCCGCACACTCCTCACACCCTCACACTCCTCACACCCTCACACTCCTCACACTTCTCACATTCCGCACACTCCTCACATTTCTCACACTCCTCACATTTCTCACACTCCTCACATTTTCACATTCCTCACACTTTTCACATTCCGCACACTCCTCACACCCTCACACTCCTCACACTTCTCACATTCCGCACACTCCTCACATTTCTCACACTCCTCACATTTCTTACACTCCTCACATTTCTCACATTCCTCACTCTTCCCACATTCCGCACACTCCTGACACCCTCACATTCCTCACATTTCTCACATTCCGCACACTCCTCACACCCTCACATCTTCGCACACTTAATTAAACGAATCTCTCTGATTACATGCCTTTAACTGATGAAATACGAGTGTAATGTTTGTGTGTCCGTGTGTCCAGGTCGACGGGCTCGCTCCGCTGCGCGTCCACGGGCTCGCTGCGGCACCCCGACCTCAACAACGGTGCGTATAATCTGCACCCCATGCCGGGGGGCGGCAACGATTCGGGAGCCATGGGCTACATGGTGAAATAACTAATTAACTAGATCAACATTTTTGTAGTGGTAGGACTCTTAGCAGAGTCCGCCTGGGGAAGTACCACACCTTTGCTAGTTATTCTACCGCCAAGCAGTAATGTGCAAACATTAATGTGTTCCGGTTTGAAGGGCAATATTACCAGATAAATTACAGGGCTTAGAGATATAATATCTTAGATCTCTGGGTAACGGACGCAGTGCAGTGCTAGGTAATGATTTGGACTCTTCATGTTCCAATAGCTGCGTGTCACTGTGCTGTTATGTGGCTGCCATTTTGCTTACCATCAGTCACATGTCCAGCTTGTCTCGTCACTCTAAATTATATAAAAAAAAACATAGCGGGCCGCACTTCTGAATGTTAGTAATTAATTTGCATTTTTTTAGTTTCAATTTTATTAATTAATTCAATTTGTATTAATTAGTTATTTTTAAAATTAATATTTTTTGATTAATTAATTCAATTTTCATTAATTAATTATTTTTTATTAATTAATTCAATTTTTATTAATTCAGTTCTGTTAATTTTAAATTTTCAATTTCATTTTATATTGTTATTATTGTTTTATCCAATTTAATGTAATATGGATTTTTAATCTGGATTAAATTACTTTTATTCATTGTTATTTAAATCTTATTTAAAACCGTCGTGGGCCGCGCGTTGCCGACCCCTGCTCTATACTATACGATAAATAAAATTGGAGTGTCTGAATGTAATAACAAAGTAACATCATTTTTACTAAGTTAAAATGCAAGTGTCTATTCTGAAACACTAGAATAAAGTCATATGCCTATTTCTGAAACACTATTAATTATTTTATGTTGTCTGTCTGTTTGTTGAAATGACGTTAACATGTATTCTTATGAATTTATGGTTCGAATTAATTAATTTAATTAAAACGGCGAAGGAAAACATCGTGCGAAAAACATGTGATTTGATTCTACTTTTGTGATAAGAACGTTTAGGCTATGGAATACGTTGCCTGTGTGGGTTTTCAACGATAGTTACAATCTTGGTGTCTTCAAATCGAGAGTGAATCGATTCCTTGTAGGTAAACACGCTCCGTTGTAGACCGCATCGTCGCTTAACTGAAAACTGTAAACGTATACTAAGCTAAATACAAATGTACATAAATACTAATTTTTTTTCACATAATAATTGTTGTTTCGACTTTGATGTTGATTAATTATATATTTGTGAATTATTTATTATTATTTTGTATGTAAATTGACAATGCATTTATATATTTACTAAATTATTATTGTTAATTGAATTAAGACGGATTATTGTAATTAATTCATGATAAATGTAACAATGACTTGTAACGGTATGCTATGAATAAATGACGATGTTTATAAAAGTTAATAAAAAAGAAGTCTTCGAGTCCCAGCAGTAGAAATATTTAGTGGGCTGATTATTATGTAAGTATTTATGAAACGTGCGGTTTCTTCCAGACAACTCGCGGACGAACTCGTGCGGCCGGCGCGACCAAGCGGGCAGGAGCGACGCGCAGCACTCGTGAGACACATTCATATTACCTACGTTTATATACACCGTTACATACTAATAATGGTGTTAATAATGGTGTTAATAATGGTGTTAATAATTAGAGTTGGGTAGGACATGCGTTTACGATGAGTTTGTATGAGTAACTCATTTCGAATTTTGAGATGTGACATTGTCCCACCTCATAAATGTAGAGAATGGCTATCATCACTAGACTGTGACTGGATGCATACTGTGACATTATAACTACAAATACAAGTTGAGCTGTGATTGTGACATGCTACAAATGGTATTACTTACTACTTTACTGCGATTGTATTACAAGCAACACGCCATGAGTGACTATGATGTATGAAAAGTAATCGATATCTTTGAAAATAAAATAAAAGGCACAATAAAACAGTTTAAGTACTTAGCTTTACTGATTTAGTTTATATTTACTTATTGTAGTGTTACGTTGTTTGAAATTTTGTTATGCCAATACTTAAATAAAGGTAGGTAAACTCATTTTTATACGTTCTGGATAAATAATACAACCGCAGAGTGTTATTATAATGTCTTGTGTTGTTGGCGTCGCATCACTCAATTTAAAATTCAAATTAAAACAATAACCGAACTTACTTATGGTTGTCCCGCTCACTCATTTGAGGTGCTTGGCACGTTAATGTTTCTCGCTCGCTCATAAATAATGTAAGCGAGACAACAACGCGCAGGCCGATGGGTGTGATGGGTGGGGATTCACGACAATTCGTGCCTCATTTGAAGTGAGACAAAATGTATTTTTGAGGTGATGGGACATTCTGTCATTTCGTATGGGACATTTGAGGTGACTCTTGTATGAGGTGCACACCTCTATTAAAAATGGTGTTGGTATTTCGCAACGGTTCATTCGGTGCTGCAGTACGGTGCTGAGGTCTGGGGTCGGGCGGCGGACTGGCAGCGTGCATTCAGAATGCAGAAACGCGCAGTCCGAGCCATCGCAAGGATTCCGCAGGACACCTCTGCGCGCCCGCACTTCGCGCGGCTAGGAATCCTCACGTTCCCTTCACTTGTAATATTTCAAGTGGCAGTCTATGTGAGGATGAATTTGGCTTCGTATGGAGCTACATTCGACGTGACGCTAATGAAAGATTGCCTTGACAGCGTGAATGTAACGCTGAAGAAATCAGAAAAGCTTACACATGTCATGGGCCCGCTAGTATACAACATGTTGCCGGATAGCATCACTGGGGCTCTTAGCCTTGCGTCGTGTAAATCTCGCCTAAAGCGATGGCTTATTGAGCAGACATTCTATGATTTTCAAATGCTAAAAGTACAGAAGCCATAGTCATTTAAAGTTAAAATTTAAAATGGTTCACAATATCCATTTTCTCATCAATAGTCTTTATTATTCATCAATATTATTGTTTTCTTTGACATTTGCTATGATTTAATTTTAATTACAATAAGACAATTTTTATTTTATTACTATTATTTTTTCATCTGTTGACTTGTATCTGTGTTTTGGTATCAATAAAAACTATGAACCACTGTACTATATTACATACAATATGCAGGGTTTATTGATAATCAACTTGCATCCTTTTAAGGGCATGTTTAAGTTCATTAAAGATGTTAACTTTTGTTTTACAGTTTTAAATAAATTCGTATATTTTTTCCCATTTAAAATAAAAAAGTGTACTTGCCCGTTCTAAAAAGCATCGAATTTTTCGTAACGAAAGCGTAAAAAGTGTCTCTGTTTTTTTGTATGGATTTGTGCGACAGAGACAGCGCTCTATTAGCTCGTCTATATGAATAGACTATAGGACTGCTTTCCCCATTCCAGCTAGGGAGACTTGACAAGGTACAACATCTGCAGGACCTTCAATATGTCCTAAAAATTAGTCCTTGAAGTCTTCTTGTTGTTTTTCAAATTAGTCCTTGACGTCTTCTTGTTGTGTTTCAAATTAGTCCTTGAAGTCTTCTTCTTGTGTTTCACATTAGTCCTTGAAGTGTTCTTGTTATGTTTCAAATTAGTCCTTGAAGTGTTCTTGTTATGTTTCAAATTAGTCCTTGGAAGTGTTCTTGTTGTGTTTTAAATTAGTCCTTGAAGTCTTCTTCTTGTGTTTCAAATTAGTCCTTGAAGTGTTCTTGTTGTGTTTCAAATTAGTCCTTGAAGTGTTCTTGTTGTGTTTCAAATTAGTCCTTGAAGTGTTCTTGTTGTGTTTCAAATTAGTCCTTGAAGTGTTCTTGTTGTGTTTCAAATTAGTCCTTGAAGTGTTCTTGTTGTGTTTCAAATTAGTCCTTGAAGTGTTCTTGTTGTGTTTCAAATTAGTCCTTAAAGTCTTCTTCTTGTGTTTCAAATTAGTCCTTAAAGTCTTCTTCTTGTGTTTCAAATTAGTCCTTAAAGTCTTCTTCTTGTGTTTCAAATTAGTCCTTGAAGTCTTCTTCTTGTGTTTCAAATTAGTCCTTGAAGTGTTCTTGTTGTGTTTCAAATTAGTCCTTGAAGTGTTCTTGTTGTGTTTCAAATTAGTCCTTAAAGTCTTCTTCTTGTGTTTCAAATTAGTCCTTAAAGTCTTCTTCTTGTGTTTCAAATTAGTCCTTAAAGTCTTCTTCTTGTGTTTCAAATTAGTCCTTGAAGTCTTCTTCTTGTGTTTCAAATTAGTCCTTGAAGTGTTCTTGTTGTGTTTCAAATTAGTCCTTGAAGTGTTCTTGTTGTGTTTCAAATTAGTCCTTAAAGTCTTCTTCTTGTGTTTCAAATTAGTCCTTAAAGTCTTCTTCTTGTGTTTCAAATTAGTCCTTAAAGTCTTCTTCTTGTGTTTCAAATTAGTCCTTGAAATCTTCTTGTTATGTTTCAAATTAGTCCTTGACGTCTTCTTGTTATGTTTCAAATTAGTCCTTGACGTCTTCTTGTTATGTTTCAAATTAGTCCTTGACGTCTTCTTGTTGTGTTTCAAATTAGTCCTTGAAATCTTCTTGTTATGTTTCAAATTAGTCCTTGACGTCTTCTTGTTATGTTTCAAATTAGTCCTTGACGTCTTCTTGTTGTGTTTCAAATTAGTCCTTAAAGTCTTCTTGTTATGTTTCAAATTAGTCCTCAAAGTGTTCTCGTTGTGTGTGCAGCCGCAGCGCGAGCGGCTCGTGGTCGCGGGGCGCGGGCGGCGCGGGCGGCGCGGGCGGTGCGGGGGGCGCGGGGGGCGGCGGGCGGCTGTCGGCGCGCGTGCCGGACGTGGCGATGGCGCCCAACGCCAACACGCACCTGCTGACCGCGCGGGACTACTTCCGCCACGTGTCGCCCTGGGGTGAGTCACGTGACACCCGCGGACACAGCCTCGGAGGGGCTCACCAGGGGAAACAGTGCAGTCATAGGACTCTTCGCAGACTCCGCCTGGGGAAGTGCCACCCAGTTAGTGTCTTCAAATCGAGATTGAATCGGTTACTTCTAGGTGAACAAGTTCCATCGTACACCACATCGTAGTTTAACATCAGACGAGGTGGCGGTCAAGTGTAAACCTATAAAAGTAAAAAAAAAATCTTCTGGAGTCCCAAGGGGAGGCCGCGAGTCCCAGCGGTGGGAAGGTTTAGTGGGCAGCTTGTACTGCGACGTGCTGCAATGTATCTCGCTCGTTGTTGCAGAATACGGCGGCGTGGTGCTCCAGTTGGACCTGGGCGACGGCGCCACGCACACGCCGCGCCCGGGTACGCACACTACTGCTTACTGCCTACTCGCCCGAACGTATCACATCAAACTCAAAGTTCTTTATTATAATTTAATATTACGCACCTAGTGAATTTATTATAAATGATTTTAAATTCTATATTTTTAATCTGTTGTCACGTGACTGAAAACACCGATATTATGACTTATTACGTCACTAGTCGCAAAACAAGATGGCGAAAACTGAGTTAACTGTTTATGCATTTTTATTATAGTTTGCGATCTTAGTGACGACGATTTTGATTGTTTGTATTCAAGTAATGATAAGAAAACGCATAAACTGGACACACAGTCATGAATCGCGCCCAATATTTTGCGACTAGTGACGTCATGTTAATTGTTAGTGTTTTAGCGGGAAAATTCAAATTTAGTCCAATTTCCATATATAAAAATGTTTTGTTGGTTTGTGTACGCTTCAAAAACTCAAAAAGTTCTGCACCGATCGAGCTGAAATTTTACAATGATATTTAATCCGTATCAAGGATTGTTTTTATCTAATTTTTGCATCACAATGTGCCACAGCGAAGCGTGGCAGGGTACAGCTAGTATTGTATATTTCATCATTAAAATTACAAATGTTTTGAAATGAAATATAATTTTTTGTGATAAACATGCGTCAATCTTCAAAATAAAAGCAATTTCGAGAAATTGTTAACATCCTATTATCGTCTCTTCCCGTCATTGTGGACTGAAATAGAGGAAGCTCCAGAGGCAAATTGCATTTGAATGACAAGTTTTTTTTTTATAGATAAGTATTATAGAGAAGTAATATTTGTCGAATTATCGTTTTAGTGGTACGTGTGTTGTTGTCACACAGCATAGTTTGTTAGCTTGTTGGATGTGTTTGTTTTGAGTTGTCATATCTATATTAATGTTATAAAGCTGAAGAGTTTAGTTTGTTTGAACGCTAGGATCTCGAGAAGTATTGGTCCGAATTGAAAGATTATTTATCTATTGGATAGTCCATTCATCGAGGAAGGCTATAGAACATAACGCTACTATCAATAGAAGCGGAGCATGAATCAAGAATGTAACAAAAACCGGAAAGATATTCCTTTTTGAGAGTTTTCGTAGCGTGCTTTGACATGACAGCATGTCTTTTTTCCCCGTTTTTGTTACATTCTTGATTCATGCTCCGCTTCTATTGATAGTAGCGTTATGTTCTATAGCCTAAAGCCTTCCTCGATAAATGAACTATCTAATAGAGAAATAATCTTTCAATTCGGACCAGTACTTCCCGAGATCCTAGCGTTCAAACAAACAAACTCTTCAGCTTTATAATATTAGTATAGATGAGTGAGTGAGCGTGTCTGTCTGTCTGTGCGCAGGCTCCCGCGCGCAGAGGAACAGTTCGGCGCAGGCGCGGCCGCGGGACCACGCCCCCGTCGCTCAGGTACCTACCATACGACACACCTATTATATTAAATTATTTTATATAATGTCTTTGTGTCTTCAAATCGAGAGTGGAGAGTGAATCGGTTTCTTCTAGGTAAACGCGCTCCATCGTAGACCGCATCGTCGCTTAACATCAGGTGAGATGGCGGTCAAGTGTAAACCTATTAAAGTTCGAAAAAATGACAGTATTTCATTGTAATAAAATATAAACCAATTTTAATTTTGATATTTTTTAGTTTTAACTTTATGATCATTAAAAGATTTATTTATTTCAATTAGTACCGTTTAACATAACGAATTACACTAATGACATTTAAAAATTTGAGTTAAACATGGAACGTTGTAGCAATCGTCAAAAATAAAAATGAAAAAATAACTGCTGAAGACAATACGTAAATTCGCACTATAAACATACACAATTAAGATGGATGGGCAAGTCCATTTGAAAAGTGCGATTTTTTTAATGTATTTACCATTGGATAACCCATTCAATTTCAAGTCACTTTTGGCATGAAACCAGTTTCCTAAACGCAATATTTAATATAGCTACCATACAAACTTTACGCGCGACGCATAGAAAATACGACACAATGACGTCACGTTTCTGTAGCGATTTGTATGAAGCGTTTTTGGGAGAGTCCGAAATTGTGATATCACGGCACACCCCGGACACTCCACTAAAACTCCATACAACCGCCGCTGTGGAGTTGCCTACTCTTCACACAACTACGCAGATGTCGTTCGTACACACGCGTGAATGTGTGCGTTAGCGCTAGGGCTACTGAATTGTTTTATTGAATAGTTGTGCCCCTTGAGTTCACCTGGTGATGTAGTCTATAAACTTGCTATAATGTTGAGTTACATAAATAGAATGGAGCCAAATTATACTATTCTAATTAAAGGTGTTTGCACAGATTTCTAAATTGTTTCATAAATCTGTAGGTGTTTGTATTGCCGCGTAAAATGAAACGAAACCGATGATAGATTAGATCAGGTGCCTAGATATCTATTTCTGTTAGTAGGTACACATTCGCACTTTATTTTACACTTACCCATGAAGGAAACTTTACTCTGTCACTATAATTATTCCTACAGGCGTTATCAATCCGTGCTTGGGCACGTAAGTTACTGGCTGTGTAAGTTACGAACTTAGAGTTAAAAAATTACTTCGTTATTATAAATAAATAAATATTGGTAGACAATTCACACACAACACCATATGACCCCAAACTAAGCAAAGCTTGTAATATTATAAAGCAACGTTATTGAAAAGTTTCTAATCTTACGTTATTTTATCATTAGGAAATTAAATAAAGCTTTTAATCTTGTGCCGTTTAGTTGACGGACAGCCGTAAACAGCAAAACAACCCACCATGACGATAATTCGTTAGGAATTAGATGTTCGATACCAGCCCTTCGTTGAGTGCTCCTAGAGTATCCGAAACGGCCTGAGGGGTGAGGAAGCTTGAAATTGGCGGGGGGGTGGGGAGTGTCCGTTCTATCTGTATTATCTATTCTATGATCACGGGAAGGTTTTAAGATAACAAAGTAATTGTTTCACCTATGTTTCAGTTATTGAGTAGCCTTTTGATGGCACATTAAATCAAACATGAGTCGACATGCCTATTTAGAAAAAAAATTGGTTGCCTGTAAAGTCGGTATACGGGCGAAAGTTTTACGTGACAACGACTTTGAGTGGTAAAATAATTTTACGGAAGGGACGCGTGCCTTTCACTTTTTATGTCTGTCTCTCTCGCTCTTAGGCGGGCTAACCATGCCCGAGTGGAAGGGACGCGTGCCTCTCACTCGCTCTCGTTGTGAGCGCATAACGTGAGCGGAGCGTAACGCAGTTTCTTGAAGTGTCACCCGGCAAACCAATTTATAAGACGTTGTCACGTCAAAAGTAATAATTACAATTTATGACACGGGACATTCCTGTTCCGTGTCATAAATCGTCATGTCATGTCAAGCAATCAACAATCTTAACAAACAATCTTAAGTCGCAACGTCAAGTCAAATTTACATAAAATTATTTTTACATAACAAAACAATGCCAATGAGGCGTTTTCAGGATGCAAAAAGTCCTGTCAAAGACAGTTCCCAATTTCACCATAGGTGGCGCCACTGTTTTATTTTGTTAGAGAAATTTCACAAAAACAAACAGTGGTGCCACACATGGCAAAATTGAACGCCAATTGCCAAATGCCAATTGAATGAGCGAGTGTGTGTTCCCGCAGGCGATGTCGTGCCTGCGCGCGCGCGCCGGCGAGGACGAGCTGCGCGCCGCCATCGAGCTCTCCGTCATGCGCGGTGAGTGGGCAGTATATATATATATATATATTTATTTTATTTAACCTCAACTTTCCCACTGCTGGGCAAAGGTCTCCCCCAATTCCCTCCACTGTATCCGGTCCTGAGCTGCCATCGTCCAATCATTTTTAAACGCTCCGAGCTCGTCCATCCACCGCGTTGGAGGACGACCCTGGGGTCGACTGACCGATGGCGTCCACTCCGTAGAAACTCTGGCCCACCGATCGGGGTGCATTCTGGCCACATGACCCGCCCACTCCCATTTCAGCTTTATATATATATATATATATACCATATAAAAAAGTATATATATATATATATTATATATATATATATTTTAATTTTACTCCACAGACCACTCTCTCCACTCCACTCCACAGACTCCGGGGTCCGTGACCTTTGTCATTACAATTATTATTTTATTATTTACATATTTCTTGGATTTGGAGAAGGGGAAAACAGGGGGGTGTTGTGAACATTTAGAATTTTAAAAAATTAGTAGACAATACTGGAATACAATTGCATTTATTTCGTAGACACTTCTTTTTAAGCTATTGCATAGCCTTTATCCGCGGGCCTTGAGCGCGGAGACCGAATCAAATTTTTTTGTGAGAAAACGCTAAAGGCTTGTTCGCATTAGGCTAGCAAATTAGTATAGTAGAGAGTAATTTAGTAGCTAAAATACTCGCTACTATTCAAAAATCGTTCGCACCGTGCTTTAGTACAGTTCACAAGTGAGTAGCGTTTCGCAACATGAAGATCGTACAACGCAATAAAATAAATGAATTAATAAGCTAATCTTATCGAATCGTAATGGCTATTTTAGAAGTGAATGAGGAAATTTGTGTGATCAATAAAATAAGTTATTCCACAGACAAATTCGTATTTTGAAAATTGTTTGAAGTTATTTTTCTCTCCAGACTAATTCGACAGGTTCGAACCTGTTTATCGGCGAGCCAATGAGCGCACCGCTCGCAACGAGCGCGTGGTGGGGGGTGCTACTCGCCCGTTGAAAATAGAACAAAATGGATTGACTCGACTAAATCACTTCCTAAACTACTCGACTAATTTTTCACTGTTCATACACGTTTAGTTGCTAAAGTACTTGCCACTAGGCTAAATTACTAGCCTAATGCGAACAAGCCTTAAGGGAAGACATAAAACCGTAACGAAAAAACCTGCCACCGACCAGGCCATTCGACTTTAAATCTTATTATTACTATGACTTACATACTATATTTGTATAGCAAGCTGTGTTACATACGTTCTTATAGATATAATGTTGCAATAGTTTTACCGCGGCAGTCCCCGAGCGCCACACGTCTTTTTAATAAAAAGTGACGAGCAGGACATGTGCATGATGGTAAGCAACAGGCCTGTCCCATAACAGCACAGTGTCACGCAGCTAATGGAACACAAATAGTCCAAATCATGACTTAACACCGCACCGAGCTCGTCACCCGAAGGTATAAATTTCTTTATCTCTCAGCCCAGTAATTTCTCTGGAAACATTGCCCCTTCAAACCGGAACACAGTAATGTTTGCACACTGCTGCTTGGCGGTAGAATAACTGGAAAAGGTGTGGTATTACACCAGGCGGAGTCCTACAACTACAGAAAATAAAAATGATGGTCTTGAGTGTCGTCGTGAGGGAAGGCCGGGGTCCCAGCGCTGGGAACGCGGTTGGTCTGTGTGTCTGTCTGACGGTGTGGTCTGTGGCAGCGTACTCGTCGTTCCACGGGCGGGGCGAGCCCGTGACGTCACGGCGCGGCGCCTCCCTGCCGCCCGCGCCCTCCGCGCCTCTCCCCCCGCCGCTGCAGCTCACAGGTACGCACACACACACACTCACACACACACACACACACACACACACACACACACCCTCACACACACACTCACTCACTCACACACACGCACACACACACACTCACGGATGGCGACAGAGAGAAACACACACGGATATAGAGACACACACTTGAAGAAAGAGAGATAACTGCACATGAAGAAAAAGGCAAGAGAGAAACATACACCTGAAAAAAGAGAGACAAACAAACACATACGCAAATACACTCTCATGCATACACACATTAAGATTTTTTTATTCATTACGAGAAAGAGAGACACTGGGACACACAGAGCCATTGAAACTCACGCAGATATAATATACGTTGCACGTACAATAGTTAATTAACTCTTTTTAACCGACTTCAAAAAAGGAGGTTTCTCAGTTCGACCGTATGTATGTTCCGTTTTTTTTTTTTTATGTGTGTTCGCGAAAAACTTCGTCGTTTATGAACCGATTTTGATGATTATTTTTTTGTTGTAAAGGAGATATTCCAAGGGTGGTACCATGATAAGGAAACCAGGATCTCATGATGGTATCCTAGAAATCGAGGATAACTTTCGAAAATTGTAAAGATGACTAGTGCGTTAGTTAAGTTTTTGCTTGAGCATTTTAAAGCAGTATAGTTTAAAGATGGTCTGGAGTCGATCTGATGAGGGAACGGGAAGACGGTCGAGGGAACTCCTCGACGGTACATAGTAGTTACCTTGTGTTTGGGCTCGATGAATTTGTATTGATGAGAACTTTTTACATAGATGGGTTGTGACTGTCATTAGTGGTCTGATGATGAAGATAAAGGACAGTCAAGGGAATTTCTTAACGGTTTACAGGAACTACCCAGTGTTTTGGTTTAATTCATGTATTGAGATCTCAACACGAAATCGTGTAAATGCATTAGTGAAAACTTGTTTAGCACTAAAAGGGTAAAATAAACTATTTTTACAAAAATTAAACCGACTTCAACACCACAAATAGGCAGTCAAAAGCGAAAAATAATTTAATATAGGTAATTATTATAACCTCTACTCACTCATCTATATGAAGTCGGTGTCAGCCAAATCTAACAGGTAGTAGATAGATACTACTTACCTATGCCTACTTACTTACTACCTCGTACATAGTATATCTACTAACTTTTAACTAGCCTGGCACCGACTTCATATAGATGAGTGAGTAGAGGTTATAATAATTACCTATATTAAATTATTTTTCGCTTTTGACTGCCTATTTGTGGTGTTGAAGTCGGTTTAATTTTTTGTAAAAAATAGTTTATTACTTTGAAAATGAATTATATTTTTTTAGACCTTCCTATAAACTTTATAATCCTAAAGTTAACATGGTGCAAAATCTATATAATACTAATCTGCAGACGACTTCGATTTTTTCTTACATCTCTATATATAAAAATGTTATGTTGGTTTGTGTACGCTTCAAAAACTCAAAAAGTTCTGCACCGATCGAGCTGAAATTTTACAATGATATATAATCCGTATCAAGGATTGTTTTTATCTAATTTTTGCATCACAATGTGCCACAGCGAAGCGTGGCAGGGTACAGCTAGTGCATTATACATTCATAAATATACAATGAAGGGACTGTTAATATGTTAATAGTTTTGAACATCTCCCGTACTGATTCTCTAGGTGATAAATTATATAGACCACGGATTGCTCTCTTTTGCAATACGAAAACAGAGTTTCTGTCCGCAGCCGAACCCCATAATAAGATCCCGTAGGACATAATACTGTGAAAGTAGCCAAAATAAACAAGCCTAGCTGTTGCAACGTCTGATATTTTTTTGATTTGACGAACTGCGTGGGCAGCTGAACTGAGTCGATCAGCTAGTCTCTCTATGTGGGGACCCCATTGAAGCTTTGAATCTACTGAAATAACCATAAAACGAGTAGATTGTACAGGTTCGATAAGTTCCTCCTTCAGTCTTATATCAAGTTTACCGCACGTTACATTACAGAGTGTGAACTTTATACATATCGTTTTAGTTGGATTAAGTACTATATTATTTGCATCAAACCATTTGTACGCAATGACCAAAAGTACGTTTATTTCTGTGAAATCGTTTATTCCTCTCTTAATTTTGAATAGAAGTGATGTATCATCGGCGAACATAACTATTTCTATATTTTTATGTTTCTTTATCATAAAAGGTAGATTATTGACGTATATAAGAAACAAGAAAGCTCCAAGTATGGAACCTTGTGGTACACCCATTCTTATAGGCGACTCATTGAATTGCACACCGTCAACATTGACTATTTGTACACGGTCTTTAAGATATGAAGAAATGAAATTTAGAGCTGGTTTCGAAACCCCATAAAACTGCAGTTTCTTTAAAAGAGTGTCATGATGAACACAGTCGAAAGCTTTTGATAAGTCACAAAATACTCCCAGAACGTCATGATGATTTTCCCAGGCTTTCAATATATCTCTCAATGAGTCTCAATAACGACAAAAATGTCGAAAATAAAATAACCAAAAGTACTTTTTTAGCTGCTAAGTTAGTAAAAACTGCACTGTTGTGCACTTTCTTTTGTAACTTCCCTGGCTTTTTACATATAAGATTGCGTCATTGAATAAACCTTTGCTAATCAAATTTGTTTCTAAATCTGAGTTGGTACGACCGATTTCCGACGGGTGGCGTAGCAGGTAGCTGAAGAGGTGTTTTTGTTTGAAAGCGATATTCTCAGGAATGACTGAACCGATTTCAAAAATTCTTTCACCGTTGGATATGTGCGGGATCCCGATGAGTGCTATATATGGATCATGGGAGAAGCCGGGGCGGGCATCTAGTAAAATATATAAGGGACATAGAAGGGCCCTACTGTATGTTGCTAAGTCGGTCAGTGTAGCGTTTCTGTTGCAGCGAGCCGAGCGCGCGAGCCGCGGTCGCGCGCGGAGCCGTCGCCGCCGCTCCTCCACCGTGAGTACCGCGGACCTGTAGCCGTCGGTGTGCGCTCCCGAACTGCAGGCGCACGGGGTTGTGCTATCGTTGGGAAGAGTGAGCTCACTCTTTCCGTCCTAGTCGGTTGCAGGAAGCAGTGAACGCCAGACGTTTATAGCTATCACTGTTCGTTGTCAACAACCAGAATAAGTAGAACTGCAACATACCTCGCCGCTAGCCATTCTAGGGGTCCAGTAGATTGGTAGTTGTAAACCACTCACGCTACACACAGAGACGCAGTTAGTTAACAATTTTGAGGGGCTCAGGGCACATCTTTCGATTTATATCGATGTTCCGTAAACTCAAACTTAAAGGACCCATGTGGAGTTTCGGGGTTTTCAGATACCGGAAGATTTTGTAGTGGTAGGGTAGCAGAGTCTGCCTGGGGAACTACCACACATTTTCCGGTTATTCTACCGCCAAGCGGTGATGTGCAAACATTACTGTGTTCCGGTTTCAAGGGCAATGTTTCCATAGAAAATATAGGGCTCAGAGATATAACATCTTAGATCTGTGGGTGACGAGCGCAGTGCAGTGCTAGGTAATAATTTGGATTCTTCGTGTTCCAATAGCTGCGTGTCGCTGTGCTGTTATGTGGCACGTGTCCTGCTCGTCTCGTGCTATGTTTAAAAAAAACATATCCAAATAGGCGGTTTCATTTTCGATAGCTTTTTTTAACATTGCGTCACCTGCAAGTCAAAAAGGTTTGAGGTTAATTATTTTTTTCAAGTTAATACAATAGTGGTTTGGTGGCACGGAATCCGCCGGGCCACCTTCAGCTAGTTCTTGTCTCTCGCCTGAGCTGTCCTGTGAGGCGGCAGCTAGAGGCGGCGTTGAATCAACGATCAGTTAATTTCAACTGTTTGCTAATCATGAACGGATACACTAGTTTACAGTTCTCCGGTAAACTATTTGAAGAATTAATATAACTATTGTTTTAGTTAAGGGAATAGCCTTAACTAAAATAATATGGCGTAAACTAGTCGAAAATTTATTCCGAACCTGACCCGCTCGCTACCGGGTTAGGTTAGGAACAGCACAAAGGGATTCATTTTTTTTCATTACGAACGTAACCCGTATATACTCGTAGACTATACCTCTAATGTACAAATTTTAACATTTCTAAACATGTCCGACAAACAGCAATCTGGAGAACAGTTTCTTCGCGGAATACTAGGAATAAACCCGGTCATGTTCCCTGTGAACCCCCCCCCCCTTCGGACCGCGCAATCTGACACCACACTGCGTGTTGCATGTCGATGTATCTACGCGCGTACTCGCGGGAGTGCAGATCTGCATCATCGTGCAGGGGCTTCACGCACTCACGCGCGTTGTGGCGTTTTGTGGATTCACGGCGGCTCTGACTCGTTTCATTCAAACACGCCAAGCTCGTCCAGACCACCCCGTCATACCCCGCGTCTCGCCGCGCACTCGCGCGCGGGCGCGTTTCTCCACTTTTTTTTTTTTTTTTTTTAACTTTAATATGTTTACAATTGACCGCCATCTCGCCCGATGTTAAGCGACGATGCTGTCTACGATGGAGCGTGTTTACCTAGAAGACTTGTAGGCGCGTGGATGGATTTTCAGTGTTGGACCGCGTGTTTTCTATACAAATGGAGATACTTACACACAACGATGGAACACGCACTCGCTGCCTGGTGACGTGTGAAGATCGCCTGAAGGCCGCACTGATGAACTGGAAATGTCTGTTTTTAAGCTTTATCGCGGGCCTGGGGACCGAATTTTAGTGATCGTGCATCTCTTTCTTATGTTCACAAGAAAGAGGGATGGAAGACCGTAACGCCGTCCTCCCCACTCGGTCATTCGACTTTGAATCTTATTTGTATTAGTTTTACAGACTAAATGCTCTTAGCAGTGTTGCCAACTTAACGGATTTCCCGTGATATTTTTTATGGTAAACAAATGTCACTCTTCAAAATAAAAGCAATTCCGAAAAATTGTTAACATCCCTATTGCTTATGTTGATAAAAATGCATGCAACATGCACAACTGGCTTAGGTTTGATACTGCTCGCTCTTTTCATTTCTATTAAAATGACAGAGATAGCATTAGCAAAGTCAAAGCACATTTCCTAAGGCGGTCGTCCCACTGTTCTCTCGATCATTGAATCCATTTAATATAAATGTGTAATGTTGGTTTGTTTGTCCGCAGTGGCGCGCGCGTCGCCCGCCCCCTTCCCGCTTCGCCGCGACTACAGGTGAGTGTCACGGTCAGCCCACTAAATGATCCCACTACTGGGACTCGGGGCCTCTCGCAAGGAGAGAGTCAAGGCCATAATCCACCACGCTGGCCCAGTGCGGGTTGGTGGATGACGCGTGACTTCGAAAAATTATAGGGATATGTCGGTTTCGTCACGATACTTTCTTTCGCCATGTTTAAGAGTGTCAATATAATTGAGGTATCGTTTCTCGTTTACGTTATATATATTTATCTATATATCTATACTAATATTATAAAGCTGAGAGTTTGTTTGTTTGTTTGTTTGTTTGAACGCTAGGATCTCGGGAACTACTGGTCTGAATTGAAAGATTATTTTTCTATTGGATAGTCCATTTATCGAGGAAGGCTATAGGCTATAGAACATAACGCTACTATTAATTGAAGCGGAGCATGAATCAAGAATGTAACAAAATCGGGGAAAAATTTCAGAGACCTTTTTGAGAGTTTTCGTACGTTTCGTGCTTTGACATGACACATGACAGCATGTGTCAAAGATTGCGTCATTGAATTTCAGTAATCTGTGCATTGAATATAAAACCTTTGCTAATTTTTTTTTTCTAAATCTGAGTTGGTACGACCAATTTCCGACAGGTGGCGTAGCAGGTTGCTGAAGAGGTTTTTTGTTTGAAATCGATATTCTCAGGAATGAGTGAACCGATTTCAGTCATTCTTTCACCGTTGGATTTGTACGGGATCCCGATGAGTGCTATATAATATACCACGGGCGAAGCCGGGGCGGGCATCTAGTATATATATATATATAAGTCAATGCCACTTTTCGTTGTAAGTAAACTCCTCCTAAACGGCTGGACCGATTTGATTGTTTTTTTTGTATTCATTTGTGTAGGGCCCTGGATGGTTTAGATTCACAAATCAGCCCGGCAGATGGCGCTGCAGTTGGTATCTAGGTTATTATCCGAGCGAAGCCGGAATGGGCCGCTAGTATTATACATATATAAATGTTTCAGATTGGACGCGGGGTGCGGCGCGGGGGGATCGGCCGGCTCCAGCCGGGGACACAGCCCCAATAACTACGCGTAACGCACACAGGTACACACACACTCCCGCACACACACCGCACACATACTCCCATCCGCCCCACACGCGCGCGCACACCGCCGCCTCGGACCAACTCGACTCCACTTACTCATTCACTCACTGACAAGGTTTTGTGACTTCAAGTGACGTTTGTATGTTTTTTTTGTACGTTACCTGATAGCTCCAACAATTGTGAACAAAGAGTTTACATATACTACGTATAGAGTTAGATTTTCCGCACGGTTCCTTTGTGTCAATCGTGAGCAGATGACGTGCATACTTTCTATGGCAACAGAGTGATGTGCCGCGACAAAAGTACGACGCTTCCACAAGAGCGGCAAAGCAAGAAAGATGCTACCCGTGCTTTGGGTGTAAAGCGTTTGTGCCAACTCTATACGTAGTACCAGGCGCGGTCCCAGCCTCGAATTTTGGAGGGGGTCACCAGTAGAAATACAATAAATCGAGTAAAAAAGATACTTGACTAGTAGCGCCCCACGGTTTTACCATCGAAGATCCCGTTCCAGTTGCTTTCCCGCGTTAAAAAATAGTTTATGTACTATTAGATATTTTTAATTTTCTTAGAATTTTTGTTTAACGTATACGATTTTTGGGGAGGAGAGGGGGGGGGGGGTAATGTCCCCTGTGACCCGCCCTTCGGACCGCGCATGCGTAGTATATGTAAACTCTTTGATTGTGTATCGATGTTGATGGTTGGTAGATCATAGTTCAGAGGTCACATGTAAAATATTATCGAAGTAGATGCGATGGTTTTTGAAATATCGACGAAAAACTAGACTTTGCTCATCTTTATCTTTATTTTTGTTTTTTTTTTTATTAGCCACTCCACAGATCTTTGTCATTACAATTATATATTTATTTTTTACACATGACGTCATCGTAGATTTCACAACAAAAAAAAGTATGAAAAATATTCGAGTGTCCGAGTTTAAATTTTAAATTTAAAGTTTCTGTTTTTTTTTGCTAAAAAATTAATTGTTTAATGTTGATAATTCTTGGCTGAACAGGAATTGATTAAACCCTGTGTGTGTACGCGGTAGTCGATCGAACCCTAGACTGATATGTATGAATACTTGATGTTTATGTTGTATTGTCTGTTATCGAGTAATGTTTATATTTACGATATAGTTGTTGTAGTGTATAAGTTTGTCGACACGTGCGACGTTTGCGATGTTATTTTAAAAATGTATAAAACAGTCAAGTGCGAGTCGAACGTCGCAAGTTTGTTTTTATTTGTAATCTAAAAGTTATTTATTTTTGTAAAAATACATTGCATTTGATATCTGCTAGAGTGTGAGAAAAATAAAAATGTCAGATGTTTTCTCTCGGGCATACAAGGTGTATGTAGAAACGGACGAAGGATAGATTTCACTGTCACATGAGAAAAAAATATGCTAATGTAAAAAATTAACGGTGCATAAATATATGTAACGGTCAGTTTTTTGACGTCTTATAAATCGCTGACCGCGGTGCCCGAGCCGAGCGTGCGAGCGAGAGCGGAATAAGTGAGAGAGAGAAACTGACTTTGTAGACAAACTTTTTGAAGTGCAAGCTTCTTTTGGCACACCATATGCAGATTTTCCGTGTTCTGTGAATTGAACTATAGCGTCACGTTCGTAAATGAAAGAAATCTATCTGGATGGCCATGGTCACGGCCACGCCCTCCAGTTTCACCCGCGTAGTTTCCAAAGTAAGCTATCAAATTCCGAAATGTTTTTTAGCGCATCGCTGTGTGACATCAGGGGTGATGGCGGTCTAGCGTAAACTTATTATTGTTAAAAAACTACAGATAACTGCATTTAACTATGAAATCGATCTTTACATCGGTGTAGGTCGTATTCATAAATATTATAAAATAAATAAATACAAATATTTATTTATTTTATAATATTGTAGATTGTCCGACTGTCCTACCTAACACTCTGTATAGTAAAAAAATATGTTTCTCTTATTGTCGTTTCTCTCGACGGCTCAAAATGTCTCCTTCATGTAAATAAAGTACATGTAAATAATATTATAAATAAATACTTAATAAATTATATGTAAAGCGTAAATAGTGTGTATGTTAAGTGAACAATGAGGTCGTCCCATCTCGCTCGCACACGCCTACGACCACGAGTCGTGCCATCTCGCTCGCACAGCGACGTGCAGCTGCGTCTGTCAACAGAATATTCTGAGATATGTCTAAAATTTATGTTAAAATGTAAATCACTATAATCCTATATTTTTGACCGACTTAGAGAGTGAATCGGTTTCTTCTAGGTAAGCAAGCTCCATCGTAGACCGCATCGTCGCTTAACATCAGGCGAAATGGCGGTCAAGTGTAAACCTATTAAATAAAAATAAATAAAAAAAAAACATTCGGTTGCTTTTTATATTTGTATGTTTGATATTTTTGTATCTTAGATTTCTGGGTGACGAGCGCAGTGCAGTGCTAAGTAATTATTTGGACTCTTCATGTTCCAATAGCTGCGTGTTATTGTGCTGTTTTATTGGCAGGCAACTTGCTTACCATCAGGCACATAACCAGCGCGTCTCGTCACTCGTTATTAAAAAAAAAGTATGTTAGCTCCGCCATTACAGTGTGAATTGATTATAATGCTTTGTTTCTTGTTAGGTATAATCATGATCCTATTGTCTATAATACATCTATAATAATAATTTCATCAAGGTGTACGGTAGACTTGATTGAAACCTTGAATGAATAACAAAACTTAAAAACATATTTATTTTGAGTCGACAACATAATATGTCCACAAATTCGGATTATGGAGAATTTCTTTAAATTCTGATGGCACTGACAAACAAACCGCTGTCGCCATCTTTGGTGTGAAGCACGTTTCGTTCCATCAATCAACACATTGCGTGCGTCCGTCGCGCCAAAAAAGTATCCAAAACAAAAAACTGTGACTTATGTGACTACGTAAAACGAAACGTCTTGCCGCCGGACCGGAATTTTATTAGTAGGTACTTATACTTAGTATCAGCATTGCTTCCGTGCGAAGCCGGGGCGGGTCGCTAGTTATTATATATTCGACTCGTATTGTTCATGCAAAAGTTTGAGTGCGTGTGTGGATGGTCGTAGGTCGGAATAGCATGACTCGCCCTCTTAGGCGCGAGCGAGCCGGCATGAGCCGCGATCTCCTGCGCGTGCGAGCGAGAGGCAGCTAACATTGTGCGTATTGTTCCACGCTGCCAGGAGCCGCGGCCTGTACACACAGCGCCCGGGAGCTCCCTCGCCCGCGACACCATCACCATCATCAATCCTCATCAGCTCTTAAGCCATTTCAAGAAACAGTCTCATTCCGTCTGTTTGTATTGTTTGTGTACAGGTAAGCGTGCTCCATCTTAGACCGCGTGATCAGTATACAGATAGTTCAACTCAGTTGTGCGCGCGGCCCTATGTGTGCGTGGGCTTGTAAATATACAACTTTCATTCGTGTGGCAGTGACGCGGCAGTCGGACGACGACTGCCACACGAATGAAAGTTGTATATTTACAAGCCCACGCACACATAAGGCCGCGCGCACAACTGAGTTGAACTATCTGTACATCAGTTGAATAAATGAATCGTCATTCGCGTACTCTAACTACTCTTATCCCATTTTATCTGGGGTCGATACAACATAGCCGTATCTTTAAATAGATAATACATTTTAGTATTGGAGGATTGTTCTTACATTCCATCTAGTCCAAACTAAGCAAAGATTGTACTATGGAAGCCAGAAGCTGATGTAATACTTGTATAGTTGTAAATACATACTTATTATACATAGACACATAAAACATATATGTTTGTATTTGCGAACGGACCGGTGTGTGCGAGCGAGGGTTAACTCCAACACAAGTAATACATTAACCCTCTATCTAGTATCGTTATTTAAATATATATAAAAAGAAATTGTAAGAAATATAAATACATTAAAGGAATATCATTTTATTGTGTAGTTTTAATTTTTCCTTTCCTTTGTTTTAGCAGTGGTAGGACTTTTTACAGTCCGCCCGGGGAAGTACCGCACCTTTGCCAGTTATTCTACCGCCAAGTACCTATTAGAAATGTGCAAACATAACTAATTTTCAGTTTGAAGGGAAATGATTCCAGAGAAATTACATAGCATAGAGATAAAAGATAAAAAAAAAATAGAACAGAAGAAGACTTTTTATCCACTGCCATCGGGAAAAACCTTTTGCTAAACAACAGATAGAATGCGCACACGTCAAAGTTCTATATTATCTATTCTATGGTTCTAGTCGCAATTAGTACTTCCCGTTTGCCCGTGGCCGATGGCCACTGACCGAAATCGCAATATTGTGGCAGAATAGGCGTGACGACACGACAGGTCCTGCAATTATATTAAATTATTTCAAATAATGATAGTATTTAAATAGAATAAAATATGTACCCATTTTTAATTTTGATATTTTTTAGTTTAACTTACTTTATGATCATTCAAAGCTGGATGGGCGAGTCCATTTTAAAAGTACGAAATCATTAGAAAAAATATTTACCATTCGATAACTCATTCAAGTTTCTAGTTACTTTTGTTATGAAACCAGTTTCCTAAACGCAATATTTAATATAGCTACCATACAAACTTTACGCGCGACGCATAGAAAATACGACAGTGTGACGTCACGTCACGTTATCACGGTTTTAAAATCACAATTTTGGACTCTCCCAAAAACGCTTCATACAAATCACTACAGAAACGTGACGTCACATTGCCGTAGTTTCTATGCGTCGCGCGTAAAGTTTGTATGGTAGCTATATTAAATATTGCGTTTAGGAAACTGGTTTCATAACAAATATAACTTGAAATTGAATGGGTTATCCAATGGTAAATACATTTTCTAGTAATTTTGTACTTTTGAAATGGACTTACCTATCCATCTTTGAATGATCGTAAAGTAAGTTATACTAAAAAATATCAAAATTAAAATTGGTATACGTTTTATTCTATTTAAATACTGTCATTATATCAAATAATTTAATATAATTGAAGGACCTGTCGACACGCCTAGTATTTGTAATTTTACTATCTAAACTTGAAGATTAAAGAAAGATTGTTTTATATTTTAGTTTTTGAGACCATACTATAATTGTTCAGGATTTTTGAAAGATCATTTTGAGTAGGTATTTTATTATAATACTAATCAAATGTAAAATAAGACTCGACATTTTCAATTCGATTGTTCGATTCCCACCTAGTGCAAATATTTGTGTGATGAATTCATATAAATATCAGCTATCTGTCTGCCAAAGTACAAGCTTTGCCTAGTTTGGGGTCAGATGGTGATGTGTGTGAATTATTCACCAATGATTTATCTATTTATTTGTAATTTTATTAAAAAAACCATGTACTTTTAAATAACACAAAAAAATCGATTTTCTCACTAAAAGCGATTATTTTTTTAAATTAAATCGATTTGTTAAAAATAGATTAATAATGAATAAAGAAAAATTGATTTTTATTTAATCGATTATTTTCCATCAATCTAACATCCCTAGCTGTGCGGTCCTCTGATAGTGACTAGGTACCAAATACCTACTGAGGCGTGGAATCGCTTCTGGCGCAGTTCTTCTCGCCACCGCCGCCGCTAGATGGCGTTGTACGCGGCTAACACGCGGTAGCGGTTGTGCTATTTCTGGACAGGATAGTTCGGAGTCTGCGTCAGAACCTCAGAACAGTGACGGTATTCATAACCTGATATTTAAAGATAAATTTTTATAATCCAGTAGTGTAAGCTGATTTCAGCCCCTCACTACTGGTTCTAATCGTCTAATTAGTCCCGTAACGGGATGTTAGATTGATGAAAATAATCGATTAATTAAAATCGATTTTCTTTATTCAAAATTAATCGATTTGTAAAAATCGATTTTATTTAAAAAAATAATCGATTTTTGCGAAAAAAATCGATTTTTTTGTATTAGTCAAAAGTAAATCCTTTTCATATTAAAATTACATATAAATAGATAAATACTGGTGAACAATTCAGTGAACAATTCACACACATCACCATCTGACCCCAAACTAGGCAATGCTTGTACTACGGCAGACATCATCATCATCATCAACAGCCCACTAAATGTTCCCACTGCTGGGACTCGGGCCTTCTCTCACAAGGAGAGAGTTAAGGCAATAATCTACCACGATGGCCCAGTGCGGGTTGGTGGATGACATATGACTTTGAAAGGTTCTAGGTACATGTCGGTTTCCTTACGATGTTTTCCTTCACCGTTTTAAGCTAGCGGCATTACGCACATGACTTCGAAAAGACAGTGGTGTCCGTAGTTTTGAACCTGGGGTCTCCGGATCGGCAGACACCGTTCTCCCGACTAGACCAGTCGTAATTTAGCAACTATGGCATACACATAGCGTAATTTATAATATTTATATACTCGTAGTTGTAAAAACATACTTATTATACATAGAAACACCCATACATATTACAAATATTTGTATTCAACACACCAATATTTGCACGAGGTGGGAATCGAACCTACGACCCTCGGCTTTGCAGGCAGAGTTACCACCCACTACCATCACATTAGTAGTTAGTATTAAAATAAAATACCTACTCAAAATGATCTTTAAAAATCCTGAACAAATATGTAAGTAGTATGGTCTCAAAAATTATAATTTAAAATACTCTTTCGTTATTCTTCAAGTTTAGATATCAGTAAAATTACAAATAATTAATGCCACAAAACCACAAATGTCTTATGTTACAGTTCACTAGTATTAAAATAAATACTTAAAACGAGAAATAAATAACTAAACGACTACGTTGTCCCAAAAACTAGAATTTTCAGCAAATTTTTCATGTTTTCAAAAATCGATTTAAATGCGTAATTTTATAATGGATTTATAAAAATCGATTTTGTAACTTAAAAATCGACACAAAAATCGATAATTATAAAATAAAAATCGATTAAAATAAAAATCGATTATTTTTTAACACCCCTAGTCCCGTTGTTAATCGATCAATTATCCTTTATTGAGACCCGGGCCACTCATGCCCTATTGTGCGGTGTCACACCTAAAACGATATCGTGCTGTGAGTAGGTATGTAAAAATGGAGTTGCGCTAGAGATGGATAAGACTGTTCCAAAAACTATCGACAACTCAATATTTTCCACTCGTCATCATCATCATATTGTCATTTAACCATAATTTAGTTAATATTTAATTGTTTCCGAAATACTATGTCGTTACAGAACTGATATTGAATAGTGGAAATCATAACAAATACTACTTTTTGAAGTGATAACTTCTTTTGATGCACCACACACATTTTTTTTTTGGGCTGTGAACGAAGCTTATCGTCAAGCTCGTAAATGAAAGAAATCCTCAGGTGAACTCGGCACTATTAAATAACTCATATATCATAAACAGTAAGTTTTATTAGCTTAAGAGTTTACTGGAAACGAAAGATGCAATATTATATTTTATTCAATAATGACCTCCATGACTTTCGCCTTCAAAGGTAGCTATTTTTATTGGACCGGCAATTTAGTGCAAGTTTCCGTGATCAAGAATTCGCCTCAGGCGCCATCATGAAATAACGTTTTAGCTGATATCTCGAAAACTATGCACTTTAGAGCAAAAATTATTTAAAGCATTATTGTAGGAAATATAATTTTACATCTTTTGTTCTGTACAATTTTTTTCCACTACTCACCGTTTACGATTCATTGCTTATTTAATAACCCGTTTTTCTTTCGCCGCCGATAACTCTTAAAATATCAGCTTAATTGGTTCGTTGGATAGAAAACAAAAGATGCAAAATGTTATTTTCTACAATAATGCTCTCAGTGACTTTCGCCTTAAAACATATAGTTTCGAGAGACCGCCAAAGTCGTTTTTCTGAATGGCGCTTGAGGCAAATTCTGGATCTTGGAAACTAGCACTAAATTGCCAATCCAATATTTTTGTCAGGTTTAGGATCATTTGCTGAGCATAAAATCACAAAATACTGATAGATCTTGGTGGACCCTCAGGCGCCAGCTTGCAAAAAACGTTTTGACTGATATATCAAAACCTATGTACTTTAGAGCAAAAGTCATAGGAATTATTATTGTAGGAAATATAATTTTGCATCTTTTTACATTCAACAAATTTTCTGTTGAATTTACCGTTTACGATTTATTGCTTATTTGCTGAACTAGTTTTTCTATTGCGACCGATAACTCTTAAAATATCAGCTTAATTGGTTCGATAAATAGAAAACAAAAGATACGAAATGTTATTTTCTACGATAATAGTTTCCATAACTTTTGCCCGAAAGTGCATAGTTTCCAAGATACCGAGGGATAGAGATATATACGTTTCTTCAAGATGATGCTTGACCATGCAGTTTAGGGTAAAAATCACAAACACTATTATTGTAGAAAACAAAATTTTGGATCTTTTGTTTCTAGTAAACTTTAGTGTAAGACTTACCCTTTACGATTTATGTCTCATGTAATAGTTCCGAGTTCACCCGAAGATTTCTTTCATTTACGAGCGTGATGGGCTGGTTCACACCTGACAGTATTTTCTGTCGTGAGTAGGTAAAAATGGAGTTGCGCTAGAGATGGATAAGACTGTTGCAAAAGTATCGACATCACTATATTTTCTAGTCAACATCATCATCATATTGTGATTTTAACTATATTTTCAAATGATATTTAAGTATATACGATATGTCGTTACAGAACTGATATTGAATAGTGGAAATCATAACAAATACTACGTTTTGAAGTGATAACTTTTTTTGACGCACAACATACATATGTTTCATGAGCTGTGAATGAAGCTCATCGTCACGCTCGTAAACGAAAGAAATCCTCGGGTGAACTCGGAACTATTAAATAACTCATATGTCATAAACGGTAAGTTTGACAAAAGAGTTTACGGGAAACGAAAGATACAATATTATATGTTCTACAATAATGACCTCTATGACTTTCGCCTTCAAAGGTCCGTGTTCAATGTTCCGTGATCAAGAATTCGCCTCAGGCGCCATCATGAAATAACGTTTTGGCTGATATCTCGAAAACTATGCACTTTAGGGTAAAAATATTGATATCATTATTGTAGAAAATATAATTTTACATCTTATGTTTTCTACAATTTTTTGTCCACAACTCACCGTTTACGATTTATTGCTTACTAGCTTTTACCCGCGACTTCGTCCGCGCCACATATTTATTAAAGTAATTGAGGCAGTACCTACTCGTATGTCTACTACCATACAAATTCACGTTTCCTAATCAAAATCGGTCTAAGTCAAAGTTTTATATTTATTAATAAATGTACAATTTACACGACAAATTACAAAGAAACTATGTTCTCAAAAAACTTTAATTTAAAATCAGATTGGGACGTTCCACCAAATTTTATTAGAGTCTATTAGTAGATATTAGTAGATATATCGTCTGATTA
This sequence comes from Ectropis grisescens, assembly GCA_017562165.1. Classification (NCBI taxonomy): domain Eukaryota; kingdom Metazoa; phylum Arthropoda; class Insecta; order Lepidoptera; family Geometridae; genus Ectropis; species Ectropis grisescens. The sequence continues at coordinate 729,879 of CM029795.1, forward strand.
CATGAACGCAAATTTTAGTTTGTTGTTCATATTTCAAAAACCGCCGCACTGATTTCGATAAAATTTATATGACCACCTCTGAACTATAATCTACCAACCAAAAAAATAACCATCTAAATTGATTCACAATTGGAAATACAACTGGATTGATAACCTCCTCCTTTTTTGAAGTCGGTTAAAAATAGCATACAAAGAGTGCCAAGATCCTTCCATGCACACTTTTACTCCTCATTTCCACTCTTTTCAACTCTTTTTCTGTGATAAAAAGTCGCCGTTGTCCTTTCCTAAGTCTAGGTAGTCTATCTGTGCACCAAATTGTAACAAACTCTTTAAGTGGCTTAGGCGTTAGACGGTAACGGACAGAGAGTTACTTTCATATATATAATTTCATATTAGAATTGAAAACAGGTGTTCCTGATCATTTTATAGGAGGCAGTTGTAAAAGATTACCGAAAAGTAATACGTTTACTCCTCCAAAAAACTCATTTTCGCAGTTCTTAATTTGCCTTAATCGAGCGTCCATCATGCATAACATTTGATAAGACATCATGGAAATCTCGTCGACTATCAAAAATTCTGTCTGATAGTCTGATACGCCATTTAGTGGCTGCGCCCATCTTAAGTATTGAGGTTGTATAGTGCACTGTATTCTTCTTGTCAAGCCTTTTATTTGATACCCATGTTGATGGGGTTCATAAAACCTAAGTTATCCGCCATTGTGTAGAGGCCGCCATCTTGGATTTTAATTTTATATAATACATTGTATTCTACTGGTTGAGCACTTTCATTTGATACCCATATTGATGGGATTGATAAAACCTACGTTATCCGCCATTGTGTAGCGGCCGCCATCTTGGATTTCAATTTTTATAGTATATTGTATTCTGCTTGTTGAGCCCTTTCATTTGATACCCATGTTGATGGGATTGATAAAACCTACGTTATCCGCCATTTTGTAGCGGCCGCCATCTTGGATTTAAATTTTTTATAGTATATTGTATTCTGCTTGTTGAGCCCTTTCATGTGATGTCCATATTGATGGGATTAATAAAACATAAATTATCCGCCATTTTGTAGCGGCGGCCATCTTGAATTTATAATGATAATGAATAAACATAATTGTATTGTCATCAAAATCCAAAGTGTATACAACATTTCAGATTAATCGGTTGACAGGAAGAGGGTGAAATTTGAATTACTAAATTTGACCCAAGAATAAATAATAATAAATAATAAAAAACAAACCCCAATTCCACCCCCGTAGGTACAGTTCGAAACTACAAAACTGCTAAAACATACATTTTATGGTTTCGTGTTAAATATCTAGACGTAAAGTTCCATAGTTCTTCAACAATGACGAAGTTTTCCATATAAACTTTCATCCCTTATTTTAACCCTTTCAACCCTTTTTTTCGGACCAAAAGTAGCCTATGTCCTTTCTCGGGATCTATTTTATCTATGTATCAAATTTCATCAAAATCTGTTGGTTGGTTTAGGCGGTGAAGACGGACAGACAGACAGACAGACAGAGTTACTTTCGCATTTATAATATTAGTAAGGATTTAATAAACCGGTTTTTCTTTCGCAGCCGATATCTCTTAATATATCAGTTTAATTGCTTCGTTGAATAGAGAACAAAATATGTAAAATGTTGTTTTCTACAATAATGTGTCCGATGACTTTCGCCTTAAAAGGTATATATCGAATTTCTAATTATGGGAATATTTTAAAAATAGGCAGAACCATTGACCAAGCCTAGGTCATCGGTTCTGCACCTCATATTACACTTATTCAGCACACGTCATGTGATCTACACACTTATCATGAGTAAATTTAGTTCTATATCAGAAAAGGTTATAGCATTGAAAAGCACAGGAATAGACAGCAAACATTCTATTTATCAAAAAGCGTATAAACATTAATTCTTATTACGAATTACCCTTCATACTTTAAGGGCACTTAATTTCTAAGGGTTTACCTAACAAAGTAGTAAGGATCTCACGTACAGTGTTATCTGCTCGAAGGCTGGCAACGAAGTGAGCCCTCAGCCCACTTCGATTGCCCTTCCAACATTTACCAATATGGCGCCACTGGTTATTGAAAATCGCATTGTCGCATTTATTAATTAGAGTGACAAATACTTAAGTCTATGACGCTAAATTGGTGTTAAAACTTATACTGAAAGGTTCGAGTAAATTATTTTAAATCAAGATCATTAGATAAGCAAGAGTTTAAACTATTAACAATAATCAAATAAACTTACATTGAAAATACCACTGCGTTCGAGTCAAATCACCATTAAATAAAATCACAAGTAAACGAATCACGTTCTTCGCACTTGATATGAACATTAAAATAATTGTAACGATTTATCGTAATAATTTTAAAGAATAATCAGCATATAATTAATTATTTCAATTTTAAATTTACGAAGATTGTCTGCGGCGACACGGCCATTCTGAAGCGCGATCCGTGCTCTGGATCGCCCAAGCTCGTGGTCTTTTCTGAAATTGAAAATTATAAAGCTTTGAGTCTGGTACTTCCACAGTACATCCAGACTTACGTATGTGGTAGATTAAAATGATAAATTTGAGAGTGGTACTTTCACAGTTCATCTAGACTCTGGCGTGAAGTCTATGAAAAATGGCAGGAAATAAACGTCTGTGTAGTAGTGGTATTAGTTCACTGCCCACTCCACGTGACTGCAGCTTGAATATGCTTAATAGCATAAGAATGATATGTAGACATCAGGCGATTTTTAACATTCTATAAAAATATTATTGCTATAACGAGAACGTTTCAATTGGTATGTGTGTGTGATTATTACTGCTCATTCCACATGACAACAGCAAAATTTTCATTACAGTAATAAACAATAGCTTACTCCATATGAAATGGTAGCAGCATTGTGTAGGGGCAGGATAGGTCGGTGAGAGGGCGATGCTGTAATAAAACAAAGGCTCTAAAGGAAATTGTGCAAGGTCGATGCTGTGCTCTGGGCGGTCTTGAACGCCGTGGTACACAGAGGACTATTATTCTTTCAGGATAGGATCAATAGGCATATTGGACGGACTCCACACCGCCAACAGCATCTTTTTATTTATTTCATTATGTTAATTACTGGTCATTCCACATGACCGCAGTAATATTATTATTATTTTTTTTTTTTTTGGTTTATTTTTATCATTTTGTTTTTTTTTTTTTTTTTTTTTTTTTTTTTTTTTTTTTTTTTTGTTAGGTTAATCGACAATGATTCCAAATGATAATATAATGATAATTTCTCACCGGGAGGTTTAAGTTGTAGGTTGCCGACTGCAGTTTGGAGATGGTTGATTGATGCCATCAGGAGTAGCGGGTTGTGCTGTCACGGTGACGCCGGAAGGTCCGGCTTGGTCATCTGGGGGCGACACGGCCGCTTGGCCCCGGCCTGCGGGCTGCGGTGCACGCCGAAGTTGATCATGTGCGACCTTACGTGGTCGACCGTGGTGACCTACTACCTTTTTGACGAGAACTCTGCAAACTTCATAGGGCACGCTAAATTTCAGATCTAGAGAAGTTTGATTTCTAGGGTTGTTTTTAATCAAAATAAAATCTCCACGCTGAAATTTACAAATTTTTGCACGGCCTCTGTCAAATCTTATTTTGTCTTTAGCCGATGTTTCCTTCATCCTACGTTGAACGTGACGTTCAAGAGATTCGATATTAATAGATTCATTATCGAAGTTGACAAGGCTAAGTAACTCTGCCGGTACACAGTTACGGCGTCGAGTGAGGAGTGTAAGTGGGGCAGTGCCAGTGACCCTATGAGCAGTACAGTTAAAGGCTAGCTGAAGACTCTCTAAAGCCGTATGCCAGTCAGGGGTTTCATAATTTTTAATCATAATAAGTCCATTCTTCAGAGTTGCCATCACGCGCTCCACCTGTCCATTAGCTCTACTTGCCCTGGAGCTATAGCATGTATTTCTATACCAAACCTGTCACAATAGCATTTGAAGTCTCCAAGAAACTCACGCCCACCGTCTACGATGATCTGTCGTGGAGCTCCAAAAAGGTGAATGACTTGTTTCAGAGCGGCCAGTGAGCTGTGTTGAGTTTTGTCATTGGTGTATCGAAGAAGCACGTATTTTGTGTAGGAATCTATGGTGACCACGACATATTCCTGTTCATTAGACGTGCCTAGCTTACCTGTAATGTCCATGTGAATGACTTGAATGGCACCGTCGGTTTGGGAATGGGATGTAATTCGACTTGAGTGGCTCCAGATGACTGTTTGGACGTACGACAAATAACGCAGTTATCTACAAACTCTCTCACAGTTGTGCTCATTTTATCGAAAAGTAGGTTTCCTAATTTTTGTAGAGTCTTATCCCAACCGGGGTGTTGCAGCGCAGCGTGGAATGTGTTAATTAGGCTCCACTGGAAAGACTTAGGTACCACAATTAATCGTTGAACGCCCAAGATTGCATCTCTTCGCTCGCATTTTAGAACGTTACCATCGAGATGGTAACCAGTAACACTCTCACCGTTATGCAGAGCATTTATAATGGGGCGTAGTTGGTCATCGCGTCGCTGTTCGATGTTGATCCAATCCAAGTTATTCGTCATAACGTTGACAGTTAAAGGGTCGGGGTTTCTGCTTAGAAAATCTGCGTGTTGCATCCGCTCGCCTTTCCTGTATTCTATTTCGAATTCGAAGTTTTGGAGATAAGCCCACCACCTGTGTATACGGGGTAGTAAATCTTGTTTGCGTTTTGAGGCTTTGAGTGCATTACAGTCTGTAATTACTTTAAATTGGCGCCCGTACAGAAAGTGACGAAAGTGCTTGATTGCTCTGACTACGGCTAGCGTCTCGAGCTCGTAGGAATGGTACCTACTTTCTATGTCAGTCGTTCGCATGCTAAAGTAAGCCACCACGTGCTGCCGACCGTTGATAATCTGTACAAGTATTGCTCCAAATCCCAAACTACTCGCATCAGTGAATAATTCGATAGGCTCACCTTCTTGAAATATGGTGAGCACTGGTGCAGATGTCAGGTGTTTAACAATCTTTTGACGTGCCTCTTCATGAACATGTGTCCATTGCCACCTCGTACCTTGTTTTGTTAGATCATACAAAGGGTGCCATAGTGCGCGCGAAGTCTGGAATGAACCGGCGAAAATATCCCGCAAGACCGTTAAACTGCCTAATCTGTTTAACATTCGTTGGTACCGGTGCCTTCAATAAGGCTTCTATCTTTTTAGGGCTAGGACGAACAGAACCGTCTTCTACTACATTACCGAGATATTCAATAGAGCGTTTGAAAAAGAGACATTTCTCTATGTTTATTGAGAATCCGGCTTCACGTAATGCAATAAGGATTCTCTCTATATGCACGAGACCTGAAGGAAAATCTCGACACTTGCTAATCACGTCATCTATATAGACTTGAGCTACGCTGTCATTTAGGTCATTACTTGCACTGCCGGGATTTAGAAGAAGTCCTAAGGCACGGTTGATACACCTCTGATATACAGCCGGCGCGTTACATAAACCGAAAGGGACCGTCAAATACTCATATAAACCATCAGGGGTGACGAAAGCGGTCATTTCAATAGAATTTGTAGCGATTGGTATCTGGTGGAAGCCAGATGCCATGTCAAACGTAGAGTAGTATTTACCGCCTGAAAGTTGATCAATCTGATCAGCAATTAACGGAAGAGGGTAATGATCACGTACAGTGTTAGAGTTTAACTCTCTGTAGTCAACGCACATGCGATCATCTCCATTCTTCTTCTTAACTAGGATGATCGGACTGGAGTATGGGGATTTACTTTCTTGGACAATATTATTTGCAATTAATTCAGCAACTATTCCTTTTACTTTCTCTCGTTCAACGGGGCTCAACCTATACGGTCTACGTTCAACAAATTTGTTTGGATTCTTCAAGCGAATCTCCATTTCTCCCGTCTTAACACGAGACTTTGCAAACCCACGCGTAAATATTTCGGAATACTTGTTTAATAGAATCAAAAGACTGTCTATTTCAGATTCATTAGTTAAATCATGGTTTAGATTATCAAACAGACTGGTTTTTGGCTGCAAATGCATGACTTGAACGGGATTGCATAATATTGCGTTATTTTGGGATACTATTACACTTAAACCGGTTTCATGCAACAAGTTTACACCGATAAGGACGTCAGAAGACATTTCGTAGTCTGGCAAGATATGAAAAGCTATCTCAACGTTTATGTCATTGATGTTACAGACTATTGTTAAGATACTAGTAGATACTACCGGAAAGGGACCAATACCGCGTAGGTAATTTACTACTCTCTTTGCGACCAGGTAACTTGTCTGCGACAGACTCGCGCATTACGGAACATTCGGCACCGCTGTCAAAAATCGCATTAATTATCATGTGATCTTCTTTAATACGCATGGTGTTTAAAGTAGATTTGCTTTTTGCTACGGAATTAATATTTGAGGTTATCTGTTTTTCCCTACGAAAACATGAATCGAAAGTGTGACCGGGCTTTGAACAGAATGAACAAAACTTGATGTCACTCGGTTTGGAGAATGCGCTTGAAGATGCCTTTGGATTTTGACTTTACGTTTGAAGGTCGGTATTGCTGGCGACAGTTTTATTACGACAGATACGTTCGTTGTGACCTGCCTTCTTACAAAAATTGCAAAATGGGGTAACTCTGTGATCGGTTGAAAATCGAGTTCTTTTATTTGGTAAAGTCTGGTTAGAAGTTTGTTGATTTGGGCGTTTAACACGGATAGAAGAGGCTACGGATATTAATTCAGGCACCGAGGTAGCTCTGGCGTTCATAAGCTCGATTCTGAGGCGTTCATCGCTGATTGTCCCAATAACTGCTTCCACTGCATCACTATTGTCTAGTTTATCTTTAGTCACGCGTCTCCATAAAATCCAAGATTGCGATAAAAACTCTGTGATATCTTTAGTATAATCATAAGAGTGTTCCCTAAACTTCAGCACATCCCGCGAGTATCGGTTCTCAGGCTCAAACGTTGTAATAATAATTTCGCGCAGCTCGTCCCAAGTAGATGTAGTGACCAGCCAGTTGTCCGCCCACATTTTAGCACGGCCTCTTAACAAACTGGTAACTTTCATGCGAATATCGTAATCACTAAATTGATACGTAGTTTTTGCCGTAGATATGTGGTCACACCACTCCCTAACCCCAACACTTCCATCCGGGTCAAATGAGGGTAGAAACAGATCTGTTATTTTAACTCGATCACTTTGCTGTTGCTGAAGCAACCTATCACTCATATTCTGCATCATAGTCATCATGTGTAGATAAAATTCAGGAGGTACATTACCGGATGGGAGAGACTGTGGTAGTACCGGCTTTGGCTGAGTGCTCGGACACGTAGCTGGCCCAGAATCGCTACACGTTGTGGCACTGGGCTCCAAGCGATTGTCCGACGGAGCGTCTGGCGTAGACGCGTTCGGATCAGGCTCGTCCATGGTGGCGGGGCAGATGACGCGTTCAGTTTAGTCAGGATCTGAAAAAGTTTTAACAAGAGAAAAGGTTCGATCCCACTTCTGATATCGAATTTCTAATTATGGGAATATTTTTAAAATAGGCAGAACCGTTGACCAAAGCCTAGGTCATCGGTTCTGCACCTCATATTACACTTATTCAGCACACGTCATGTGATCTACACACTTATCATGAGTAAATTTAGTTCTATATCAGAAAAGGTTATAGCATTGAAAAGCACAGGAATAGACAGCAAACATTCTATTTATCAAAAAGCGTATAAACATTAATTCTTATTACGAATTACCCTTCATACTTTAAGGGCACTTAATTTCTAAGGGTTTACCTAACAAAGTAGTAAGGATCTCACGTACAGTGTTATCTGCTCGAAGGCTGGCAACGAAGTGAGCCCTCAGCCCACTTCGATTGCCCCTTCCAACATTTACCAATATGGCGCCACTGGTTATTGAAAATCGCATTGTCGCATTTATTAATTAGAGTGACAAATACTTAAGTCTATGACGCTAAATTGGTGTTAAAACTTATACTGAAAGGTTCGAGTAAATTATTTTAAATCAAGATCATTAGATACGCAAGAGTTTAAACTATTAACAATAATCAAATAAACTTACATTGAAAATACCACTGCGTTCGAGTCAAATCACCATTAAATAAAATCACAAGTAAACGAATCACGTTCTTCGCACTTGATATGAACATTAAAATAATTGTAACGATTTATCGTAATAATTTTAAAGAATAATCAGCATACAATTAATTATTTCAATTTTAAATTTACGAAGATTGTCTGCGGCGACATATAGTTTCCGAGATATCGGCCAAAATCGTTTTTCAAAACTGCGTTTGAGGCGAATTCTTGAAACTAGCACTACATTGGCGATCCAATATTTTTTGTCAGGTTAAGGATCAGTTGTTGAGCATTAAATTACAAAATACTGACAGATCTAGGTGGAGCCTCAAGCGCCATCTTGAAAAGACGTTTTGGCTGATATCTCGAAAACTATGCACATTAAGGAAAAAAAATATCAGAATTATTATTGTAGGAAATGTAATTTTACATCTTTTAATATCTAACAATTTCTTTGTAGAATTTACCGTTTACGATTTATTGCTTATTTTCTGAACCAGTTTTTCTATTGCGGCCGATAACTCTTAAAATATCAGTTTAATTGGTTCGTTAGTTAGAGAACAAAAGGTGCAAAATGTTATGTTCTACAATAATGTTCTCAATGACTTTCGCCTTAAAAGGCATAGTTTCCGAGATATCTACCAAAACTTACCGTTTACGATATATCACTTATTTAATAGTTCCGCGTACATCCGAAGTTTTCTTGCATTTACGAGCTTGACGATGAGCTTCGTTCATAGCTCACGAAAAATCTGTGTGTGGTGCATCAAAAGATGTTATCACTTCAAAAAGTAGTATGTATAAATCATAAGATTTATGATTTTTTTATGATTTCCACTATTCAATATCAGTTCCGTAACGACATAATATTTCGGAAATAATTAAATATTAGCTAAATTATGGTTAAATGACAATATGATGATGATGACGCGATGAAAATATCGAGATGTCGATAGTTTTTGGAACAGTCTTATCCATCTCTAGCGCAACTCTATTTTTACCTGCCCACGATAAAAAATACTGTCCGGTGTGTCACCGCACATTCGCATGGTGATAGAGATGGGTATAAAGATTCGCTCTTTCGATCATTTGGGTCGCAGTTCCTTTGCACGACCTGTGTCGCGCGCTACTCAAACGCAGGGTGAAATACCTAGTAATTTACATTCTTTTTAACCCCCGATCAAAAAAAGGGGTGTTATAAGTTTGACGTGTATTGGGTGTATATTGGGTGTTGTAAGTTTTGTCGATGTCTGTCTGTCTATGTGTGTGTCTGTCTGTCGCACCGTAGAGCTCAAACATAGCCGTTTTGAAAAACAGGGTCGTTTTGTAATGCGGCGGTTTAACGATTAGCCGGAGCGTCATTGCGAAACGTTCTTCAATACGGCGGCCAACGTTTAGCCGCATTGTACAACTGCTTAAATTGTAGGGTGACCACACTTACAAAATAAACCATGTTTAAAATGGACATTAAATTTATTAATCTTACTTGACAGATTATTTTTTACGATATTCCTTACGACTTTTTTACACATCTTACCTCTCAGATATATCTTGAAAGCCCCTAACTTGATATTGGTGACGGTACACCCAAGAAATATGGTGCACTTAGACTAGGGCTTATCATTGAGATTTTACTCCGGGTGGGCTCCCGCCAGAAGCTCTGCGGTCAGCCCTGAGTGTCGCGTCTCCATACTCGGCCTACGCTCCACTACGGAGGTCGCCGAATCGCTCGCCACCTCCCCCCTTCGCTACGCTCGGCCTCGCAAGGCTCGCTCCGCTCAGGACCTCCCTGGAGCTTCTGACTCCCGCATTTTTATATGCACTCTAGGGGTAGTAGCGACAAGTCTAGGTGGAGTCGGGGTGCTCCGAGTCAGATCAGGGTCCCATGTAACCTACCCCTTCCGATTTAGTCTTAACTAGGTGGACGGTAGTAAACCAACCCAATAATGTTGTGTAGGCTTCCGCCGAACACCAAAATCCACAGTCGCCTTAGCAATTTAGCAACACACGTACTGTTTTCAACGCCATAGTTGTTCTTATGTCAGGAATCGCCAGGCGCGAATCCAGAGGGGGGGGGGGGGTTCATGGGGTCATAGGGTCATGACCCCCCCCCCCTGGGCTGGGTCCAGTACCTGGGCGGACCACTGATTTAAAAGCATGCATGTACTTATCGCACAGTTTTGTCATATGACCACGACTCTGTGACCCCCGTGACCCCCCTTGGAGCCATGTGACCCCTGGAGCCAAAGCTAGATCTGCCCTTGGACATACTGGACTGTGCATCACTACTAGGGCTAGCTCCGCTGATTCCAGAGTACCTAAGTCCTCGTTAGTCTGGCTCGTTACATATCTTGTGATTCATATTTTAACTTTTAAAGACATTTGATCGCCATCTCGCCTGATGTTAAGCGACGATGCGTCGCTAGCTGTCGGCGCATGGACAGCTGCGTGCTTGCTAGCTGTTGCTAGCTGTCGGCGCGTGGACAGCTGGGCGACTGCTAGTTGTTGGAACGTGTACAGCTGGGCGCCTGCTAGCTGTTGCTAGCTGTCGGCGCGTGGACAGCTGGGCGACTGCTAGTTGTTGGAACGTGTACAGCTGGGCGCTTGCTAGCTGTTGCTAGCTGTCGGCGCGTGGACAGCTGGGCGACTGCTAGTTGTTGGAACGTGTACAGCTGGGCGCCTGCTAGCTGTTGCTAGCTGTCGGCGCGTGGACAGCTGGGCGACTGCTAGTTGTTGGAACGTGTACAGCTGGGCGCTTGTTGGCTGTTGCTAGCTGTCGGCGCGTGGACAGCTGGGCGACTGAGTTGTTGGAACGTGTACCTACAGCTGGGCGCTTGCTAGCTGTCGGAACGTGTACAGCTGGGCGCTTGCTAACTGTCGGCGCGTGGACAGCTGGGCGACTGCTAGCTGTTGGAACGTGTACAGCTGGCCGCTTGCTAGCTGTTGCTAGCTGTCGGCGCGTGGACAGCTGGGCGACTGAGTTGTTGGAACGTGTACCTACAGCTGGGCGCTTGCTAGCTGTCGGAACGTGTACAGCTGGGCGCTTGCTAACTGTCGGCGCGTGGACAGCTGGGCGACTGCTAGCTGTTGGAACGTGTACAGCTGGCCGCTTGCTAGCTGTTGCTAGCTATCGGCGCGTGGACAGCTGGGCGACTGCTAGTTGTTGGAACGTGTACAGCTGGGCGCTTGCTAGCTGTTGCTAGCTGTCGGCGCGTGGACAGCTGGGCGACTGAGTTGTTGGAACGTGTACAGCTGGGCGCTTGCTAGCTGTCGGAATGTGTACAGTTGGGCGCTTGCTAGCTGTCGGCGTCGGTGGAGTGCGTAGCACAGCATTGGGTAAGTCGTACGGAGGTATAAGATTCATCTTTGTCCTATATTTTGTTAGAAACATGGCCTTTTTAACCCAAAAAAGGGGTGTTATAAGTTTGACGTCGAACACAGACAGACAGACACACAGACAGCTGTCTGTCTGTCTGTGTGTCTGTTTGTCTGTACGTGTGTGTCTGGGATGGGCCGATTTCTCGATTTTGATGCGGTTTTTTTATTTGAAGGTTTATATTTGTTCAAGCCCTTTCATTTGATACCCATATTAAGGAAGTTGTGAAAAAAGAAATGTATTTCGCCATTTTGCGGTAGCGGCCATCTTGGATTTGAAATTTGTAATTGTGCAAAGTATTCTACTAGTCAAGCCCTTTCATTTGTTACCCATATTGAGGAAGGTTGTGAAGAAATATTCTGTCCGCCATTTTGTGGAGGCGGCCATTTTGAATCGATATTAACCAAACATAGCTAAGAGGATGTTCTTATTGTAATACTGTTATACTTCGTTGGATGCAACGTATTGCAACATCTTGTAATACTTCGTTGGATGCGACGATATTTAAACAACAGGGATTTTACGTCAGCGTGCCAAGAGAGCACCGCTCAACAGCCGCCAAAACGCCACACGCCAGGCAATTTTACGTCAGTCGTTGTATGACTTTGCACCCTGCCGGCCGCATTGCGTACTCCCCTATGATGGTGTCTTGCATCGTAATATCGTGCAAAAACTACAACAAAAAAGTGAAAACAAGAGATGGTACATATCATATTTTCAGTAAGTACATCATTATTCTGTCAATTAGGAGCGTTAATGCTCGAAAAAGCTATTTATAAACAATTAATTATTATACTTTAATCACAGATTTCTAAACAGATGAAACCTTCGTGAACGACACTGTGAGGCCAGTAATTACTTATGTATGAGTGACAGCTCTCACCGACGTTGTGAAATTACTCACGTTGGTGTGCGTGTAATGTTCCCAGTCTCAAGAAAAAAATCCCACTATTGTTGTCATAGCTTAGGAAATCTTCGCGTATAATAAACACATATATTATAATGCTAAAATAATTTATTATTACACCGATTATATATTATGCAAAGATTTCTTGTTATTACTATTTCCATCCTATGAAGTTAAGAATTTTGATTTTGCATGCAACTAAAAATACGAATTTTCGTACAGAAAATTTGGAATAAAAAGACAACACCGAATAATGGTAAAAGTCATGTGTGTGTTTATTTTGAGTATTCTATCGGAGCTTCTTGTAAAATTTTGAATATTATGCTTGACAAAAGGTGGCAAATACTCATTTAATATCGGTGAACATCGGAGGTGCAGATAATTTTTGTCAACTGATTTGATGTTGGGGGGCCAGATCATTCAATTTGTTTACTATCCCATCTTTGTCTGGACGCGTGTCGCAAACGAAAAATTCACCTTTTCAAAAATGTTGATACAAACCAACGAAAACCGTCTAAGAGTTTTTGTAAATCAGTTGAACATTATTCACATCGACACTCAAAGTTCCGCCGTCCAAGTACCAAACGTTTAAATTGGACTTAAGACGTTAAATGATAGAGCGAATGGCCAGGGCGAAGGTCGCATGGCCGAAGGTTCACCAAGTTCATAGCCTACGGAAGATAGCATAGGATTGTTTTGATAATTTTGTGGGTCCGCCATAACATTGCCAAAGAAAATTGTAGAGGTCAAGAATTTTATTCTTCACTTCGGACAACGGGGCTCCACTATCAACCAAATTAAAGGCGTTTTTGACGTCCACCTTTAACAAGCCTTCTCCCAATTTTGGAAGGACAGAATGAACAGCAGCCTCACGTCCACCCAAAGAACCCAAATCAAGTTTGTTGGGACAGGGAGCTCGAAAGAGCAACGTTTTATACCTACAACCCGCCTTGGCAGCAAGGCCAGTATAATATGTGGTGCCAACAGCAATTGGCCTGATCTCAACATCTTTTTTTTTTGGTCTACGAGTATCTTCAAAAAAATCATAATCTATATTTTACCTTAACTTTAGGGAAAATGATTTCAATTTAGTATAGCAACACTAACCAATTTTCGTTGAGGTGTTGTGTTTCTATCCATCAATCGAAATGAAATCGCCCAAATTATATAATAGTAGTAAAATATTCAAACTTTGCTGTGAAATGATATTCCTCTTTCCTTTTCTTATTTTTGGGAACAATGTTTGCAATGTTTGAAGACACAAGACGGCATAATCATAAACAAAACTTAAAATCACACGGGACTTCTGTACGAGACGGAAGTCCGTTTCGTACTGACTGGAGTTTGTATTTGCTTTGGCGTTTGATATTTGCTTTCTGGACCTAAGGATCTGTGTTCCGCACGTTCCATCTGCCTTTTGTTTTAGAAATCTGTGACTTTAATAAGTATAATAATTAACCAAGTACCTACGTACCGTGTCAAATAGTGATGGCCAACCGGTAAAACGAGTCTGATATTCCGGTGGATCCGGCATAAGGTCGAAGTTAGTCCTTCGTTTCGACGCGGCGACCGGCGGGCGGTGCGCCCGTCTTCCGACGCCGCAGGCATTGCGAGCAACACCGGAGCAACCGCAGCTGCAGACGCGGGGCGGCGGACGCAACACCGCCCTCGCCGCTCCGACGGCGGCTCCCCTACGACGACAGCTGGCTGCCGTGGATCCAAACTCAGTGTTTAGTATGAACGCGCAGTGCTTAACTCCGAGACAGTTGACAATATGCCACCAAAACATTAACTCGCTGAATGATAAGACTCAACGATTAGAAATTCTATTAGAAACTGACCTCAAGTGCGATGTTCTTGCATTAACAGAACACTGGTCTACCGCCCCGAATCTACAATGTATACATTTAAAAGGCTATAAATTAGTGTCTAGTTTTTGTAGAAATAATGTTATCCATGGCGGATCCTGTATTTTTGTAAATGAAGCACTAAAGTGTGTCGAAAACGTTGAGTTATCAGCATTGTCAGAAGAAAGATTTTGTGAAATCTCCGCGATTGACGTTATGGACTTTGACATTACCATCATTTGCATTTATCGCACGGGCCTAGCTCATGTTAGCGGTTTCTTAAGTGGCCTGGAACGTTTGCTCGATAAGCTCAGTGACCGATAAAATATTTATGATTCTCGGTGATATAAACATAAATATCTTAGACAACACTAGCGCTGACTTTAAAAATCTGTTCGACATACTCAACTCCCATGATGTAAGTTCGATTGTAGACTTCCCTTCGCGTATAACAGAAACGTCACAAACAGCGATTGACCTTATTTTTACAAATGTATCGCGAGAACTTACTTCAGCAAACTCGATAAATACCCTTCTGTCAGATCACTTGGCCATACGCGGAGTGGTGACATTCACTCACTCAACTTCAGCACAACTCACTCGCCTCACGCGTGATTTCTCGCAGAATAACCGCGCAAATTTTGTTATCTCTATTGACAGTATAGATTGGTCTGAAGTAAGTGAGAGAAACAAGACCGCTCAAACGTTTGTGGTGGCACTGATCAATATTTTAGCAAATAAGTATGATACTTGCTTCCCTATAAAACGAACACCAAGTAACAAACGTGACGCGTCGTGGGTTACGCCTGACATAATAAATCTAAAATCGTTGTTGTTTGATATTTCGAAATTAGTTGACCAATTTCCTGAAGAAGAGAACTTAATAGCTATGTTTGACGATCTGAACAGGAAATACAATTCGACTTTGAATATGTCTAAAACAAATCATTATAATAGTATAATACATGAAAGTACGAATCCATCTAAAGCTATGTGGGGAATCGTGAACACGGAGAGGGGGAAAAACAATACCCCTAGGTTGACCTTTTCCGAGATTGTAAAAGATTGTAACGGCAGTGAGTTTAGTTCGCCAATTTTTTTAGTTAATGCTATGAATGTTCGTTTTTAACCCCTGACCAAAAAAAGGGGTGTTATAAGTTTGACGTCGATGTCTGTCTCTCTGTCTGTCTGTCTGTCTGTCTGTCTGTCTGTCTGTCTGTCTGTCTGTCTGTCTGTCTGTCTGTCTGTCTGTGTGTGTGTCTGTCTGTGGCACCGTAGAGCTCAAACGGATAGACCGATTTCGATGCGGTTTTTTTATTTGAAAGTTAATATCCGTGCGGATGTTCTTAGCTATGTTTGGTTAATATTGATTCAAGATGGCCGCCGCCACAAAATGGCGGACAAAATATTTCTTCACAACCTACCACAATATGGATATCAAATAAAAGGGCTTAATTAGTAGAATATTGTACACTATAAAAAAAATCAAATCCAAGATGGCCGCCACCACAAAATGAAGAATTATATTATTTTTTTCACTACTACCTCAATATGGGTTTCAAACGAAAGGGCTTGCTTGACTAGTAGATAATATTGCACTATGACAAATTTCAAATCCAAGATGGCCACTTCTACAAAATGGCGAAATACATTTCTTTTTTCACAACTCCCTTAATATGGGTATCAAATGAAAGGGTTTGACTAGTAGAATGTCGTACAGATAACAAATCTGAGGTAGTCGGGGTTAATCAAAATTTTAATTTTGTTCTTGTTTGAATGCAGCTTCTGCCTGTGGGGCGCCTAAAGCTAATGCTGCTTCTGTATGTAAAATTTTAGTATCAGCCCGTCAGGCGTCTGACCGTTCCCTCAGACTAACAAGTTTTTCGGCTGATGAGGTATTCCGCATAGTCTCCTCCAGGATACCTCCGAAAAAGTCAAAAGACATATACGGTGTGTCGATGGAGCTAATTAAACTAACAATTTTGCCTCTAGCTCCGGTTCTCGCCACACTGTTTAATAAGTGTCTTAGAGAGGGGTCGTACCCGTCGCCGCTGAAGTTATCGAAAGTGTCCCCGATATTTAAAGGCAAAGGCTAACGGGACGATATTGATGGATACAGACCAGTATCGATTATACCAGCGATAGCCAAAGTGTTCGAAAATGGCTTGAGTTCGCGATTAGTGGCCTACCTATCAGAAACCGAGGCGCTGTGTGAACAACAATACGCATACCGCGAAGTGAGGTCCACGACTTCTCTAACGCGTGAAGTGATTCGTAGTGTGTTGGCTGCCCGTGAACATAAAGAGCAAGTAGCCGTCTTGTGCTGTGACTTATCGAAGGCCTTCGACGTCGCAGACCATGAGACCTTAGCGTTAAAACTGAAATACTATGGCATAGCTGGAAAATCATACGAGGTATTGACTGACATGTTATGAGGCCGCTCTCAAGTAGTGGATGCGATGGCGATAATAAATCAGATCCGTTGCCTTCGTCTATGGGAGTACCGCTGGGTTCGTCAGTTTCAAATATAATGTTCTCTCTCCTACTAAACGACCTACCCGAAGCCGTAAAGGGTGCAGGCATATTCATGTATGCAGATGATGTGGCTGCCGTAGTCACAGCTCTTTCAATAGAGGAACTAGAAGATAAATTAAATATTGTAATTGGCGGCTTAAACTCATGGTTTAGTGCCAACGGTTTTATGTTAAATTCAAAAAAATACTCATTTCATTCACTTTTGTCTATCGGGCCACCACACAAAACCGCTAAAAGTCTCGCTAAACGGTGTTAGGATTGAGCAGGTACAGACCACCACATTTTTGGGGTTCGAGATTGATCGCTGCATGACGTGGGAACACCACATCGACAAGATGTGTGCTAAAGTTAGCAGTGCGTGTTTTGCGCTAAGACGAGTATCCCGAGTGGTGTCTGCGGAAGTGTCACGTGCATGTTACTTCGCCACAGTGCATTCTGAGTTACAATACGGCGCCGAGCTATAGCTCGAGTGGCGGCCTTCTGGCGTCGCCTGCGTCGGTCCGACAACGGAATACTTTTGGCTGTCTCTGACGGTGTGGACAGCCCTATGTTCAGGCATTGGGTGTCTGTTCACATGAATGGGAATAAAAAGTAAGTTTATTATTGTATGTGTAATATTAGAATGACGAGCACCCCTATACAGTGCGAAAGGTTTTATTTTTAATTATGTGTCAATATTTTTAGGTTTTAGTTTTATGGGTTTACGTGCCTGAAATAAAGAATTATTATTATTATTCACGTATATCTTTATTTCCTTAAGTCTAAGTTTTTACAATATTTATATAAAATAACATAAAAACATTATAAAACCTAAACCTAGTTTGCCGCCAGCAGCGGGCAGGGCCCAAGCTACCGGTGGTTAGGGCTGCAGACTGAGGAACCTCCTGACGATGCGCGCCGTGTCGAGGATGACCGCCTTCTGCATCTGACCCTTAATCCAACCGTCAGCGAAAGTCTCTTGAGATGTTGGTCGAGACTTTTCGCTACAAGGCCGTTTGCCGACACAACTATTGGGACTATGATCGTCGAATCAATATCCCACATGGCGGTAACCTCATGAGCCAAGTCAAGGTACTTGCTAAGCTTGTCCTTCTCAGCTTTCACGAGGTTCTCGTCATGTGGTATGGTGATATCGACGATCACAGCCCGACGCTGAGACCGGTCTACCAGCACGATATCAGGCTTATTGGCAACAATAGTCCTGTCCGTGATGATAGAGCGGTCCCAGTAGAACAACGCACGACCATTCTCGAGAACTGGCAGAGGTGCGTACTTATAGTACGGCACCTCGGACTCGACAAGGCCGTGTCGAAGAGCAAGTTGCTGATGGATGATCCTGGCTACTAGGTTATGTCTGTGCAAGTACTCGCCGTTAGCAAGATGCGAACAACCGGAAATAACATGACGAAGAGATTCGCCTGGACGGCGGCATGCCCGACAAATGTCGACCGTACCGTCCTTCATTATGTATTTCCGGTAATTGTTCGTCTTGATAACTTCGTCAGCAATTGCACAGGCAAAACCCTCGGTTTCTCGAAGAGGTCCCCGAAGCGTAGCCAGTTCACCGACGCGAGCAAATTCACATCGGGGCCCGTCAGGCCCGATAGAACCGCCCGTGCAGCTCCTTGCTCTTCCATACTTCCTTGCGATCATCAGTGCTGAGCACCGATGGTTTGCGCCAGTTCTCGTTTGCCATTGAAAGAGGCGTGAAGCTTCTGTCAACTGCCACAACATCACGATGCATCCCGGACTCACTGTTGCGGAAATAATCCCTAAGACTGCATACCTCGCGGTTGTGAAGGTTCTTGGCATTTAAAAAGCCTCGACCTCCACACTTCCGCGGGATATACAACCTCATAACAGATGAGCGCGGGTGTAGCATTCGGTGTGTTGTGAGCAGTTGACGGACCTTTCTGTCCAGGGCGTCGAGCTCAGTCTGAGTCCATCTCAGTATGCCAAAGGAGTATATCAGCAGAGGCATTACCCAACCGTTGAAGGCTCGCACCTTGTTACCGCCTGACAGAAGACTTTTGAGTACTTTTGTCAGCCGGCACAAGAAGCGCTCCTTCACCGATTTCTTAATGTCATCTGCTGATATACCCAAAGACTGTGACATACCGAGATATTTGTAGGTCTCGTCTTCGAGAGAGATCTGAGTTATAGTCTCGGAAAGTTGTAAATTCTCTGAATTTACTACTTTCCCTCGCTGTACATGCATGACCGCACACTTGTCTACACCGAACTCCATCTTGATGGCGTTACTAAAACCTCCGTGGTTTTAATAGCTCCAACAAGTCTTGGCGTTTCGGTGCAAAAAGTTTGAGGTCGTCCATGTACAACAAATGAGATATAACCTCACCTCCTCTACGAAGACGATAACCTAACTCTGAATCCTTCAGCAGAGTGCTGAGAGGATTCAGACTTAAACAGAACCATAGGGACTTAGACTGTCACCCTGAAAATGCCTCTTTCAATCCTAATCAAGTCCTCCGAAACAAAGAGCTGTCTACGCTACCTGGTTGACGAAGGACTGTGACCCACTGTCCCATGCATTTGCTTAGAAAAGATTTTAGAGTTGGATTTATTTTGTACAACTCTAAAACCCTTTCTAGCCATGAATGGGGCACCGCATCATAGGCCTTCTTATAGTCAATCCAAGCAGCAGAGGGCTCCCTTGTTTCGTTTGACTTGTTGGCAAATGGTCGTGTCAATGAGGAGCAGCTCCTTAGTACCACGGGACCCAATCTTACATCCATTCTGAGAGGAGGCCAAAACGTTATTCGCGACAATATGCGCATTTATTTTGATCTCAGAATGGATGTAAGCAGCTTGTAGATGGTAGGTAAGCACGTAATGGGTCTGTAGTTCTTCGGTTCCGTGGTACTACCAGACTTATGGAGCAGGAAGGTGACTCCGGTGGTTAAGAAACTGGGAAGAGAACCCGTCTCCAGGGCTTCTTGGAATTGTGTTGCCAAACGTTCATGTGAGCACCGAAACCACTTTATCAGAAGTTGTGCAATCCGTCCGGTCCAGGACTTTTCCAGTTCTGAGCCGTCCGGATAGCACAACTAACGTCTATGGAGTCGATTGTAATAGACTCCATGGGTTCGATAACCTCACATGCACGTTCGATAACACGCATCCAAGCTCCTCCGTGTGCTCGACAGGCACCGACCAGATGCTGCGCCAGAAACTTTTCATAGCGCTGACATCCGGTAGCTGCGTGTCGTTCACACGTGGACTCGTAGTTCCTCCCAGCTTCGGTACACCTTCCTTTGATCGCTCTGGAAGTCGCG
The DNA here is from genome assembly GCA_017562165.1 of Ectropis grisescens. Taxonomy (NCBI): domain Eukaryota; kingdom Metazoa; phylum Arthropoda; class Insecta; order Lepidoptera; family Geometridae; genus Ectropis; species Ectropis grisescens. The sequence continues at coordinate 749,986 of CM029795.1, forward strand.
ATTTTGCCGATATCGATTCACACGCTCTCTGTAGCGGCGAATACGGTTTGCCCACGCATAAACTTTCTGCTTCAGATAGTCAATACGTTCCGTAACATTGGCAAGATAGTGCTGAGGACTGATACCAGTCCCAGCGAATGCCTGTGTTACGAAACGCATGACTCGGGGACGACTGTTCCCCTGTCTGAAGCAGATTAGCTTTTGCAATAAGAACCCTGAATTTGCTGATACGCCGTTCTATTCGCACTTGCCATGCGGGTGCATCTCCGGCGGTTCGCGTTGTACGGTCAGTGTCTGGGAACTTGACACGTGCAACGCGACACACCGCGATAGCACCACAGTACAGAATAGAATGGGTATCAGTCAAATCCTTGCTAGTTCCCAGGTAGGGCACTAGCAAAGTATTCAGGGCCCCATCAAAGCCAAATTACGTCTATGTGTGGGCAAACGCGGTAAGCGCGGCCTAGAGTTGGGTGTGGATCTATACCGCAAGATTGCGTCTTCCAGAGTGCTCCTCAGTTGCCCTCTTACCTGATCAGATACATAACTACTCGCCGAGTCTTCCTCCTCGATGTCGGAGTCGACCTGGGCCGCAAGTGTCGCCATTGACGTCGGCACTGAGGCCAGTGTCGGGGTCGACGACGCGGCGGGCGGATCCCGAGTCGAGGCAGAAACTGGGCGAGTACGTTGTTCCTCCAGGCGTAGCCGATCAAGTACCGAGCCATCCAGCAGATTGCAGCGCCAGATGGCTCTTACTTGATCAGAGAGTCGTTGAGCGGACACGGCGACGGTCGGTTCGAGGGCCTGAAACAGAAGCAGCATCCTGGCACAGTACGCGGTCAGGTTGGTTCCTCCTCTGTAGCCCTGTAATAGGCGCGCATGCAGTTCTCGTTCATTTGGCGAGTCCATCGCATGCGACGCACTACACCACCGGTAGCGAGGGCCGGGCGCGAGGCAGATTGCCTCACAGGCCCCAAGCGTGCCGGCAGCGGCGGATAGCCACGACGTCCTGATCTTGTGGGCGGTGGAATCCGCGTCGTGTCCTCGTCGCTCGTCGAGGCGCTCGTGTCGGGGAGTCACAAACACTTCATCCTCCGACGATGAACTCGACGGCGACGGGACACGAACTGGTGACAAACGTGCGTTTGGTGGGTCCGCTCCATGTCTTCCTCTCGACCGTGTTATCATTATTGAGCTATATATCCATTTCTTGAGTTGTTTGACGATTATGTAAATGTTTTTGTGAATTTTTGGTTGACAGCCTGTTGTCAAAATGCATGTTGGTTATTTTATGGAAAATTAGGTCTTATACGGTTACTTTTAATGATTTCTGTATTGCTTCAGGTTTTTCTTGTGAGTTATTTGTAAATACTGGGTAAAACAAACAAAATAAAGGAAAAACTCAATAAAATTCAACTTGGTACAAAAGGAACGACATATTGAGACAGCGGTTTTTTTTTTTTTTATTATTATTATTATTATTCGTATTTATTTCTTTTCTTAAGCCTAAGTTTTTACAATATTGATATATAAAACAACATAAAAACATTATAAAAACTTAAACCTAGTTTGCCGCCAGCAGCGGGGCAGGGCCCAAGCTACCGGTGGTTAGGGCTGCAGAGTGAGGAACCTCCTGACGATGCGCGCTGTGTCAAGGATGACTGCCTTCTGCATCTGACCCTTGATCCAACCATCTAGCGAAAGTCTCTTGAGATGTTGGTCGAGACTTTTCGCTATAAGGCCGTTTGCCGACACGACTATGGGGACTATGATCGTGGAATCAACATTCCACATGGCGGTAACCTCGTGAGCCAAGTCAAGGTACTTGCTAAGCTTGTCCTTCTCAGCTTTCACGAGGTTCTCGTCGTCATGTGGTATGGTGATATCGACGATCACAGCCCGACGTTGAGACCGGTCTACCAGCACGATATCAGGCTTATTGGCGACAATAGTCCTGTCCGTGATGATAGAGCGGTCCCAGTAAACAACGCACGACCATTCTCGAGAACTGGCAGAGGTGCGTACTTATAGTACGGCACCTCGGACTCGACAAAGCCGTGTTGAAGAGCAAGTTGCTGGTGGATGATCCTGGCTACTAGGTTATGTCTGTGCAAGTACTCGCCGTTAGCAAGATGCGAACAACCGGAAATAACATGACGAAGAGATTCGCCTGGACGGCGGCATGCCCGACAAATGTCGACCGTACCGTCCTTCATTATGTATTTCCGGTAATTGTTCGTCTTGATAACCTCGTCTGCAATTGCACAAACAAAACCCTCGGTTTCTCCGAAGAGGTCCCCGAAGCGTAGCCAGTTCACCGACGCGAGCAGATTCACATCGGGTCCCGTTAGAGCCCGATAGAATCGCCCGTGCAGCTCCTTGCTCTTCCACACTTCCTTGCGATCATCAGTGCTGAGCACCGATGGTTTACGCCAGTTCTCGTTTGCCAGTGAAAGAGGCGTGAAGCTTCTGTCAACTGCCACAACATCGCGATGCATCCCGGACTCGCTGTTGCGGAAATAATCCCTGAGACTGCATACTTCGCGGTTGTGTAGGTTCTTGGCATTTAAAAGCCTCGACCTCCCACTTCCGCGGAATATACAGTCTCATAACAGACGAGCGCGGTGTAGCATGCGATGAGTTGTGAGCAGTTGACGGACCTTCCTGTCCAGGGCGTCGAGCTCAGTCTGAGTCCACCTCAGTATGCCAAGGAGTATATCAGCAGAGGCATTACCCAACCGTTGAAGGCTCGCGCTTTGTTACCGCCTGACAGAAGACTTTTAAGTACTTTTGTCAGCCGGCAAAAGAAGCGCTCCTTCACCGATTTCTTAATGTCATCTGCTGATATACCCAATGACTGTGACATACCGAGATATTTGTAGGTCTCGTCTTCGGAGAGAGATCTGAGAGTTATAGTCTCGGAAAGTTGTAAATTCTCTGAATTTACTACTTTCCCTTGCTGTACATGCATGACCGCACACTTGTCTACACCGAACTCCATCTTGATGGCGTTACTAAAACCTCCGTGGTTTTAATAGCTCCAACAAGTCTTGGCGTTTCGGTGCAAAAAGTTTGAGGTCGTCCATGTACAACAAATGAGATATAACCTCACCTCCTCTACGAAGACGATACCTAACTCTGAATCCTTCAGCAGAGTGCTGAGAGGATTCAGACTTAAACAGAACCATAGGGGACTTAGACTGTCACCCTGAAAAATGCCTCTTTCAATCCTTATCAAGTCCTCCGAAACAAAAGAGCTGTCTACGCTACCTGGTTGACGAAGGACTGTGACCCACTGTCCCATGCATTTGCTTAGAAAAGATTTCAGAGTTGGATTTATTTTGTACAACTCTAAAACCCTTTCTAGCCATGAATGGGGCACCGCATCATAGGCCTTCTTATAGTCAATCCAAGCAGCGGAGAGGGCTCCTTTGTTTCGTTTGACTTGTTGGCAAATGGTCGTGTCAATGAGGAGCAGCTCCTTAGTACCACGGGACCCAATCTTACACCCATTCTGAGAGGAGGCCAAAACGTTATTTGCGACTATATGCGCGTTAATTTTGCTCTCAGAATGGATGTAAGCAGCTTATAGGTGGTGGGTAAGCACGTAATGGGTCTGTAGTTCTTCGGTTCCGTGGTACTACCAGACTTATGGAGCAGGAAGGTGACTCCGGTGGTCATGAAACTGGGAAGAGAACCCGCCTCGAGGGCTTCTTGGAATTGTGTTGCCAAACGCTCATGTGAGCATCGAAACCACTTTATCCAGAAGTTGTGCAATCCGTCCGGCCCAGGACATTTCCAGTTCTGAGCCGTCCGGATAGCACAACTAACGTCTACGGAGTCTATCGTAATAGACTCCATGGCATCGATAGACTCACACGCGCGTTCGACAACACGCATCCAAGTTCCTCCGTGTGCTCGACAGGCACCGACCAGATGCTGCGCCAGAAGTTTATCATAGCGCTGGCATCCGGTAGCTGCCCATCGCTCACACTTTGACTATTCTCTTCCCAGTTTCGGTATACCTTCCTTTGATCACTCTGGAAGTCGCGATTTTCTCTGTATCGATTCACACGCTCTCTGTAGCGGCGAATACGGTTTGCCCACGCATAAACTTTCTGCTTCAGATAGTCAATACGTTCCGCAACATTGGCAAGATAGTGCTGAGGACTGGTACCAGTCCCAGCAAATGCCTGTGCTACGAAACGCATGACTCGGGGACGACTGTTCCCTGGCTGAAGCAGATTAGCCTTTGCAATAAGAGTCCTGAATATACTGATACGCCGTTCTATTCGCACTTGCCAAGCGGGTACACTTCCGGTGGTTCGCGTTGCGCGGTCAGTGTCTGGAAACTTGACACGTGCAACGCGACACGCCGCGATAGCACCGCAGTACAGAATAGAATGGGTATCAGTCAAATCTTTGCTAGTTCCCAGGTAGGGCACTAGCAAAGTATTCAGGCTCCCATCAAAGCCAAATTTCGTTTATGGGTGGGCAAACGCGGTAAGCGTGGCCTAGAGTTTGGTGTGAGTCGATATTGGAAGATCGCGTCTTCCAAAGTGCTCCTCATTTGCTCTCTTACCTGGTCAGATAAGCTATTACTCGCCAAATCTCCCTCCTCGATATCGGGGTCAACCTGCGCCGCAAGTGTCGCCGCTGTCATTGGCACTGAAGCCAGTGTCAGCGTCGACGACGCGGCGGCGGATCAGGTCGAGATAGAAACTGGGCGAGCACGCTCCTCCTCCAGGCGTAGCTGATCAAGTGTCGAGTCATCCAGCAGCTTGCAGCGCCTGATGGCTCTAACTTGGTCAGACAATCGTTGAGCGGAAACGGCGACGGTCGGTTCGAAGGTCTGAAACAGAGACAGCATCCTGGCACAATACGCGGTCAGGTTAGTTCCTCCCTCTGTTGCCCTGTAATAGGCGCGCATGCAGTTCTCATTCATGGTTTGAGACCATCGCATGCGACGCACTACACCACCGGTAGCGAGGGCCGGGCGTGAGACAGATTGCCTCTCAGGCCCCAAGCGTGCCGGCAGCGGGGGACGGCCACGTCGCCCTGGTCTTGTAGGCGGTGTCGTCCCGGGCTCGCTCGCGTCGCTCGACGAGTCGCTGGTCTCGCGGGTGGTATGGAACTCATCCGACGAGATACTCGGAGACGACGACGAACGGGCGGAAGGTGGTGGGCGTGCGTGTCGTGACGCTGTAGCTCGTTTCTTCGACCGTGTTATCATTTACCTGTATTATTAGTTGTTTATCCAAATAATTTTATTTCTATTAGTTTTCTTTGACAGACATCTGTCATGTCGTACATGTTGATAAATATTGTATTTTTCCATCTTTTGAGGTATTATTGCGCCAAAATTATGTTGAATTCTTGATTTTGAATATTGCTTGTATATTTCTGTATAAATTTGTAATAAAAAATGTGAAAAAATACATTTAAATAATTTACGGTAAAAAAAAGACGGGCTTTCGTGATGACAGCTGATGACTTATTATTATTATTATTATACGCGCGCGCTGACGACTGGGAGCGTGCGTTCCGCGCCCAAAAACGTGCCGTACATGCCATCATTGGCGTATCGCAATGTACATCCGTAAGACCATACTTCAAAGAGTTTGGGATACTTACGTTACCTGCTATCTTGATATACCAAGTGGCTGTCTATGTCAGAAATAATCTAGAATCGTACAACACGCGAGAAGAGAGACATTCTCGTAACATACGCAACGCCGACAAGTTGGATGTTATACCACACTCTCTCACGAGGTCACAGAAGTTGACTCACATCATGGGACCGGAAGTTTATAACACTCTTCCGAATATAGTTTATCGGCCCCAAGTTATGGCAGCTTCAAAAACAGATTAAAGTGCTGGCTTATCGATCGAGTTTTTTTTTTTTTTTTTTTTTTTTAACTATAATAGGTTCGCACTTGACCACCATCTCGCCTGATGTTAAGCGATGATGAGATCTACGATGGAGCGTGCTTACCTAGAAAAAACCGAATTATAGTAAAAATTTATAGTTACAGCGAATTTTTAGAGAGTGATGGCAAAGTTCCCATAAAAATGTAAAGAAATAAATTTGACATGGGTCAGTACAATTGTATTAAAACCATATTATACTCGTATAATGCTTGACAGTTTTCTGTACAATAATTATTATAATACAGCAAAGTAGTAATTTCAAACTTTGAACCGAAAAACGAAAATTATCCCGATTTGATAAACCAGCTGTTAACTGATCGACGGCAATTCAGTCGGATCTGGCCGGACTGAAAATTACGCCGGATTGCAATCACTAGTGCGATATTACGAGTCAGTTATCAAAGTCAAATGACTTTGACAACTTTGACAAGTTGAACTAGCGCTTTGTATTTGTAATGTTTTGTTTGAGACCAGCTGCCCTTTATTTCCTCGTCAAAGGTAGGATGTGACTAATATATTCATAAAAGGATACACGGGTGAAATTTCATATTAGGTATTAATAACGTTATCATATTGTTATTCAGTAATAGTCAAATTATAGGATAAATAAGCGATTTCGTTGGCAGCTTGTCACAGTATTAAGGCAAATTTTATCGCTACGTGCCTTAAATTTAGTGAAATAATAGTTAAATCGTAAGCTATTAATAATATATTTGTGTCACAAGTCACAAGAAATCAATAAAGATGTTCTATCTATTATTCAAACGAGCACCTTGTATTATTATATTAATATATATTATTCCAGTAACGGCTGAATATTGTGTATCCACGAATATAAACGGTGACTATATATGACGATAGCCTATTATTTTCAGTTATTTATTCGATTATATCAATTATTTACATGAAAATTATAAAGAATTTGTGTGTTTAATTTATATTTTTATCTGACGACTGAGACTCTGATTTTATTTATTTTGACATTTTAATTTTAAATTTGTGAGACAATGGAATACTATTTTTATATTATTTTTTTTTTTTTGGATTTCATTTGTTAATTTTATATTTATGGGTATAATGGCCTGAAATATGTGATTTTTTTTTTAATAGGAATATAGAATATGAAATTATGAATATCTATCTCAACCTAATATGATATACCCATTACTGATATTTTCAATTATCTAATCACGTCTTCACGTCTAATCCAGCTGTAGGCGACTGAAATTCGCCGTCACAGCTGGACTGTATAAAAATACTAACCGATTATCATAGATAATCGTCGCTCTCCCGCTTCTAACGTAGCTTTTTTCCGAACTGTGCTATCAAAAAATGAGATAAGTAACCGCTCGCGTGTGTTAACCGCGTACAGCGCCATCTAGCAGCGGCGAGACGAAACAGCACTGCACTGCATTAGAAAAAGAAAAATAATTAATTTATTGCCAATGGGGCGTTGTCAAGGATGCAAAAAGACCTGCCAAAATCAGTTCTCAATTTCACCAAAGGTGGCGCCATTGTTTTATTTTGTTAGAGAAATTTCACAAAAATAAACAGTAGTGCCACACTTGGAAAAATTTTGTGAACTATTTGACAAGACAATTTGCAAACGCCTCATTCATCGTATTTACAAAGTTCTTGAGTTTCAGATGTACAAACCACGTGTTCTGGAGCTAACATGTTGTTCCTTGCTTCCCCCTCTTTATTTCATGAAAACACTTTCCTCACAAAACTAAAATAAATAATAGTAAGAAAAATACTAGTCAGACAACTGTAATCTAACTTCTGTGTTGCAAGTTTGATCTGATTTTCTGTCTATTTGATTTTATTTTATTAGACGTAATTGAGTAATACAACATTTGGTGACGTAATTGTGAATAATTATAGTTACTTATTGCAGTGTGCCTTAATGTATAATTGAGTGAAAAGTGATTGTAGTTCAATCCACTGTAGAGTGCGATTAAAAATGTGTACCTAATTTACACATGTAATTTACACATTTTTAATCGCACTCGGATTGAACTACAATCACTTTTCACTCAATTATACATTAAGGCACACTGCAATAAGTAACTATAATTATTCACAATTACGTCACCAAACATTGAATTATGTATATTACTAGCGGCCCGCCCCAGCTTCGCCTGTGGTACATATATATAACCTACAGCATTCAAGGATTACGTACATATGAAAGAACGATCAACGATTTTTTTTAATCGATCCAGTAGTTCCCGAGATTAGCGTGTTCAAACTATATATATGCTATAGGCTACTTTTGATCCCCAAATTATCGTGCTGTTTACTGGGTTAGAAGTGACACCTGTAGACAACTGGCGGGGATAACTAATTATGACGATTGATCAGTTATCGACCGAGGATGAAAAATGATTAAATTACTAAAATGGATATTAAAAAATAGGGGTTGATCGTAGAAGGGTGAAAATTGAGGATTGTATGTATTTTTGTATGTTGTATCATAAAAAAATAGAAATTAAAAATTTTGTCTTAAGAATAAAAAATAAAAATTAGGGGTGGACTACCCCTAACATTTAGGGGGATGAAAAATAGATGTTGACCGATTCTCATAGATACCGGATAAGCACAAAAAATTTCATCAAAATCGGTCAAGCCGTTTCGGAGGAGTATGGCAACGAAAACTGTGACACGAGAATTTTATATATTAGATGATTTTTTTAAACAACACAGGAATTAGATATTCGATACCAGCCCTTCGTTGAGTGCTCCTAGCGTACTCGAAACGGCCTGAGGGGTGAGGGGTGAGGAAGCTTGAAATTGGCGGGAAGGGGGAATGTTCGTTCTATCTATATTATCTATTCTATGCTCGCGGGCCGCAATTTTATTTATTTTAGTTTTATCATTATCTTATTTTAGAAGTTACGGGGGGGGGGGGGGACACATTTTACCACTTTGGAAGAGTATCTCGCGCAAACTATTCAGTTTAGAAAAAAATCTTAATGCGGTTCACAGAATTCATCTACTTACCAAGTTCCTATAGTTTCGGAGAAACGTGGCTGTGACATACGGACGGACAGACAGACAGACATGACGTATCTATAAGGGTCCCGTATTTTGGCATTTGGCTACGCAATCCTAAAAAGGGGTGTTATAAGTTTGACGTCGATATCTGTCTGTCTGTGGCACAGTAGGAATCAAACGGATGGGCCGATTTCGATGCGATTTTTTTAATTTGAAAGTTAATTTCCGTGCGGTGGTTCTTAGGTATGTTTGGTTATTATCAATTTAAGATGGCCGCTCCACAAAAAAGCAGACAAAATAAAAATATTTCTTCACAATCTACCTCAACTTCGGTATCAAATGAAAGGGCTTGACTAGTAATATACTGTAGTGGTAGGACTCTTGGCAGAGTTCGCCTGGGGAAGTACCACACCTTTGCCAGTTATTCTACCGCCAAGCAGTAATGTGCAAACATTACTGTGTTCCGGTTTGAAGGGCAATGTTTCCAGAGAAATTACAGGGCTTAGAGATATAAGATCTTAGATCTCTGGGTGACGAGCGCAGTGCAGTGCTAGGTAATAATTTGGACTCTTCATGTTTCAATAGCTGCGTGTCACTGTGCTGTTATGTGGCAGGCATGTTGCTTACCATCAGGCACATGTCCTGCTCGTCTCGTCACTCATTATTTAATAGTAGAATGTTGTACAGATAACAAATCTGAGGTAGTCGGGGGGTTAGCCAAAATTTTTAATTTTAATAATTTTATGAAACAAAAAAATACGTGTCTCTTATTTTTCCGTCCATCCTCTCGGACTAATTAGAACTGATATCTCCGAATGACGGGCGCATTGCAGTGATTTGGATTCTTCGTGTTCCAATTGCTGTGTGGCACTCGAGTGTAATGGACAGACTTGTAGCTTACCATCAGGCAGCTGTCTTGTTCGTTTCCTCAGCCTCTATCATTCTGGCCGCTAGTTAAGCGGCGCTGTTTAGCTAACAGGCTAGGCTGTCAATTGAATTGCTAATTAAGAATATGCGTATATGTCGCAGTAGGTAACTATAAGGACACCCACGATACCATAGAGTGCGCGCTACTTTTTTTTTAAATAAAAAGTGACGAGACGAGCAGGACATGTGCCTGATGGTAAGCAACATGCTTGCCATATAACAGCACAGTGACACGCAGCTATTGGAACATGAAGAGTCCAAATAATTACCTAGCACTGCACTGCTCGTCACCCAGAGATTTAAGATGTTATATCTCTAAGCCCTGTAATTTCTCTGGAAACATTGCCCTTCAAACCGGAACACAGTAATGTTTGCACATTACTGCTTGGCGGTAGAATAACATACGAGTACGTTCAGAGACCCTCGACCAGCGGAACCAGCGTTAGGTTTCCGCAGTAGTACTGTTGTTCTGGTCCGATGATAGCAGGCTGAAATTCACCGCTACCACTGGATTTATAAAAATATAAAATAATATTTTTTTATGTATACAAAAGTGACGTTAACAAATTATTTCCGAACTTTGCTGTGAATAGATGTTACAAACCGTTTGCGTGTGTTAAGTGCGTACAGCGCCATCTAGCGGCGGCGATACGAACCAGCGCGCTGGAATTACAAGTACCCAAAAAGACCCAACCGCCTAACTAAACCGGCTTTAGCTTTTCTATTGCTGTCTCTATCATTTCAAGTGAATAGAATAGACAGGGCGACATCGAAGTTAAGACAGTTTTCGTTAGGCGTTAGACCGCCAGGGCTGGGAACCTAAAATAAATAATAATAATAGGATGACACCATTTGGAGAGAATATTATATTAGTAAAAATGAAAGGAAATAGTTATTTGTTACACAAGAGTGCAAAGTTGATTTATAACCGCGTGCTCAATTTTGATGACCGAGCAAGCGAAGGATTCTATAATAATTATCATATAAAAAAAAAATGTATGATGCATTCGGCGCCAAGGAGGTAGAAATAAATAGGTTGAATTATGTTTTGAATTCAAAACCTCAGTACACACGATGTTCTAAATTCAAATTTACTTTAATCTCTAGAGGGTAAAAACGACTTTTGCGCCCTGATATCGAGGAGCAAAAGTACTCTTTCCGAGCTGGTGCGATGAAAAATAATTTACGGGCGACTTTTGGTTGGGAAGTGGAAAGGGGTTGAAGAAGTTGCTTTTGCTCAACGACGCTTTGGAATAGTTGACAGAAGTAGTACCTACCACCTTTGCCAGTTATTCTACGGCCTAACAGTAATGTTTTCACATTACTGTGTCCCAGTTTGAAGGGCAATGTTTCCAGTGAAATTACAGGGTATAGAGATAAAACGTATACCTACTTAGATGGGTGGCGAGCGCAGTGCAGTGCTAGTAATGTGATTTGGACTCTCCATGTTCCAATAGCTGCGTGTCACTGTGCTGTTATGGATAGGCATGTTGATTACCATCATGCACATGTTCTGCTCGTCTCGTCACTTTATATTACAGAAACAAAACACTGTAAAATGAAAAAAAAATATTTTCAGTCACAGACTGTCAGTAGAAGTGAAGTGACCTACAACCTAAAATTTTACTATCTATACAGCGTGTGGCGGAAAGGTCCAACAATATTTATTGTAGTTCATCTATACTACGTATCGAATCACATATGTGAATATTAGACACGAAAGCCAATATTTTTTTTCCATACAAAGTTAAAAATGCGTTGTTTATCATTTTATTTGACAACCCTAACCGGCCGGCGGCGCGGCGCGATCACTGACCGCCGCCGCCGGACGCCGCGCGCCGCGCCGGTGGCGACGCACTAATACCTACTTACACTTGACAAAATTTTGTCGACTGAATTCAGAACCAAGTTAGAAAGAAGCAGTTCTCGCTTCTGAATTTAGTATGCTACTCTTAGCTTACTGAATGAAATGCTATTATTACACTTCACTAAATTCAGTAGCAACCAAATTTAGCCAAGGGTAATAAGGCTTTTGGTTAGCGCTAATAAAAAGCATCTATTTTTATTCTATCTGGCTCAATCGAATACGGCAGTTCAATAGCTTCCACACCTTATCTTTCTTTCTTGTTCGATTTCTATGGTATTTAGGGAGATTTTTGAAACGACAGATAGGTACCTACCTAATAAGCCTTCAAACAATATTAGACAGGAAGGAATATCAAATAAATAACTAAGTAGGTACCTACATGTTTGAATCAAAGTCAAATAAAGAGTTAGGATACATCATTAATTTAATTATTTAAACTCTGTAATAAGTATGGAAGATATCTACACTAGCTAATTATTTTTGGCTAAATTAACTAACCTTTTAATAATCTCCTTATTATTCAACGATAGTCGCATTGTAACACCAACATTTCACTGCACAACAACACTATGTACACATAAACATATTTATCCATTTCACACTGCAATCCAAGGTGCTTGCGGCGCGGCGCACCTTCCTCCGACGCGTTCCGGTGGTGGCGTTAGAAGTCTGAGTCCAGGGTGCTGGAGCAGCACCAGCACTGCTGGTAGTACTAATACCGGGCCTATTGGGACGTTTTTCGTTTTGTGGCAAGTCAACGCTTCCCTTGCTGTTCAGACGTTGGCGGAAAATTTCACGTTCTTCATGACGACTACCTCCTACCATGTCTAAGTGCAGTGATAACATCGTAGATATCAATTTTGCGATAAAACAAACAACACACCACCAATGATGCTAGAGAGCGACTGAACTTTCAACTCAAAAATTAAATATTAAAAAAAAATTTTGACAATTAGGGTTCCGTACTTTAAAACCCCAAGCCACGTAAAAGGTCGCGTAAAATCACGCATGCTTTTATTACAATGAAGAGTGACGAGACGAGTAAGACATGTACCTGATGGTAAGCAACATGCCTGTTCATAACAGCTACGTGCTGTATGTGCGCAGCTATTAAACACGAGTCCAAATTCTTACCCAGGACTGCACCGCGCTCGTACCGCATATAAGATCTTACATTTCTATGCTCTGTAATTGATCTGGAAAATTTGCCCTTCAAACCGGAACACGGTAAAGCACAAAACTGCTTGGCGGTAGAATAACTGGCAAAGGTACTTCCCAGACGGAGTCTTCGACCACTAGTACTATTACTATTTGTATCGGTGTGTAGTTAGATATCCTAGGTAGGCAGGTATCCTATGTGCTATTTCCAGGCTATAATCTACCTTTGTGCCAAATAAAAACTCTTCACAATCGTAGCTCTCCACTAGGTCGTTCTGTGTTGGAGAACCTGTAGGTAGTTCACACAGACAAGGACAACGAAATCTTAAACCCATGGAAAATAATCGAATTTATCATTCAAATATCGACCAAGCCAAGAACCGAACTCACGATTTCCGTGCTCAGCCGTAAGTATGTTTTCTTCGTCAAGATAAAACAAAACATAAAAAATATTGACGGAACCCCAACTTTTAAAATCCATTTTGACGATTTCTAGCTTGGCTTTTCGGTAAAGTACCGCCGCGACGTTTCGCCTTTCGGCACGGCCGGCGAGCGAGCTTCTGTTCTGCTATTGGTCGGCGCTGCGGCGGCGATGCACGGCGTCAATACGTTTGACAAAGCCGACATGCCGACAATTCCGTCAAAGAAAGTCCGTCGGGGAATTTCACAACTTCGCAAAGAATAAATATCTACGATATGAAGTGAAATTTAGTAAGGAATTTTATGAAAAGCGTTAAAAGACGGATAGTTGGCTTCTTACATCTTGTTGAATTTAACCCTACTATCACAATCAATTAAAACACATTACCAAAGGTATTTTAACCCCGGCCAAAATAAAGGGTATAAGAATGTGGCGAAATACATTTATTTTTAACCCCGACCAAAAAAGGGTGTTATAAGTTTGACGTCGATGTCTGTCTGTGTGTGTGTCTGTCTGTGGCACCGTAGAGCTCAAACGGATGAGCCGATTTCGATGCGTTTTTTTTATTTGAAGGTTAATATCCGTGCGGATGTTCTTAGCTATGTTTGGTTAATATCGATTCAAGATGGCCGCCTCCACAAAATGGCGGACAAAATATTTCTTCACAACCTACCTCAATATGGGTGTCAAATGAAAGGGCTTTACTAGTAGAATACTATACACTATAAAAAAAATCTATTCCAAGATGGCCGCCACCACAGAATGGCGGATTACATTATTTTTTTCACCACTACCTCAATATGGGTATCAAACGAAAGGTCTTAACTAGTAGAATACTTTGCACTATGACCAATTTCAAATTCAAGATGGCTGCTGCTACAAAATGGCGAAATACATTTTCCACAACTACCTCGATATGGGTATCAAATGAAAGGGCTTGACTAGTAGAAAGTTGTACAGTTTACAAATCCGAGGTAGATAAGGTATAGGGTATTTGTTTCATTATTCGTAAAACCTGATTTATTTTTATTTTATTCGTATGAACTAGGTATCATAGTTGTAGACCGCTTGAATAGACTCCAAACGTCAAACAGTTCTAGTCATTACCTATTGTATTTAAGGTTAAATTCACAGTTAATAATTTAACCAAGTTATGTTTATTCCATTCACAGCTTCGAAGTAGGCAAAAAAAAATCTTTTCTGCACAAAATTTAGTCTTTGACAGGCAAGGTCGTTTGTCAGCTGTACATGGATTAGGGTTGCAGCTGGTCAATTTTACATCAAACTTTGACTCGTATTATCTCGCGATCTAAAGTGCTGAGGGGAAAGAGGCCTTCGGAGATGAAGTCTATATCAGTGTTGGAATGACCTGTTAAAATATTGTTGGACCTTTCCGCCACACGCTGTATATATAAAACTCAAAGGTGACTGACTGACTGACTGACTGACTGACTGACATAGTGATCTATCAACGCACAGGCCAAACTACTGGAGGGATCGAGCTGAAATTTGGCACACAAGTAGATGTTACAACGTAGGCATCCGCTAAGGAAGGATTTTGATAAATTCTACCCCCAAGGGGGTGAAATAAGGGATGAACGATTGTATGAAACTTTTTATTCCTTGGGCATATTTGCATCAAATTTCATATAAATTGAGTTTGGCTAAAATCATGAAGTATGTATTAAAGCGTTTATCGAAATTCAACCCTCAAAGGGGTGAAATAAGGGATGAAAGTTTGTATAGAAACGTTTTATTCCTTGGACATATTAGCATCAAATTTTGTAAGCGTTGAGTACGGCCATAATAATGACTTACGTAGTGCATTTTTTTTTCAAGTCAGCCCCTAAGCTTAAAATAGGGGATGAAATTTTATGATAATGCACAGGACGTACCCTTAAGACATACTTAAAATTTCACATACGTATTATTTTTATTACGTAGGCATCGACCAAAGAAGGATTTTTAAAAATTCAACGCCTAAAGTCTGAAACTTTTTATTCCCTGGACAGTTTTGTATAAAATTTCGTATCAATTGAGTTCGGCTAAAATTATGAGGTGTGTGTATATCACAGTGTTTATCAAAATTCAAGCCTCAAAGGGGTCAAATTAGGGAGGAAAGTTTGTGTGAATATTCTTATTCCTTGGACATATTTACATCAAATTTCGTATGAATCGATTGAAGCCAAAATAATGAGTTATGTGTTAAACTTTTTCAAAATTCAACCCCTAAAGGGATGTTGTAGGGGATGAAAGTGTGTATGAAACTTTTTATTCCTTGGACATATTTGATTGAAATTTTGTATAAATTGAGTACGGCTAATATGTATAGTGAATTATGTGTTTCAGTGTTTTTTTTTTCAAAATACAGCGTCTAATGGAGTAAAATAAGGGAAAAAAGTTTGTGTGAACATTTTTATTTCTTGCGACATATTTGCTTTAAAATTTGTAGGATATGAGTACGGGAAAAATAATGAGCTATGTAGTACAGAGTTTTTCTAAATTTAATACCGAAGAAAGTATAATAGGAATGAAAATATTATATTAACGCACAGGAGATACTTACATTTTCGCACATGTGTTTATTTTATGAAGTAAGCAAGAAAAAAGGATATTTTTCAAATTCATATAACGTAATAGTGGATAAAATTTTGTACAAACTATTTACCCCTTGGACATGTTCTAAAGACTATGACAAAGAGCTTTGACGGACTACTTTTGTTATAACAACGTCTAAGTTGTGAAAGGCGTTTACAGACTAAGTAGAGAGATACTCTAAGGCGTTGTTTGAATGGATTTTTCATGATGATTACAACGCTGGTGTATCCAAATTGAGACTGAATCGGTTTTTTCTAGGATAGCAAGCTCTAACGTAGACCGCATCATCACTTAACTTCAGGCGACATTGCGGTCAAGAGTAAACCTAGCAGTTAAAACATTTATTTGCATGAAAATTAAATTAATTAACTATGCAAAACTAATGAGCGTATTAGTTTTCCAAAATTCAACCCCAGAGATAGTAAAATAGGGAATTTAAAATACATACTCGTATTAACGCATAAGCTACCCTTAGGCCTTCTATAGACGAGCATTATTTGTGTTTTTATTTGACGCTCACGCTATCCAAGTAGAAATGTACAATAAAAAACTTACTGAACGCGAGCGAAGCCGCGGGTTAAAGCTAATTGTAGTTCAATCCACTGTAGAGTGCGATTAAAAATGTGTACCTAATTTACACATGTAATTTACACATTTTTAATCGCACTCGGATTGAACTACAATCACTTTTCACTCAATTATACATTAAGGCACACTGCAATAAGTAACTATAATTATTCACAATTACGTCACCAAACATTGAATTATGTATATTATGATTTTAAACAACACAGGAATTAGATATTCGATACCAACCCTTCGTTGAGTGCTCCTAGCGTACTCGAAACGGCCTGAGGGGTGAGGGGTGAGGAAGCTTGAAATTGGCGGGAAGGGGGAGTGTTCGTTCTATCTATATTATCTATTCTATGCTCGCGGGCCGCAAATTTATTTTAGTTTTATCATTATCTTATTTTAGAAGTTACGGGGGGGACACATTTTACCACTTTGGAAGAGTATCTCGCGCAAACTATTCAGTTTAGAAAAAAATCTTAATGCGGTTCACAGAATTCATCTACTTACCAAGTTCCTATAGTTTCGGAGAAACGTGGCTGTGACATACGGACGGACAGACAGACAGACATGACGTATCTATAAGGGTCCCGTATTTTGGCATTTGGCTACGGAATCCTAAAAAGGGGTGTTATAAGTTTGACGTCGATATCTGTCTGTCTGTGGCACAGTAGGAATCAAACGGATGGGCCGATTTCGATGCGATTTTTTTAATTTGAAAGTTAATTTCCGTGCGGTGGTTCTTAGGTATGTTTGGTTATTATCAATTTAAGATGGCCGCCTCCACAAAAAGCAGACAAAATAAAAATATTTCTTCACAATCTACCTCAACTTCGGTATCAAATGAAAGGGCTTGACTAGTAATATACTGTAGTGGTAGGACTCTTGGCAGAGTTCGCCTGGGAAGTACCACACCTTTGCCAGTTATTCTACCGCCAAGCAGTAATGTGCAAACATTACTGTGTTCCAGTTTGAAGGGCAATGTTTCCAGAGAAATTACAGGGCTTAGAGATATAAGATCTTAGATCTCTGGGTGACGAGCGCAGTGCAGTGCTAGGTAATAATTTGGACTCTTCATGTTTCAATAGCTGCGTGTCACTGTGCTGTTATGTGGCAGGCATGTTGCTTACCATCAGGCACATGTCCTGCTCGTCTCGTCACTCATTATTTAATAGTAGAATGTTGTACAGATAACAAATCTGAGGTAGTCGGGGGTTAGCCAAAATTTTTAATTTTAATAATTTTATGAAACAAAAAATACGTGTCTCTTATTTTTCCGTCCATCCTCTCGGACTAATTAGAACTGATATCTCCGAATGACGGGCGCATTGCAGTGATTTGGATTCTTCGTGTTCCAATTGCTGTGTGGCACTCGAGTGTAATGGACAGACTTGTAGCTTACCATCAGGCAGCTGTCTTGTTCGTTTCCTCAGCCTCTATCATTCTGGCCGCTAGTTAAGCGGCGCTGTTTAGCTAACAGGCTAGGCTGTCAATTGAATTGTTAATTAAGAATATGCGTATATGTCGCAGTAGGTAACTATAAGGACACCCACGATACCATAGAGTGCGCGCTACTTTTTTTAAAATAAAAGTGACGAGACGAGCAGGACATGTGCCTGATGGTAAGCAACATGTTTTGCCATATAACAGCACAGTGACACGCAGCTATTGGAACATGAAGAGTCCAAATAATTACCTAGCACTGCACTGCTCGTCACCCAGAGATTTAAGATGTTATATCTCTAAGCCCTGTAATTTCTCTGGAAACATTGCCCTTCAACCGGAACACAGTAATGTTTGCACATTACTGCTGGCGGTAGAATAACATACGAGTACGTTCAGAGACCCTCGACCAGCGGAACCAGCGTTAGGTTTCCGCAGTAGTACTGTTGTTCTGGTCCGATGATAGCAGGCTGAAATTCACCGCTACCACTGGATTTATAAAAATATAAAATAATATTTTTTATGTATACAAAAGTGACGTTAACAAATTATTTCCGAACTTTGCTGTGAATAGATGTTACAAACCGTTTGCGTGTGTTAAGTGCGTACAGCGCCATCTAGCGGCGGCGATACGAACCAGCGCGCTGGAATTACAAGTACCAAAAGACCCAACCGCCTAACTAAACCGGCTTTAGCTTTTCTATTGCTGTCTCTATCATTTCAAGTGAATAGAATAGACAGGGCGACATCGAAGTTAAGACAGTTTTCGTTAGGCGTTAGACCGCCAGGGCTGGGAACCTAAAATAAATAATAATAATAGGATGACACCATTTGGAGAGAATATTATATTAGTAAAATGAAAGGAAATAGTTATTTGTTACACAAGAGTGCAAAGTTGATTTATAACCGCGTGCTCAATTTTGATGACCGAGCAAGCGAAGGATTCTATAATAATTATCATATAAAAAAAAATGTATGATGCATTCGGCGCCAAGGAGGTAGAAATAAATAGGTTGAATTATGTTTTGAATTCAAAACCTCAGAACACACGATGTTCTAAATTCAAATTTACTTTAATCTCTAGAGGTAAAACGACTTTTTGCGCCCTGATATCGAGGAGCAAAAGTACTCTTTCCGAGCTGGTGGGATGAAAAATAATTTACGGGCGACTTTTGGTTGGGAAGTGGAAAGGGGTTGAAGAAGTTGCTTTTGCTCAACGACGCTTTGGAATAGTTGACAGAAGTAGTACCTACCACCTTTGCCAGTTATTCTACGGCCTAACAGTAATGTTTTCACATTACTGTGTCCCAGTTTGAAGGGCAATGTTTCCAGTGAAATTACAGGGTATAGAGATAAAACGTATACCTACTTAGATGGGTGGCGAGCGCAGTGCAGTGCTAGTAATGTGATTTGGACTCTCCATGTTCCAATAGCTGCGTGTCACTGTGCTGTTATGGATAGGCATGTTGATTACCATCATGCACATGTTCTGCTCGTCTCGTCACTTTATATTACAGAAACAAAACACTGTAAAATGAAAAAAAAATATTTTCAGTCACAGACTGTCAGTAGAAGTTAGAAGTGAAGTAACCTACAACCTAAAATTATTACTATTATACATGTAATCTTGTACAAAATAAATATCAACTCAGATGAAATCTACCTACATATATTACTATAGCAGATACACTGGTATGTAGGCGTGTGGGGATCGCGAATTCAGAATATTACACTTACAAAAAAAATGGAGGGACAAAGTTCACGGAGCCAGAAAAATTTTGATGGACAATTCACACAACACCATCTGACCCCAAACTAAGCAAGGCTTGTACTATGGCGGCCAGATTGCTGATATAATACTTATACACTAAATTCAGTAGCGAACAAATTTAGCCAAGGGTAATAAGGCTTTAGGTTAGTGCTAATAAAAAGCATCTGTTTTTATGCTATCTGGCTCAATCGAATATGGCAGTTCAATAGCTTCCACGCCTAATCTTTCTCTCTTGTTCGACTTCTATGCTATTTAGGAGATTTTCAAACGACAGATAAGTAGGTATCAATGCGCCGGCGCCGGCGGCGGCGCGGCGTGCACGACACCGACGGAGCGGCGCGCAGTGGCCGGCGGCGCGGCGGTCAGTGAACGCGCCGTACAGCCGGTTAGGGTTGTCAAATAAAATAACAAACAACGAATTTTTAACTTTGTATGGAATTTTTTTTTTAAGCTTTCGTGTCTAATATTCACACATGTGATTTGATACTTAGTATAGATGAACTACCATAAATATTGTTGGACCTTTCCGCCACACGCTGTATAGTTGTAAATACCTACTTATATACATACAAACACAGTACATATATTTGAATTAACTACACAAACTGGATGGGACAGCAACAAACGATTGGGTAATTATTAAATAATACAAAGTAATTAGTTGTAATGTTTGTATTTCATTAGTAATTCATAATTACGCGTCTAGCACCAGCCCCCCCACTCACACACATTACACACATATAATCACACATTTACAAGTGACTGCGTCCGAGATCAGATGCTCTTAACAATGAAGGCGATTGAGAAAAAGAAATGTCTGTATACAGGGTTACTGGTATTAATCAGCCTGCATCCGTTTCAGGGCAAGTTCTGTATATTTTAACGTACAATGTCTGCCTTACAACTTTTGTTACAACTCTTTATATATCTCAAAAAAGTGTTTGTTGTCCTCTCTAGCAGTGTTAAGCGGCTGTTTAGTGGTTATTCACTTCGGCACATCATTTATCGAGCGTTAAAGAGCGCGCGCTATTGATACGAATTGTTACGAAAATCTCGCTGTTTTTAGACCGGGCTATTACTCTTTTCTTTTATCATATGATAAAAACATATACGATTTTATATAAACTATACAATAAAAGTTGATATATTTAAAGTAGTTAACCCCTTAAAAGGATCACCAATCACCAATAACCCTGTTGTTGCGGACGGCGGACCTCACCACGGCAGAACGGGACGACGCGACGTGCGAGCGAGACGGAGATACGGTGCAGCGCGCCCTCTGATTGGCCGGTGGCCTCCGAGCGCGCTGCGCAATAGCTAGGCTAAGACAAACCTTGTAAATAGTATAAGTATAGATCGATAAGCGCATTCGATATGCACCTGTTGTATTGAGACGAAATAAAACTACGGAACTTAGAACTATCATCGAGCATTTTTAATACAGTCCACATCGAACATCAAGGGGCCGGAACGTGGGTCCATAACATTTGGTCCTTCGCGACCGGATTGAAGAACGAACCAGTACAGCGAGAATTTCGTCAACAACAATGGTCATCACAAGATCTGAAGCGGAGAAGATGAGCGCTGAAGAGCTCCGACGTGTTGAGCAAGAAAGGTTGCGGAGACTGCACACGCTTCCGCCGGCGTCACCGTCGATGCCCACGGAAGAACCTTGTACCCTCGGCTTAACGACCGTGCCGGGGGGTACTCTCCAAGCCGCAGCCACCACTTCAAACACACAAAGGCCGGAACGGGCTGTCTCACCGCAGCACTCCAACCATTCGCACCGATCGCGGCGTACCACGAACTCTACGCTGCAAGTGCGATTGGCTGAGTTGGAAGCCGCCGAGAAGCTCGCCGCCATCAAGCGCAAGGAACTCGAGATTGAAGCGGATCTCATCAAGCGAAAGCTCGCCGCTCAGCTCGCTTTAGTCGAAGCCGACGGAAGCGTGCGAGAAGAGCCGGCGATCAGCACCGAGGAACAACGCCAGCGGGTCCACGAGTGGGTCCACGGCACCGCAACACGGGGGGAGCGTCACGAACCGCCGCACCCCGCCGAACCTGAAACAAGAAAACACGAGCGTCGGGACCGATCGCTAACTCCGGGTCGCGCACGTGGCTACGGGACGCAGATCGCGGAAGCCCTAGACCGAATGTCTAGGCCGCAGCGTCGGTACAACGGCGACCTGCCGAAGTTCAGCGGCAACCCGACAGAGTGGCTACGCTTCAAGGCAGCGATGAGGGAGTCGACGGCGCTCTTCAAGATCCCGCCCGTCGAGAACGTTCTTCGCCTGCAAACAGCGCTGACCGGAGATGCGCTGGAAGCCGTGTCGGCGCACCTCATGACCGACACCACACCTGACCGCATCATGGAAACATTGGAGCAGAGCTTCGGGTCGCCTGAAACCATAATCGACAAAATTACGGAAGACATCAAGCGACTCCCGAAGCTGGGGTTAACGGCGAGAGAACTAAACAAACTCGCCGTCAAGGTACAAAACACTGTATCCGCGCTACAGAGTATGGATCGCCGGGGCTGCCTATACGACCAGCAGCTCACTAGAGAAATCATGTCGAAACTCACACCGACGCTACGCAACAAGTGGTACGAGTACGCACATGCGCACGAAGACACGAGAGAGCCTGACATCGTCATACTGTCACGCTTTCTAATGCACGAAGCGAAAATAGCGCTGCGATACGCGTACGAACCGCCGGCTACTTGCGCGACAGCCAGCAGGAACGAGATGAAGCCGAACATCACCGTCGTCGCAAGAAAGAAGCCAGCCGTCTACAACACAAGTCGGGAAGAGGACGCCGAGCAACTCGACCGCTGCCCGAAGTGCAGCAATCAACACGGGCTACCTCAATGCCCCGAATATCGCGCGTTGAACTACGAACAGAGATGGGACCTTGTCAAAGAAAAAGGTCTCTGTTTCAAATGCATAACTAAGAAGCACCGGCGAATGCATTGCAAAGAGAAGGCGTGCGGCGTCAACAAGTGTCGCCGCCCACATCACGCGACTTTACACGACGAACCCAAAGTCGCGCATTTTGAACCGGACGCGCGAACCGCTGTGCCATCGAAGCCGACTCACGACGGCGTAGTACTATCGGTGGCGACCTCAAGCGCCACCGGCCAGCGAGAGGTACTACTAAAAGTTTGCCCCGTCGTGATCTCCGGCCCTAAGGGTGAAGTAGCGTCATACGCTTTGCTCGACGAAGGCGCGACCATCACACTGATCGACCAGCAGTTGGCAGCGTGCATCGGCGCCGACGGTCCGAGCCAACCCCTAAAGATGAACGGCGTGAATATGAGTCAACGGGAACGAGACAGCAAGCTCGTCACCATACGGCTAAGGGGAAAGAGCGAGACAGCGCTATACACCGTGAAAGCGCGAACAATCAGAGACCTGCAACTACGAGAACAAACCGCACCGCGATCGCTACTCAAGTATCGACATCTACGGGACATCGGGAGCGAGCTATGCTACGAACGAGCGCGCCCGCTCATACTGGTGGGTGCCGACTACTGGGAGCTCATCGTGTCGCGGGAGTTACGCATCGGCGCGGCAAATGAACCAGCCGCCTCACGCACTCAGCTGGGCTGGGTAGTACACGGAACTGCACCGCGTAACTTTATCTACAAGAACGAGAGCGTCTTACACGTGTACGCACCTGACCCGCGCATACGTGAGAGCGAGACGCACGATCATCGACTTCACGAACTCGTTGAGAGCCACTTCAAGATCGAGTCTCTGGGCGTATCACTCAAGCCCCGAGTAAGCGAAGCGGATGAACGAGCCGTGAAAATATTCGAGAAGACGATAAAGAAGATCGACGGCGCATACGAGGTGGGCTTGCCGTGGCGCCGCGATGACGTCACCATGCCCGCGAGCTACGACGCGGCATTGCATCGGCTGAAAGGAATCGAGAAAAGATGGATCGAGATCAGAGCTTCGCGAACGAATATAGCGCACAGATTGAGAACCTACTAGAAAAGGGCTACGCGGCACCATGCGACGGCACAGAATCACAAAGTGCCGTCAGTTGGTACTACCGCATTTCGCCGTTACGAATCCGAACAAGCCCGGGAAGCGACGCCTTAGTATTCGACGCTGCGCATCGAAGTAACCAGATCTGCCTGAACGACCAACTCCTGGAGGGGCCCGACCTGCTGTTATCTCTACCGGGGGTCATCTTCCGATTTCGAGAAAAGCCTATCGCCGTGACCGCCGATATACAAGAAATGTTTTTGCGAATAAAGGTGCGACCCGAAGATCAACCCGCACAGCAATTTCTATGGCGAGGAAGCGACCGAGGAAGCCCGCCGCGCGCCTACAAGATGACGAGTCTAATCTTTGGCGCGGCGAGCTCGCCGTTTCTCGCGCATAGCGTGCGCGACCACAACGCGCGCGCGCATGCGCACACACATCCGCGAGCGCATATGGCCATAACACATAGCCACTACATGGATGACTACGTCGACAGCTACGACAGCGAGTGAAGCCCGCGCGACAATAGAGGAGGTGCGACAAGTGCACGCTACGGCCGGCTTCACGCTACGCGGCTGGAGCTCGAACACGCCAGCCGCTATAAGCGATGTTCCGGACTCACTCCGGGCGGACGCGCCCACTCGACTGGGGGGAGCCTCGAGCAATAAAATACTCGGGCTCTGTTGGAACGCCGAACAAGACGAGCTGGGATTCAACACCGGAATGCATCGCGTACCTGACCAAGTACGCGCTCAAGCTCGCGCGCCGACCAAGCGAGAGACGTTGAGCGCCGTGATGTCGTTATTCGATCCCATTGGCTTAGCGACGATCTACACTATCCGCGGGCGAATCATGCTACAAGCCCTGTGGAATGAGCAAATAACATGGGACGAACAGATTCCCGACGAACACGCCGAGCGCTTCACTTCGTGGCTACAACAGCTGCGAAACGTCGAGAGTCTACAACTTCGACGCAACTACAACTTAGAGGCGTGTGAGCACATCGAGTTGCACGTCATGTGCGACGCAAGCGAAGAAGCCTACGCGACAGTCGCTTACTGGAGAGCGATCCGACCCGGCGGTGAAATCGTCGTATCGCTAGTCGCAGGAAAAGCGAAGGTGGCGCCGCGCCGGACTCAGAGCATCCCGCGGCTTGAACTACAAGCGGCCGTCATAGCTACGCGTTTAGCCGCCGCTATACTGAGAGAACATAGATTGAACGTGAGCCGCACGATCTATTGGACGGACTCAACCACCGTCCTACAATGGATACGCAACGATCGGCGGCGTTACACACCATTCGTCGCGCATCGATTAGGCGAGATCTCCGAGGTCACAGAGAAGAATCAATGGCGCTGGGTACCTACCGCGGAGAACGTCGCCGATGACGCAACAAGATTCGCGACGACCGACATCACGTCGGAAGACCGCTGGTTCCGCGGGCCGGGCTTTCTCTGTCGGCCCGAAACACAGTGGCCGGCGGCACAGTCTACGAACGAAAACAGCGAAGAGATCTTGCACATCACGGAGGACAGCGCGACGGACTACGCCTGGCTGCCCGCGCCGGAACGATGCTCGCGGTACGAGGTACTAGTTCGCGCAGTGGGCGCGCGCTGGCATTCATCGATATATGCCGGCGCCGAGCGACGCGCCTCGAGCTAGAACACATAGAGCGCGCAGAGAAGCTCTTACTACAACGAGCGCAGCAAGAGAGCTTCGCCGCCGAGCTACAGCACTTACGCGCCGCTCGCCCGATACCTAAGGCGAGCCGGCTGCATAAGCTCGACCCGCTGATTGAAGAGTGGACTACTACGACTACGCGGACGTATAAACGCAGCGGACGCACCCGTCGCGGCCAAGCGACCGATCATCTTGGACGGACGACACGCGCTGACAAAGTTAATAGTGCATCAAGCGCACTGCGCCGCCGGACATGGGAGCAGAGAGCGCGTGACAAATGACCTACGACAACAGTACTGGGTCATTCACCTGCGACCGGCGGTACGAGCGGCAGAGTACCGATGCGTATTTTGTCGCGTGAAGCGAGCGAGACCGAACGCGCCGACCAAGGGAGATTTACCGCGAGCGCGCCTTGAGCCGTTTCAACGAGCGTTCACCCACAGCGCTTGTGACTACTTCGGGCCGCTATGGGTGAAAATCGGACGGAGGCGCGAGAAACGCTGGGTGGCGTTATTCACCTGCCTAACGCCGCGAGCCGTGCACCCAGAAGAAGTGGCGTCGTTAAGTTCCTGTTCGGCGATTATGGCTCTACGGCGGATGGCGGCGCGACGCGGATGGCCGCGCGAGATGTGGTCCGACAACGCCACTGCATTCCGCGGAGCGGACCGCGAGCTAAAGGCCGCTTACGAAGAGTGGACTCCGCTGCTACGAGAGGAGGGCCTGCGGCACCGCATGCGCTGGAGGTACATCGCACCTGGCGCGCCAAGACAGGGCGGATCCTGGGAGCGGCTCGTGCGCTCCGTTAAGGCGGCGCTAGCGGCGATACTGCATGAGAAGGCACCGAGTGAAGAGGTACTACGCACCGTGTTGGCGGAGGCCGAGTACGCCGTGAACGCGCGCCCGCTGACACACGTGAGCGTGGACGCGCGTGACCCCGAGGCGCTCACCCCCAATCATTTCCTATTGGGGTCGTCGGGCGGCCTGCCCGCCACCGGCCCGTGCGACGCGGCGGACCGACGTGCGTGGCGCGCCAGTCAAGCGCTCGCGGACAGCTTCTGGCGGCGGTGGGTGCGCGAGTACCTACCTACGCTGACCCGCGAGGCGAGGCCGCGAGCGGCAACAAGAACATCGAGATCGGAGATGTCGTCGTGCTGGTGGACCGCACGCTGCCTCGGAACGTCTGGCCGATGGGAATCGTCCAGAGAACGTACCGGGGCCCGACGGCGGCGTGCGCATTGTCGACATCCGCACGAAGATGGGAATCTTTCGTCGCCCTGCCTACAAGCTCGCCGTCCTGGAGAAGGTGCAAGAGGGCTGCGCTAGCTACGCCGAGGGAGGATGTTGCGGACGGCGGACCTCACCACGGCAGAACGGGACGACGCGACGTGCGAGCGAGACGGAGATACGGTGCAGCGCGCCCTCTGATTGGCCGGTGGCCTCCGAGCGCGCTGCGCAATAGCTAGGCTAAGACAAACCTTGTAAATAGTATAAGTATAGATCGATAAGCGCATTCGATATGCACCTGTTGTATTGAGACGAAATAAAACTACGGAACTTAGAACTATCATCGAGCATTTTTAATACAGTCCACATCGAACATCAAGGGGCCGGAACGTGGGTCCATAACACCTGTATAGTAGTTTTATCTCTCGAAGCGACGTGTCTTAATTGTCACGGGTCTGATCGATCTTGTGGAAGCGTCATACTTTTGTCGCGGCACATCACTATGTCGCCATAGCTAACATAAACCTCATCTGCTTACGATTGGTACAAAGCTACAAAGGAACCGTGCGGAAAAACCGGATCTATTTGCTTATTCTTTATCTAAGTGATGTGCCGCGACAAAAGTATGGCACTACGAGAGCGGCAAGGCTAAAAAGATGCTATCCGGGCTTTCGGAGTAGTGCGTTTGTGCCAACTTTATACGTAGTATATGTAAACTCTTTGCTATCTTCAGTAATGAAAGTGAAGCATTATGTAATTAAAATCAATAAAATATATTTCATATTGTTTCATATTATGTTATTACAAGTTTCGTCTAGTTTAGCGCTCGATGGTTTTATGTGAAAATACGAGAAGGTAAGGTACGTTGGGGTAAGATCGGATATGGGGTAAGACCATATGAATTGTTTTTTGATTTAATTTCGACTAATTTTCAAACACTCGTAAGATTAAATAAGACGCCATTTTATCGTCCCGCGACCCATAGTTTCTGTTTATCGCTCCGGCAAATCAGAAATGTGCTGTGTGTGAATTAGTAAATTATGTGAAATATTTAGTTTAGAAAGTAAAAGATCGGATGTATTCTTCTAATGGGATCTGTCTTCTAAGCAATAGAGGCTACTATTAATTGCAGTCCGAACTTGCCCTTCGGTGGTAAATATGTTATCGTGATCATAAAAGATAAAGTTTGTTTTGGCAAACGTCTACAACAAAAACTATTAGGCCTGTAAGACAGACAAAATTCACACTTATACTCTGTCTATCCGTTAAGCATTGTAGATTTATTTTAAAGATCTGGCATACATTGATCTCCAGAAATTAAATAAATCGCAAGACTATGCTAGCTAGTCAAAAATCTGTCCGGAGTTACCTCAACGCACCTTACCTGTGTAGACCATTTATTTATTTCTATGGATTTGTGTTATACCCTACCCTGATTCACAATCCAATCGGATTGATCTCGACCGGCATCAAATCTATCTTTCTCTTACCCGCTTAGAATAACAAAGAAAAGGATAGTCATTCCGAACTTGAGCTTGAACGCCCCGTCTTCGCACGGGTGCAATGCTGATACTAAATATAGGTACCTACTAATAACATTCCGGTCCGGCGGCAAGACGTTTCGTTTCACGTAGTCACATAAGTCACAGTTTTTTGTGATGGATACTTTTTTGGCTCGCAATATGTCGATTGATGGAACGAAACGTGCTTCAGAGACTGCAGGCCCGTGAACAAAATTTATGGGTCATCTGATACAGCAGGAGACCTATGTAGAATGATAGAAGGATATAAAGTAATAAGATTGAGCACTATGCCGTCACTTGTAAGCTGTCCAACTGAGTGCAGTTGAAGAGGGGGGGTTCTAAACCTCGATCATTTCTTCTTGCCGCATGATTTTTGTACGGCGTTGCGGAATAATAGATTAGAAGAGGTAATGAAATCATAAAAAAATATAAATTTTAAAATTCTAATGGTTAGTTTGTGAAAAAAAATCATGATTTTCCGACGATTTACAAAGTAAGTTTGGTCATTTGATTGTGTTCGGCTTTGGTTCCATACAGTTTCAATACCTCTTCTAATACATTATTTAGCAATGCCGTACAAAAATCATGCGACAAGGAGAAATGGTCGAGGTTTAGAACCCACTAGAAGCACTCAGTTGGACAGCTTACAAGTGACGGCATAGTGCTCAATCTTATTACTTTATACCCTTCTATCATCCTACATAGGTCTCCTGCTGCATCATATGACCCATAAATTTTGTTCACGGGCCTGCAGTCTATCACACCAAAGATGGCGACAGCGGTTTGTTTGTCAGTGCCATCAGAATTTAACGAAATTCTCCATAATCTGAATTTTGTGGACATATGTTGTAGACTCAAAATCAATATTTTTTTTATGTTTTGTTATTCATATAAGGTTTCGATCAAGTCTACCGTACCCCTTGACGAAATTATTAATATAGATAGATATTTGTTCTACGTGGACCAAATACAGCTCAAACATAACTGGTTAGCATTAATTTCAACTACGTTTTTTCTATCTACTCTTTATTAGCGTTGATACACTTAGTTCAAAAATCATATTACATAAATTAAAACGGTTTCTTAGTACAAGCGTATTGATACACCGAATCTCCATTTTCTTTGGTGAACGGAACGGCTCGTCTGTATTCCTTTACAGAGGTAGTTTGTTTGTAATAATTTACTTGAAATAAAGACAAAAGTACTGTGACAAAATCTGTGTACGGGTTATACAGGGGTACCAAGGTCTTGATTTTATTCAGCAAACGATCTGAAATCTTGTCCGTATCAATCATGAACGTAAATAATAACATGTTAGTGCGATCCAAAGTACTGTTTAAAATCTCTTTTATTTCATCCTCTGTAAACGCGTCCTTAGATAAATAGTAAGCATTTCCATCTCTAATGTCAGTTTCCAACCTTATTTTCCCGAAATCGCAAATCATATCAGACTGAACGTTGTAAAGTAAAAGGTTTCCTGTTCCGCTGGTATTATCCGAGCATTCCACGAGATCCGAAGTTGTTCTTCCTTTGTTGTATGTACAAGAGTATGTTCCACCGGTGGACACCTCGCCACCTACTTCGAAGAGGTCGAAAAACGATGCTTTTGAAGAAATCTTCACACCCCAGTTGTAGCCTTCGCTCGCGGTGTACGAGTCTATTGTAGACACAGTGTGGGACAGTTTGCAGTTTACACTATCGCAAACAACAGACGATAATAAACGCGGTTCGTATGTTATGAACGAACAATTAAATGGAGCTTCTATAGTGATTATTGGTGGAGGACCTCGTTCAAATACGGCTAGGGTCGGGACGCTGACGAACTTACGGTTTTTATAAGTTTGCACCAGATCTTCATGCTGTCTTGCAGCTATTTCGTGGATATCAACTGACGACGTCTTTAATTCCGTAAGAGTCGAAGCAGCTTGAAGTAGCTTGTTTTGTGCACATCTCTCCGGAGCCAGCCAGCCCGCACAACTCGCGACCAGACAACAGAGAACTAGTAGTTTCATTGACATTGTCGCTGGTCTGAAGTCGGAACGCTAAGCGATCCTACACACGTCTGGAATGTGCTGTAAATAGTCCGCGCTCTTTTATTCAGAATATTATCGGTCCTCTTGACTCTGAACTTTTGAACTACAGTTAGAAGTGACCTTTTGTGCATCATTGAACTAATCCGAGAGCTGGCAGCTAATTTTAGGTAGGTATTTGTGGGAAGCTGAAAGCTTGTCACACTCTTCTATTATACCCCAACACCTGGCTGGTGAGTAGCGGGGCAAAATGAAACCCTCAATTTAGATCACCTGACAGGCGGAAATTCCCACCAAAATGAAGTCTTTTTGAGGATCTCTGCCACAAATCTCTTCTCGTTCCACAAAAGGGCGACATCGTTTCATGGTCTATGTTCCAAAAACACGAACGAAGAGATTTGACTCCACGTTTTTGATAAGAACATCTGGGTTGTGGAATGCGTTGCCTTAATGGGTTTTCCCCGATGGCTACAATCTTGGTGTCTTCAAATCGAGAATGAATCGGTTTCTTCAAGGTAAGCACGCTCCATCATAGATCGCATCATCGCTTAACATCTGGCGAGATCGTGGTTAAGTGCGAACCTATTATAGGTAAAAAGAAATACTCAATCAAAACTCCAAATTGCCCCTAATACATATATTTTTAGCAAAAAACTGTCAGGTGATTTAAATTTGTGTACCTATTTATTTTGCTCCGCCACTCGGCAGTCTACACCACCACGTTGGGGTATAATAGAAGACCTGTGTGACAAGTTCTCGGCTAGCCTCAAATACCTGCCCAAAATTTGGCGCCAGCTCCCGACCTATATTGTAGAATTACGAGTAGAATAGATACTGCCATCAATTACATTGTAATACATCTCTGTTATCAGTCTTGACTCGATAAACACATGTATGCTGATAAAAACAAGGACTTTGCAATTTTGTAAGGGAGTGGAAAATAACATACTGATGCACGTTTTCCAATGAGATCTCTGGTCACACGTGTACACGGCCGACGCCCGCCGCACATGCCCACGCTCGCATTGGCCGTCACGAGCCGCGTCCAAGTGCCAGTATTTTTATTATTATTTATGAAGGTATCTTTTATCCTCTCGCTACCGAGGTATTCCTAACTACTTTCGCGGGCTTTTGGCCAAGCGGAAATAGGGTTCCTAGTTACAATCTATACGTTTAAGTCTGTTGACAAGAACTTTCGCACTATCCGACAAGTATTAAGTATTGCCGCCTTTTGTAACATGATAAATGTGAGTTTATGAATTCCCAATTCATCCAAGCTCGTGAAAAGTGAACGGGGCACTACTCCCGTCGCAGAGAT
The DNA here is from genome assembly GCA_017562165.1 of Ectropis grisescens. Lineage (NCBI taxonomy): Eukaryota > Metazoa > Arthropoda > Insecta > Lepidoptera > Geometridae > Ectropis > Ectropis grisescens. The sequence continues at coordinate 781,439 of CM029795.1, forward strand.
TACAATGGGCACTGTTTTTACTATTTTGACTTTCCATTGTGATTTAATTTCTAAAGCTAAATCGTTATACTTGGCTATTTTTTCGGTGTAGGTGGAAGCAAGGTTATGGGTGTTGGGGACAGCAATATCTATCAAGTAAACCGTTTCTGCTTTTTTATCGTGTAACATAATGTCCGGTCGATTGAAATGTATAGTTTTATCAGTTATTATGGTTCTATCCCAGTATAGTTTAAATTCACGAGATTCAAGAATGATTTCTGGGCTATATTTATAATATGCAGTCTTTTCTTTTATGAGTTTAGATTTGTAGGCTAGATATTGATGTATTATGGAGGCTATTTGGTCATGTCTGTGTTTGTAGTCAGTCTGTGTGATTGAGCTGCAGGCTCCAGTGATGTGCTGAATAAAATGTTTAAATGTTTAAAAGTTTTAAAGTGTTAAAAGTTAAAATGTTTATAAAATGAATAAAAACGTTTAAGGAATAAAATGTTTCATACAAACTTCCCGTTTTTTAGTAAAGCCAAAATAATAAGTTATGTTACCTATATAGTTTTTTCTAAAATTCAATCAATTTAAGTGAAATATTTAAAAAAAAAATGTTAATAATCATATTCTGGACTAAAATTTTTTAGGCAACCCATTTGCAATATATTTGTTGACATATTAAATTACATATAAAACACTTTTCATCCAATAAACAGCTCGGTGAAGGTCGGTGCATAGCGGGATCATAGACTATTATAAATACAACGTCCTTATATCATCTATTGGTGGAGTATAAATAAATATTGGTGGACATTTCACGCACTACACCATCCGAGCCCAAACTAAGCAAACCTTGTACTATGGCGGCTATATTTGTTAAAGTGTACCTAATAAAATAATTAAGCATTGTCGCTGCCGTTGGCGAAATATAAGTATTAATATACAAAAATCCAGTGTCTTGACGTTTGTTCCTAGTTAACTCTCACTCACGAAGTCAACCGATACAAATACAAATACAAAAATCTTTATTGCTGTTTGTAGGTAAGATAAGATGATACAAAACATTTGAAAAGTTGCCCCATACAAACTGGCCTCTGCGAGAGGCATGCAATATGTCTGGCAAGACAAATTGTTAGTCTTAATTTATAAATAAAAATAAATAAATAATAGTCAGCTAATTAAAGTCTTCTTCTTCCTCATCTTCTATTAATTTCTGGTTTTTATTTATGTCATCTGATTCTTCATCTTAGATTAATTTCTGGCTTCTATTTGGTTGTGATATATATTTGTGTGAGATAAATGTTTGGTGAGCACAATTTCGCCAACGTCTTGTGTTTCATCAGGATATTGTCTTATGTTTTTGAGTTTGATCAATATGTCCATCCAGGGTCTATTTAGATTATATAGATATTGACAAAAATTGTCATTTATGTTCAATTTGGAGCAACTTGAGAGGCAGGATAGTTTTTATTTCCTATTTAGAAGAAAATCGATGCACTAGAGATGTGATGTTGGAGACGTATGCTGAATTTGGAATTTGGTAGCTTTGGAAACTACGCGGGTGAAACCGGAGGGCATGGCCATGAAAATGGCCATCTACTGACGCATTTTTAGATAGCCAATGGGAAATGCTAACGCATTTCTAGATGACCAATGGATATGTTTACCCGAAAATTTATTATTATTCCCGAGCGTTACACTAGAATTCAATTCACAGACCACGAAAAATTTTTCTGTGGCGCGCTAAAAGAAGTTGTCACTTCAAAAACTATCCTATCTTTCAAGCTGGATCAAACTGCACGCGGTGTGCAAATTTGATCAAAATCGGTTTAGTAGTTTAGGAGTCCATCGCGGACCAACAACGTGACGAGTAAATTAATCTTATACCTTTAAACGAGCAATTCTTGTAGGTATATGTATAGAATCTGAATCTCGGAAACAGCTAGAACGATTTTCATAAAATTATGTATACAGGGGGTTTCGGGGACGATATCGATCTAGCTAGGTTTTTATTTTTTATAAAACATCATTTTATATGAAAATCTCCTACAATGTCATTAGAATACGATAACTTATTTCGCCACTGTTCATTACGTCTAAATGGCTCAGACGGAATACGCTCGCCCTCGGAGTCAACAGGCCCCGGTTCGAATCCTGATGATGGTAACTATCATCTCGGGTCTTTTCTTTTTGTTATTTTTTTCTGAGATTTTTTTTACTTAGACCTCTTTATAAACGCATTTAAACCGAGCAAAGCTCGGTCAACCAGGTACTATACGTATTAAGAAAGTCAAAACGAAATCGGTAAGCCGCTAGTAGTACTATATTGGACAGGCATACTTCGTTCGCGGTTACAACACACATATAATATAACTAGTATGAGATAACCTTGCCTTTTAAACTGGACAATAGATCATTGATCAAAGAGTTTACATATACCACGTATAGAGTTGGCACAAACGCTTTACACCGAAAGCACGGGTAGCAACTTTCTTGTCGCTCTTGTGGAAGTGTCATACTTTTGTCGCGGCACATCACTCTGTCGCCATAGCGAACATACACCTCATCTGCTTATAATTGGTACAAAGGCACCGATCCCCTGATCTAATTACTTATTCTCTTGTCATTGTCAACGCTCCGCCACACAGTGAGATAAAGACAACTCGCTTTTGACAGATCTCGGACGATTAACGATAATTACTATTATTATTATTGAGAGCTAAAATGTCCCACTGTTGGGCAAACACTTCCCTACTCTCTTCCCACTTGTGTCTATCTTTCAATCTTTCACCGCCTCAGTCAGTTTTTTACGCGAGCGAAGCGATTTTTTTAACCCCCGACCAAAAAAAGGGGTGTTATAAGTTTGACGTCGATGTCTGTCTGTCTGTCTGTCTGTGTGTGTGTGTGTCTGTCTGTGGCACCGTAGAGCTCAAACGGATGGGCCAATTTCAATGCGGTTTTTTTATTTGAAGGTTAATATCCGTGCGGATGTTCTTAGCTATGATTGGTTAATATCGATTCAAGATGGCCGCCTCCACAAAATGGCGGACAAAATATTTCTTCACAACCTACCTCAATATGGGTATCAAATGATTAGTAGAATGTACAGATTACAAATCCGAGGTAGTCGGGGGTTAATCAAAATTTTTAATTTTGTTCTTGTTGCAACAAGTACCTACTATTAGAATAACTAGGATGACGACAAAGTCAAATTACACCATTCAAATTAGTCCATCAGGAAGTTTATGGAAAAATATGGGACAGGGATTTTTTGTTTTACCTACGATATCTACGATAACATGACCCGCCCCCTCCAGAATTCAAAACGTTTGAATGTATTTGTGAAAGTATATACAACGCACCACCACGCATGTATGCGTACTGCTACTGCAGACGAATAATTACAACTACATACAAACTCTTTCGTAAGGATGTGACTGCACACATTAAAACAGTCATTTGGAGGGGCGGGCCATGTTATCGTAGTAAATCTCTATATCTATACCTGTCATAGATCAGCAAACTACCGAAGTGTGACGTCACTCTATAGTAAAAATCGTACCATAACTTAGCTCATTGTTGTCAGCTTCATGTTACACACAGAGACTGAATTGGATAGCAGCATTATGTCCTTAATTGACATTAAAACAAAATTATTATTATACATATTTGTTTTATGTGAAATATGTTAAATTTAATGATAAAATGTAAAATTATTTTCTATAAAATTGATTTCTAATTCTAATGTAATGTAACGAAATTAATTTTATGAATGATTAAGTGTACGAGTCTTTGTTACTTCAAATAAATGAGTTTTTTTTTTACAATGTGACGTCACTGAATAGTAAAAATCGTACCATGACGTGACGTCACTCGAAACTTCTAAGCACTGTGTCTTCGACATTATTTGGTTGTGAAACATGAGAAAATTATGTTTACAATATTTTTTAATAAACTATCTGACGCTCTAATATTTTTTTTTCTGCCCCTAGCCGCGATGCAGTCCGGAAGCGCGCTCCCAGAATAGGAACACGAAAATGTTAGCAGTTCGGGAGCATGGTTCAGGGCTGCCGTTTGACGTATTTCGTATCCTATTATTTCATCATAAGCATTTTTTATTTGTCACAGCCCGATTCACTGCGTTGTCAATATTTATCACTAGTTCAAAGGCGTAGTTCTACTGATAGATTTTCTTTGCACTGACCCACCATAATTTGGAAATCTTCGCCCAACGATCACCCAACACGATACACAGCCCAATAATAATAATTACAACAATAATTATTTAAAATACAGAAAATGCAACATTTAGTAATATTATTTAATTAATAACATATGTCTAAAAATATTTGATAATATGAATTATCCCGGGGGGGTTCACTTCTCAAGCAAGCGGCGTTCTGACGACGCGATATAGCACATATCAAGGGGAACAAGGTAATAACAAAACCCGACATTTTGTGGTGGCGGCCATTTTGTTGTTTGTAAAAATGGTACCTATACTAGTCAAGTCCTTTAGTTTGATACCCACATTTAGAGAGTGGAGAAAAAATAAGTAATAAACATAAAAATAAGTAATAAAATAAACAAAAATAAGTAAAGATTAAAGTGACTGTAGATGTTGGCACTGTTGACATCTGCTGATTCAAACTGTACCAGGCTGATTGTAATCTTAATTTACTAATTCATCATGTCCGCACTTTTGGTGGTAATTGTTTATTTTTATATAAGTATTTATTAATTAGATTATATAGTTTCATATTTATAGGGAAATATTTATTATTTTATATAGTTATAAATATATATTTAGTTTGTAGAATTATTAAATTAATGTCACTTCCCCCGCCTACGAGTGTTTCTAGGCTATTTTCCGTGATACTGGTTGCCTGGAAGAGATTGCCGTCAGCAATATGGTCGCCATTTGTGGCACTAGTTCATAAGTGTTTCTCTGTAATACTTTAATATGTTTGTGTCACAATAAAGAGTTTCTATCTAACTAATCTGCAATTTTGTGATGGTGGCCATCTTGCACGCATCAAACATAGCTACTACCAACCAAATAGTCCATCATTTTATTGCTAATATTATGGTACATTTGTTGGTCTTATTTATACATACAAACAAAATCAAAATAGGTTCATACGTTTAGAAGCTACGATGCCACAAACACACACAGAGGCACGTCAAATGTACCCCATAATTTTTAGATCGGAGATCACATTTCCATGTCAGTACATAAACACATGCCGTGTGCATCGCTAGATCCCTGCACAATACTACGTTACGACATAAGCTGTCTATAAATAGCATAAGCAACCCCCTAAATGTTACCTCCGTTGAAACTCTGGGCCTTTTCACAAGGAGAGAGTTAAGGTCAAAACCCACCGAGAAAATCGTAATTTCGTAACCATGATATGTGCCATAACACATCGACAGAACTACGTTAGTACGTACTAAGTTTTATGGTACAGTTAGTTTTTACAATTTATAAATAAAGGCTACACAGAAAGGGTACAAAGTATTGACGGTAACGCTATCTACAATATGGACAACTGGTCTGGACAAGGACCCTGGGATTGTAGTGGTAGGACTCATAGAGTCCGTCTGGGGAAATACCACGCCTTTGCCAGTTATCCTATTGAAACGCAGGAATGTACAAACGTTTGACGGTTTGAAGGGCAATGTTACAGAGTAATTCCATGACTACAATCTATCTGATATATCTCGGTGTCCAGCACAACGCAGTGCTACGTAATTAATAACTTAGGCTCTTGAAATTTCAATAACTGAATGATACTGTGTAATGGGTAGGAATATTTATTTCTAGAAACATTTCCGTTCAAACCGGAACACAATAATATTGCGCATATCTGTTTTACTGTAGAATGTAGTAGTGGTAGGACTCCTAGCAGAGTCCGCCTGGAGAAGTACCACAGCTCTGCTAGTTATTCCACCGCCGAGTAGTAATGTGCAAACTTTACTGTGTTCCGGTTTGAAGGGCAATGTTTCCAGAGAAATTACAGGGCTTAGAGATATAACATCTTCGATCTCTGGGTGGTGAGCGCAATGCAGTGCTAGGTAATGATTTGGACTCTTCATGTTCCAATAGCTGCGTGTCACTGTGCTGTTATGTGTCAGGCATGTTGCCTACCATCAGGCACATGTCCTGCTCGTCTCGTCACTTTAAAATAAAAAATAAGAATAACTGACAAGGGAGTGTGACTTCCCCAGGTGGACTCCCAAAGTCTTACCATAACCAATCTCCCCATAGTACAAGCACATAAAGGCCCGTCCTCATTCGTTAGTCCCTTTCTGTGTACCCCTGTATCGGCGACATCGCGACACAGTGAGCGGTGCAACATGTCGCAGCAACAGACTGCAGCCGAGCCGCGCGGCCGCGGTGAGAGAACACACACTCGGTACACCGCCGTGTAATATATTACACGATTTCACAAAAAAAATATTATCGGATACATTTCGTAGAGTGTGCAACTAATCTGCATTATCTAATACCATCTTGCCATTTTTTTGTATCGGACTGCTCGTAGTTCAAAAAGGCGACATCGTTTCATATTTGATATTCCAAAGACTCATACAAAGTGGGTTGACTCTACTTTTGTGATAAGAACGTCTAGGTTGTGGAATGCGTTGCCTGAGTGGGTTTTTCCCGATGGTATCTTTGTGTCTTCAAGTTTCTTCTAGGTAAACACGCTCCATCGTAGACCGCATCGTCGCTTAACATCAGGCGAGATGTACATATTTTAGTAGTGGTAGGACTCTTGGCAGAGTCTGCCTGGGGAAGTACCACGCCTTTGCCAGTTATTCCACCGCTAAGCAGTAATGTGCAACCATTACTGTGTTCCGGTTTGAAGGGCAATGTTTCCAGAGAAATTACAGGGCTTAGATAGAATAGAATAGAAATTATAATAGAATAGAATAAGATATATCACATCTTAGATCTCTGGGTGACGAGCGCAGTGCAGTATCTACTAGGTAATGATTTGCACTCTTCATGTTCCAATAGCTGCGTGTCACTGTGCTGTTATGTGGCAGACATGTTGCTTACCATCAAGCACACGTCCTGCTCGTCTCATCACTCCATATTAAAAAAAGATGGCGGTCAATGTAAACCTATAAAAGTTAAAAATCAAACAATCAATCTGCTAATATATATTTATATGTATATATTTATAAATGTCAGCGCGGCTCGCATGCAGTCTCTTGTTGGCTTTGAAGCGACACACGATCTACCTAATACTGGCAGGTAAGGCGTTTGACCCAAGCTCAATAGCAGGAAATGGCGACTCGCCCCAAACGAACAAACTCTCGTAAATACATATTTTTATTTTACAATTACCATATTTCCGTACGACTACGAAGTAGATAATTCACATTTACCTATTTTTATTAGAATTCCTAAACAATTTACGACAAAAATATATTTTTCATTTGTTCATACCTAGATTATTATCTACGATTATATCATTAAAACTATTTTTTGTTGTAGAACGAACTCCCGATATTTCGGCGCAATTGCATGTCCCGTAATCGTCGTTAAACGTATGGACAGTGTCTGCGGGAAACATTCGTCATTATCAGACTGTGTGGTGCATGCAACTGTGTCAGCATATCGGGAGGACAGTCTATAAAACTGGCGTGCTTGTTTGTAGAGCGAGCTCCAGACATTTCGTTACAGTTAAATATCTCATATTTACCAGTAAATTTATGAAAATGTTCACGGGTTATATTCGTTGATATCCTGAGTGGTGTGCATGCAAGTGCGTCGGAATATCGGGAGGCCTTTTCACGAACAATCGCGACTTAAAATTTGTCGATCCGTTAATCCTAGACAAGCGCGCTCCAGCGACCGCAACGATGCTTGAAATTAGGCGAGATGGCGGTCAGACGCAAACTTATTATTTTTATTAAATTGTGTGTTATTATTTTTATTTATGCTTGTGATGTCTCAATATTTTTATTAAAATATAGTAACAAATAAATTTTAGAGATGATGATATAATCGTAGTTTAATTATAATGATTGTTACTTTAATATTATTATTATATGATTAGCATTTCGTGAGACTTGTTTGAGATTCAATCTATAGCAGGCTTGCTCCCGACTGACTGACTGGTAGACATTGGACAGCTCACAAATAGCTCGATCGATCCAGATCATACTGGACAGATAAGATATAAACCATTAGATGTGCCCTGAGCACCTTGAAATCGTTCACAAACTGCGTCTCTGTGTGTAGCGTGAGTGGTTTACAACTACCAGCCTACTTGACCCCTAGCACGGCTAGCGGCGAGGTATGTTGCGGTTCTACTTATTCTGGTTGTTGACAACGAACAGTGATAGCTATAAACGTCCGGCGTTCACCGCTTCCTGCAACGGACTGGAACGGAAAGAGTGAGCTCACTCTTCCCAACGATGACATAATTCCGTACGCCAGAAGTTTGGGAGGGCACATCCATTGATTTATATCGATAGTTTCTATAATCGGGTTCACTTGCTCTTTTTTTGGCCACAAACAATGTATTTTTATAATGATAACAGCAAGCCAGGAACACTTTCTTTCGGCTCGATTCAGCTTTTGGGTGTCACTCAAACTGGTTGATTCAACTTGTTGTCAGGTGCCCAGTGGTGCGGATACAGCCGAGTGGTGCGGATATGTTCAGAGGTCGGTCTCCGACGCTTCCTCCAGCCAGTGCTTGCTGCGCCCGGCGCCGCTCGTCTGCTGAAATAATATAAAATAATATCGTACTTTCGGAGAGACAGCTAGACATTCACAGCCTTCTGGAAATTCAAAATGGTGGCAAGGTTGCTAAATTTTGCTTCCTGTTTGTTTGACTGACCTCGTGTTCGTGCGCGTGCGGGGCGTGCGCGTGCGCATGCGCGTGCAGCGCGCGCGTGGCCGCCGCCTCGCGCGCCTCCATCGCTTCCTGGGGGGGAGGGAGGGAGCTTAATACTAGAACAAGAAATAAGTACGCAGTTCCGTGGTCTACACTGACTAAAATCAATAAATCTTTCAAAGTTAATTGTATCAGATTTTATAATATTCTACCAGAAACGCTGACAAATCTTAGTGATATTAATTTTAAAGTGGCATTATAGAAATTATTAGTAGAAAAGGCATATTATGACGTTGGTAATTTTATAAGGGACGAATCGAAATGGCGAAATCTTAAATTTGACACGAACTAATTTACGGAGGGAAATACGTTGTAGGTATCTTCCTACTTAGTCAATGGATATATTATATTTTACGCATTATGTATAATTTATTACAATTAATTTTATTTATACTGTGAAAATGAATGACTTAATTTAATTTAAATTTATTTTATTTTTAGATATGTTATATATTATTTTTTATATTTAAGTATATGAACCTTTTTTTACAACATGTTTTTTTTATTTCATTATAATGTTATGTTAATATTCCAATTTCTTTGATGTTATGACAGTAATGTAATGACACAATTCATAAGTGTATTTTGTAGTACCTATTTAAAATAAAGAAATTTTGATTTTGATTTAGACACAGAGAATAGACATGGTGAATAAATAATCTATTGAGGCGCGCCAAAACAAATTTTCACTTCAAAAAACTTACTTTAGTCCGTCAGATTACTAATAGCACAGTGTATTACATCATACAGTCAGCCATTCAACGAAGCCGTCTAGACGAGGCAATCGTGCGGGGTGAGACGCGGGAAGCGCGCTCCCGCATTGCTTACATTACAATGTTAGTATTGCGGGAGCGCGGCTCAGGGCTGACGTCTTCCGTATGTTTTAATTTAATTTTGGTAATAAGCATTTTTGTTTGCGACAACCCTACCCGTGTCTAGACATTATCGGCTCCCAAGATCAAAGGCGATGAACTACTGGTAGTATTTATTTATGCTGTGCTAATACGTTATGATATTGTGTTAAACTAAGCACAGAAAAACACAGAATGATGAAAGAGAAAACGAATTAGTTAAATTATTAACAGTACATTTTGGTACAAGTGTGCAATTTTGGTGATTACCGCTGAGGCGCCATTGAGACCCGAGCCGTTAGGCGAGGGCCTTAAAGATAGCCGAAGACGGTAATCATAATCCTACTAAAAGTATAAATGACAATGTTCGGATGTTTGTTGCTCAATCGCGTCGTAACGCATAAACGGATCGGGCTGACATTTGGGACACAGTTACATTATAGTATGACAGAACACACAGGCTACTTTATATCCCGGGTAAATAATAAGAACGCGAACTACGCGGGAAAAACAGCGGGGCGCAGCTAGTGTAGATATAAGAACTTTTATCTCAATGGCGTGAAATTTCACTGTGAACATTACCCTTAACTCACAGGGCTGGCACTGTCGTTAGAAGACATAATCCTCTAAACAAGAATAACATAAAAAAATTGATTTACCCCTGACCACCTCGGTTTTGTTATCTATACAACATTCTACTAGTTATGCCCTTTCAATTGATAACCATTTTGAGAGAGTAGTGAAAAAAATGAATTTCGCCATTTTGTGGTGACGGCCATCTTGGATTTGAAATGTGTCAACGTGCGTATTATTCTACTAGTCAAGCCCTTTCATTTGATACCCATATCGAGGTAGGTTGTGAAGAAATATTTTGTTCGACATTTTGTGGATGGAGGCCAAACATAGAGTGTGTATACATATAATTAAATTCTGAAATCAAAATGTTAGTATGCAAAGATAGATTTAAATCTATCTTTAATCAGATCATAAATATGTTTATATTAATTTAAACATATGATCTGAGAGCATTGCTGCCTACAAACTGCCGTGCAGTTTGGCAGAGATGTATTTAGATAAATGTTAGTGTATATACTGTGGATTTAATAAAAAAAACCACCGCACGGAAATTAACCTTTAAATAAAAAAACCGCATCGAAATCGGCCCATCCGTTTGAGCTCTACGTTGCCACAGATACACACAAAGACAGACAGACCTCGACGTCTTTTCGTCGACGGAGGTTAAAAATAAAGATAAAAAAGAACTTCAAAATACATTCTGATTGTGTTGCGCGCAAGTGATAGTAGTACAAGTAAGGTACCTGTAAAGCGACAGCCTCCTCCATGTCCTGTAGGAGCATCGCCCGCGCTTTAGCCTCCTCCCCCCGCGCGCCCTCTCCCTCCTCCTCACCCTCTCCCTCCCCGTCTGAAAAATCTGAAATAACAATGTATCCAATTATTTTAGTATTAAAGTTAACGTGGTTGTTACACATATTTAATTCGGTAAAGGTCGGGCCGACCTTTAATAGAGATGGAGGATGGCATGTGCCGCCCGCTTGGAAGCCGTGCCTCGATAGTGCTCGGTATGGTGTTCGCAATATGAGTGAAGACACAGTGAGCTCAGTGTGCTGCAATGTTCCCGACTCGCAGCTTACCAGTGATGAAGAGTTCGAGTGTATACCTGCGCAACCCTCTCGCACCCCTCACCTGCACCCCCGCAACAGCCGTTGAGCTTGCGTGCGGCAGCCCGCAGTGCCTGCACTCTCCTTGAAAAAGGCCGCCGGACGCGGCCGAAACTCGAGTCGGATTGACCAACCGTATATACGTGAATGTCCCGTTATCCAATTAAATATGTATCCTACTATTTCGAAGCACGAGAGCATCGCTCGTTCCGTTCACATTTAAACAAAGAGTAACCCGACAAACGACTCCGCTGCGAGAAGTATTTAAGTGTGTATAAGTCCTCGATACATAAACGCAGTTCCTACTTAGTCAAAACACAAATATAAACTCTCCTTTACTTCCAATAAAGAAGATATTTGGAAAAGTGGTAAGTACTCGTGGACAGTGCCTGCTCTTAGGTGGGTATTCTTTCTGTCCGTTCCGAGAGTTGGTGGGTGTTCGACACGGCCATCCTGACGCTGGCACGCCCTCACCCGGCCTTCACTACAAGCTTGCTACACGGCCATCCTGACGCTGGCACGCCCTCACCCGACCTTCACTACAAGCTTGCTACACGGCCATCCTGACGCTGGCACGCCCTCACCCGACCTTCACTACAAGCTTGCTACACGGCCATCCTGACGCTGGCATGCCCTCACCCGACCTTCACTACAAGCTTGCTACACGGCCATCCTGACGCTGGCACGCCCTCACCCGACCTTCACTACAAGCTTGCTACACGGCCATCCTGCCGCTCGCACGCCCTCACCCGACCTTCACTACAAGCTTGCTACACGGCCATCCTGCCGCTCGCACGCCCTCACCCGACCTTCACTACAAGCTTGCTACACGGCCATCCTGCCGCTCGCACGCCCTCACCCGACCTTCACTACAAGCTTGCTACACGGCCATCCTGCCGCTCACACGCCCTCACCCGACCTTCACTACAAGCTTGCTACACGGCCATCCTGCCGCTCGCACGCCCTCACCCGACCCTCACTACAAGCTTGCTACACGGCCATGCTGCCGCTCGCACGCCCTCACCCGACCTTCACTACAAGCTTGCTACACGGCCATCCTGCCGCTCGCACGCCCTCACCCGACCTTCACTACAAGCTTGCTACACGGCCATCCTGCCGCTCGCACGCCCTCACCCGACCTTCACTACAAGCTTGCTACACGGCCATCCTGCCGCTCGCACGCCCTCACCCGACCTTCACTACAAGCTTGCTACACGGCCATCCTGCCGCTCACACGCCCTCACCCGACCTTCACTACAAGCTTGCTACACGGCCATCCTGACGCTGGCACGCCCTCACCTGACCTTCACTACAAGCTTGCTACACGGCCATCCTGCCGCTCGCACGCCCTCACCCGACCTTCACTACAAGCTTGCTACACGGCCATCCTGCCGCTCGCACGCCCTCACCCGACCTTCACTACAAGCTTGCTACACGGCCATCCTGCCGCTCACACGCCCTCACCCGACCTTCACTACAAGCTTGCTACACGGCCATCCTGCCGCTCGCACGCCCTCACCCGACCTTCACTACAAGCTTGCTACACGGCCATCCTGCCGCTCGCACGCCCTCACCCGACCTTCACTACAAGCTTGCTACACGGCCATCCTGCCGCTCGCACGCCCTCACCCGACCTTCACTACAAGCTTGCTACACGGCCATCCTGCCGCTCGCACGCCCTCACCCGACCTTCACTACAAGCTTGCTACACGGCCATCCTGCCGCTCACACGCCCTCACCCGACCTTCACTACAAGCTTGCTACACGGCTGTAGGAGCACGTACGTGTACGTGCCAGATATAGTTGTAGGAGCACATACGGTACGTGACTGATGTAGTACATAAGGGGAGGACAGCGGAGAGCGAGCGAGTCTCTCGCCCCGCGTCACTTGTACAGTAAGAACAATATAACCAGCAGTTTATACAGTGACGTGTTTTCATTTCCATCTCCAATACCAGCAACACCTACAGTGGTGTTCCCGACGTGATTCGAACTCGTGATCTCCTGTTCCCGACGTGATTCGAACTCGTGATCTCCTGTTCCTGACGTGATTCGAACTCGTGATCTCCTGTTCCCGACGGGGTCTACAGTGGTGACCCCAGACAGAAATTGAACAGTGAAGATTAAGAACATTTTTTTTTTTGGTGTTGCTGCGTATTTTTTGTATACTTCCGACAATGTTTCCGCAAACGAAGCCAGTAAGTGGGCAAGCGGGTCAGCAGAGCAAGAATGATGAGCGGACACATACCGATGATTCGACCCTGGCCGCTATAGGTGTGTCAACGAGACTTCCGGATTTTTGGGTTGACATGCCGCGGTTATGGTTTGCCCAGTTTGAAGCAGTGATGGCACCGCGGAAACAAGGAGATGAGAATTTCATATGGTGATCTCAAAATTGGCCAGATACTCGATTCAGCAGGTGAGTGACCTGGTGACAGCGCCGCCGGAGAACAACAAGTATACGGCGCTGAAGGACCGGTTGCTGCAAGTTTACGAGGAGAGTGCTGAGCGACAGTTCCAGAAGCTCATGTCAGAGCTAGAACTGGGATCGCAGAAGCCTACGCATCTGCTCCGGCGTATGAGAGAGTTGGGACGAACAGCGCAGGTTTTGGAGCAGACGATAAAAAGCTTGTAGCTATCAAGGATGCCAGCCTCCGTCAGAACAGTCATTGTGGTGTGTCAAGACCAGGCGCTGGACAGTTTGGCGAGTATGGTGGACATGATCGTAGAGAACACCTCCGCCTACGACATTGCTGCTGTATTCGGGAGCGTCGAGAATGAAGACCAGGTGAAGAAACTCGCTTTAGAAGTGGCCTCATTACGCACCGAGGATCAAGGCCGAGAGCGCGGGAGAAGCAGGAGCCGGCAGAAATGGAACGGGAATAGGTCTGGTTCGTGGAAGAGAAGAGCTCCAGGTGATCCAGATTGGCTGTACAGGTTCCATTTCCGGTTCAAGGAAAATACTACGCGTTGCGAGCAGCCATGTGCGTGAAATAAGAAGCAAGCGGAAAACTAGGAGCGGTTGCAAAAATATAAAATGGCAATGAATATAGGAAAATGTATTTTGAGAAAAGTTAAATAGATTTTTAGGTTACGAGGTCTCGGAAGATGGATTAAGTCCTTTACCTGATAAAGTCAAGGTTATTCAGGACTATCCAAAACCGAAGACAGTAGAGCAGTTACGCAGGTTTTTGGGTATGTTTTGTAGAGCGCCCATAGCAAACTGCACAGCTGCACAAGTGCAAGAAATCTTAGATAAGTATTTACACGGTGAAAAAAAAGGATAAGAGTAGAATAGTATGGACTGAAGAGACAATTAGAGCATTTGAAAGGTGTAAGGAAAACTTACAAAATGCTGCCACGTTATCGCACCCGAGTCCAGGGGCAGAGTAGCTCTTATGACAGACGCGTCAGACCTTAGTATAGGCGCGGTATTGCAACCCGCGGAATCCCAGAAAAGTACTGTACATACGACAAGGAACTTTTGGCGATTTATTCTGGTATAATTTATTTTAGAGATTTGATTGAGTGTAGAGATTTTGCGGTTTATACAGACCACAAACCACTCATACATATTTGTTAGAAAATAAAGTCGAATAAGGAAGTACCACGGATATCGGAAGTACCGAGACGTGCCCCACAGTTTTGTTTATTAGTGAATTTGCAAGTGATATACGTCACGTAATGGGAGCACATATGCTGATACATCGCTGATGCATTGTCACGCGTAGAATCGACCATATTTACATCCGCGTTCCAAGATACGGAAATGGCAGAATTGTAAAAATGCCAGTTCGCTTTAAACAATAGGTCAAGCTAGAACGCTGAGTGAGCAAAATGGTTCGAAGTCAATGTGCCAAGGTTAGCACGAAAACATATGTTCATGTGACAGGTCTCTCGTAATTTTATAATGTAAACAAGTTGTGATTTAATAATGTTTTTTGGATTGTTGTAATTATGTTTTCTCCTTTTTTTTTTTTAAGAAGGGGGTGTATGTAGGAGCACGTACGTGTACGTGCCAGATATAGTTGTAGGAGCACATACGGTACGTGACTGATGTAGTACATAAGGGGAGGACAGCGGAGAGCGAGCTAGTCTCTCGCCCCGCGTCACTTGTACAGTTAAGAACAATATAATCAGCAGTTTATACAGTGACGTGGTTTCATCTCATCTCCAGTACCAGCAACACCTACACGGCCATCCTGCCGCTCGCACGCCCTCACCCGACCTTCACTACAAGCTTGCTACACGGCCATCCTGCCGCTCGCACGCCCTCACCCGACCTTCACTACAAGCTTGCTACACGGCCATCCTGCCGCTCGCACGCCCTCACCCGACCTTCACTACAAGCTTGCTACACGGCCATCCTGCCGCTCGCACGCCCTCACCCGACCTTCACTACAAGCTTGCTACACGGCCATGCTGCCGCTCGCACGCCCTCACCCGACCTTCACTACAAGCTTGCTACACGGCCATCCTGCCGCTCGCACGCCCTCACCCGACCTTCACTACAAGCTTGCTACACGGCCATCCTGCCGCTCGCACGCCCTCACCCGACCTTCACTACAAGCTTGCTACACGGCCATGCTGCCGCTCGCACGCCCTCACCCGACCTTCACTACAAGCTTGCTACACGGCCATCCTGCCGCTCGCACGCCCTCACCCGACCTTCACTACAAGCTTGCTACACGGCCATCCTGCCGCTCGCACGCCCTCACCCGACCTTCACTACAAGCTTGCTACACGGCCATCCTGCCGCTCGCACGCCCTCACCCGACCTTCACTACCCAAGCTTTGCTTACACGGCCATGCTGCCGCTCGCACGCCCTCACCCGACCTTCACTACAAGCTTGCTACACGGCCATCCTGCCGCTCACACGCCCTCACCCGACCTTCACTACAAGCTTGCTACACGGCCATCCTGCCGCTCACACGCCCTCACCCGACCTTCACTACAAGCTTGCTACACGGCTGTAGGAGCACGTACGTGTACGTGCCAGATATAGTTGTAGGAGCACATACGGTACGTGACTGATGTAGTACATAAGGGAGGACAGCGGAGAGCGAGCGAGTCTCGCCCCGCGTCACTTGTACAGTAAGAACAATATAACCAGCAGTTTATACAGTGACGTGTTTTCATTTCCATCTCCAATACCAGCAACACCTACAGTGGTGTTCCCGACGTGATTCGAACTCGTGATCTCCTGTTCCCGACGTGATTCGAACTCGTGATCTCCTGTTCCTGACGTGATTCGAACTCGTGATCTCCTGTTCCCGACGGGGTCTACAGTGGTGACCCCAGACAGAAATTGAACAGTGAAGATTAAGAACATTTTTTTTTTTGGTGTTGCTGCGTATTTTTTGTATACTTCCGACAATGTTTCCGCAAACGAAGCCAGTAAGTGGGCAAGCGGGTCAGCAGAGCAAGAATGATGAGCGGACACATACCGATGATTCGACCCTGGCCGCTATAGGTGTGTCAACGAGACTTCCGGATTTTTGGGTTGACATGCCGCGGTTATGGTTTGCCCAGTTTGAAGCAGTGATGGCACCGCGGAAACAAGGAGATGAGAATTTCATATGGTGATCTCAAAATTGGCCAGATACTCGATTCAGCAGGTGAGTGACCTGGTGACAGCGCCGCCGGAGAACAACAAGTATACGGCGCTGAAGGACCGGTTGCTGCAAGTTTACGAGGAGAGTGCTGAGCGACAGTTCCAGAAGCTCATGTCAGAGCTAGAACTGGGATCGCAGAAGCCTACGCATCTGCTCCGGCGTATGAGAGAGTTGGGACGAACAGCGCAGGTTTTGGAGCAGACGATAAAAAGCTTGTAGCTATCAAGGATGCCAGCCTCCGTCAGAACAGTCATTGTGGTGTGTCAAGACCAGGCGCTGGACAGTTTGGCGAGTATGGTGGACATGATCGTAGAGAACACCTCCGCCTACGACATTGCTGCTGTATTCGGGAGCGTCGAGAATGAAGACCAGGTGAAGAAACTCGCTTTAGAAGTGGCCTCATTACGCACCGAGGATCAAGGCCGAGAGCGCGGGAGAAGCAGGAGCCGGCAGAAATGGAACGGGAATAGGTCTGGTTCGTGGAAGAGAAGAGCTCCAGGTGATCCAGATTGGCTGTACAGGTTCCATTTCCGGTTCAAGGAAAATACTACGCGTTGCGAGCAGCCATGTGCGTGAAATAAGAAGCAAGCGGAAAACTAGGAGCGGTTGCAAAAATATAAAATGGCAATGAATATAGGAAAATGTATTTTGAGAAAAGTTAAATAGATTTTTAGGTTACGAGGTCTCGGAAGATGGATTAAGTCCTTTACCTGATAAAGTCAAGGTTATTCAGGACTATCCAAAACCGAAGACGGTAGAGCGGTTACGCAGGTTTTTGGGTATGTTTTGTAGAGCGCCCATAGCAAACTGCACAGCTGCACAAGTGCAAGAAATCTTAGATAAGTATTTACACGGTGAAAAAAAAGGATAAGAGTAGAATAGTATGGACTGAAGAGACAATTAGAGCATTTGAAAGGTGTAAGGAAAACTTACAAAATGCTGCCACGTTATCGCACCCGAGTCCAGGGGCAGAGTAGCTCTTATGACAGACGCGTCAGACCTTAGTATAGGCGCGGTATTGCAACCCGCGGAATCCCAGAAAAGTACTGTACATACGACAAGGAACTTTTGGCGATTTATTCTGGTATAATTTATTTTAGAGATTTGATTGAGTGTAGAGATTTTGCGGTTTATACAGACCACAAACCACTCATACATATTTGTTAGAAAATAAAGTCGAATAAGGAAGTACCACGGATATCGGAAGTACCGAGACGTGCCCCACAGTTTTTGTTTATTAGTGAATTTGCAAGTGATATACGTCACGTAATGGGAGCACATATGCTGATACATCGCTGATGCATTGTCACGCGTAGAATCGACCATATTTACATCCGCGTTCCAAGATACGGAAATGGCAGAATTGTAAAATGCCAGTTCGCTTTAAACAATAGGTCAAGCTAGAACGCTGAGTGAGCAAAATGGTTCGAAGTCAATGTGCCAAGGTTAGCACGAAAACATATGTTCATGTGACAGGTCTCTCGTAATTTTATAATGTAAACAAGTTGTGATTTAATAATGTTTTTTTGGATTGTTGTAATTATGTTTTTCTCCTTTTTTTTAAGAAGGGGGTGTATGTAGGAGCACGTACGTGTACGTGCCAGATATAGTTGTAGGAGCACATACGGTACGTGACTGATGTAGTACATAAGGGAGGACAGCGGAGAGCGAGCTAGTCTCTCGCCCCGCGTCACTTGTACAGTTAAGAACAATATAATCAGCAGTTTATACAGTGACGTGGTTTCATCTCATCTCCAGTACCAGCAACACCTACACGGCCATCCTGCCGCTCGCACGCCCTCACCCGACCTTCACTACAAGCTTGCTACACGGCCATCCTGCCGCTCGCACGCCCTCACCCGACCTTCACTACAAGCTTGCTACACGGCCATCCTGCCGCTCGCACGCCCTCACCCGACCTTCACTACAAGCTTGCTACACGGCCATCCTGCCGCTCGCACGCCCTCACCCGACCTTCACTACAAGCTTGCTACACGGCCATGCTGCCGCTCGCACGCCCTCACCCGACCTTCACTACAAGCTTGCTACACGGCCATCCTGCCGCTCGCACGCCCTCACCCGACCTTCACTACAAGCTTGCTACACGGCCATCCTGCCGCTCGCACGCCCTCACCCGACCTTCACTACAAGCTTGCTACACGGCCATGCTGCCGCTCGCACGCCCTCACCCGACCTTCACTACAAGCTTGCTACACGGCCATCCTGCCGCTCGCACGCCCTCACCCGACCTTCACTACAAGCTTGCTACACGGCCATCCTGCCGCTCGCACGCCCTCACCCGACCTTCACTACAAGCTTGCTACACGGCCATCCTGCCGCTCGCACGCCCTCACCCGACCTTCACTACAAGCTTGCTACACGGCCATCCTGCCGCTCGCACGCCCTCACCCGACCTTCACTACAAGCTTGCTACACGGCCATGCTGCCGCTCGCACGCCCTCACCCGACCTTCACTACAAGCTTGCTACACGGCCATCCTGCCGCTCGCACGCCCTCACCCGACCTTCACTACAAGCTTGCTACACGGCCATCCTGCCGCTCACACGCCCTCACCCGACCTTCACTACAAGCTTGCTACACGGCTGTAGGAGCACGTACGTGTACGTGCCAGATATAGTTGTAGGAGCACATACGGTACGTGACTGATGTAGTACATAAGGGAGGACAGCGGAGAGCGAGCGAGTCTCTCGCCCGCGTCACTTGTACAGTAAGAACAATATAACCAGCAGTTTATACAGTGACGTGTTTTCATTTCCATCTCCAATACCAGCAACACCTACAGTGGTGTTCCCGACGTGATTCGAACTCGTGATCTCCTGTTCCCGACGTGATTCGAACTCGTGATCTCCTGTTCCTGACGTGATTCGAACTCGTGATCTCCTGTTCCCGACGGGGTCTACAGTGGTGACCCCAGACAGAAATTGAACAGTGAAGATTAAGAACATTTTTTTTTTTGGTGTTGCTGCGTATTTTTTGTATACTTCCGACAATGTTTCCGCAAACGAAGCCAGTAAGTGGGCAAGCGGGTCAGCAGAGCAAGAATGATGAGCGGACACATACCGATGATTCGACCCTGGCCGCTATAGGTGTGTCAACGAGACTTCCGGATTTTGGGTTGACATGCCGCGGTTATGGTTTGCCCAGTTTGAAGCAGTGATGGCACCGCGGAAACAAGGAGATGAGAATTTCATATGGTGATCTCAAAATTGGCCAGATACTCGATTCAGCAGGTGAGTGACCTGGTGACAGCGCCGCCGGAGAACAACAAGTATACGGCGCTGAAGGACCGGTTGCTGCAAGTTTACGAGGAGAGTGCTGAGCGACAGTTCCAGAAGCTCATGTCAGAGCTAGAACTGGGATCGCAGAAGCCTACGCATCTGCTCCGGCGTATGAGAGAGTTGGGACGAACAGCGCAGGTTTTGGAGCAGACGATAAAAAGCTTGTAGCTATCAAGGATGCCAGCCTCCGTCAGAACAGTCATTGTGGTGTGTCAAGACCAGGCGCTGGACAGTTTGGCGAGTATGGTGGACATGATCGTAGAGAACACCTCCGCCTACGACATTGCTGCTGTATTCGGGAGCGTCGAGAATGAAGACCAGGTGAAGAAACTCGCTTTAGAAGTGGCCTCATTACGCACCGAGGATCAAGGCCGAGAGCGCGGGAGAAGCAGGAGCCGGCAGAAATGGAACGGGAATAGGTCTGGTTCGTGGAAGAGAAGAGCTCCAGGTGATCCAGATTGGCTGTACAGGTTCCATTTCCGGTTCAAGGAAAATACTACGCGTTGCGAGCAGCCATGTGCGTGAAATAAGAAGCAAGCGGAAAACTAGGAGCGGTTGCAAAAATATAAAATGGCAATGAATATAGGAAAATGTATTTTTGAGAAAAGTTAAATAGATTTTTTAGGTTACGAGGTCTCGGAAGATGGATTAAGTCCTTTACCTGATAAAGTCAAGGTTATTCAGGACTATCCAAAACCGAAGACGGTAGAGCGGTTACGCAGGTTTTTGGGTATGTTTTGTAGAGCGCCCATAGCAAACTGCACAGCTGCACAAGTGCAAGAAATCTTAGATAAGTATTTACACGGTGAAAAAAAAGGATAAGAGTAGAATAGTATGGACTGAAGAGACAATTAGAGCATTTGAAAGGTGTAAGGAAAACTTACAAAATGCTGCCACGTTATCGCACCCGAGTCCAGGGGCAGAGTAGCTCTTATGACAGACGCGTCAGACCTTAGTATAGGCGCGGTATTGCAACCCGCGGAATCCCAGAAAAGTACTGTACATACGACAAGGAACTTTTGGCGATTTATTCTGGTATAATTTATTTTAGAGATTTGATTGAGTGTAGAGATTTTGCGGTTTATACAGACCACAAACCACTCATACATATTTGTTAGAAAATAAAGTCGAATAAGGAAGTACCACGGATATCGGAAGTACCGAGACGTGCCCCACAGTTTTTGTTTATTAGTGAATTTGCAAGTGATATACGTCACGTAATGGGAGCACATATGCTGATACATCGCTGATGCATTGTCACGCGTAGAATCGACCATATTTACATCCGCGTTCCAAGATACGGAAATGGCAGAATTGTAAAAATGCCAGTTCGCTTTAAACAATAGGTCAAGCTAGAACGCTGAGTGAGCAAAATGGTTCGAAGTCAATGTGCCAAGGTTAGCACGAAAACATATGTTCATGTGACAGGTCTCTCGTAATTTTATAATGTAAACAAGTTGTGATTTAATAATGTTTTTTTGGATTGTTGTAATTATGTTTTTCTCTTTTTTTTTTTAAGAAGGGGTGTATGTAGGAGCACGTACGTGTACGTGCCAGATATAGTTGTAGGAGCACATACGGTACGTGACTGATGTAGTACATAGGGGAGGACAGCGGAGAGCGAGCTAGTCTCTCGCCCCGCGTCACTTGTACAGTTAAGAACAATATAATCAGCAGTTTATACAGTGACGTGGTTTCATCTCATCTCCAGTACCAGCAACACCTACACGGCCATCCTGCCGCTCGCACGCCCTCACCCGACCTTCACTACAAGCTTGCTACACGGCCATCCTGCCGCTCGCACGCCCTCACCCGACCTTCACTACAAGCTTGCTACACGGCCATCCTGCCGCTCGCACGCCCTCACCCGACCTTCACTACAAGCTTGCTACACGGCCATCCTGCCGCTCGCACGCCCTCACCCGACCTTCACTACAAGCTTGCTACACGGCCATCCTGCGCTCGCACGCCCTCACCCGACCTTCACTACAAGCTTGCTACACGGCCATGCTGCCGCTCGCACGCCCTCACCCGACCTTCACTACAAGCTTGCTACACGGCCATCCTGCCGCTCGCACGCCCTCACCCGACCTTCACTACAAGCTTGCTACACGGCCATCCTGCCGCTCGCACGCCCTCACCCGACCTTCACTACAAGCTTGCTACACGGCCATCCTGACGCTCACACGCCCTCACCCGACCTTCACTACAAGCTTGCTACACGGCCATCCTGCCGCTCGCACGCCCTCACCCGACCTTCACTACAAGCTTGCTACACGGCCATCCTGACGCTCACACGCCCTCACCCGACCTTCACTACAAGCTTGCTACACGGCCATCCTGCCGCTCGCACGCCCTCACCCGACCTTCACTACAAGCTTGCATCCTGACGCACACGGCCATCCTGACGCTCACACGCCCTCACCCGACCTTCACTACAAGCTTGCTACACGGCCATCCTGCCGCTCGCACGCCCTCACCCGACCTTCACTACAAGCTTGCTACACGGCCATCCTGACGCTGGCACGCCCTCACCCGACCTTCACTACAAGCTTGCTACACGGCCATCCTGACGCTGGCATGCCCTCACCCGACCTTCACTACAAGCTTGCTACACGGCCATCCTGCCGCTCGCACGCCCTCACCCGACCTTCACTACAAGCTTGCTACACGGCCATCCTGCCGCTGGCACGCCCTCACCCGACCTTCACTACAAGCTTGCTACACGGCCATCCTGCCGCTGGCACGCCCTCACCCGACCTTCACTACAAGCTTGCTACACGGCCATCCTGCCGCTGGCACGCCCTCACCCGACCTTCACTACAAGCTTGCTACACGGCCATCCTGCCGCTGGCACGCCCTCACCCGACCTTCACTACAAGCTTGCTACACGGCCATCCTGCCGCTGGCACGCCCTCACCCGACCTTCACTACAAGCTTGCTACACGGCCATCCTGCCGCTGGCACGCCCTCACCCGACCTTCACTACAAGCTTGCTACACGGCCATCCTGCCGCTGGCACGCCCTCACCCGACCTTCACTACAAGCTTGCTACACGGCCATCCTGCCGCTCGCACGCCCTCACCCGACCTTCACTACAAGCTTGCTACACGGCCATCCTGCCGCTCGCACGCCCTCACCCGACCTTCACTACAAGCTTGCTACACGGCCATCCTGCCGCTCGCACGCCCTCACCCGACCTTCACTACAAGCTTGCTACACGGCCATCCTGCCGCTCGCACGCCCTCACCGTGCAGGGAGAAGAGGCGGGGCGCGGCGGCGGCGGAGGGGCGCAGGCGCGCGGTCTCCGTCTTGAGGCTCGCCGCGTGCGCGCGCAGACGGGCTTCACTACTAGCTGACCACTCTTCAACGGCCGTCCTAAGGACACAAAGTATGATTTCACAAAAAACCCCAGCATAAGTCTAAAAAATTAGAAAATAACATTTTAATACATAAAGCCGCTATATTATTTACTGAAAAAACATGCCATAAATCTAAAATTAATCCACGGATAACTCACGTGTGCTATAATTAATCAAACGCATCCACTCAGTTTAAAAATGGCTTGAATAATAATTTTAACAAAAAATAACCGACTCTCAACGGAAAACTTATAAAGGAAAAAAGTTTTGCTCGATTTCTCTAGGATGTCATCATCAGACCCTAGTTTTCTTATCATGGTACCACCCTTGGAATATCTTCTTTACAACAAAAAAAGAATCATCAAAATCGGTTCATAAACGACGAAGTTATCCGCGAACACACATTAAAAAAACATACATACAAATTGAGAAACCTCCTTTTATGAAGTCGGTTAAAAAGCCGGACTGGTCTGACTACAGAACACTTCAGTCACCCGTGGAGTCGTTTAAAATGAGTAACAACTTCGTTAGTATTTATTCTAATTCCAATACACCAAACTGTGAAGTAGTACGAAATACTCGATATTATAATTATCCATATCAGTATTCATTCATTGTATCTCATGGTGTAAATTTCAATTTCTGGCGATTAACAATGACATTGACTATCTAGATTTAATTCTTTTTTTCGACCAAATTGACTAATTTATTTAATTCTAATCTTTTAATAAGTAATCAATCTGATGACATTGTAATTTAAATAAATTTTTGCATACCTCTCACAAGGAAAACATAATGGACCTTATTGTATAAATGACACCAAATTTATCTACATATGTTTACGCAAACCTCATTTCATTTCATTTCAAAAACCTTAGTTTCAAGAATAAAATGAGATTGGTTATTTAAAAAAAACATTGACAAAATAATAGACGATGTATACTGACTGGTGATCGTGTTGCAGCCAGGGCCCCGGCGAGAGCAGCGGGCCCCCGATGCTCGTGGGGGGCCCCTGCTCCGCGTCCAGGGTCGCCAGCAGCTGCCTCGCCACGAGCTCCGCGGCTGACCGCTGATACATCCAGAAGATAACATCATATTTATTTCTTATAACTTTTACAGATTTACACTACACTATGGAGCTTAATTAGAAGAAACCATCGATTTGAAGACACCAAGACTGACTACGAGGTTTTTTCTGTTTGTAATCTGGAAACATTGCCTTTCAAACCGGAACACAGCGATGTTTGCTCTTTACTGGGAATAACTGACAAAGGTGTGGTCAACCAGAGATATAAGATGATCCATCTCTATGCCCTGTAATTTATCTAGAAACATTGCCCTTCAAACCGGACCACAGTGATGTCTGCCCGTTACTGCTTGTCGGTAGCATAACTGGCAAAGGTTTGGTACTTCTCCAGGCGCACTCTATAATGAGTCCTACCACTACAAAAGTAGTGAAGTGGCATAGGATTGTATATTATCAGCAGGAGTTACCGCAAAGACAATTCCCCATTTGACTGATCGTACGACTCCCCCCTCCGTAGCGTTTTATAAGCAAAATAGCACATCTAACCTACCGTTGAACCCGCTGATGTCTTTCTTTACATCCTGCTCTGTCCTTAGAAGTTTGCATAACTCTATCTCGTTTTGTCCAATCATTGGTGGAAAGTAGTGCCACGTGACATGGATATTCGTCTTATAACAGCGCGATTTTGTACCCCGTCCTGCGCCCCCGCTGGTGACTTATGAATTTAAGCAGATTCGTTTCATTCGCGATCAACAGAGTGCTTCATCTATGCCCCGAATCCCAGCAGTTGGAACATTTAGTATAATTTAAGATATAATAGCTCTAGAACAAATGACAATTCGAAAAAAAATCCGACACAAGTGTCAAAATTGTTAGTTTACATTTCAAGCACATTAATTTAAACAAACGATACCGCCAGAAGCGTCTTGAAACGCTCTTGAGAATAATGGGCTCAAACAAGTACAAGTAACGCGGCACTTCATTCATTCATAATTTAAGAGCGACGCTCTTGTCGGTGGAGTTCCTTCCATGTACTTCTACACTCCGCCTTCTCCTTGACTTCCTGATACGACACTACATTTATCTTCTCCTTCACTTGGTTCATGTAACTTCTCCTAGGTCTACCTCTCTTCCTCCTCCCTTCTAATTTACCTTCCATTAATGTTCTTTTCTCCTCTACCATCTTCAAAACTTCTTCATTGCTCTTCATTTCCTTCCAGCTGATTCTCTCCATTCTCCTCCAACACCACATTTCGAACGCCTCTAATCTTTCCCTGTTCCTTTGAGTCATGGTCCAGGTTTCGCTGCCATACAATGCAATACTCCAGATGTAGATCTTAATCAGCCGGCACTTCATATAAAGCGTAAATAAACGCACTTAGGTAATCTGACACCCGTTTTCCCGCCAAAATTGTAAACGTGTGTGGCGGAAAGTGACGCAAGCGGTTAGTGTACCTTGTGTGTGTGTATGAGTTACCTCGTCCGTGTGGGCGCCGGCGGCGGTCTCGGCCAGCGCCAGCAGCACGTCGTAGGCCTCCAGCGCGCGGTCGGCGGCGCGCAGCGCGGCGCACACCGCCACGCAGCGCTGCTCCTGCACCGCGCACGCGCAGTACAACCTGCCGGCCGATGACGTGTCACACAGTGTCGAAAGCTTTCCACAGATCGAGAGATCACAGTTGTGTTCCTGCGTGACGATCGGTGAAATGTGAAACAGTGTCGAAAGCTTTCCACAGGTCAAGAAATCACAGTTGTGTCCCTGCGTGACGATCAGTGAGCTGTGAGACAGTGTCGAAAGCTTTTCACAGATCAACAGATCACAGACCCTTGAAAGGGGAAAAGCTACGTGAAATGAGCTGACCTGTGCTGGCGGTCGCCGGCGGCCGCGAGCGCGCACTGCAGCACGCACACGTCGGCCTGCAGGCGGGCGCAGCGCGCGCGCCACGCGCCCGCGCGCGCCGCCAGCGCGGCGCCTGCACCACGCACACGGTTACCGCAACGACAAACTCAAACTACTTTATTCATAAATCTACAATTTACACGTCGATTAATAAAAAATAATAGGAGATCTCGCTATACACCGACCTTCACCGAGCTGATTATTGGATGAAAAGTGTTTTATATGTAATTTAATATGTCAACAAATATATTGCAAATGGGTTGCCTAAAAATTTCGGTCCAGAATATGATTAAATAACAATGAAAAAAATATTTTTTTAAATATTTCACTTAAATTGATTGAATTTTAGAAAAATAATAATAATAATAATAATATAATACTTTATTACACTACAAATAAACAATAAACCTTAATGCTAATACAACATTTTAAAAAGAACAGAGAAGCTTGCAGAGTAATGGGCGGCCTTATCGCTTAAAGCGATTTCTTCCAGGCAACCTTATTATGGAGAAACGCTTAGAAATACTTATTTTGTAGTGTGGGTGGTGTGACTAATCATACCAGAAATATGCATACAAACAAGAATATAAATACTTATAATAATAAATAAATACTTAAATACATACATACATACATATAAACGTACACATAATATATATAACTAATTTAAAGAAAAGTACCTATTGGGAAGAGGAAAGGTAATACTGATATATGAGGTTTTGAAAATTGGAAGGACTTAGACTGTCTAATAGAGAGTGGGAGAGCATTCCACAGTAGAACAACTTGTACCGTGAATGAGTTGTTAAATGAGAGGTTAGGATGTGTAGATGTAGGAAATTTGAGTTTAAGGGTGCGGGTGGAGCGAAGAGGACAAGATTTTGGCTCAATAAAGTTGAAACGCTTCTTTAAGTATAAGGGAGTCGTAGGGTTAAACAAGATCTTGTAAAGCAGGTAGAGTATATGTGAATTACGGCGAAGACGGATAGGTAACCATTTGAGCTTTAGGCGAAATTGAGAAATATGGTCATATTTGCGAAGACCAAATATGAACCGAATGAAAAAATTTTGTAAACGTTCAAGTTTGTCTAATTGCTCTTCAGTCAAATCCAGATAACAAACGTCAGCGTAGTCCAATATCGGGAAAAGAAGAGATTTTACAAGCGCAGTTTTAGTAGTGATAGGAAGGAAATTACGTAGCCTCCTAAGAGAAGCCGCAGAACTAAATATCTTCCGGCTTACTTCCGCCAGTTGAGGACCCCACGATAGTTGTCTGTCCATAAGGATGCCTAGATTTTGACGACTTCACTAATAGCGATGGCAATGCCGTCAAACATCACCTGGGAAGATGGAACCAATCAACCTTCGAGATCATTCGGGAACTCCCAATTATGATGGTTTGTGTTTTCATGGGGTTCACCGTGAGGCCAAATGATCTGCTCCAGTTTAACAAGCTATTCAGATCGGTGTTAGTAGCTTGGATAGCCTCATGTAGTTGCTCCAAAGGGGCTTGTGTATAAATTTGTAAGTCGTCTGCATACAGATGGTAGGATGAAGTTAAATGTTTTGTGATTGAATTTATAAATATTGCGAAAAGAAGTGGAGATAAAACGCCGCCCTGTGGAACGCCGGCAGAGACACTACACCATGAGGAATAAGAGTCATCAATACGAATTCGCTGTCGGCGTCCAAACAGGTAACTGCGAAACCAATCAATTGCCGATGGAGATATGTTAAGAGAGCGAAGAAGCTCCAACAAAATGTCAAAATCGACATTGTTGAAAGCGTTGCTAAAGTCTAGTAGCGTCAGCACAGTCAGCTTACGATGACCAATACCATCTCGAATGTCATCGGTAATTTCCGTAAGAGCAGTAACAGTACTATGCCCAGCACGAAAACCCGATTGAAAAGAATTTAGAAGGTTATTTTTAATTAGGTAAGAGGAAAGTTGTTGGTGTATTAGGCGTTCTAAAACTTTGGAAAGGAAAGGAAGAATAGAGATAGGACGGTAATCGGAGTAGGATGCGGGGTTGGGTTTTTTAGGAAGTGGAGTAATCTGGGCTTCTTTCCATATAGTTGGGAAAATGCCTGATGTTACGGAGTAATTCAGAATGTGCTGAATGACAGGAGCGATTTCGTCGAGTATAGGTATGATCATTTTGCGACTTATGCAGTCGCTACCAATAGCATTGGATGAGATAGATTGAATGCTCTTCTTAACATCACATGCGGTAAATTGATTAAAGATTAAAGGGTCATAAACGGGAGGACTTATAGAGAAAATGGATTTAAGAGTCTGATCTTTTAGTGGTCCGTTGAAACTGGAAGAAGTGGAGAAGTGTAGATTCAGCTGATTGATGTCTAAGTTTTTTGGAATGTTATCGTGACGAGATTTACCAACTCCCAATGACCTCAAAATTTCCAAACTTTTGCAGGATTTTCATTTTCAACAGATTTTTGGATATGTCGGCGTTGTGCGTCCCTACATGCTCTGTTGCAGACGTTACGATAATTAATATACTTTTCCTTAATCTCATCAGAACCAGAACGGTTTTCTTAAGTTTGTTCTTAGCGACTAGTTTTTTGTGCATTAGTACTCGGATTTCATCAGTCAGCCAGGGGGCTGGCAAATGCTTCATTTTTACAGCGCGGAGTGGCGCATGAACATCAAAATTTTTTTTTTAATGTCATTGAACTTTGTTATTTTGACATCCACGTTTTCTGCACTCAAACATCAGACCAATCAGTCTCTAACGCATGTTTTCGCAAGTCCTCAATATTAATACTACCAAAACTGCGCTGCAAAAGAATTTTGGGTTTCAATTTAGGTGGTCGAACTTTATATGAGAGAAAATTAAATCGTGATGAGAAAGATCATCTGCCGAACACTGGCCGTGTTTGGCAGCATGAGCAGGAGAAGATATAATCATTAAATCTAAAAGAGATGGTGTACAGTTTGGAGGGTTATGAGTTGCGTTAAGTGGGAGTATTGTTAAATTTAGAGACGTGGCTAGTGACAGAAGCTTACGAGACCGGTAATCTTGCTTAATCAGGCAAGTATTAAAATCACCCATAATTATGGTGTGATCATATGAAGTGGATATGTTTTCAAGAAGTTGTTCAAAAGATGTGAAATAATTAACCTCACGAGTGTGGATAAAAACTCAAGAAGTACTTTAGTGTGGTGCAGTTCGACTTCAATAAAAGATGTTCACCGGCATCGGGTGGGGCGGTTGTGCGGACATACTAACAAGAGTAAAGGGATATGTGTACGGAGATATATAGCCACGCCGCCACCACCTTTACCAACACGATCATTTCTAATGAGCCGAAAACCAGGCAATCCCACGGAGTTAGACGGTAGAACAGGTTTCAACCACGTCTCAGAAACTAAAATAGCATGAATATTGGGGTGTACGAAGGACGCAAGCATTTCTGGATAGTGAGCCGTAATACTCTGTGCATTTACATGGAAAATATTGAAGTTTTTGGGAAGGTCTGATATCAGTGACTCAATAGAGTCTGACAAAGTTGGAATACTGCAAAAACTGCTCACAGTATCGTTGTTTGAGGAACATGTCAGGTAGTTAGAGACTTCACTATCACTATCTGACATTAAATGTATACAGAGGTACAATGTTTATAAAATATATAAAATATACAATAAAAAATATATATAACAAAAAAAAACTATTTTAAAATAATATTAAGTTTTGTGGTAAGTAGACTTATCACCTACCTGCCCATTGTGCAGTGTTATTATATTACACAATATACAATTATACTTATACACTGAATTAATAAATAAACTAATAAAGTAATTAATAAACTAATAAAGAGATGTCACTAATTTTAGAATGAGAGTCTATCCATTTAAAATATAAAATAAAATTTGCATTTGTTTAGTAAGTACCCGTCGTGCACTCCTAGAGCATTTTCGAAACTAATATTTAAAATCTACACGCACAATGGTAAAAACAGAAATAATAAAAAAAAAAAAAAAAAGATAAAACAGTAGATTTTGTCACTGTCAAATTGACGTTGACGCATCTGACACGTAACGTTCAGAGAATTGACTCCGAGCACCTACAATTTAATTTAACCACCATCGCATCGCCAGCCTATCCATAGTACGGCCTATAGCGAAACAACTGACGTCCACATAATACAGAACAAGAATTGTCTGAATTTGTAATAGGTAGCAACATTTTGCGATCGTGGCACCATTGCTGATTTACTAATTTGCTAGTTTGCTACAATCTATTTAATAATAAGGTGGTCGTAACATATGAAAAAATATTATTGTTACACTTGGTTCGTATCTTCCGAACACACCTTTTTTAAACAATATCTATATCTATGTTCTGTCAAAATAATTACAAATTTACAATATTACAAACGAAAGAAGGCAACTAATAAAATATTTTTGAAGAATTGGCACTAGAGTAAGGGTACTTATTAACAACAACAAAAACGATGGTAGATACAGAAAAACGGAAACAAAAAACCTAACTAAACAAACGAAAACAGAGAACTCAAAAAAATAAAATAAATATATCAGTGAAAGACTTGGAAAGAACTCGAATCTGTTATCTGCTACTTGTTTTATGATCACGTCGTGATTTCGCGCTCTTCGAATCCTTCGCTGCAGCAACCACCAACCTTCCCAGCGGTGCCTGTGTTGTTGAGGCTGATGATTGTGGTAAAACCACCGACCGGCTCCGTTTCACCGGCGGCGTAGTGGCCGATGGCTGCGGTATGGCGGCGAGATCATCCATGTTATTAATTCTGTGTCTGATGCCGTCGGGTCCTGAGACAAACACACTTCCATCTCTCGTCCAGCACTTCGTAACACCAAAGCGCTGACGAGCTGCCTGAAACAGGTCGTGGCGGGTCCTCGTTAAAAACTCGGATACTGTGATACCCGAGCCTTTAAGAGAGCTTTGGCTGACCAAATCTCATCCCGAAGTCTTATGTCTCTAAGCTTGAAAAGAACTGGTCGTGACTTATCAGCAGCTAAACGTCCCATCCGATGGCACCGGACAATATCAGCAGATGAAAAATTGGCAATCTTCAACCGTTGTGATACTATCTTTGCTACTGTTTCATTTGCCTTTTCATCTTTCTCTTCAGGAAGGCCATGCAAGAGCAAAATCTTCCTGCGTGAGCGCATCTCGCTATTATCAATCTGTTGTGCCAGAATGCTAATCTGTTGTTGGACTGTCCGGAAAGTGGCAACAACAAAAGCCTTGAAAGAATTAAATTCTGCTGACAGACTATCTGGGCTCTGCGGAGAAGGACTTGGCAATTGTACCTCGATTGAGTCCAATCTTTTATGAAAGGTGGCCATCATTTGATGAAAAGACTGTTGAATGGCATCCATAGTGTAGTGTGTTAGTGATAAAAATATGTTTGTTTTGTTTTGACAAATATCTTCAAGTGCAGTGTATATAAAGAGGAGATAACACTCACAGACAGGTAGGCGGTATCAACAACTGTGTTAATACATAAAACTTGTAAATTTACAAACTTTTACTAATTTTAATGTAATTAAAATTGATTAGTATTCAAATAAGATGTTTATACTTTGACACCTACCCACTTTTTTTTTACTGTATTACATAACTTACTATTTTGGCTTTACTCAATACTTACTAAATTTCATACCGATATTTAACCCCTAAGGGTATGAAATAATGGATGGAAATTTGCATGCAATATTTTATTTCTTAAAAATATTCGCATAAAATTTCGCATGAATAGAGCATAATCAAAATAATGAATAATGTATGACAGTATTTTTCAAAACTCAACCTCCAAAGGGGTAAAATAAGGGATGAATGATTGTATGAAACTTTTTATTGTTTGAAAATATTTGCATGAGATTTCGTAAGCACTGAGTAAAGCCAAAATAATAAGTTATGTAATACAGTTTTTTTCTAAAATTCCATCAATTTAAGTGAAATATTGATAAAAATATTTTTTCATTGTTATTTAATCATATTCTGGACTGAAATTGTTTAGGCAACCCATTTGCAATACATTTGTTGACATATTAAATTACATGTAAAACACTTTTCATCCAATAAACAGCTCGGTGAAGGTCGTTGTATAGCGGGATCTTAGACTATAAAAACCAAAAAAAAGAGCATACACATTGTATACATTTTCAAAGTTTGAAACTACTACTTTACTGTATTACGATAATTATTGTACAGAAAACTGTCAAGCATTATACGAGTATAATATCTTTATTACAATTGTACTAACCCATGTCAAATTTATGTCTTTACATTTTTATTATTTTACGTAGGTAGGTGAAACAGTAGGTAGTATAGGCTAACTTAAAACGGTGAAGGAAATGGTCGCGAGGAAACCGACATGTACCTAGATTCTATCGAAGTCATGTGTCATCCACCAACCCGCACTGGGCCAGCGTGGTGGGTTATGGCCTTACTCTCTCCTTGCGAGAGAAGGCCAGTGGCCCAGTGAAAACATTTAGTGGGCTGTTGATGATGAGGTAACAGTACCCGGCGATAAATATTACACATCGACACCTGGAAAGAGACAATCGGCCAACTTCGGCTTCGTAGAGCGTCATCTCTGTCTCACGAAATACAAACAGTCACATATAGACTGCAGGCCCGTGAACAAAATGTATGGGTCATCTGATACAGCAGGAGACCTATGTAGGATGATAGAAGGGTATAAAGTAATAAGATTGAGCACTATGCCGTCACTTGTAAGCTGTCCAACTGAGTGCAGTTGAAGAGGGGGGGGTTCTAAACCTCGATCATTTCTCCTTGTCGCAAGATTTTTGTACGGCGTTGCGGAATAATAGATTAGAAGAGGTAGTGTGCGACAGAGATAATGCTCTATAAAGCCGAAATCAGCCGACTGTCTCCCTCCAAAGGCCGATGTGCAATACTTATCGCCGGGTACTGTAGGTGGAACTTGTCGTGCCGTTGTAAAAATTAAATTGTCAGTCACAGGAACTGCTGATAGAAGTGAAAACTTATAACTCAGAATTTGATAGCTTACTTTGGAAACTACGCGGGTGAAACCGGAGGGAGGCCTTTGCTAGTCTGGAATAGATGGCAACCAGATTAATACATTAGTATTATTATACACACGGTCATTTAGATTTCTCAACAAAGCATTATATAAGTCTTCTAAGTATGATCATCTAGATTTCTATTTTTTTCTATAACATCTTAGATATCTGGGTGACGAGCGCAGTGCAATGCTAGATTTTGACTCTTCACGTTCCAATAGCTGCGTGTCACTTATGTATTGCCGTTATGTATTTACCATCAGGCTCATGTCATGCTAGTATGAAAGCTAAGGTATGTTTCGTTCTCGGGTCTACCCCAGGCGTCCCGCGACACCGCAGTTAAGATTGTCGTGGGTTCCGGTTGTGAGGGCACTGACCGTCGTTGCTGGCGGCGAGCAGCGCCTCGCGCAGGTCTGCGTGCGCGCACACGTCCAGCGCCAGCTGCTCCGGCTCCCACGACTGGAACGACAGAAAAGTGGAATAGAGTGGAATATAGCGGAATATAGTGAAATTGGGTGGAATATAGTGGACTGGAGTGGAATATAGTTGAATACAGTGGAATATAGAGGAATACAGTGGAATATAGAGGAATACAGTGGAATAGAATGGACACAGCTGGCTCGAAGTCACAGATTAAATACCCTGTTGATCGGCGATGAATCGAATTTTCCTCAAATTCACAAATCACTAGTTTTTACCAGAGATAAAAAGCCGCACTGTCATACTTTTGTCGCGGCACATCACTCTGTTGCCATAGAAAGTATGCACGTCATCTACATACGATTGACACAAAGGAACCGTGCGGAAAATCTAACTCTATACGTAGTATGTGTAAACTCTTTGTGTAAGACCTTTACAAAGTCCCCACGACACTACCCGCGCGCACACTGCGAACAAGGGCGCAGTTGCGCGGGTCAACTAAGAAGAGTTGGTAATTTTACTAATTAAATGAATAACTAAAAGACCTGACGGCATGACTGTTGTCCCTTGGAAGTTGGGTCGGCCCCTAGTGTGGGACGCAACTTGCGTCGATACTCGGGCACCATCACATCTTCCAGAGACACATAGTAGGGCCGGTGCAGCGGCTAATTCAGCTGAGCGACTCAAACGGCGCAAATATGCAACCCTCGGAAGTGGTTACATATTTGAGCCCTTTGGGGTTGAGACATTGGGCCCGTGGGGGCCGGGAGCTCACCTCATCTTCCAAAGCCTATCCGAGCGCTTAGTCGACGCGACGCGTGACCAAAATGCTGGCGTTTATTTGGCCCAACGCATAAGCATTGCCATTCAGCGTGGTAATGCCGCCAGCATGCTGGGTACGCTTCCGATTGGTAGTGGGCTTGAACATGTTGATTATCTGTAGACCTACAGTGGTCTAAGGATAATTCAGGTTTGCTTAGTGTAAGTAGTTAGGTAGGTTTGTAGTGTAGTGTAGTTCTCATTGTATTTTAGTTTTGTTAATAAAGGCTCTGCCCAGATAAAAAAATTAAATGAATATCTTCGAATATTCCGACAAATTTGAGATGACGTTTGAAAGAAGTTATGTAATATTTTTAAGATATTTGTAGGTACCTATTTTAATATTTTTTTTTAAACATTGGCAAAGTGGAACATTTCTGTATGTCCGCGAGAACAAACCGTCTCTGAGTACTGGCGTATGTTTGTATCAAAATCTGTACACAGTTTTCTATTTTTTCTATTTCCTTTCATTTCTGAGGGTCAGTTTTCTATGCTAACATTTAAGTTGAAAAGGACCAATTTCAAATATTTTTTCAACATTGTACATGATCCCTGATAGAGTAAGATCCCAGAGCCGCCAGACGTCACATATTTTCTGATGAACGAAATGTGAACCATTGTAGAGTTAGTACATACTAAGAACACATGCTTCCCAGCTAACTTGCTTAGATGGTCAATTTTGAGATATGGGGGTACACTCCGCGAGGTATAAGCTGAGCTTTGCATTAGTGTGAGTGGTCACCAATCAGGCAGGAGCGCGGCGAGACAGAATGGCGCCGCGCCTAAGGCCGGTTGTCACACCTACACTATCCATGTACACTCACACAAATGCAAAGCTCAGCGATGCCTCGCGGAGTGTACCAGAAGGTACTACTACTTAGAATACATATTCCTAGTACGTACTAACTCTTCTCAATCGTCCACATTTCGTTCATCAGAAAATACGTGACGTCTGGCGGCTCTGGGATCTTGGACTATTAATGCTATAGGCTATATTATTAATAGTATTTTTATATACAAGAATTGCTCATTTGAAATAATAGATAGATTGGAACAACTTCCTTCTAAGTACAATAAGTGTCAGTTCGTGAGTACGTTTCGTCTCGCCGCCGCTAGATGGCGCTGTACGGCGCTAACACGCGGTAGCGGGGTGCGATGTCTCGGGAGAGTACGTGAACGTGGGCGGCGAGCGAACTTCGAAATATTAACAAAAACTGAAAATAATTTTTACATACACTCCCGACGGTGACACGACGGGTGTTACAATGTACAAATTTAATTATTTATATTAAATTATAATAAAAATGTGTCGTTCGTTCAATTTGAGAGAACCGGATTGCACCTGAACCATAGATAAAAAAACCCGGGTCGTTCGACCCGTTCAAACGAACCATTGGTTATTTTTGAGCCAGTGCTACATAATTTAGTTAGTCAATAGAACTACTCGTTCAGTTGCTTTTCGTTTCGTTCACCGTTCAATCACACCATTGGTTCATAAACATAAACTAATAACAGTTTATGAATTACGTTTCGGGATTCATGACCATCGTTTGACAACCATTTAATTCTGATTTTGATCTTAGTAAGATTTTTAATACGCAAACTGGTTTTTATATTATGTAACTATAATGAATGGAGATAGATTAAAATGAAAAATGAATAGTTCGGACGCAAAAAAATAACCAGCATACAATAGACAAGATAAACGATAATAACAAATAACTCATGGTCCGGTAAAATATGGTTCGTGCCGTTCATCGGCTTATTCGACCTTAACTTCACGCGTAACCTGATCTTGTAATCGAACGAACGAATCATTTTAAGCTCAGTGATCCAATGGTTCATATGGTTCTCGCGACCCGGGTTATTTGATTCGTTCGTTCGTGAACGACTCATATGTATTATAAATAAATTAATACATTTAATTATAAATAATTTATAAATTAAAATATAAAATAATTGGAAATAAAATTGGTCAAGTGCGAGTCGGACTCGCCCATGAAGGCTTCCGTAGCAGCAAGTAACGTAACATACACCGGTATGTATTATAGTACCCAAAAACTTGGTTGATGACGACAACAAACTTAAAGTTGCGTTTTGGGTTTTTGGCGGGAATTTTTTTTTTTTCGTGTTTTTATTTGGGTATACCGATAAATTTGTGTTTAATGGCGTCTACTTGAACTGGTATTTATTTTGATATAACCCACATTAAAATTAGAGTTCACTTACATAGAAAAATCGTAAAATAAAAAAATAAACAAAAATCTATTTTTTTGCGGGAGAATGGTCCCGAAGTATTGAAAAAAATAACAAAATATATAATTTGTGTAATCGAATGCAGTTTTTTTGGTGTTTCGAGTTTGTTATTTCGTATACAACACTTTTAGCCCATAAAACCATTGTCTCCCTTATAAATTATTAAAGTTATAGTTGTTAGACTAATAGAAAAAATCGCGAAATTTTTTACTCAAGTGTCAAAAATGTTAGTTTACATTTTAAGTACATTAATTATAAATAAACGATACCGCTAGAAACGTCTTGAAAATGCTCTTGAGAGTAAATGGCTCAAACGGGTACAAGTAAGGCGGCACTTCATATGCCGAAACATAAACACCGCACTTATGTAACCTGACACCCGTTTTCCCGCCAAATTTGTAAACGCGAAGAGCGGGCGGTGTATCAAGCGGATATAAAAAGTTATTTTTATAGTTCGTTGTTACTTTAGTCAGTGTTTTAACAATAGTCAATTTATGACGTATTAAAATAAAACTAATTACTAGATCTCATTCAGACCAATTTTCGTTGATAATTTACATGGTAGCGTACATTATACATTGTTTTTAGTTTTGTCATTCTCTTATTTTAGAAGTTACGGGGGGGGGGGACATTTTACCACTTTGAAAGAGTCCCTCGCGCAAACTATTCAGTTTAGAAAAAAAATATGTTAGAAACCTTCATATAATTTTGAAGACCTATCCATAGATAACCCACACGTATGGTTTTGATGGATTTTTTTTTTAGTTTCAGTTCTAAGTATGGGCAAAATTAATTGTTTTTTTTTTTCTAATTTTTGTATGAAAATCTTAATGCGATTCACAGAACACATCTACTTACCAAGTTTCAATAGTATAGTTCTTATAGTAGTTTCGGAGAAAAGTGGCTGTGACATACGGACGGACAGACAAACATGACGAAAGTATGAGGGTTCCGTATTTTGCCATTTGGCTATGGAACCCTAAAAAAAGAGCTAGAAGATATTTTCTTTGTTAGATACGTCGGTGTGATGGAATGACAATTATATCGATTTTATGACCAAGTTTTTTTTTTTTTTGTAGTGGTAGGACTCTTGGCAGAGTCCGCCTGGGGAAGTACCACACCTTTGCCAGTTATTCTACAGCCAAGCAGTAATGTTTGCAAACATTACTGTGTCCCGGTTTGAAGGGCAATGTTTCCAGAGAAATTACAGGGCTTAGAGCTACAACATTTTAGATCTCTGGGCATGGGCAACGAGCGATTTCAGTGCAAGGTAATGATTTAAATTTGGATTCTTCATGTTCCAATAGCTGCTTGTCACTGTGCTGTTATGCGGCAGGCATGTTGCTTACTATCAGGAACATGTCCTGCTCGTCTTCTATACCATAAACAAAAATTGGCAGGGATAGGAACTGCCGATAGAAATGAAAACTTATAAATCAGACTTGGATAGCTTACCTTGGAAACTACGCGGGTGAAACCGGAGGGCGGGGCCTTGATCCCAAATTTACCCTAAGATTTCGTATCATTCCCGAGCGTGATGCTAGAATTAAATTCACAGGCCACGAAAAATCTGTCTGTGGCTCGCCGAAAGAAGTCACTTCAACAAATGTTAATTTTAGTTCGTTACCTCGGCGCGGGGGGCGTGGCGGTCGGCGGCGCGGCGCAGCACGACGCGAGACGCGAGCTTGGCCTGGCGGGACTCCGACCGGCCTGGAATTCATAGATATAAATAACTAGATGCCCGCCCCGGCGTTGTCCGTGGTACATTATATAGCACTCATCAGGATCCCGTATATATACAACGGTGAAAGAATGACTGAAATCGGTTCAGTCATTCCTGAGAATATCGCTTTCAAACAAAACACCTCTCCAGCTACCTGCTACGCCACCTGGCGGAAATTGGTCGTACCAACTCAGATTTAGAAAAAAAATTGATTAGCAAAGGTTTTATATTCAAGAGGTATGTAATCTGTGATATTCAATGACGCAATCTCAGACACATGCTGTCATGTGTCAAGTCAAAGCACGAAACGTTCGAAAACTCCCAAAAAGGAATATATTTTCCCGATTTTGATTCATGCTCCGCTTCTATTAATAGTAGCGTTATTTTCTATAGCCTTCCTCGATAAATGGACTATCCGATAGAAAAATAATCTTTCAATCCGGACCAGTACTTCCCGAGATCCTAGCGTTCAAACAAACAAACTCTTCAGCTTTATAATATTAGATAGACTTAGGCTGTTTCATACTGAAAACGTATGGGTTCTCGTCATTGACACGACAATAAATAATAACAAATATTGGTGGTCATTTCACACACAACACCATCTTACCCCAAACTAAGCAAAGCTTGTAATATGGCAGCGAGATAGCTAATATCATACTTATATAGTTGTAAATACATAGGAACACCCAGATACAGTACAAACATTTGAATTCATCACACAAATATTTGTACTGGGTGGGAATCGAACCCACGACCCTCGGCTTCGCAGACAGTGTTATTACAAACTAGAGTTGCGCCGAGTATTACTTTTGCCGAGTAACGAGGACCGAGTTTTACTCGGTTCAATATTTTTTCAACCGAGCACTCGGCCGAGTAGAATTCTGATTCCCAGTAACCCTGTATATGTGGCTATAGAGGTGATGTGTTTTTAATATTAGTAGAGGTACTGTTCAATAGTAGTAGAGGTACTGTTCAATATTAGAAGAGGTACTGTTCAATATTAGTAGAGGTACTCTTCAATATTAGTAGAGGTACTGTTCAATATTAGTAGAGGTACTCTTCAATATTAGTAGAGGTACTGTTCAATATTAGTAGAGGTACTGTTCATATTAGTAGAGGTACTCTTCAATATAGTAGAGTACTGTTCAATATTAGTAGAGGTACTGTTCAATATTAGTAGAGGTACTGTTCAATATTAGTAGAGGTACTGTTCAATATTAGTAGAGGTACTGTTCCATATTAGTAGAGGTACTGTTCAATATTAGTAGAGGTACTGTTCAATATTAGTAGAGGTACTGTTCAATATTAGTAGAGGTACTGTTCAATATTAGTGAGGGTACTGTTCAATATTAGAGGTACTGTTCAATATTAGTAGAGGTACTGTTCAATATTAGTAGAGGTACTGTTCAATATTAGTAGAGGTGCTGTTCAATATTAGTAGAGGTGCTGTTCAATATTAGTAGAGCTAGTAGAGGTACTGTTCAATATTAGTACTGTTCAATATTAGGTACTGTAGAGGTACTGTTCAATATTAGTAGAGGTACTGTTCAATATTAGTAGAGGTACTGTTCAATATTAGTAGAGGTGCTGTTCAATATTAGTAGAGGTACTGTTCAATACTGTTCAATAGTAGAGGTAGAGGTACTGTTCAATATTAGTAGAGGTACTGTTCAATATTAGTAGAGGTACTGTTCAATATTAGTAGAGGAACTGTTCAATATTAGTAGAACTGTTCAATATTAGTACTGTTCAATATTAGTAGAGGAACTGTTCAATATTAGTAGAGGAACTGTTCAATATTACTGTAGAGGAACTGTTCAATATTAGTAGAGTACTGTTCAATATTAGTAGAGTACTGTTCAATATTAGTAGAGGAACTGTTCAATATTAGTAGAGGAACTGTTCAATATTAGTAGAGGAACTGTTCAATATTAGTAGAGGAACTGTTCAATATTAGTAGAGGAACTGTTCAATATTAGTAGAGGAACTGTTCAATATTAGTAGAGGTACTGTTCAATATTAGTAGAGGAACTGTTCAATATTAGTAGAGGAACTGTTCAATATTAGTAGAGGAACTGTTCAATATTAGTAGAGGAACTGTTCAATATTAGTAGAGGAACTGTTCAATATTAGTAGAGGAACTGTTCAATATTAGTAGAGGAACTGTTCAATATTAGTAGAGGAACTGTTCAATATTAGTAGAGGTACTGTTCAATATTAGTAGAGGTACTGTTCAATATTAGTAGAGGTACTGTTCAATATTAGTAGAGGAACTGTTCAATATTAGTAGAGGAACTGTTCAATATTAGTAGAGGAACTGTCAATTAGTAGAGGAACTGTTCAATATTAGTAGAGGAACTGTTCAATATTAGTAGAGGTACTGTTCAATATTAGTAGAGGTACTGTTATTAATAATTTGTAATAATTCACTCTAACGAGGCAGTTGTCAGCCAAAGAAGAAAGTGCGTTACTGTGAAGAAAATAAAGTGGTTATTAGAAGTGTAGGTACCGGGGGAGGCGGTGTGCGGCCGCGGCCCGTCACTGGAGCCCCGCTCGCGCTCGCAGCTGCCTCCGCTGAGCGCCTCCGCACAGCATCTGAGGAGACCACACCTCAGCATTAACTATGTTTTAAGGTGCGTCCCCAGCAAAACGAGTTTTTTGTCCAGAGCTATCTACTCATTAGCCAAAACAAATATTGACTGGTAAAAAAATACATTAAGTTTCTACAATTTCTTGCCTTCAAAATGGTAGTATCTTTTTATTTGTTAATGAATTTAGTGTTGAGTATAATTTCCTCACAACGAAACCATAAAAAAATAGAAATAATTGTAATTATCATGCATCTACTCGAAACACCGCCACTATTAGGATTTTGTACTTACACCAACGGATAGGCACTAGGCAATTAAATGACGTTTTGGTAGATTTTTTGTTTCAAAAGACCAAAATCTGTTTTTTTATAAATAGTTTTATTCTAAAATTTGAGCGTAAAACAGGGACTAATCCTACTGTTTCTTTCTTGCTCTGTCTTGCGGTATACGATGAGGAAAGAATTTGAACCTTCTTAAAAACTTCCTTGAGAATTTCAAGGCCGTAACCCGAGCAAATGCCTACATCGCACCATATGATTGGTGATTTATGGTGCGATGTAGGGTCCGCCCCACTAGTTTTGCGTAATTTCCTCTGATTTTAGGGCTCGTGTGTAGAGGGTTTAAGACAGTTGTAGTACAGGCGCTAGACTCTTCGCATGGGTGCAATGCTGACACTAAAAATACTTATAAAAATGGTTATTGTAGGTTATTCCTAAGAGATAGACATAATATACTCTTGCAGACTTTTTTGTAGACCTTTTAAAGGGGTACAATGTTGCTGTACATTATTTGGATCTAGCTCACAGAGTTCAGCCAGCGTTTGCAGTGTAAGCGCAAAAATGTGTTTATTTATGACATTACATTAGACCAAACCTTTAAAATTATCCGTGTTTCGCTACTATTTTATGCACGTATTATACATATAAACATTCCTCTTGAATCACTCTTATCTACTAAAAACCGCGCATCAAAATCTGTTTGGTGGTTTGAAAGATCTAAGCATACATAGGAACGGACAGATGCGGGAAGTGACTTTGTTTTATACTATGTAGTGATGATTTATAATGACGCAACCTTAGACACATGCTGTCACGTCAACGCACGGTACGAAAACTCTCAAAATGGAATATTTTTTCCCGATTTTGTTACATTCTTGATACATGTTCCGCTTGTATTAATAGTAGCGTTATTTTCTATAGCTTATAGCCTTCTTCGATAAATGGACTATCCAATAGAAAAAAAATCTTTCAATCCGGGCCAGTACTTCCCGAGATCCTAGCGTTCAAACAAACAAACTCTTCAGCTTTATAATATTAGTATAGAAGTATAGATAATTATTTTTATTAGTATAGTTGCCGGCAAACAAGTTGATCCAATGAAGTTGGCTGCGCAGAAACGTTTTTTATGTCTCTTTGGTGGAAGAGCACATGCGCGAACTTTCCCCTTCTACGTCACTTTTGGGTCAACTTGTTTGGATCAGCTTTCCTCATGTGGGGGAAGTTAGGGGAGCTAGATACTCGAGGAGGAAAGAAGTCAGAGGGGCATAACATGTCCGTCCTGCGCATGGCGGCGTCATCAGTAGATGGACTAATAATATAATGTTGAAGATCCGGGGCTGAGCATCAGTTTGCATCCGAGCGAAGCCGGGCGGGTCGCTAGTATTTGTAATAAATCTGGTTACGTAATACTTGAAGGCCCCCTGGCTCTGTCCCCGTGAGAGGAGGCCCTGAATCCCAGCAGTGGGCACAGTTAGGGAGCATCCATAAACTACGTGAGGTAATTTTGACGATTTTCGATACCCCCCTCTTGATGAGATTTCGTTCACCCCCACACCCTTTAAGTGAGAATTTTACACATTTCTTACTCAATTCCTCCCAGTTTTCTCACATAATGAACACATTTATTAGCGAAAAAATGATTTGGCGACATCACCCCCACGTCAAATTAGACTCGAACCCCTCCCCCCTTGAACATATCACGTAATTAATGGACGTGGTGAGTGGGGTGTCAGCCCCGGTGGTGAGTGGGGTGTCAGCCGGGTGGGGTACCTGCCGGCGGCGAGGCAGGTGTCGGAGTCCCGCTCGGACAGGTGGAGGCTGGTGTCGCAGTCGCACGGCGCCGGCGACGGGGACACCTCCACTCTGGAACATCACAAGCAGGGTACTGTAGGGGTTTGTTAGAATGTATAACAAACAAAATATTTCAGTATTCAAGTTTACGTGGTTATTACACATAATATTTATTGGGTAAACGGTTCACTTACGTGTATTATGGTAGGTCAATCCGACTCGAGTTTCGGCCGCGTCCGGCGGCCTTTTTAAGAAAGAGTGCACGTGTGCGATGTCAATACCAAAAAGGGATAGCCATCACGCGCGTGC
Organism: Ectropis grisescens; assembly: GCA_017562165.1. Classification (NCBI taxonomy): domain Eukaryota; kingdom Metazoa; phylum Arthropoda; class Insecta; order Lepidoptera; family Geometridae; genus Ectropis; species Ectropis grisescens. The sequence goes on from CM029795.1 coordinate 825,311, forward strand.
ACTCTCCTTGAAAAGGCCGCCGGACGCGGCCGAAACTCGAGTCGGATTGACCCATACATCAAGATTTTTTACCGTTTCTTGCTCGATTTTAATAAAGGTGACAGGTACTTTAATAGATAAAAGACGTTTTCGCCGTTTATTTGCTAATGGTACGGAAGCCTTCGTGCGCGAGTCCGACTTGCACTTAGCCGGTTTTTATTTTAGTACTAGCGACCCGCCCCGGCTTCGCATGGGGGCAATGCTGATACTAAATATAAGGACCTTCTCTCTCCTCCGGCGGCAAGACGTTTCGTTTTACGTAGTCACATAAGTCACAGTTTTTGTGATGGACACATTTTTGGCGCGACGGACGCACGCAATGTGTTCATTGATGGAACGAAACGTGCTTCACACCAAAGATGGCGACAGCGGTTTGTTTGTCAGTGCCATCAGAATTTAACGAAATTCTCCATAATCCGAATTTTGTGGACATATGTTGTCGACTCAAGACCAATATCATTTTATGTTTTGTTATTCATATAAGGTTTCGATCAAGTCTACCGTACCTATGACGAAATTATTATTTTAGTATTATATCCTATTATCAGTAGGGCGTGGAATGCGTGGTGTTTGTTCACCTGATCTGGTGCGAGGGCGGGTCCCCGGCGGACCCGGGGTGCTCGCCGCGCGACCGCTCCGACCCCTCCGAGCACGGGAGCGTGCTTGGCGAGCACTCCTCTGGAAACATTATAAATAATAAATAAATATTGGTGGACAAGTCACACACAACACTATCTGACCTCAAACTAAGCAAAGCGTACAAGCTCTGCTTATGGCGGCCAGATAGCTGATACAATACTTATACCATTGTAAATACCTACTTATTATACATAGAAACACCCAGACACAGTGCAAATATTTGAATTCATCACACAAATATTTGAACTGCGTGGGAATCGAACCCACGAGCAGGCAGGGTACTACCCACTAAGCCACGAGGCCAGCAAAACTTTTTAAACTTTGCGATTTTAACATGATAGTGTAAACACTATACAGGACGTATCGCGCGTGTTTGTGTCCCGTTACCTAGCTCCTCCTCCGGTATCGAACGTGTTTGTGTCCCGTTACCTAGATACTCCTCCGGTATCGCGCGTGTCTGTGTCCCGTTACTTAGCTCCTCCTCCGGTATCGCGCGTGTCTGTGTCCCGTTACTTAGCTCCTCCTCCGGTATCGCGCGTGTTGTGTCCCGTTACCTGGCTCCTCCGGTATCGCGCGTGTCTGTGTCCCGTTACCTAGCTCCTCCGGTATCGCGCGTCTGTGTCCCGTTACTTAGCTCCTCCTCCGGTATCGCGCGTGTTGTGTCCCGTTACCTAGCTCCTCCGGTATCGCGCGTGTTGTGTCCCGTTACCTAGCTCCTCCGGTATCGCGCGTGTCTGTGTCCTGTTACTTAGCTCCTCCTCCGGTATCGCGCGTGTTGTGTCCCGTTGCCTAGCTCCTCCGGTATCGCGCGTGTTGTGTCCCGTTGCCTAGCTCCTCCGGTATCGCGCGTGTTGTGTCCCGTTACCTATCTCCTCCGGTATCGCGCGTGTCTGTGTCCCGTTGCCTCAGCTCCTCCGGTATCGCGCGTGTTGTGTCCGTTGCCTAGCTCCTCCGGTATCGCGCGTCGCGCGTGTTGTGTCCCGTTACCTATCTCCTCCGGTATCGCGCGTGTCTGTATCGCGTTACCTAGCTCCTCCGGTATCGCGCGTGTTGTGTCCCTTTACCTAGCTCCTCCGGTATCGCGCGTGTTGTGTCCCGTTACCTATCTCCTCCGGTATCGCGCGTGTCTGTGTCGCGTTACCTAGCTCCTCCGGTATCGCGCGTGTTGTGTCCCGTTACCTAGCTCCTCCGGCATCGCGCGTGTTGTGTCCCGTTACCTATCTCCTCCGGTATCGCGCGTGTTGTGTCCCGTTACCTAGCTCCTCCAGCATCGCGCGTGTTGTGTCCCGTTACCTATCTCCTCCGGTATCGCGCGTGTCTGTGTCGCGTTACCTAGCTCCTCCGGTATCGCGCGTGTTGTGTCCCGTTACCTAGCTCCTCCTCCGGTATGGCGCGCGCGTGTTTGTCGGCCGCGCGGCGCCGCACGAGCTCGGCGATGACGCCGTGCAGCTCGGCGAGGCGCGCGTCGTGCGCACGCGCAGCCTCGGCCGCCGCGCGCCGCGACGCGGACAGCGCGCGGGCGAGCGCGTCGCGTTCCGCGCGGAGCGACGACGCGTCTTCAACGCCGGGTTGGGATACCTGGAACGACGATGATTTACATAGATAATAGTTAGTCATCTATATATACCAAAGACAATTCCCCATTTGACTGATCGTACGACTGGCTCCGTAGCGTTTTATAAGCATAATAGCACATCTAACCTACCGTTAAACCCGTTGATGCCTTTCTTTGCATCCTGCTCTGTTCTTAGAAGTTTGCATAACGCTATCTCGTTTTGTCCAATCATTGGTGGAAAGTAGTGCCACGTGACATGGATATTCGTCTTATCACAGCGCGATTTTGTACCCCGTCCTGCGCCCCCGCTTATGACTTATGAATTTAAGCAGATTCGTTTTATGTCCGATCAACAGGGTGCTTAATCTATGATATATATACAGAATATACACACAACAAAATGTGGTATGATGGGACACCAGGTAGTAACGAAGTTCCTCCGGATAATAAAGCAGCAACACAATTTCCAAAAAAGAAGCGTACTTTTATATTTGTGTGCGTCGCATGATAACGGCGTTTTAAGACAATATTATGAGGCGGTTAGTGGCCTGTCGCGGTGACAACCCTACATTTTTGAACACAAAATGAGACAGTGTTGTGTCGTGGTGACAACCCTGCGGTATTTTAAGAGAAGATGACTGACCATGCGGTTTTTGAAGACAAAATGAGGAAGCTAGTGATGTGTGTCGCGGTCAGAACCAAATGAGCAATTTTGATTTTGAGGTCCCAAGTGAGGGTACATGTAGATCTCCTAATTTTTTAATGAGACTACCCGCTTCTCGTGAAGGTTGGAACGCTGCCGAAACGTCGAGGTAATTAAATAACGATTTAGATTTAAATAACATTAAGTCCTATGTAATTCGATATGAGTTCTAATGACGAAGGTTTAAGAACTATATCAGCATAAAACAAGTACCCACCAAAACTGCAGTCATTCCATTCCGACCCGGCGCCGGCGGCGCAGTCACCAACCTCAAACTTGAGTACCTCCACGACGACTCTCTTGAGATCTCCTCCTCCACATCAGGGCAGCAGAACCAACTCCTGCTTCTCTAACCCCGGTCCCATCCAACTGTGTCAACGGAAGCCTCCCACCACTTCCAACTCAGCCAATAACGGCTCTTTCTCCTTGGGCATCGGAAAAGTGCCAGCCGTAGAGTAAGTCTCCCCCTTTCTATCTGAATTTCGATCGCGTAACGGCGGAACTTCTCTGATTGGTCCGTCGTTGATCACGTCATTGGCTTCGACGTATTCGCTTAGCTCCGATTGGTCGGTTTTTCGGGGCTCTGATTGGTCGCGTTTTAGGCGTTCCAGATCGGCGTAGTAGTACGCAGTGGACCGGGGAGGTTCCGTGCTTCGTATTGTGTGGCATTTTTTTGAGTCTTGGTATGTGTATGTCCTTGTACTTTGGGTCGTCATTATGACTCAAAGTTACAGTTTTGAGTCAGTGCATTTTAGCACTTAGCACATTATTTTAGCACTTTTAGCACATTTTGTTAGCACTCACGTGTTTAATAGCACTTAGCTCAATCTTTTTCGTTAGTCTAATATCTGAAGAATACATTATTATTTAAGCTTAGGCTGAGATATTGGTTTGTATTTCAAATTACAGTATTTAAAATCTTTGTGTATTATTTTTCCCAGATAAGAATAACATGATTTAAAACCTAATTTCACCAGGTATTTCTCAACGCTTATATGTTTCTTTTCATATTTTTTTATGTGTTCATTTAATTTTGGAAGATTTGTTACTCGATAAAATACACTTCAATGAGTTGGAGTGATATTTTACTCTTTAGAATATTATTTTATTCCTCTCTTTTGAATTGCCAGTTTTAAAAAATTAACCCACTACTTACCACATGTTATTTTCTTATTATATTAAAGTACCTGGTTGACCGAGCTTTGCTCGGTTTTTTTAAATGATATTTAGGCAGGTACGAATTACGTAGTAATTACTTACTTAAACCTACTTAGATACGCATTAAATTCGTTTATAAAAGGCTCCAAGAAATTACAGGGCTTAGAGATATAAGATCTTAGATCTCTGGGTGACGAGCGCAGTGCAGTGCTAGGTAATGATTTGGACTCTTCATGTTCCAATAGCTGCGTGTCACTGTGCTGTTATGTGTCAGGCATGTTGCTTACCATCAGGCACATGCCCTGATCGTCTCGTCACTCTTTAATTAAAAAAAAAAAAAAAAAAAAAAAAAGAATTTCTCAAAAAAGAAAAATAACAAAAAGAAAAATTGCCAGTGAAACCATCAGGATTCGAACCGAGGCCTGTTGACTCCGAGGGCGAGCATATTCCGTCTGAGCCATTTAGACTTAAAGAACAGTGGCGAAATAAGTTATCGTATTCTAATGACATTGTAGGAGTTTTTCATTGTCTAAAAACGCGCATAAAATGATGTTTTTAAAGAATAAAACCTAGCTAGATCGATTTATCGTCCCCGAAACCCCCTGTATACATAATTTCATGAAAATCGTTCGAGCCGTTTCCGAGATTCAGATTCTATATATATGTACCTACAAGATTAGCTCGTTTAAAGGTATAAGATAAATGATGTGTTACGTGGTTTGTCCACAATGGACTCCTAAACTAGATAAATCTGATTTTGATTTTAACTAGGCAAATCTGATTTTAATCAAATTTGCACACCGTGTGCAGTTTGATCCAACTTGAAAGATAAGTTTTTTTTTCTTTACATTATCCGAGCGAAGCCGAAACGAGCCGCTAGTAATTTATATTGTTCATCGTGGCTATTTAATAAAAAGAGTTATTTTATTGTATTGTGCTAGCCTATCGGTTTTTTATCGGATACACTTCGGAGAGTGTGCGACTGGTTTGCATGATTTGATACCACCTTGTCCTTTTTTTTATCGGAATGCTCGTAGCTCGAAAAAGCGACATCGTTTCATGGTTGATGTTCCAAAGACACGAACGAAGAGATTTAACTCTAATTTTGTGATAAGAACGTCTAGGCTGTGGAATACGTTGCCTGAGTAGGTTTTCCCCGATGATTACAATCTTTGTGTCTTCAAATCGAGAGTGAATCGGTTTTTTCCAGGTAAACACGCTCCATCGTAGACCGCATCGTCGCTTAACATCAGGCGAGATGGCGGTCAAGTGTAAACCTATAAAAGTTTAAAAAAAAATAAAAAAAATGTATCTTTCACGTAAGAGTCAACATCCTAACAATCTGTACTCACAGGGTTACGCATTCCCAGCGCATAACATAAACCATAAGCATGTCTTACAATATCTGTTTATTTGATTACTAGCACCTTCTCCCGGTTATACCCGCGTAGTTCCCGGTTCGGGGTTCTCAGTTTCACAACGCAATCCGAACGATTCAAATTCGAAATTACAATCCTCGTCTCTGTCATTCTAAACCACCAAAGGGTTCAACAAAGGTTCCCAAACTTATTTTTCAGCGCCCCCATTTTTTCACCTACTTGAAAACCACTATAACTTCAAATCAAATCTAAAAAAACTAAACATCAAACGAGTTGGCAGTCAAGTGCGAAGTGCGCAAGTCAAGTCAAAAAAAAATACGCGAAACTTGATGGTACACACTGCTCATTATTATTAAATTAATTAAATAATGTGAGTACTGTAACTTTATTCTCAAAAATACAATGTTCATTTGCTATTATAACTCTCCACAGAAAAAAACAATTGTGAATTAGAGGCATTAGAAGGCAGGCATTAGAGGCGTTAGAGGCATTCGAAATGTGGTGTTGTAGGAGAATGGAGAGAATCAGCTGAAAGGAAATGAAGAGGTGTTGAAGATGGTAGAGGAAAACAATAGAAAACAGAAGAGGGAAGATGATGGGACATCTGATACGACACGACAACTTCGTTAGAACAATAATGGAAGGTAAATTAGAAGGTAGGAGGAAGATAGGTAGACTTAGTGACCTAGAAGTTACATGAACCAAGTGAAGGAGAAGATAAATGTAGTGTCGTATCAGGAAGTCAAGGAGAAGGCGGAGTGTAGAAGTACATGGAAGGAACTCCACCGACAAGAGCGTCGCTCTTAAATTATGAATGAATGAATAAATTAATGTGAGTTATATTAGCGGAGATTAAACATTCATTCTAAACGAAAATTTTGGTATAGCCCGCAAGACACTTGACTTCTGGGTCTCTTACCGTCTTTTTTCTGGGCCGTTTAGGTCTGCAGCAGCCACAAGAAACTCACCCACTTTGGGAAAGGCTGTTCTACACGGATAAGGCCAAGAGGTTTGATTCCGAGTCGATATTAATCCAATTGCGTTGCGAATCAGGGTACTGGTTGCGAATCAGATGGTACTGGTTAGGTTACCGGGATTAAAATAACATGATGTTCTATTAAAAACCAGGCTACAATCTAACTGTGATCCGTGCATACGTTACGACAAGATTGAGCAACAAACATCCAAATACAGTACAATCTCACTAATCCGGCACTATTACTAAAAAACCGGAGGATGCCGGATTATTGGAATCATTTATTCGGATTAATGGATTATACTGAAAAAGTCATAGATAATAAAGCTTGAAAAAATAAAGCATTGCATAGAGAGAATAAATATAGTAGTATATAATGTATAAAAAATAAGTTTTGAAATAATAAATATTATATTTTAATTATTAATTGAGGTCTGCAAAAATTTTTGTGCATCTTTACGCTTTCCTGGCCCTGATTCCATTGTCTTGACGTGGTCTACTATCTTTTGCCTTTTCTTCTTAATATCGTGTATAGTAGACGCCCAACACCATATTATTTTGCCAATTTGCACATGTTTTGTCCATTATCTAACTTTCTTAAAATCTCCATTTTATTACTGACATTATCTAACTTTCTTAAAATCTCCTAGTGGCTTAGTTGGTAGTAGCTCTGCCTGCGAAGCCGAGGGTCGTGGGTTCGATCCCCACCCAGTGCAAATATTTGTGTGATGAATTCAAATGTTTGCACTGTGTCTGGGTGTTTCTATGTATAATAAGTATGTATTTAAAACTATATAAGTATTATGTCAGCTATCTGGCTGTCGTCACACAAGCTTTGCTTAGTTTGGGGTCAGATGGTGTTGTGTGAATTGTCCACCAATATTTATTTTATTATTCAAGTGTAGTGTCTTGTGTTTGCGTTTTTTTGACATTTTTAATTATAAATTTACTTGAATAAATCAAATACGTTAGCACGTGCTCGTGATAAGTTTTGAGGTTAGACTGCTAGTCGACGACGCAGCGACCAAGCGCACAGGTATAGAGGGTGAGGGAGGCGTGGGCGGAGGGTGCCGGATTATTGGACGTGCCGATCTATCGAAGTGCCGGATTAGTGAGATTGTACTGTACACATCCATTCATTGACGTTTATAATATTACTAAAGGATTAGTAGGAAACAATAGTTATTTTGAGTAAAAAGACGAGCAGGACATTTGCCTGATGGTAAACAACATGCCTGCCACATAACAGCACATGACGCGCAGCTATTGGAACATGAGTAGTCAACATCTCACAGAAATCTAAATAATAAGGTACATTTAGATTTCTGTGCAACATCTGCACACTGCACTGCGCTCGTCACCCAGACATCTAAATAACAGCACTAACTCATTTAAGTACTCAACCTAACCATTTCTGCGTCCCCAGCATTCCACCACGCGACTCCATCACAAAGGGTCACCCAGGGTACGCGTCCGATGCCCCAGGCCAATCTTCAAACAATTATCTGCCCTACTTACCCCAATACCATCGACAAGCCAAACTCGACCTTATCGCGTTACACTAGGGTTTATTTAAACGCTGCGTACTCGTCCAATACATTTTGTAAAAACATTTGGTTAGGGTCGAAGGTCATTTAGGAAATACTTAGTTTGTTCGGTGTAAAAACATTGCTCTTTTTACCGGACAGCAAAAAAAAGGAAGCGTTATCAGGCGGCGTAATATGCACCGCACTGCGCATTACCTAGCACAGCACTGCGCTCGTCACCCAGAGATTTAAAATATTATATCTCTAAGCCCTGTAATTTCTCCACACGCATACAAACAGAAATAAACATTCTCGTACAAACGAAGTGAGAACTTGGTATTTTTTAGGACGGTTCAATGAAAAAGTAGAAAAGTTGCAAGCGTAGTGAAGGATCTGAGCCTCCCGTCTCGGAGAACGGAGGTAAAATAATAGATTTATAAGACTTTTGATGTTGACGATGTCGAGTCGATTACTAGCGGTAGTGATCGGATCAACAGACAAAAAATGGAACCAAACAGCACTAGAATTACGTTGAAAATGTGTACACAGACTCTGCCTGACGTTACCTATGGTTTAAATGAATTGAATTTTTCTCGGATCAACCTCCGCAAAGAAAATAGGAGTATATTTTAAAATAAAATTGATGTATTGTGTTGTGTAGGGAGACAGATATTTTGAGCTGTGCTATAGCACCTCTACTATCTACTGACACCCTGATACTTTCCGAAAAATGGGTGCGTGTACTTATGTACGTGCGTGAGAAGTTATACTTCTTTTATTTTATTAAATTTATCGCCACAGAAAATTTATCCAATATATAACATTCAAATACTGGCAATACATTGTCCACTCTTTCAATAATTTATTTGATTCTTGAGCTGAGCCAGCTGAGCAAAGTTGACAGAGAAGAGCGGCAACAGCGCGTTACCCGCGTATGTCACGAGCTGGCAACGTCGCGCGTCTTCGCCGTATAATTACTTATTATGTATTCTATGCCTAGTAGCGGCAACCGTACGACAATATCTGTGTTCACTCACACATTGACATAAATGAACAAAAAATTCGATGTTATTTCTACTATTAATCTACAATTTTCTTCAACTTAATATGAAATACCGCAAATAAAGACCAATTTAAATGCCAACTATAGTCATTTCAGTGTAAAATTATACTCTCGTCGCCCATGAATGGTCAAATAGATTAGTATGAAAATCGAACCACCTTAAGCAGACAACTTCATACTGTTAATTTTGTGTCACAGGTGCGCGCATCTTTAAATTTCACTCTCATCATTTTTTCATAACGCGCCTAAAAAGTATAACTTCAAAACAAGTGACAAAGTTGACGGGCTAATGTTTGAAAACTAAAGACAATTCAGGAAGAATCCAGGTACTAAATAATTATTTAGCCTGTAACTGTAGTATTTTGTTGGTATTCGTGAGTCGAACGCGACAGACATTGACTTCGAATTTGGATCGAATGCAGGATGTTCAGTCCTTATTAAGATCAACTTTAAACGGGACGCATTCAATATATGGAGCGTCCAAAACTGTAGCCCGTTGGCAAGCGGTGCCATTGACGCGGTTCCATAGCAAACAAAAAATTGGCAGTCATAGGAACTGCCGACAGAAGTGAAAACTTATTGATAGCTCACTTTGGAAACTACGCGGGTGAAGCCGGAGGGTGTGGACGTGGGTCCCGAGTTTACCCGAAGGATTTTATCATTCCCGAGCGTGACGCTAGAATTCAATTCACAGCCCACGAAAAATCTGTATGTGGCGCGCCAAAAGGCGTATACACTTCAAAAAATTATCTTTTTGAAGTAAAATCTTTCGACGCAGCACTTTACACAGATTTTTCGTGGGCTGATAAAAGAGCTCAAGCTTCACGCTCGAAAATGAAAGAAATCTTCGGGCTACCTCGGGACTATGACCTAGATTATGGTTAGTAGCATGGCCATCTACTAGATGGCTATAGTTAGAAGTTATTTATTCAGACTAGCAAATTCTTCCGGTTTAATACAAATATAAAAATCTCTATAGTTGTTTGTAGGTAAGATAAGGTGATACAAAACATTTTAATAGTTGACCCATACAAACTGGCCTCTTCTTCTAGAGGCATGCGATATGTCTGGCAACACAGTTTCCATTGGTAGAAACATGGCCATCTACTGAATTTATACAATGATAATAATAGTCAGCTGATAAAGTCTTCTTCTTTTTAACCCCCGACCAAAAAGGGGTGTTATAAGTTTGACGTCGATGTCTGTCTGTCTGTCTGTCTGTCTGTCTGTGGCACCGTAGAGCTCAAACGGATGGGCCGATTTCGATGCAGTTTTTTTTATTTGAAAGTGAATATCCGTGCGGGTGTTCTTAGCTATGTTTGGTTAATATCGATTCAAAATGGCGGATAAAATATTTCTTCACAACCTACCTCAATATGGGTATCAAATGAAAGGGTAACTAGTAGAGTACTATATACACTATAACAATTTTCAAATCCAAGATGGCCGCCACAACAAAATGGCGGGAATTATTTTTTTTTTTTTCACTACTACCTCAATATGGGTATCAAACGAAAGGGCTTGATTAGTAGAATACTTTGCACTATGACCAATTACAAATCCAAGATGGCCGATATCACAAAATGGCGAAGTTACATTTTTTTTCACAACTCCTTAATATGGGTATCAAATGAAAGGCTTGACTAGTAGAATGTTGTACAGATAACAAATCTTAGGTAGTCGGGGTTAGTCAAAATTTTAATTTTGTTCTTATAAATAACATGAAGATAATAATAGAAGATAAAAAAAAAAGATATTGATAAAACTACAATTTATTTCTTTTTTAACTTTTAATCGGTTGTATTATATTATATGTCATCTGATTCATTGATATATTGATCAAACTCAAAAACACAAGACAATATCCTGATGAAACACAAGATGTTGGCTAGATGGCTCACCAAACAGTTATCTCACACAAATATATATCACAACCAAATAGAAGCCAGAAATTAATCTAAGATGAAGAATCAGATGACATAAATAAAACCAGAAATTAATAGAAGATGAGGAAGAAGAAGACTTTAATCAGATGACTATTATTTAATTATTTTTTATTTATAATTACTAACAAATTGTCTTGCCAGACATATTGCATGCCTCTCGCAGAGGCCAGTTTTATGGGGCAACTTTTAAAATGTTTGTATCATCTTATCTTACCTACAAACAGCAATAAAGATTTTGTATTTTGTATTTGTATTTGTCATTTCTGGCTTCTATCTTCTATCAATCGCGTAGTTTCCATAGTGAGCTTGAATTCTGAGTTATAAGATTCAGGTTCATCGGCAGTCCCTGCCTGTCGATTTTTTGTAACTTATATTTGTTCCGGCGCGTTAGGAGGAAATATGAGAGTAAATTTCCTCACGATGTTATTCCTTCACCGTTTTAAGTTATGCGGCATTACGCACATGACTCCGAAAAGACAGTGGTCGCCGTTCTCCCGACTAGACTAGACGTAGCTTGACCATACGTACTCTCTCCCTGTGGTCGCTCCCTCCCTCATGCCTGAGGATCGTGGTCATCGCTTGGATGTGGATGCGTCTCTGACGACCGTGCAGAATTGATCTACTCACTTGATCGCTCCATCTAGTTGGGGATCTTCCCCGGGCTCGTTTACCCTCCGTATTTTTTTATTATTATTTATTTAAATTATCCACTCCACAGACTCCGGGGTCCGTGATCCGTAATTCCAACTTGGATGATAGAAGGAGCATTTAAAATCTAATTCTAGTGCTCGTTAGAGCCGATCAGGGTCAGGGGACCTAGTAATCGACTCGACACAGTGTTTGCCACTTTATTTGCCTCGGCTACCTCCGTATTTCCAATATGATCAGCTTTTCAAGGTTACCAAATACGTACACACACTTTATTCACACCAATCTTTTATATCGTCTGAAAACGGCTAATTGAATTCAAAGCGTAGGAATTTATCTCACAATAGATGGATCTGCAATGGCTCCCAGAATGTCGCCTTGCGTCATCTCGCATTGTTTATTCAGAGTTTCAGACAGAAACGTTGCTTTCAGAGAGGTTAGTTCTAGTAATTAAGATGATGACTTAAACGCTTCACACACGAGTCCTAAAATCAGAGGAAATGACGTAAAAGTAGTGGGGAGGAGCCTACATCGCACCATATGATTGGTGATTTATGTTGCGATGTAGGGTCCTCCCACTAGTTTTACGTAATTACCTCTGATTTTAGGGCTCGTGTGAAGAGGGTTTGAGTCAAAATATTTACCATTATAAGTAATTAGTCCGCGAGGTAAATTGTAAAATTTGAAACACGTATTTTATCAACTTAAAAAATATCAATAAACGACAAAAATATACTTAGATCATCAACCTGTCGGAATTGTGTCGTCACGTCTGCCTAAAAATCGTACCATGAAGTGACGTCATCCAAACCTTCGAAGCACTTTAACTTAGTAATTTGTTTGTTTGTGAAACAAAAGAAAAAACAGCGGGATCACGAAGAACGCGGGTAAAGCCAAGGGGTGTTGCTAGTAGTTGTAGTAGGTAAATACAGTAACATCGCAACTTGCGACGTTTGCGAATTTGTGGTAGCTAAAGATAGTACTTCCAAAGAACTTCATTATCCGTACAATGTTATGACGGTTTCACGGCCAAGGTCCCCGGAGGCGGACAGGGTGGTTCGCCCCCGTGGGGTTCCGAGGGGATGGCCTCCACCTCCCACCCTACTGACTTACAGTCTCAGCGACAAACGTATCTGACCTGTAGACAGAGTCTCCACTATCGCAAATAACGAATAAAAATAAAGCATAAGCCAGCGCACTAAATGTTCCCACTGGGGAAATTTAGTGCTGCCCAGCCAATGCTGGGACTCGGGGCTTGCGGGAGGAGAGGTTCAAAGCCATTATCAACCATCCCGACCATACCTGTGTTGATGACACGTGATCTAAAAAGATTCTATGAACATGTCGGTTTCCTCACGTTTTTCTTCGCCGTGTTTAGGTTAGCGGCATTACGCACATGACTTTCGAAAACTTTGGTGCGCATGGGATTCGAACCAAGGGATTTATGATGATTTTAAAATGAACCCAGACACTCGACGAAGTTTCATATTTTTACGAACTCTACGATAACGTCATCTAAATTAAGAAATCAGAATTTGATAGCTCACTTTGGAAACTACGCGGGTGAAACCGGAGGACGTGATCATGAGATGGCCATCCATCTAGATAGCTTTTCTAGATAGCCTACGCATTTCTAGATAGCCAATGACGCATTTCTAGATAGCCAATGGGAAATACTGACGCATTTCTAATAGCCAATGACTGCATTTTAGATAGCCAATGGGAAATAGATAGCCAATGGGAAATACTGACGCATTTCTAGATAGCCAATGGGAAATACTGACGCATTTCTAGATAGCCAATGGGAAATGCTGACACATTTTGAGATAGCCAATGGGAAATGCTGTCCATTGGTCTGAATTTATACAATGATAATAATAGTCAGCTGAAAGTCTTCTTCTTCTTTTTTCATTTTAACTTTTAATCGGTTATATCATATATGTTCTGATTCATCATGGCCAATTTCTGGCTTCTACGGTGTGTTATGTTAGTGTGATATGTTTGTGAGTACAATTACGCCAAGTTTCACAGGATGATGTTAAGACTTTTGGTTTCATGTAGAATAGTTAGTCATGTCTAGATAGCCAATGGGAAATGCTGACACATTTGAGATAGCCAATGGGAAATGCTGACGCATTTCTAGATGGCCAATCACCATGGTCCCGAGTTTACCGAAGATTTCTTTTTCATTCCCAAGCGGAAGCGTGACGCTGAACATCAATTCACAGTCCACGAAAAATCTGTCTGTAGCGCCCAAAAGACATTCAAAATTTTCACTTCAAAAGGGACCATCAAAATCGATTCACAATAATTTATATTTAAAAATGTATAATAACATAATTCCGTGCGCCTGAAGTTTGGGAGGGCACATCCATTGATTTATATCGATGTATTGTCGTAGCTAGTTTTACTTTTGTCCACCCTAACGGATAAATTTGTAGTCACAAAGACTTCTCGCCACCTTTAGAAGTTAGTTGACGAAAATGTGAAACTAAGAAGAATCTTTTGAGTCGCAATAGAAAAGAGCGACGTGGCGACGCGACGCTCGTCGAAGTCACAACATGGTGTAGAAGCGATTGGGATCTCGACTTACCCGCATCGGTATTTTAGGTTTTGTCGTGTACGTAAGTATTATAACGACACAAAAAAGTTTATTTTTATCTTTTTCGGTTTTATTTTGTACAGCTTAATGGCACGAGCAGGACATATACCTGATGGTAAGTAATACGACTACACATTACACCAGTGTCGCGCAGCTATCAGTACATTAAGAGACTAAATCATTGCCTAACACTGCGGTCGTCGTTGATATAAACCAAAGGATGTGCCCGGAGCACCATAAAATTGTTGGGAAACGTCAGGGCGGATTGCTAGTCGTACATAAGACCGGACCGTCTACCGCCTAACTAAATCGGCTACATGGCTGTGCTATTGGTTTCTCTATCATTCCAAGCGAAAGGAAAAGAGACGGCAATATCTAAGACATTTTTAGCGGTAGACCCTCTGAGCACCGGAACACGTAGCAACTAGTAGTTACATACGCAATGACCTAGGTCTCAAGTATCGATCCCAGGAACCGGGTTTTATTACGTCACGAGTCGCCTTGAACTAAAAATTGGACAATAGTGAGTATCTCGTATAGAAACTTTGTTGAAATTCTTGTTTACAGCTTTACAGTAACATCTTTAATACATTTTTTACGATAACAGACTTGCAGTTAACCGCCTGGTGTTAAGCGACGATGCGGTCTATACAGAGGAGCGTGCTTACCTATAATCTATTTTCTTAAAAAAAATACAATCAAAATGGTCAAGTGCGATTCGGACTCGCCCATGAAGGCTTCCGTAGCAGCAAGTGACATAATACAAAAAGTTCCTGTTGTTCTTAGTTACTTTTTTAGAACTTTTTCAGTTTAGAAAAAAAATATGTTAGGAACCTCAATATCATTTTCGCAGACCTATCTTACCTATTAGATAATCCACACGTATGGTTTTGATGGAAAATTTTTTTTGAGTTCCAGTTCTAAGTATGGGACACCCCAAAAATTTATTGTTTTTTCTATTATTTTGTATGAAAATCTTAATGCGGTTTACAGAATACATCTACTTACCAAGTTTCAATAGTATAAGTTTTTATAGTTTCGGAGAACTACTTTGTTCGAGTCTTTGGAACAACCATGAAACGATGTCACTTTTTCGAGATACGAGCACTCCGATAGAAAAAATGGCAAGGTGGTAATAGATCGTACAGATCAGGACGTCTACTCTAATTCAATTGTAGTGGTAGGACTCTTGGCAGAGTCCGCCTGGGGAAGTACCACACCTTTGCCAGTTATTCCACCGCCAAGCAGTAATGTGCAAACATTACTGTGTTCCGGTTTGAAGGGCAATGTTTCCAGAGAAATTACAGGGCTTAGAGATACAAGATCTTAGATCTCTGGGTGACGAGCGCAGTGCAGAGCTAGGTAATGATTTGGACTCTTCATGTTCCAATAGCTGCGTGTCACTGTGCTGTTATGTGTCAGGCATGTTTTTTAGCATCAGGCACATGTCCTGATCGTCTCGTCACTCTTTAATTAAAAAAAAATTATAATAATAATAATAATTCAACGATAAAAGTAATTTCGAAATAAACTCGCGACTTTCCTACTCCGGTTATACTTCGATCTAAGATCCTGCCCACTAAATGTTCCCACTGCTGGGACTCGGGGCCTTCTGAGCAAGGAAAGAGTCAAGGCCATAATCCACCACGCTGACCCAGTGTAGGTTGGTGGATGACACATGACCTCGAAAGATTCTATGTACATGTTGGTTTCCTCACGATGTTTTCCTTCACCGTTTTTAAGATAGCGGCATTACGCACATGACTGCGTAAAAACAATAGTGCGCGTGGTGAGATTCGGACCCGGGGCACACCCTCACCACTCGCAATACGGCGCGCGATATTAACCTACTCATTCGGGTCCACCCGGGTGTACTAAAATCACAGGGGCGCCGGCCGCTTGCCCGAGCTGACGTGCGTACGAACGCCGAGTGCGCGCATAAATAATGTCGCGGCGTTATTGTATTGTGGATGGCTGCAATAGCAATACAGTATGTTGGAAAAATTGCAATGGTATGTAAAGCATAAGTATATATATAGGTACATTTAATATATCTATTATATCTGTATGACGTGATGATAAACTTGGGCAAAATTATAAAATTCTAGAATTCGAGTAAGTATCTGAAAGTTTGTTTTTTCACAGAAAATTTAATTGTTTGAAAATAAAATAAATATATCTATATTTTAGTCGTTTCAGTCTTTTTTTTACTTGCATAAAATTAGCCTGGATCCCACAAAACAGGTCACCATAGTGTGGGATCTAGTTCACACTAGCAAAATATGTTAAGTATTCATTCTTTGTACCTATTTATTGTCACATACATATATGTATTCTTTGTATATATTGTCGCTTTGTATTTAACATCCGGGAGCGCGTGAAACTGTTTTTAATAACTTTAAGGCGGTAGACGCTAGGTTTTGTAGCTTTTCTTGTGATTTGGTTTTCGTTATTGAGAAAATATTTTTTTTTTCATTTTCATTCCATTTAAATAAACAATAAAGAAAATTACAATTTGCAGTTTAGTTTTTTTATCATCTTATCATATTTTGTACAACCCTGCACGTTTGGTCAGTGACGTAAGCAGACGACAAGCCACACGGGGCGCACGATATTCTCAACTTTGCGTGCTTGTGCAAAGGTGTATTTTTGCTTGCAAGTAACAGTAGGTAAGTAGTTTACGAAAGTTTAGGTTATTATCGTGTAGGTATTTGCGCTTTTGTATGGCAGTGATGCATCTGTTACGAAGTAACTATTTTCTGATCTGTGCCCGGGGCTCCGGATCGGCAGTAGCCGTTCTCCCGACTAGACCAGTCGTAACTTAGCCGTTCTAAGGCTAACTCTAATTGGTTTAGTAATCACTCTCATAAGCTAATGCATCTAAGTACAAAATACATTTGTATTTACATTAGAGGCTTAGGTGCACAAATAGCACCAAAGATTTTAGAACATATTTACCTATGTTCTAAAAATCTTTGTTGCTATTTGCTGTTGCAGTGGCAGACTAACGCACGTTTTAAAAGTTGACCCATACAAACTGGCTTCTTCTAGATGCATGCAATGTGATAAATAATAAATATTGGTGGACAATTCACACACAACACCATCTGACCCCAAACTAAGCAAAGCTTGTACTATGGCGGCCAGATAGCTGTTATAAATACTTTTATATACATACGTATTATACATAGAAACACCCAGATACAAATATTTGAATTCATCACACAAATATTAGCACTGGGTGGGAGTCGAACCCACAACTCTGGACTTCGCATGCAGAGTTACTACCCACTAAGCCACGAGGCCGGTCAATACATTAACTATACAATACAATTCGTTTTAGTTTTTTAAGTAACTTAAAAAATAGGTTGCCTGTAAAGTCGGTATACGGGCGAAAGTTTTACGTGACAACGACTTTGAGTGGTAAAATAATTTTACGGAAGGGACGCGTGCCTTTCACTTTTTATGTCTGTCTCTCTCGCTCTTAGGCGGGCTAACCATGCCCGAGTGGAAGGGACGCGTGCCTCTCACTCGCTCTCGTTGTGAGCGCATAACGTGAGCGGAGCGTAACGCAGTTTCTTGAAGTGTCACCCGGCAAACCAATTTATAAGACGTTGTCACGTCAAAAGTTTTTAAGTATAGCTGGTCTAGTCGGGAGAACGGCGCCTGCCGGTCCGGAACCCCCGGGTTCAAACCCCACGCGCACCACTGTCTTTTCGGACTCATGTGCGTAATGCCGCTAACATAAAACGGTGAAGGAATAATTGTGAGGAAACCGACATGTACCTAGAATCTTTAGAGCTCATGTGTCATCCACCAACCCGCACTGGGGCCAGCATGGTGGATTATAGCCTTGATTCTCTCCTTGCGAGGGAAGGTCCCGAGTCCCAGCAGTGGGAACATTTACTGACCTGCTTATGCTATGTGAAGAAAAGACGTAGAGTTTATTAATCTGTTAAAAATAAATAGCGGAAGCGCCGTACCAATTAGGATGCATCACAGAATACGGGATAGTTCCCCGTTGCGACATAAACCCGGAATAGACAAGGCGATGTGGTCCCGCTCCGAGCGCGGCAAATACCGGTCGACAGAACGAGTAATCCGTTGTAAAATGCGAGCTTTTAAACTAACATCAATAATTTGACCATATATTTTTTAATTGTCCTTTAATGCAATTCTCATTGTATGCTATCCTCCCCCAGATATTCCCCGTCCTACTGCCTTCAAATGTCTCCTCTCCCTTGTAAATACTCCATTTGTAAATATAAAAATAAGATAAAATTATAACAATACCGCTATCTTTCTTAATATATATAAATCTCCTGTCACGATGTTTGTCCGCGATGGACTCCTAAACTACTAAACCGATTTTAATCAAATTTGGACACCGTGTGCTGTTTTATCCAACTTGAGAGGTAGGATAGTTTTTATGTCGATTAATGGTCTTTATGTAACAATATCCAAGCGGAGTCGGAATGGGCCGCTAGTATACTTATATGTTTTTAATATTTATTTATTTATTGATTAATAGGCGAGCAGCTTTAGCTGATATGCCTATATCTCAGTGTTGAAATAACAAACTATAGGTAATTGTCTGTTAAAATGATTTTGTCTTTTACTATCCATTTGTCAAGTTTGTTCTTAAAAGAGTTTAATGACTTTGCCGAAATAACATCCTCAGGCAACCTGTTCCAGTTGTAAACCACTCTGTTGCTGAGGATGTGATGTGCAGTGTTCGTCAGTGATGGCGCGTGGGACAACTGGGACTTATGACGCCGACTGTCTCTCTTATGCTCCTTTAATCTGTACAGGTTCCTAATGTGAGGGAGATTATAAAATCCATTCAGTATTTTAAATGTTTCGATCAAGTCTCCCCGCAACCGTCTCTCTTCCAATGTAGTGAGGCGCAGGGCTTTTAACCTGTAAGATTTAGGGTAGGATTTCATGGAGCGGTTTCAAACCGCGCCCGCGCGCGGGCGCGAACCGCGACGGGCGACGATTTTTTCAAAACTCACGAGACCGCTCGTTGTAGCGGTTCGCGCCGCGCGCGGGCGCGGTTTGAAACCCGCAACGTTCGCGGGCGAAAACCGCGCGGACGTGCGGTTGGAAGTCAGTAGCATAGCGTAGGGAGGGCGGTAGGAGCGGCCTGCTCGGGGCGGCACTTTTTAAGGGGTGGCAAATTTTACATTAAATAATAATATATTTATGGTCAGGTTTTTCTGCCAAGGTAGGCATTTACGCTGCCTCGTGCGCTCTGATGCCCTACTTTGTGCGGAATCGGTGCCACAGTGCAGAAATAACACTAAAATATGGAATAAATTGAACTAAGTACTAGTTTAAACTTAGTTTTAGTTCAAGATTTGTTTACAATTGTGATAAGAGTTTTGTTTCTTTATAAACTAGGAAATATTTCTCTACACTCGTAAGTACACTAAAATTAACCTTTTCTTTTTTGACGCTTTAAGTTGAGACCGGCATTACCAATTCCATTCATTATTTAAAATGTTGCCTTATACTTCGTAGATTTGTCCAAAAAAAAAAAATTGTGCAGAAACTTAAGTAACGATACGGTTGCGTTAATGCCGATGATGGTGGATGAATATGATATGGTCTACGACGGCGCTTACTTGTCTAACAGAAACAAATTCACTCTCGACTCGAAAATCCCAAGGTTCGAACCATCACGAAAAACTCACTCTGGCAATGCGTTTCACAGCCTAAGTAGTCTTTCTTATTACAAAGGTGGAGATAAAACTCTTTGTTAGATTCTTTAATCAATAATTAACGATGTTGATTTTTCGAGAAACACGATAGAAAACCTTTAATTTAAAAACCCGACTGCAAAAAAAAAATCAACACAAAAAAAAACATTATGTACTATGTGATGATACTTTGGCGATTGACACTAATCTAAGAATATCTTAGTTATAAAAATCCAGGCGTTTGGAAGAATCGTGGAAATAAAGAAATTTAAAACATACCAGATACACTCGAAAACCATAATTCTTCTTTCAGTCGGGTAAAATGGCAATAAAGGAAATAAATAATATTTTTATCGCAGCCGCAAATTAAAAAAAGCTTATATTATCTGTAATCTGTACTTATATGTATCTTATTCCACAAATTGTTTTAATTTCTTATTCTATGACGATTTCTGAGAAACTTTTTTTTTTACTCCGACGATATTGACCAAGAACTTGTCAGAGTTAATCTCTACTCGTAGAGTCTTGCGGGAGGAAGCCACGAAATCTTTTGCGATGAGGCGTAAGAGCAAGATTAAAGTCGAAGCGTTCGAAACAGACTCTGGAAATGATGGAAGAAGAAGAATCTATTTAAGCTGTGTGGCAAATTGTATAGAAGACCAATGAGTACAATCAGCTCCTTGACATAGCGTTTGTGGGCTATGAGAAAGCATGACGGATTACTCGGTGAAAGTCTGGTTGGTCATGGAATCCCTACAGCGATGTCAAATTGACTGCCGAGAAGCCGAGATATATCGAGGTAATGAGATATTTGTATAACGCCGCAACTATGACTGTTCAAGTTCGAAACTCGCTGGATTAGACTGGACGTGACATTTATAATTACGGCAACAGGCGTATTTCACCAAACGATATCGTCGTAATGGCCGAAATGCTGGGGATCTACAAGAGATACTGAAGGGCCTTGTTTACGCCTCCCAACGCATCGGTCTCCAAACGAACCTATATAAAACCGTGCACCAGTTGAAAAGCGTGCTGTGAAACGAGCAATGGTTGGTGTTTTTCTGAGTGATCGTATACGAAACGAAGTCATCCGTCAGTGAACCAAAGTTATTGACATAGCTCAACGTATTAAAACAAGCGGAAGTTGACTGTGTCCTCGAGGTAAACCATAAGTTTAGCATGTTTCAGTAAAACTTGACATAACTGATGCGTTGGCAATGAAAAAGTCACTAAAATAAACACAGGTTTTTACCTTAACCTTAAATCATACATAAATGTTCCGCCAGGCATTAAAAACTCACTAGATCTAGTGACAAAGTCAAATTCATTTAGCCTCATTATTATATTACATTATTTATTATAACTAGTTCCCGTTATTTTCATGTGAAGAAAAGTAGTCCATATGTAATCTATCTAATCTGCAATAAACTTATATTTTATTGCAGATAATAGATTACAAGCAAGCAAATACTTGATGTATTCGAGAGGTAAAAACCCTATCCTATTTTACAGAATAGTCTACAAACACTAAAAGTACAAAACATAAAATAAAAAACATAAAAGTTACGTTTAAAATAATCGACTTCAAAACCAAAAAAGGCATTCAAAAGCGAAAAGTAAATTAACAAGGGCAGCACTATTTTGTTTCTCCCGCCCTCAACCGACTGCCAGAACATTGACTTATATAAAGAAGGACCAGACCAACCGTACGAAAAAAAAACACCGCATTGGCCCCTAAAACATTTTAGGGCCAGTGTGACTCAGTTCACAGCGTTCAGTAGGCGGAAGGAAACGAGTATTTGGTGGGCATTAAAATGCATAATTGTGTGCTAAAGGTTGCAAAACTACGACACAAAAGTTACAAAGAAAGATGGGATATGGTATCATCAGTAAGTATTTAACCTTAATTTTCTTTTGTTGCTGTTTGTTAGATTAATAGGCATACATTTTAAAGTGATATTATTTTTCTACGGATTTCCACAAAATAACCGCCATTGAACGCGTGAAGTGAACGAAGTAGCCTTGTACAAACGTGATTTTTTGTTGTTTTATTGTTCTCGAATTTAGTGCAAGTGATTTTGAATTTTGGGATTTAATAATAAAACAACGTAATCCGTCTTATTCCAAAACACGGACTAATTATAGTACTGGAATTAAGCCAGGTTTAAACCAAGTCTAAGTCTAAGCGTTATTACAAAACAAAAGTTTTCTCTAAGCCGCGTACTATCTATGATCCTAAAGATTAACAGTCAAACCGCTAGTTTAAGTATGAACTTACTTCGGATCTGACATTTTAAGGTTAGGACAACACTTGTTTCTTCCATATTTAACAATTTGAACTCTCGCAATAGGGATGTTACACGTTAATGTTAATTTTATGATAGTTTGCATTAATAGAATATCGAAAATCACATTATTATAATTTAATATTACGTAGTAAATTTATTATAAATGATTTTAAATCCTATATTTTTAATCTGTTGTCACGTGACTGGCTACACCAATATGAATTCTTACGTCACTAGTCGCAAAACAAACTGCCAAAACTGATTAAACTGTTTACATTTCTGCTTTTTTATTATAGTTTGCGATCTTAGCGACAACGATTTTGATTGTTTATATTCAACTAATGATAAGAAAACACATAACCTGAACATACAGTCATGAATCGCGACCAGTATTTTGCGACTAGTGACGTCATGTCAGTCGTTAGTGTTTCAAAATTAGTCTAATATTGTATATTAGTATATTTACTTATCGAAAATACTAATATTTTGAAATGAAATGTAATTTTTTACGGTAAACAAGGGTCAGTATTCAAAATAAAAGCAGTTCCAAAAATTGTTAATATTGTTGTATAACGTTGGGCTATCTCAGGCTTAACCTTGGACTAAGTAGTCTTTGGATAGTCTGAGTTTTGTAATAGGAACACATTTTAAACCTGGTCCTAAGTTTAATACCGTATCAAACCTGGATTAGTTAGCCCTGGTTTAAATCTGTACTACGAGTATCTTAGTTTTTTGGAATAAGACTGAATAGGTTTAATCTACACTTAGGTTTGAGTACATTACAAAGAGAAAATATTTGTAAATACTTTCGAATTTTTGTGTTTGCATTGAATAGGATTCAAAACTAATGAAGCGATTTGAAAAAAAATTAATGATACTAGTACATTAATAAAAATACTTTTTTACTATGTTTATTATTGTATTTAAATATTTGAGAAACTATTTTGAATACCTATACATATGTAGTTCGTTTAGAGTTTTCACAGAAACTTGAAAGACATTTAACAGCTACATGATGCTTTTTGGCTGTTGGTGTGCACACGTATAGTAAAAATTTTATTCTCAGAGGTATATTATTCCAATTGCAAATAAAAAAAATATGTATGAAATTACGTTTTTTTTTTTGTACAATGTTATGCCGTCTTTTGTCGTCAACGCGGCACTCACGTAGTTCGTATGATTTACAGATCTTACTGTTTTTGCTTGTATTAAGAAGTTTTCTAAAAATGTATAAGTAGGGCGTATCCTTCCTTTTGAAATCATTGGCTGCAGATGGCTACCGCGCCGCTGCGCGCGCAACCGCGCGGTCGCTACGCGGGCGCCGCGCGGCACCCGCGTAGCGACCGCGCGGTTGCGCGCGCAGCCACGCGGGCGCCGCGCGGCACCCGCGTGGTGGCGCGGGCGTAAACCGCCTCGTGAGTTTTGAATTCAATTTTTACATACAAATCTGCATCCTACAGAAGACGCGGGACCGCGCCCGCGCGCGGGCGCGGTTTGAAACCGCTCCATGAAATCCTACCCTTACGGCGAAGGGAATATGGTAATTTTGTCGCTTTTCTTTGCACACTTTCAAGTAAATCAATATCTTTTTTGAAGTAGGGCTCCAAATTTGATAACCGTATTCCAGTAGTGGCCTCACATACGTTTTATATATTTTAAGAAACATTTCTACAGTTATTGATTGAAAGGATCCACAAATGATGTAAAGAAAAGAAAAGAGTTGGCTTTCTTTACAATTAGAAAAGAGTTGGCTTTACAATTGCAATATGTATAACATATATGTATAATATTTCTGTACTGTCCTGTGATCGTCTGTAGTTACAACTAACAATTTGTGTTTCAGAAAACAAGGAAAACACTAAATTCACTGTCCATTACAAATTCCATACCCTTAATCTCCTTGTTTGACGGTTTATCTTACTACGTGACATTGGCGGAGTTGTGAGGCTAAACCACAATAATAGCCATTCATCAAGAAGTGAAGTGACATCAATAAATAATTTATTTACTCATAAACTGACTTGCAATTTAAAATTAAATTTCACTCTATCCAAATTTCATAAGAAGCTATCGCTTAGTCGTCTAAATAAATAAAACTAAAATAATGTCAAAATTTTAGTTATTTTTTTGTTCATATATTGAAAACAACACCACCAATTTCGATAAAATATATACAGGGCCACATAACTATGATCTACGAAACGGAGAACCACAATACCTAATTTATTTTTACTGAAAAATACAAAAACTTCAAATTAAAATTAAATTCAGAAAGTTGACCAAATTTCATAAGAAGCCATCACTAAGTCATCGAGATGACCGTAAATTTTAGTTTTTTGTTCATGCTTTGTACATACACCAATTTCGATATGTTTTATATCGGTCCCCCTTCTGAACTATGAGTATGATCTACCAAACAAAAAAAATAACCATCAAAATCGAATCGAATTGAAAACCTCCTTCTTTTTTGAAGCCGGTTAAAAAAATGAGTATAATCTCCCTATGTGAGAACTGTCCGATAGCACTTGACGAAGTGCATAGAACTCGGTATGTATGTACTCATATGATTCAGATGTTTTTCACTTACCTAGGACTTAGCTCAATTTTATTTCAGGTATCAGTTGTATGCTAATAATTAGTGCAAGTATTCTATAATAGCTTGTAATATAAGTTAGATTTTTACAGGGCTGACGTCGTCTACGCTGAACCAAAGTATCATTAAATAGTAAAGGCATTTGAAGCCAGCTACTATAAATCATTCTTAAAACAAAAAGTAATGTCTCATGCAACTGTTTTTTGTTTGATACATACTACTTTATATTGCAGAAAAATAATAGAAATGAGAACTACGCAGGCAAGGCATTGGGACGTTGTGATGCTAGTAAAATATATATTACATTTTTAATTAGAGACATCGGTGAGAGTAATAAACTTAACTACCTATTCGGTTCTTTATTCATAATAATACTATTTATACTCTGCAGTATCGTAGAGACATCAGTAGGACAACACAATGGCCAATCCAATTTGTACAGACTCATCCTAAGTACCAGTCATTGCCAAATCCAAACATCACTACTGCTGAAGTACGTACTCAGACGTGACAAGGATCTAGTTATAGGCAGGAAGTGTTACAACCTTTTATTATTTACTAGCTGACCCGGCAAACTTTGCCCCACCATATTTTTTTCTTAATTTTCTGGTTCTCAAAACTTTGTCCCAACAATAACGAATACATAAAACAGAGTATCGTCCAATTTGGGACAGTCATTCAAATGTTATGAGCGTACATACATTTCGAAGATCTATTTTTATATGTATGACTAGCTGTACCCTGCCACTCTTTGCTGTGGCACATTGTAATGCAAAAATTAGATAAAAACAATCCTGGATTATATATCATTCTAAAATTTCAGCTCAATCGGTGCAGAACTTTTTGAGTTTTTGAAGCGTACACAAACCAACATAACATTTTTATTGAATGATATATATGGTGTGGTAAATTGATTGAAGCCTTGATTGAAGATTCTCGTGACCACGGAGGTTATAACGTTGCCGAAACATCGAAGTATTTAAACAATGAATTAAATCGTGATTAAATCCTAACAATAAACAATTATGTAGTCAAATCACGAAAGTTTAAAAACAATAAATTTATTGAAATTGGTCAACTACCTAGTAGGAGTCCATCGCGGACAAATAATGTGACATTTAGATAATTTACATTGCATCAAGATTAAAACTTGTGTGAAATATTTCTTTTAAGTATTATATCTTGAGGTCCCATCACATTTCCCAGCCCACACTGGCATGACCTGATTGATGATTTTGTAAGGTATGTGAATGACATTGACTTGCTCAATAGTTTGCTTTGGTCAACACAGCATTGACGAAACTAAGCAAACATTTCTAATTATTATTTCACATACTAAATCATTGAGTCTTAAAGTTCAATCATGAACATTTCATTGTATAAGTAATATTAGGTACCTAAATACATTAAAAGTAAAGTGCAAAATGCGCGCAATCGAATTTAAAGTTTATGAGATACTTATAGTTTTAATTTTATTTGAAACTAGTTTTGTATGTTTTGACCGAATTTTGTTTTTTTTAGTATTATTAGCACTACGGTTGACCCCTTTTTGTAGATAGAAAGAATCGTAATCAAAACAACTTTACTTATTAATTTTTCCGTTGTATTATAAATACAATGTGGGAAACATTTTATGAAGCTAATTTTTAAATGAATTCGAATATTCGAAATACAAACCACCAGCCGCTAACGAAAAAAAGAAAACAAATTAAACCCAGCCGGTCTGTGACGTCACACTGTACACTGCACTAATTCAACTAGGTCACCCGTCTTTTCACTTTTCCGTCTTTAAATCACAGCACAAAGCACAAAACGGTATCGAACGAGGCGCGGAATCTAATTTCGATGTTTTATTACATTTAAAACTTAAATTTTTCGGACGCAAAAATACGCATTTCTGTTTGACGGAATATTTGGTTTGTTTTTTTTTTTCGTAATAACAAACGTCGAAACGAGGAGCGCTTCGCACTTCGGAACGGAATGGCGCAATTTAACGGTGTTGCTAGTACAAAACTACAAATTGAGACTACCTAAGTTTCAGGAACAGTTTTTTACATTTACGGGCGGAACAAAACTCGCGACGCTAATTAATGCTATTATGATGTTACTCTTCTTCTTATTCGTGTCGATGATGTAACTGACAACTTTGTATATTATATTATGTAAAGTGTACATAATTATGTTGTGAATGTACATGTACCTACGTAACAATTGTTCAAGTTTTTACTTCTGTAGGTACCCCGGAATGGCAATGTTGTTTTTAAATTTATTAGTATTAGTATAATAAAAAATCAATCAAACCTACTCGTAGTTAAAATACGTTTTAGTTCAATAAAAAAAATCTCAATTTTTTTTTCTGTTTGTGTTAATATTTTATCAAAATTCTAAAATTTGTCATTGAGAAGATTTTCAGGTTGTAATACGTTCAAAACAGAAGAAATTCCTACGATTTATTTACCTATTTGCGAGCTACAAGTTACAACCTTACAACCAAGAGCTTTTAGGTTGATGATAAGGATAATCATCAACCTAAAAGCTCCCTTTTCTTTGCATCATCTCCGAGTTATGTCGGTGTTTTAATTACAGGTTATGGCAATTTCTACCGAATAGCTTTCCGATTCATGCTAAAAGTAACACTGCGCATGTGTTCCAAATCAATATGTAAACAAGTCATCAGCTGTTATGTGGATTGAAACATGTTGCAAACTGTGTATACTTCGGAACGTATTCAATAGCGTAATGTGATACTATTAGCATAATTCGGAACAGTTGCAAGTGGATAATATTTATTATTTTGTTTTGCTTTTGTAGGATGGTTAATTTTTAATTAAAAAAAGGAATTCATCGCATGAAATAAGAAATAGTGAACTATGATTTCCGATCTTAAGTATTAAAACAAAACTCATTCGGGATGCCCAAGAAAAAATAGCATATGATATAAAATAAGAAAATAATATCTCAGATAAAAATCTTTACAACTTCTTCCTATGAGTTCATCCTTGCAATCTACGAAATTAAGAAAATACAAATCATCAGAACATGTGATATCTCTACAATGGGTATAAAAAAATACCTATTTGAAACGTCTAAAATGTATCTGTATATAATAGGACTAGATATAAAAATAGATCTTCGAAATGTAGGTACGTAGGTACACTCATACGCTCTTTATACTTAAAATAACTTTTGAATGGCTGCACCAAATTGGATGATTCTTTGTTTTATGTATTCGATACTATTGACTGGACAAGGTTTGTATAACTATTTATAACTAAACAGAAAATGTTGAAAAAAAAGTATGGTGACACCAAGTTCCTTGAGTCAGCTAGTTTTCATTAAACATCTTTTTATGCCTAGTGCTGCGAATCAACACCGCATATAATGCATACCTCTTCAACAAGGCTCAAAGAAGACAGGCTTTCCCATCCCTCGCACGTTTCTCGACCACCTGTTGATAAAAAAATAGAATGTAATGAAAAAAAATAGCGGCATCGAGATTCCTAGGACCAAAAGATTTATTAAACTTAGCTAAAATTTGTCGCTACTGAATTCAATGAAGTATTTTACATACATTTAGTAAGCTAGCATATTAAATTGTGAAGCGAAGATTGCTTGCTTTGAATTTCGGACCGGCTAAACGGATCGAGTTGAAATTCGGAACACAGATAGAATACAGGCTGGACTAAGTACATAGATAGAATAGTATTATTGTGATCTGTGAATACTGTGAAATGCGGCGTTTCCATAAGGCAAAAATACCAGTCAAAGACAGTTCACAATTTCACCGTAAGTGGCGTCACTGCTTTATTTTGTTAGATTTTTCTAATAAATTTACACTTGGCAATATTTTGAACTATCTTTGTTTAGTCTTTTTGCGTCTGGAAAACACTTCATAAATTAGTGAAATAATATTTTTTTATTGGTTCCGCTTACTCGTACAGTAGCGCGCACAGCGATAGCCAAAAAAACGTCATGTGGCTGACAAATGTTTCTTCAGAGTGAACGACACTCAAACTAGACACACTGAAGCCAGTTACGAGTTATTTTTATGGGAACTAGTGGTCCGGCTTTCCCCGTAGTATCACTCGTACCCGCGGGACACCAGGCTAGTTTTTCAAGCTAGGATATCAAGCTAGTATTTCTAACTTCATGCAGACAACGTTACGCATCGCCAGTTTTGTTTGTCTACACGAAGCTAGAAGTGCTAAATTGCTAACACACACTAGCTTGAAAAACTAGCCTCGTGTAGGTCGGGCATCAAGTATCATGACAACACTGGTAACATAAATTATGAAATCGGTCCAGTATTTCTTCAAACTTCAGTATTGCGTTCAAACAAATGAACTTTTCAGGTTTAAAATATTTGTCTATTTTCAAGTGGTATTTACCAAAGAGTTTTCATATCCTACGTAGGAATAGTTAGAACATACGCTTCACACCGAAAGAGCGGGATCGCTCTTGTCTTGCCGCTCTCGTGGAAGTGTCATACTTTTGACGCGACACATCACTACGTCGCCATAGCCAGCATACACCTCATCAGCTTACGATTTGTACAAGTACAAAGGAACCGTGCGGAAAACCCTGATCTATTTACATATTCTTTACCTATATGTACAGCTATATGCTGCCACAGAAGGGAGCCTTAGTAATGTTTCGTAAGAATGAAAGAATCGTACCTTCTTGCGTAATACATAAGTACCTACACACACTTTTTCGAAGTGAACACTTCTTTTGGCGCGCCACAGACAGGTTTTTCGTGGGCTGTGGTGCCCTCAAGCATCACGCTCGGGAATTAAAGAAATCTTCGCGTAAACTCGGGACCAGGAGGCCATCTAGAAATGCATCAGTATTTCTCATCTGTCATAGTCAAAAATATTTATTTCAAAGATTCATTCAGAAACACTTTTTTTTTTGTAAAAGTGACGAGACAAGCAGGACATGTGCCTGATAGTAAGCAACAGGCCTGCCACATAACAGCACAGTGACACGCAGCTATTAGAACATGAAGTGTCCAAATCATTACCTAGCACTGCACTGCGCTCATCACCCAGAGATCTAAAATGTTATATCTCTAAGCCCTGTAATTTCTCTGGTAACGTTGCCCTTCAAACCGGAACACAGTAATGTCACACCCCGGACACTCCACTAAAATTCCATACAAACGCCGCTGTGGAGCTACCTACTCTTCACACAACTACGCAGATGTCGTTCGTACACACGCGTGAATGTGTCGTTAGAGCTAGGGCTGCTGAATTGTTTTATGGAATAGTTATGCCCCTTGAGTTCACCTGATGACGTAGTCTATAAACTTGCTATAGTGTTGAGTTACATAAATAGAATGGACCCAAATTATACTATTCTAATTAAAGTTTGCACAGATTTCTAAATTGTTTCAGAAATCTGTGGGTGTTTGTATTGCCGCGTAAAATGAAACGAAACCGATGATAGATTAGATCAGGTACCTAGATATCTATTTCTAGTAGTAGGTACACATTCGCATTTTATTTTACACTTACCCATGAAGGAAACTTTATTCTGTCACTATAATTATTCCTCCAGGCATTATCAATGCGTGATTGGGCACATAAGTTACTGGCTGTGTGAGTTCCGAACTTTGAGTTAAAAATGACTTCGTTATTATAAATAAATAAATATTGGTAGACAATTCACACAACACCATCTGACCCCAAACTAAGCAAAGCTTGTAATATTATAAAGCAACGTTATTTTGAAAAGTTTCTAATCTTACGTTATTTATCATTAGGAAATTAAATAAAGCTTTTAATCTTGTCCCGTTTAGTTGACGGACAGCCGTAAACAGCACAACAACCCACCATGATGATATTTCGTTAGGAATTAGATGTTCGATACCAGCCCTTCGTTGAGTGCTCCTAGCGTATCCGAAACGGCCTGAGGGGGTGAGGAAGCTTGAAATTGGCGGGGGGTGGGAAGTGTCCGTTCTATCTATAATATTATCTATTCTATGGTAATGTCTTCACATTACTGCTTGGCGGTAGAATAACTGGCAAAGTTGTGGTACTTCCCCAGGCGGACTCTGCTAGGGAGCCCTACCTCTATAAATATAAACAGTATCCATAGATACTTAATGTCAGTGGCCATATAGATGGCCAAACAGTAAAGATACTTAATTTCATTGGTTATAGATGGCCATGTTCATGGCCACCCTTCCGGTTTCCCCGCGTAATTTCCGCAAAGTTCCGTTCCGTAAAGTGATCTTTCAAATTCAAGTTTCACTTATAGCGGCATCGGCAGTATCTATTTATCTATTTGCATGCCTTTTTTGACGAGTTTACTCACAGTAGCTAGCTTCGCTGACTTCCAAACTGCGCCTCTGCATACTCTGAAAAAAGCTTATTTATTTAATCAGTGTTTTCAGCTAATATTACGTATTTTAATATGATTATTAAAAAAAACTTAACAGAAAAATATACGGTATTTCCAGCATGCAAATCGAGACTATTTATACCATCTTATCTTAATATTTATAAATTACGAGTCTCGTTCTCACGTTGTTTGTCTGTGATGGTCTTCTAAACCAGTGTTCTGCAAAGTGTGTACCGTGGCACACTGGTCACACTGGTGTACCGTGGGCGTTAGTCAGTGTGCCTCGGACCGGGCCGGACCGTCAGTTTAGAGGGACCAAGGCTAATACTACTTAGGAGCTCGCCTTTTTCGCATTATTGTCTATTTTCGACTATGACTTGACTTAGCTGGTGGCTACTGGAATTCACGGGGCCCTGAGCCGATACCCAAAAAGCCATATATAGCTGATCCGGCCCTGGCCTCGGAAATATAGCATTACTTTTTACTAGGGATTTACTAGACCCAACTTTTAGGAAAAATAGGAGCTCTGATATCCTCCGAGGCTAGGACGCCTAGAAGGTATTTTACAAACACTGACGTTGTACAGTAATATCATTGTTTACAAATTGTATCATCATAAATAGAATGTCATCATAAACGATTCAGTAGTTTAGTAACTAAACAACTTAGATTTATAAGTTCAAAAAATATATTTGTTGCTTCTATTGTATTGTAGTACCAACCTACATCTTTTTGTTGTGGCTTATTGGCGCCAATACAATAAATATACAAGTTGTTGAGGTTACTTTATTTAAATTGGGTATATATTTTGAAGTCGTTATTATTTTTATTATTAAATTTGTAGATAGGTATGTACAGTAAACGTGTTTAAAATATTTAAGATTGGTTTACAAAATTACCAAGTAATATTTTGGTTTTTCAAATTAGAAAATAATTTTGTGAATACATAGATTTCATAATTTATTACAGTTCCTGAAATTTTTAATTAAAGTATAATCTGAAATCTAGCGTGACTTATGATGTACTTAAGTAAAATATTAAATACCTAATAGTATACTTACTCATAAATTGTGTATTTTTCTTATCAGCTTTACAATATTACACGAATAAGGGTGACTACTATTTAATAACAATGTTTAAAATACTTCGACTTAAAATAAGAACACTAAAATGCAAGGCGGCTTACGCCCATTCACAAAATTGACAGTATATCAAAGAAATATATTGTTGATACTATACTCCTACATTGTGAGAATTATTTAAGACAACACTTTTCATTCATAATTTGTGTAAAAACGAAGTCTCTGTTCCAATATTATTATTTATAGATCTGTGAGGACACGTCCAATGACCTCTTTGTTTACAAGTTTCATAGACACTTTTTTTTATTTTATTTTGTAGTGACTTGATACGTTTAGTAATCGAAGGTGTTAAAAAATGTAAACCAAGTCAGTTTTTACAGTCTCATTTCTTTACGACCTATCTGTACTAAAAAAATAACCAATTTTTACTTAATTTATTTCATATGATGTTTATCAAATAAATCTTAGCTGTGCCACAATATAAGTTGTGGTAGTTTTTAGCAAATATGATTTTACGTGTGGAGTCTACATTGTGAAAGTAGAAACATTGATCGAAGAGCGACGCCACGTTGAGCTGTTCCGTGTTAAGCATCAATTTAAAATTTAGATTAAAAGCGACGTATGACTTGTGGTGTTAAACAGGTTAAATGTTATCACATTTACGTTGATAATTATTTTTATTATTTATAATTTACTTTAGACTTTGGTGTTTACTCTTTTGTAGCAATTGTGAATATTAAGATACACCCAGAACAAGAAGTTAAATCTGCTATTATTTGCAGTTATTTGCTAGTTAACCTTATGTAGTGATTCGGAATTCACTAAAAATTTGTTCATTTGCTTTAGGGATGGGCAAATAAACAAAATATATCGATATTAATAGTATCGATACTTACCAAATGTATCGATTTATATTTTCAAAAAATATCGATATTTCGATAAATCGATTTTTTTTCAAGAGAAGTTTACTTAAATATTAAGCACTTATTAATTAGATAAATGTAAATACATAATATCTGGCATATTATTGACGTGACAACGACTAATAAATCGATGAACGCCAGTTGCGTGCACGAAAAAGTGTCCCATTACGCTCATTGTACGCTTGCACCGCATCTATCAGTGTTTTGTTATACGTTGTCGTTCGTAAACTAACCGACTTTACAGACAACCAATTTTATTATTTATTCATAATTCGTACATATTTTAATGTTCAAAATTAACCATCACTGAAACCAGTATTCGTCTGTGTTATGTAGGTGCATGAGTGCGCATTTACCCACCGTGTTGTCACTAGCTCCGCTCCAACCTACATATACAATAGTCTGATATAGACATCAGCAGCAATCTTTCTTTAAAGTGCCTACCTGTCAATCTGCTCCTATAACCGGCACTGTTAAATTAACGACTGAAGCTACCCTTTCGGATATTAGAGCGATTTCAAAAGAACCCGAGTAAAATTTGGCAATTCACCCAAAATCAATTGGATTTTATTAAACTTTTATAGGTTTACACTTGACCGCCATCTCGCCTGATGTTAAACGATGATGCGGTCTACGATGGAGCGTGTTTATCTAAAAGAAACCGATTCACTCTCGATTTGAAGACACAAAGATTGTAACTATCGGGAAAAACTCTCTCAGGCAACGTATTCCACAGCCTTGACGTTCTTATCACAAAAGTAGAGTCAAATCTCTTCGTTCGTGTCTTTGGGACACCAACCATGAAACGATGTCGCTTTTTAGAGCTACGAGCATTACGATAGACAAGAACAAAATTAATAATTTTGATTAACCCCTGACTACCTCGGATCTCGGATTATCTGTAAAACGTTCTACTAGTCAAGCCCTTTCATTTGATACTCATATTAAGGAAGTTGTGAAAAAAGAAATGTATTTCGCCATTTTGTTGTAGCGGCCATCTTGGATTTAAATTTGTCCTAGTGCTCTACTAGTCAAGCCCTTTTATTTGATACCCATATTGAGGTAGTAGTGAAACAAATTTTTTTTTTTTTTTTTTAATAAAGAGTGACGAGACGATCAGGACATGTGCCTGATGGTAAGCAACATGCCTGACACATAACAGCACAGTGACACGCAGCTATTGGAACATGAAGAGTCCAAATCATTACCTAGCACTGCACTGCGCTCGTCACCCAGAGATCAAAGGTGTTATATCTCTAAGCCCTGTAATTTCTCTGGAAACATTGCCCTTCAAACCGGAACACAGTAATGTTTGCACAATACTGCTTGGCGGTAGAATAACTGGCAAAGGTGTGGTACTTCCCCCAGGCGGACTCTGCCAAGAGTCCTACCACTACTAAAATACAAATAATACAATTTGGCATTTTGTGGTGGCGGCCATCTTGGATTTGAAATTTGTTATACTGTATAGTATTCTGCTAGTCAAGCCCTTTCATTTGATACCCATATTGATGTAGGTTGTGAAGAAATATTTTGTCCGCCATTTTGTGAAGGCGGCCATTTTGAATCGATATTAACAAAACATAGCTAAGAACATCCACACGGATATTAACCTTCAAATAAAAAAAAACCGCATCGAAATCGGCTCATTCGTTTGGGCTCTACGGTGCCACAGACAGACAGACATCGACGTCAAACTTATAACACCTCTTTTTTTGGTCGGGGGTTAAAAAAAAGGCAAGGTGGTATTAGATCGTGGAAATCAGTCGCACACTCTCCGATGTGTATCCGATCTGACTTCTTCTCAAAAAGTGGTTGGTCCAGACACTGGTTAAGCTTATTGGGGACAGATCCAGAGCTCGGAATCTCTGGCGTAGCTGTTTTCAGATTTAAAAGCTGCTCATGTCTGCACCATATAGACGTTTTATTTATTATGCTTTTGCTGATGTTGCTCGGTCAGACCTCACATCTGGAGAACGATGTCCTGAATAAATTTGACACTGAAGAATATTCTGAGCGAATATAGTTGCTTGTGTTTCATAATTATAGCATTTAAATACTGCAATTGGAGAATTAAAGTGTATATATGCTTGAAAATTCGAGGCAAAACATATCGTTTTCGATATCCGAAAATAAATATCGAAAATCGATATATCGGAAATAAAAAAATCGACGATAAATATCGATTATTTTCGAAAATAAAATCGATATTTCGATATATCGATTTTTTTTGCCCAAGCCTAATTTGCTTTGCTCCAGTTTCAAGATTGTAGATTGTAGTTGTCCCGTTATTTTCATTTCGTTCTCATTCGCTTTTGTTTCAACTATTTGTTTGTGACGCTCATGAATGAGAATAGTTAAACATGAGCTATTCTCACGTAACGCAATATTTTACGCACCCTGAATCTTTCGAGTCTAGCTAATTTTGCAGTTGTATTCAAGGTATGGCGAATCTGGAACAACAGTTTTCGATTTTCATATTTTGATTGAATACCCATATGAAGTTACTAGCGATATTAGTTTTTAAACTAGGTACTTTTTGTTGGGACAAAATTTAGAGTTTAATAAAATGTATTAAAATAATTTACGCGGGCGACAAAGATTAAAATTCCCGTACATGTTCACGTGCTTATATATGGTTGTATTCTAAAAGTACGTTTATTTCCTTTGACACTATCGCGTGGCACTACTGGTAGAGTCATGAGAAAATGGGTAAGACACTACTGGTAGCCTGAGCTTCAACAGTCCGCTAGAAAACGATGTAGTAGTCCAGCGCGCCATCGAAGCGGTGCTAACATACAAACAAAACGAAACTAATTGAGAACAAAAAAAAAAGGAGGAGTCCTTTTAAAGTTGGTTAAAAAGTAAATTAAGCTAAGCCAAGAATGTGTTTCAAATTTTAACTCAATCCATTCAGTCATTCCAACTTCCAACGTAATTGAGCAGCAATTTTAGAAAAAATAATACCGGTCAAATGCAAGTGGGACTCGCGCGCGAAGTGTTCTGAACCATTAGCAAATGAACGGCTTTTATTGTATGGGAGCCCCCCTTAATACCTCTGATGTCCTCAGTGTAGGTAGCTTAATTAGATAGCATAAATGTTACCTTTCACTGATATACAGTTTGGTTAAAAGTTGTACTAAGAATTCAATGTCAAATGTGGCAATCAAGTGATGGTTTATGGAACTCTAGCTTAGTGCCACAGAAATATTTATAAATACTAATCCTATAATTCCTATCTTTGCTTACAGATGTGACTTGGTTGTAGCGAGAGAAATCTAAAATTAAATATGGAGGACTCACAATCTGATATATGGAATGAAGAAATGAGCAACACCAAGCAACGCGATTTAAAAAAAAATGAATGTCCAATCTGCCACCAGACAATCATAAATCCATCTAGGTTCAAGGTGCACATACGAACTCACACCGGGAGAGGCCACATTCCTGTCCGCAGTGCACGTACAAATCAGCCACCGCCAACACATTGCAAATGCACATTTTAAGTGCTCACATAAAAGAGAAACGGTTTAAATGTGAATTGTGTGAATACAGATCAGTGCGTATAAGTCAGATAAATCTACATATGAAAAAACATACTAGAGAAAATTTGCATTCGTGTACATTGTGTGAGTACAAGACCTGTTATACATCGAGTTTCAAAAGACACATGCTGCGGCACGAGGGAATTAAGCAGCTTCAATGTCCGTGTTGCAGCTACCGAGCTGTCGGAAGTGACCACTTGAAAAAACATATGAAAGAACACGTAAAAGATTTCCCATTTGAATGTGAGCAGTGTGAATATAGAGCAGCAGATTCTAGCACTTTAGAAATACATTTACAATTACATGAACGAAAGAAACAGCTCGAATGTGATATATGTGATTACAAAACAAAGCATGAACGAAAATTGAAGCTGCATATACGGACTCATACTGGGGAGAAGCTGTACAGCTGTAACGAATGTGATTTCAAATCGGATGTTAAACGTGGTGTGGCCATACACAAGCATATGATACATTCTGTCCCGAATGGTCTTAAGTGTGAATTGTGTGACTTTTGTGCGGTTTCGGAAGCCAGGTTGAAGAGACATATTAAGCACGTGCATATGGATCCCAGACGTTTCCATTGTGAATACTGTGATCATAAAACAACAAATGCTTGTTATTTGAAAAAGCACATGGCAACTCATAACAAAGGAAAATAAAAACTTGCTTAAACCCTAAAATTAGGCTTTTGGTACTAGAAATATTTTTATTAAATTTATTTATATTTAAAATATTGAATGGATTTTATATCCTTCCAAACACATAAGGAACCTGTGAAGCTTCAAGGAGCTTAGGAGAGACGACGTCATAAGTCCGTTGTCCAACACACCAACAGTGCATCACATCCTCAGCAACATGTGGTTTACAGCTGGTATAGCTGGCTTGAGGATGTTATTTCTGCAAAACCATCAAAATCTTTGAATAACAGACTGGACGTGACAAATAGATGTCAAAGACTGTCAAGTTAACAGACAATAAACATAATGACAAACAAACGAATTAGTCCTTCAGTTAGATCTTAAAAAAAATTGTACATATATTTTCAAATTTCAACTGAATTTGTTCAACTGTTCCGACATTACAGTTAATATATCACCCCCACCCTAAAT
Source organism: Ectropis grisescens (assembly GCA_017562165.1). Classification (NCBI taxonomy): domain Eukaryota; kingdom Metazoa; phylum Arthropoda; class Insecta; order Lepidoptera; family Geometridae; genus Ectropis; species Ectropis grisescens. Next base: position 863,138 of record CM029795.1, read on the forward strand.
CTAATTAGCCTTTCCTACGTGATTGAGCAATAAAACATTAATATTAGTAGCATAGAATTTTATGAAAACCCTGGCCTTTATTGGTCTTCGAAGCTTAACAACGTTGGACGCTTTTAGAATATGTACCTACTATAAGTATTTGGATAGAAAATGCTTTCAAATAACCCTCCATGACCAGAGTAACTTGATTTGGTGGGAAAAGCCTCTGAAAAATGTTGCTATACTTGTGGAGAGGTGATATGTACAGCAAGGCACATATTGGTGGGATGCAAGGTGCTCCTTAATTTGAGTCATTACTCAAGGCGCCATGACAGAGTACTGAGGTTTTTAATCTGAGACTTGAAATAATATGTGAGCCTTTCAGTAGCTAGAGCCCAAAAAGGATTGACGACAAACAAAAGACAAATTAACTTTGTAAAGAAGGCTCAACTTCAAACTCCAGGAACAAGCCTGACTCAATCCTGGGAACAGCACCGGATTAGGCTATTTTAATGGACAGTATGAAAAGCACTACAAAATCCCAGAGGATGTGGGTGTTTCGTCATCCAGACCAGACATTTTTCTTTTTCTAGAACTACGAAACGCATAGTCCTTGTAAAACTAATATATCTACGCGATGAAACAAAATGAGTATTACGACCTTCGAAACGAAATAACAAAAAACGGCTAGGTATGTACTTAATTTATACGCTGTAGAAGTGGGAGTGAGAGGTACCTATACCAGCAAAATCTCTAAAACCTGCTGAAAGACCTTGGCTTGTCCAGAAGAGCAGTAAGTTCAATCGTTTAACATCAGGCGAGATGGCGGTCAAGTGTAAACCTATAAAAAAAAAAAAAAAACTAGAACGAGTATCTAAAGCTGCACTAGTAGGCTCATATCAGGTTTGGCTGGGCAGGGAGAGAAACACGAGTAGTGAAGGTGAGTGTTGATGTAGGTACGTCCGAAACGGGCCCCTTAAACCTACACCCGTGTCACAAGTCTCAGTATCTACTCGGGATTTCTCTCTCTGCCACACGATGGACCCGGCACCCGCACGGTGAATCCATGCAATGCTAAGAAGATCGTCTCATTCATACAGTAACGCAGAATACTGAATACTTAGTAAGTAGTAAGTTTGAACCAAATGCGCCGCGCGTGTCGTAATGCCTATAATATTGGAACTACGGAACATTTTCAAGACTTGTTTTTTTCAAACAGAAAAATAATTAACGAAATTGGACGCAATGATGAGTGACGATCGAATACACTTTCCAACTGTCAAACCCCTCTTGCAAGGAAACCGTTTAGAATTTGGGGATCAAAAGTATCATCCACTTACCTTGGCCAAAATATGTACTCAAGGCGTATAGGTACTTAGCAAAGTTTCATTTGAATTGAATCAGTAGTTTCCCATACAGACAGAATAAAACTACAAGGACAAACTAACATCCGACTACCTTAGATTTGTTATCTGTAAGTACAACATTCTACTACCTAGTCAAACCCTTTCGTTTGACACCCATATTGAGGGAGTTGTGAAAAAAGAAATGTAATTCGCCATTTTGTGGTAGCGGCCATCTTGGATTTGAAATTTGTCAAAGTGCAAAGTATTCTACTAGTCAAGCCCTTTCGTTTGATTCCCATATTGAGATAGTAGTGAAAAAATAATATAATTCGCCATTTTGTGGTGGCGGCCATCTTGGATTTTTTTTTTTTTGTAGTGTATAGTTTTCTACTAATCTAACCCTTTCATTACCCATATTGAGGTAGGTTGTGATACCCATATTGAGGTAGGTAGTGAAGAAATATTTTGTCCGCCATTTTGTAGCGGCGGCCATCTTGAATCAATATTAACCAAACATAGATAAGAACACCCGCACAAATATTAACTTTCAAATAAAAAAAACCGCATCGAAATCGGCCCATCCGTTTGAGCTCTACGGTGCCACAGCAGACACACACAGACAGACAGACAGACATCGACGTCAAACTTATAACACCCCTTTTTTTGGTCGGGGGTTAAAAAATAGTAGACAGTGGAGGATATCTCTATTATGAGGTAGGTACTGTCGTCCTAGTCTGGTAACAAACATCTGCCAGGAGTTTTTATGAAAACACCGGTGCCCAATGGACGTCGCGTATGCGTTAAAGGATATATTAAAGGTATACTCTGGTATATATGTGAAGCCGCTACTAGAATATGGTTATCAAATTTGGAGCTCCTACTTCAAAAAAGATATTGATTTACTTGAAAGTGTGCAAAGAAAAGCGACGAAATTGCCATATGCCCTTCGACGCAAATCTTACACAGACAGGTTAAAAGCCCTACACCTCACTACACTGGAAGAGAGAAGGTTCCGGGGAGTCTTGATCGAAACATTTAAAATAATGAATGGATTTTATAATCTCCCTCACATAAGGAACCTGTACAGATTAAAGGAGCATAAGAGAGACAGTCGGCGTCATAAGTCCCAGTTGTCCCACGCGCCATCACTGACGAACACTGCACATCACATCCTCAGCAACAGAGTGGTTTACAACTGGAACAGGTTGCCTGAGGATGTTATTTCGGCAAAGTCATTAAACTCTTTTAAGAACAAACTTGACAAATGGATAGTAAAAGACAAAATCATTTTAACAGACAATTACCTATCATTTGTTATTTCAATTATCAGCAAAGGCTGCTCGCCTATTATTCAATAAATAAATATATTCTACAGTACTACGTATCAGGTCCCTGGACAAGAAGATGAAGAGAAGAAAGGTTATACTGAAGTTCTCCCGAACACTCTCTTTTTAGTTCATACTCAAGAAGAGAATAAGACTCTTACCAGCCAGGGTTACGGGGGAGGCGTGGGGTCCCGCATTCTTACTATCCATGAGTCTCAGGGACTGATGGCCTAGTCAGTAATCGTCATCAAGACGAAGACTGGGTTGAAGCTGCATGAGAGCGTCCCGTACGCGGTCTGCGTTCTGTCCCGGCATACTCCTTCATCTATTACGCCGATGACATCGAGCACGATGTGATAAGTCGCTTTGTGATGCGTGCGTCGGCTGCGTCACCTAGGACTATAAATTCCAGTTTTTTTTTAAATAAAGAGTGACGATACGAGCAGGACATGTGATAAGGTTGCCATCCGTCCGGGTTTCCCCGGTTTTGTCCTAGACGGCGTCCGGGGAGCGTCTGAGCTGGATTTTATCTTCATCTCAGTGTAAGAAGAGATAAAAAAGTTATGTCTAAAAACTTGACGTGCTTTGGGGTCTAATTTTTGGAAAATCCGGGGTTTTCACGAGTCTGGTCCTGGTTCCCAAACTTTACAGATGGCAACCCTACCCAGAGATCAAAGATGTTTTGTCTCTAAGCCCTGTAATTTATCTGGAAACATTGCCCTTCAAACCGGATTACAGGAATGTTTGGACATTACTGCTAGGCTGTAGAATAACTAGCAAAGGTGTTGTACTTCCCCAGGCGGACTCTGCCAACGACTTTGGAGAGTGTGTAACTGATTGGCTTGATCTAATATACCTAACTTTGGCTTTTTCCCTACTCGTAGAAAAGCCATATCGTTTCATAGTTAACGTTTTAAGGACTCTAATGAAGAGGTTTGGCTCTACTTGTGTAATAATATCATCTATAGCGTAAGATCCCAGAGCCGCCAGACGTCACGTATTTTCTTATGAATGAAATGTGGACGATTGTGTAGAGTTAGTACGTACTAAGAACACATGCTTACCCGCTAACTTGCTTAGACGGACAATTTTGAGATATGGGGTCCAGAAGATATATTACTTACCTGCTTTACGTAATTTCTGATAACTGATTTTCACGTATGTTATAGGCAACATCTTTAAAAATAAGGGCCGGTCGGCCGTTTTGCTTAAAACCGGCTCACGTCGTCGCACGAAATTCAAAAAGTTTGTGTTCCGATATTTCCATCTTTAGTATTATCTAGAAAGAGATTTATTACGTTCAAAAAATAGGCCGATCTTTCTTGTTGACGTTTCCTTGTTTCAATTTACTAATAATAAAGCCTTTAGTCGTAGGGAACGATCTCCCATGACCATTTCGCCGAAAAGTCGCCGCCGTGTCAGTTTCAGACTTCTAAATCTACAAGTGATACTCAAAATTTATACTTAAAAAATATGGGAACATCATACACATATTTTATTAATTCATTCAAGTCACATATATCTGAATTTTGGTCCCATTTGTTAGTAAAAAACAAAATCATAAGCCAATTTTAAGTTTTATATTGCAGTTTTAGCGTTGTCTCTGTGTAAAATACACAATAACTCCAAAATAAAAATTAGACACGATAATACTTTGTTCTTTGTAGAATCCAATTCTATAGTTACTTTTCAAATCATAGTTGTCAATTTTTCAAAAATATAAATTACCAGCAGTCGAAATTACAATAAATTACGCTGCGCAATTTAGTATGCCGCGAGCGGCCGTCGGGGAGGACCTGCGTCAGTTAGCGTGGGAGTCGGTTACGTAATATTTCGCGCGTTTATGACATAAACTAGAATAATTATAGTGCGACCACAAAATTTTAATTCGTTTGGCGTTTTATAACGTTTCATTCTGATTTTCGGATCGGACCATCACATTTGATCTTGTTTACTTCATGAAGAAGCAGAATCTGTCAATTTTTTTGACGTGACAACGTCTAATAAGTCGATGAACGCGATGGCCGCCACCACAAAATGCCGAATGTCATTATTTTTACTACTACCTCAATACCATGACCATGACCATGCACATGACCATGACCATGACCATGCCCAATGACCATGAGGAACGGCCATGACCAATGACCACGACCAATGACCATGAGCAATGGCCATGACCAATGACCGTTCCGACGTGTTTGAGCAACGAACTTCCAATATTAATTAATCATCATTAATTTACTACTACCTCAATATATATATCAATTTAAAGGGCTTGACTAGTAGAATACTACGCACTATGACAAATTTCAAATCCAAGATGGCCGCCACCACAAAATGGCGAATGTCATTGATTTTCACTACTTCTCAACATAGGTATCAAATGCAAGGGCTTGACTAGTAAAATACTACGCACTATGACAAATTTCAAATCCAAGATGGCCGCCACCACAAAATTGCGTATGTCATTATTTTTACTACTTCCTCAATATGGGTAACAAATGAAAGGGCTTTACTAGTAGAATACTATGCACTATGACAAATTTCAAATCCAAGATGGCCGCCACCACAAAATGGCGAATGTCATTATTTTTTACTACTACCACTATATGGGTAACAAATGAAAGGGCTTGACTAGTAGAATACTATGCACTATGACAAATTTCAAATCAAGATGGCCGCCACCACAAAATAGCGACTGTCCTTATTTTTACTACTACCTCTATACCATGACCAATGACCATGACTATGACCAATTACAATGACCATGAGGAACGAATATGACCAATGACTACGACCAATGACCACGAGCAATGGCCATGACCAATGACTGTTCCGACGTGTTTGAGCAACGAACAATCGAAATCCAAGATGGCCGCCACCACAAAATTGAGTCAATTTTGTGGTGGCGGCCATCTTGGATTTGAAATTTGTCATAGTGCATAGTCAAGCCCTTTATATTGATACCTTCATTTAGGTAGTAGTAAACATTAATGATGATTAATCAATATTGGAAGTTCGTTGCTCAAACACGTCGGAACAGTAATTTGTCATGGCCATTGTTCATGGTCATTGGTCGTAGTCATTGGTCATATCCGTACCTCATGGTCATTGTAATTGGTCATGGTCATGGTATAGAGGTAGTAGTGAAAAATAATGACATTCGCAATTTTGTGGTGGCGGCCATCTTGGATTTGAAATTTGTGACAGTGCATGGTATTCTACTAGTAAAGCCCTTTCATTTGTTACCCATATTGAGGTGGTAGTAGAAAAAATAATGACATTCGCCATTTTGTGGTGGCGGCCATCTTGGATTTGAAATTTGTCATAGTGCATGGTCAAGCCCTTTAAATTGATACCTTTGTTTGGGTAGTAGTAAACATTAATTATGATTAATTAATATTGGAAGTTCGTTGCTCAAACACGTCGGAACAGTCATTGGTCATTGCCATTGCTCGTGGTCATTGGTCGTAGTCATTGGTCATATTCGTTCCTCATGGTCATTGTAATTGGTCATAGTCATGGTCATTGGTCATGGTATAGAGGTAGTAGTAAAAAATAAGGACAGTCGCTATTTTGTGGTGGCGGCCATCTTGGATTTGAAATTTGTCATAGTGCATAGTATTCTACTAGTCAAGCCCTTTCATTTGTTACCCATATAGTGGTAGTAGTAAAAATAATGACATTCGCCATTTTGTGGTGGCGGCCATCTTGGATTTGAAATTTGTCATAGTGCGTAGTTTTTACTAGTCAAGCCCTTTCATTTGATATCCATATTGAAAAGTAGTGAAAAATAATGTCAGTCGCCATTTTGTGGTGGCGGCTATCTTGGATTTAAAATTTGTCATAGTGCATAGTATTTTATTAGTCAAGTCCTTTCATTTGTTACCCATATTGAGGCAGTAGTAAAAATAATGACATTCGCAATTTTGTGGTGGCGGCCATCTTGGATTTGAAATTTGTCATAGCGCATAGTATTCTACTAGTCAAGCCCTTTCATTTGTTACCCATATTGAGGTTGTAGTAAAAATAATGACATTCGCAATTTTGTGGTGGCGGCCATCTTGGATTTGAAATTTGTGACAGTGCATAGTATTCTACTAGTCAAGCCCTTTCATTTATTACCCATATTGAGGTGGTAGTCAAAAATAATGACAGTCGCCATTTTTTGGGGGCGGCCATCTTGGATTTAAAATTTGTCATAGTGCATAGTATTATATTAGTCAAGTTCTTTCATTTATTACTCATATTGAGGTAGTAGTAAAAAATAATGACAATCGCCAGTTTGTGGTGGCGGCCATCTTGGATTTGACATTTGTCATAGTGCGTAGTGTTTTACTAGTCAAGTCCTTTCATTTGATACCCGTATTGAGGAGGTAGTGAAAAAAGAAATGTATCTCACCATTTTGTGGTGGCGGCCATCTTGGATTTGAAATTGTCATTGTGCATAGTATTTTACTTGTCAAGTCTTTTTATTTGATACCCATATTGAGGAAGTAGGGAAAAAAAAAGAAATGCATTTCGCCATTTTGTGGTGGCGGCCATCTTGGATTTGAAATTTGTCATTGTGCATAGTATTTTACTCGTCAAGTCCTTTCATTTGATACCCATATTGAGGAGAAGTGAAAATTAAATGTATTTCGCCATTTTGTTGTGGCGGCCATCTTGGTTGAAATTTGTCATAGTGCATAGTATTCTACTGGTCAAGCTTTTTCATTAAATTTGATACCCATATTGAGGTAGATTATGAAGAAATATTTAGTCCACCATTTTGTGGAGGCGGCCATCTTGAATCGATATTAACCAAACATAGCTAAGAACCAATGCACAAAAATTACCCTTAAAATTAAAAATAAATTTTACTAGTTATCAGATTTTTGAAATGCAAGAATAATTTATCGTAACGTTACGGGACAACGAACGTAACGGGACAATAAGTCTTCAATTTTCGTGCACGCAGCCAGCGTTCATCAATTTAGTAGACGTTGTCACGTCAGAAAATCTCATAAAAATTTTTAGTACACTGCCGTTACGGCTCAAGATCGTTCTGTCCGCCTAAACGCTCGAGCTGAATCGAACGGACGCACGCTGACAATGTTGCAGGATTTTACCTAAAGTTGAGTTCTGTCTTTTTGTGAGAGGGCTCTTACAGACGAATTAAAACTCCCAATAATTGAGTTTTACAGCGTCTGTTAAGCAAAACGGCCGACGAAAAGTGTCTGGCAGTATTGGGGCCTTATGTTTTATTTAGTGACGCGACGAGCAGGACATGTGCCTGATGGTAAGCAACATACCTGCCACATAACAGCACAGTGACACGCAGCTATTGGAACAAGAAGCCGTTTTAGTATGAAAACTTGGTAACGTGGTTATTACACATTTTACATAAATACACGGGTAACTCACGTTTAATGTAGTCAGTGCTAAACGAGCTGCGAACCCGCGCGCGCACTCTCCTTGAAAAAGATCGCCGGACGCGATCGAAACTTGAGTCGGACTGGACTGACTACATTAAACGTGAGTTACCCGTGTATTTATGTAACAAGAACAAAATTAAAAATTTTGATTAACCCCCGACTACCTCGGATTTGTAATCTGTACAACATTCTGCTAGTCAAGCCCTTTCATTTGATACCCATATTAAAGGAGTTGTGAAAAAATAAATGTATTTCGCCATTTTGTGGTAGCGGCCATCTTGGATTTGAAATTTGTCATAGTGCAAAGTATTCTACTAGTCAAGCCCTTTCATTTGATACCCATATTGAGGTAGTAGTGAAAAAAATAATGTAATTCGCCATTTTGTGGTGGCGGCCATCTTGGATTTGAAATTTGTTATTATGTATTGTATTCTACTAGTCAAGCCCTTTCATTTGATACCCATATTGAGATAAGTTGTGAAGAAATATTTTGTCCGCCATTTTGTGGAGGCGGCCATCTTGAATCGATATTAACCAAACATAGCTAAGAACATCCGCACGGATATCAACCTTCGAATAAAAAAAACCGCATTGAAATCGGTCCATCCGTTTGAGCTCTACGGTGCCACAGACAGACACACGTACACACAGACAGACAGACAGACAGACAGACAGACTGACAGACAGACAGACAGACAGACATCGACGTCAAACTTATAACACCCCTTTTTTTGGTCGGGGGTTAAAAAGAAGCCGTTTATTTGCTAATGGTACCCCTTCGTGCGCGAGTCCAACTAGCACTTGGCAGCTTTTATTTATTTAAAAAAATTCTTAGGGACCAAATCTAAACAGTAATGCCGGAACAAGTTCTTCCGAACAACTAAGTGTATTTGGTAGAAATTTACAGATACTTTATAGTCTGGAATAGCAACTAGGCTACTATTTGTCCCGAAAAAAAAATATAGCTCCTTAGGGAAAGAAATATTAACTATAACGTCGGGACAGTTGAAAATACTGGCCTTTGGTTGGTTAAGCTTGTATTCCACAAACTCGTAAATTAAACAACCAAAAGTAGGTACCTACTTTCTAAGTTGACTAGTAGAATACTATACAATATGCAATATGACAAATTTTTGTCTGACTATCCTTGGTCTCGTCCTGTCTGTTCTTCAAAGAGTTTGATGGTTTTGCCAAAATAACATCCTCAGGCAAGCTTTACCAGCTGTATGTATAATACCACTTGTTTGCTAAGGATACAACTGGGACTTATGACGTTGAATGTTTCTCCTAAGGTCCTTAAAGCTGTATGTGGTTATAAAATTCATTCAGTATTTTAAATATAAACATTTAATAAAAAAATTGCACTACAAGAGGCTTCATTTTTGGTTTTTAAAGCAAGTTTTTAGTTTCCTTTGTTATGAGTTGTCATGTGCCTTTTCATATAACACGGACTTCTTGCTTTATAGTCACACAATTCACAATGGAAACGTTTGGGATCCATATGCACGTGCTTAATATGTCTCTTCAACCTGACTTCTGAACCCGCACAAAAGTCACACAATTCACACTTAAGACCGTTCGGGACAGAATGTATCATACGCTTGTGTATGGTCACACCACGTTTATTATCCGATTTGAAATCACATTCGTTACAGCTGTACAGCTTCTCCCCGGTATGAGTCCGTATATGCAGCTTCAATTTTCGTTCATGCTTTGTTTTGTAATCACATATATCACATTCGAGTTGTTTCTTTCGTTCATGTAATTGTAAATGTATTTCTAAAGTGCTAGAATCTGCTGCTCTATATTCACACTGCTCACATTCAAATGGGAAATCTTTTACATGTTCTTTCATATGTTTTTTCAAGTGGTCACGTCTGATAGATCTGTAGTTGCAACACGAACAATAAAGCTGCTTAATTCCCTCGTGTCGCAGCATATGTAATTTAAAACACGAGTTATAACAAGTTGTGTATTCACACAACTCACACGAGTGCAAATTTTCTTTAGTATGTTTTTTCATGTGTATATTTAGCTGACTTTTACGCACTGATCTGTATTTGCACAATTCACATTTAAACTGTTTCTCTTTTATGTGAGTACTTAGAATGTGCATTTTCAATGTGTTGGGAGTGGCTGCTTTATATGTGCACTGCGGACATGGATGTGGCCTTTCCCCAGTGTGAGTTCGTATGTGCACCTTGAATCTGGACCGATTTATTATTGTCCGGTGGCAGATTGGACATTCATGTTCTTTAAAATCGGCGTTGCTCGTTTCATCATACACTATATCAGATTGTGAGTTGTCCATATTCAATTTTAGATTTCACTTTGTCTCGTTGCATGCAGGTCAAATCTGTGAACAAAAATAGGAATTACAGGATTAGTATTTAGATAAATTTCAGTGACGCTTTTATTCAAGTGAGCTCAGTCACTATTACATTGTATAATCAGTGCCTTTGTAATGTAATCCCTTGGCCTAGAAACCAATGACTGTATGATAAAAGTAGATTATGGATCTTAATTATGGATCCTCGTAATAGAGATTAAAATACTGTGTACGAGTAGTGAAGGTGAGTGTTGATGTACGTCAGAAAGGGGCCCTTTAAACCTACACCCGAGTCACAAGTCTCGGGAACTACTAGGGTTTTCTGTCTCTGCCACACGATGGACCCGGCACCCGCACAGTGTTTCCATGGAATGCTAAGAAAATCGTCTCATATAGCCCTCTCTCTTCCTTTGCCAGCTGCCTCGGTCCTGTAGCAATCAAGTTGAAACTGATAACAGGCTCTACTTTCAGAACGGAATGAACCATGTTAGTGAAAAAATCACTGTAAAATTGTGTGACGTTACAGTGTCTAAAAAATATAGAGGTAGAGATTTTCTTCGTTTTTATAAATTTGACTGTAAAAATTTAAGTGACCAGTAGGGATTTTTTTAAATATTTTTCCTGGGACTGGTGTGTATCCACCTCTCACCCCGTGATCACTTGACGTTGAATTCTGGGACACCCTGTTATATTCCATGGTGAGCTGATGGTAACAGACACATTTAAAGTTCCACTTTATTGAATTGCTACTTAGATGTGTGATAGGAATGTCTAGGCTGTGGAATGTGCCGCCTGAGTGGGGTTTTCCCGATCGTTACAATCTTGATGCCTTCAAATTGAGAGTGGACCAGTTTCTTATAGGTAAGCAAGCTCTACCGTCGCCATCAAACGAGATGGTCACTTGTAAACTTTTAAAAGAATGAAAATACATGTGAAGAGACCACCTAGAGCCAGCTCACAGATCCTTGTGTAAGAATTAAGTGGTCCTTCCTTAGACGGCCTCTGCAGTCCTACCACTACGAAAATGTATGTATTGTACTGTACTTTTAGAATAATTTAAGCACGCGCACTTGTACGGGAATTTTAAATCTTGCCGCCCACCTAAGTTATTTTTAATACATTTTATTTATGTCGTAATTTTCTTCGAACAAAAAGTATTTTGTAAGAAATTGTTACACAGTCACCAATTTTCTAACTGTTGTTCCAGATTCGCTATACCTTGAATCCAACTCCAAAACAAGGTTGACGCGAAAGATTTAGGAAAATATTAGCTTTACGTTATAACTCATGGTTAACTATTCTCATACATTAGCATCACAAACAAATAGTTGCATCAAATGAGAATGAAAATACTAAAATACCTTAGGCTTAGATAGGTACCATTCTCTTTGATAAGTAGGTACCTACTTGCGGAACAACAAAACAACAAATTAGTAGCGGTGGGCGATTATGAGATATACTAATGAAATCATTCGATTATGAGAATGTCTCGAGATATCTCGATTATGACCGTTAGTAATTACTAATTAGTAGTCATGCACGCCCGGTTGAGAGTCGCGAGTCGCGCGACTTGATTCACTCACACTCACAGCACACGCACAGCCGCGTGGGGCGAGGAGGGGACAACACGATGCGGTCTCTCGCTCGCACGGGTGTCGCTCGCCACGCCACGCCACGCCGCTCGTGTGCAAGCGCGTCTTGTCTAATGTCGTATCTCGTACCTATCTCACTTTTTTTGTAATAACAATAAATAACACTATGAATATTCAATATTGTTATTCGTTGAGTGACTCCTTCTACATAGACATGAGGTAATGTTTATATGGAAATATCCCGCCCATTTTATGTATGTTGTCATAAAGAGCGCAATCGTAATTCTTAGTTTGCGTGGTAAAATATGTGGTTGTGTGTCGTAATTATTACTTTTGTTTATGTAGTAATTATTTAGGTGGGAGAAGACCGGAGACACCAGGTTTCGAACTAAATTCGCAATTAAGGCATATCCTCCTATCTGTGATAGAATAAACAAACCACAAAATTGTAAATTAATTCATACTACACAAAATGAAATTAATGAACATTTCTTTATTTTAAGTTTATTTGAATACGCTATGAAAGCGGGAGAGCGAGCAAAGAGTTGCCTAAAACTTAAAAGTCTACAAAATCTATCAAAAATCAGTATGTAAACTTACTGTTAATTAAATCCACTATAAAAGTTAAAAGCGTCACATACATGTACGTCACACCACCGTAAACCCGTAATAAAAACAAAACAAACTAAAACTAAACCAATGTCTATACTACTAATCTAATAATCTACTAAAGTCACGGAACAACTGTCGTCGACTTCATAAAACAAGATTAGTAATTACTAATTAGTAACATCGTTCGATTATGAAAACAAATTAGTTACTAATTCCATAATCGATTATCAAGATTAGTAATGCAAAATAAGTCGATTATGCCGATCATTCATAATCGCCCACCGCTACAAATTAGCAAATACAATTTTGCTGTCAAATTACAAAGTACAAACCAGTGCTGCCAACAGGATTTTTCAAATCCCGCCAAGTTAATGAGGATCCGTAACGTTTTTGGTTGAGAATGCAGATTTATAGAGCTAAGAAATCCTAAACAAACAGTGTTAAATTTTTGTTCTACGACTAAAATTGACGAAGTTATGACCGAATTACTAGCGAAGTTCACCGAGTGGCCGTCGTGATAGCTGTGACGTCACTGTGACGGTCGCCACCAGTTAGCCGTTGGCAGCGATAAGGCGCGCAGTGTTTTGTTTCTTTAATTGTGACTTTAAAACAAATTAAGTGTCCGATTTGTGTGTAATTCACTTTTTAACTATTTATAAATATTGTATAGTGCCCAAATGTATAAATACTACTATTAAAACGCCAGAAAAACTATTTTTTCGGTGAACTAGCTTGACAAACTATTGCTTCTTCTGCTTTGTGACATTCTTCTATGGTGATTTTAGTATAACAATAATCAATAAAGTCATCTGCACTATTTATATTATTGCCATCCTTTTTGTATTGATGAACGAGATTATGTAAAGATAATTTTTTAAACAACTCATTTTTGTAACGAATGCTGATAACGTGATAACTGATTTTTAATAGAATTTTCCTATAGGCTTTGCACAACCGCTTGGAAAACTGGTCTCCATTAGTGTTATCAGTGTTTTTATCTTCAATAGTAACTTAGTAACTGAGCTGGAAACCATATCTTTAGCTTATATAAAGTTTTTATTTGTACCTACCTATAGTAAAAAGCCAGTTTTGGTTTGGCCCAATAACATTTTTTTTCAGTGGGAGATGGCTTCTCGCTGCGTCTATGGAGCCACATCAAAAATTCTACGCTATGTTTGCAGCCATCACATGTAAATATGGAGGAATAAGCTTTACTTTTTATTCTATGTTCAGGCGTTATCTTTGCTTTCACCGTACAAACATGTCCCGACCTCTGGACTTGGACAAAACCTACAGCATAATCTCCATAGGTTTCAAGTGCCGATCTGTAATAAACAAGTATAAATTCGTAAAAATTTAAAAAACACGAAAATATCTATAAAAACTAAACGGCTAAACCAATTTTGATAAAATATGTCTAAAAACACATCCAACTAATTTACCTTTCAAACAATGAAAATTGTATCAAAATCGAACTAGTAGTTTTGTAGGAAAATGGCGTCATGAATTGCACAAACAAACATCCTCCTCCCCTCCAAACGCATAGACCGTCTGCGTTGCGTCGTGGGTAATATAAATAAAACAGAAATAAAATATATGTATGTCGGCGAACTGAGTGTATCATTACTCTTCGCATCCTTCGGCTGTGGGCATAGCGGCGGGTAATGTTGGATGAAAACACGCTGACACAAACGAATTTGTTAAGTACAGGTAACAACGTTGGTTGTTTAGCTAAGTACGTATCGTAGAACGTGCGATGGTTCAGTGCCGACCGCACGCGTCGAAAGCCAAGAGAGAACTGACTCCAACAAGAGTGAGGAGTGAAATTTAGAACACAGATAATGGTTTGGAAGACCACATAGGCTACTTTTAATCCCGGGAAACCCAAGGGAAATGGAACGATGCGTGTAAAACCGTGTAGCGGTTCTAGTTATAATAAAGGTGGGGTTCGATTCGGGCCCGGAGGGCTGTAAACCACGGAATTTGGCTTCACTGCTTAGCAGTTAGCAAAGATAAAAGTGCTGCTTGTAAACAAAGAAAAGTTAGTGTCTGAACTACAAAAGAAGTCTTTGATCGACCTACTTGTCATCATACCAATTAATTTTCGTTCATTATAATCGTTCATTTTAGGTACCTTGTCGTTTGAAGAACACAACAGACATTTATCAGTGAAAATATGAGGAATTTATTTCCGTTAAAATATCCCGTTGGCCGTTACAAAGTATTTTTCGCGTTCTTAACGTAGTACACAAATCCGCTAGAAGTGACGAGAAGTCTGTTAAGTTGGCAACACTGCCACCAAACAACAAATTCCGACAAACTATTGGTGCATTCCGAATCGTAGTGATTCATTATGTGTTAAATTAAATGTTTATGATGTGATTAACCCTTCGGATGGCAGCGTCCCGGTCCGGTCAGCTATATTATCTGGCGGCCGCCATAATGAAAAAAAACCCTTGTCTGGCAGAGGTCTATCTTCCCCCTTAATTCTAGAAGATACTTTTTAGAAAACTGTAATTAAACTGCTTTATTGTTCAAAACCAGTGCATTATGCTATAGGTTTAGAATCACAAAGAACCAAGCTATTAGATTTTATACTAATAATAACTGCAAAGGTGTGAAAATAGAAAATTAATTTGAGTCAAATATGCAGATTTAGATTTTGTTCCAATTTTAGGTATAAATACTAACAGAAATATTTAATAAAACAACTAAGCGATCATATTTGTATATAATTTGCTTTGACAAACACTACTTCAAAACATAATCCTAAGAATTGCACATCATTCTATATACAAAAATATCAGTAGAACGTTTACAAAAATCGGCTGCAGTGGTAGATCTTGCGCCGGATGTTGAAAATAGCTCATGTTACAAGCTTAGTTCTGAGAAATATATTGATCAAGTGAGTTAAAATGTGTGTTTATATTGATGTTTGGTTCATAATCTCAATTGTGTTAAATATATACGTCTGAAATATGTAAGATTATAAAGATATTAAGATTCAAATAAAACCTGTGTAAACTAAGAAAAATTAGGTATATTCAAACAATGATCTGTACTGTAGTATCAAATTATTTTTATGAGTTAATAATGTATTTCCTAAAACATGAATAAATTTGCAAAAGGCTTGTAAGATATAAAAAAGGTGTTTTCATAGAACATTTATTAGAAAATGATGAAATAAAACAACAATTATTTACTAAGATGGCACGCGAAAACGGCTGTCTTAACATGGATGCGACTTTTTTACCCTCCGTCTGGCGAACGACCGGATCCGGTCAGTTACTGTATTTATATGGTTTCTGTTGTTTCAGAATATTATTTATTTGTTCTTAGAAAAATATATATATAAAAAAAAGCTTTTTTTTCAGTTTATTTTAAAAATATATACATTGCCGGTGATGGCGGAATCGCATCGCAGCTGAAGACAAAATTACTGGGATGTGCTCTCCGTCAGGTTCATAATTTCGGCTGAAAATAATAATGTATTATAATATTGACAGTTAGCTAAATGTTGATGGTGATAAAGTTGGCAAATAAAATAAAAATAAATTGGGTGGGGGTTGATACTTACGGGTTCCATGAACGCTTACTTCGCTCCGTCAATGCCTGTTCTATCGGTTCCCCAGCAGGCAAATCCTCAATTGCAATAAGGTTAAATCTGTAAATACAATCACATTTATAGGCTTTAGGAGAAGCTTTTCTAGCAGTGGATTCAGGCTAATTATGATGATGAAATCAATGCACATTTACTTATGAAATGCAGTGTCACTATATAAATATAAAAACCGGCCAAGTGCGAGTCTGCCTCGCACGAAGGGTTCCATACCATTATTATTAATATCGAGCAAAAATAGCAAAAACATCACCTTTGTTGTATGGAGCCCCCCCTTAAATAACTATTTATTTTATTTTGTTTTTAGTATTGCGGCCACAAAAATACAAAGCAAACCAAACACCATATAAAAGTAGATTCAATAGTCTTATCCATAATATGATAGGGAGTGAACAAAATGGCCGCGGTGCCCGAAATAACCTAACTGTCATCGTCCCGGTCCGGTCAGTGGAGGGACGCGTGTTATTTTTTTCGATATTTCTCTAATTAATGAAAGATTTGAATAAATTTACAATTTGGAAAAGATTAATGGATGAGTAATTATTTCATTGTTTCCATAAATTCCACAAATCTACCAATATTTGGTACTAAATGAATGGTTTGTTTGGCCGACATGAGCGTGTGCTAAGCCTGAGTAGGTGTTAGATTTCAATGTTTTACCACGAAAAGCGTATCACAACACGTACAAAAACAAAGAAATAGGCTGATTACATACCTTTCCATCGCTTTTTCAAAACTTTATCTCGTTATACTGTCGTCAACCACTTAAAAACACTTGAAAATAGACGCACAAACACTTCCAACCACTCGGCGATAGCAAGTCCGGAATCAATAAGTTTTTTTTTTTTAACATATGTAAGTCTACCTAAGAAAGCGTCTATATTCTGTCTTTGTTTAACGTTCTAGCAGTTGTATGCGTTAGAATAGTGCATACCGTGTTTTAAAGTGCGCTTTTCGAATGAAAACAGCGGCATCAAATTACTGACCGTTCCGGTCGCCTGCCAGCTGGGCGTTTATTTTATCACGACCGGAACGGGAGGCTGCCACCATGGCACATTTTTTTCCGATGGCGTCTGCCATAGGAAGGGTTAACTTGCAAATAGAAGTAGATTGGACTTCGTCATAGAATAGATAATATAGATAGAACGGACACTCCCCAACCCCTGCCAATTTCAAGCTTCCTCACCCCTCAGGCCGTTTCGGATACGCTAGGAGCACTCAACGAAGGGCTGGTATCGAACATATAATTCCTAACGAAATATCATCATGGTGGGTTGTTGTGCTGTTTACGGCTGTCCGTCAACTAACCGGGACAAGATTAAAAGCTTTATTTAATTTTCTAATGATAAATAACGTAAGATTAGAAACTTTTCAAAATAACGTTGCTTTATAATATTACAAGCTTTGCTTAGTTTGGAGTCAGATGGTGTTGTGTGAATTGTCTACCAATATTTATTTATTTATAATAACGAAGTCATTTTTAACTCAAAGTTCGTAACTCACACAGCCAGTAACTTATGTGCCCAATCACGCATTGATAATGCCTGGAGGAATAATTATAGCGACAGAATAAAGTTTCCTTAATGGGTGTAAATTAAAATGCGAATGTGTACCTACCAGAGATGCGATTTATTTGAAATACTTCTATTTAAAATGCAAATACAAAATGCAAAATACCTATTTTGTATTTTGCATTTAAATACCTTTTGAGACGTATTTTGCATTTTAATATTCATTTCAAAATACAAAATACTTTGTCATTTACATAGTACAAGCTTTGCTTAGTTTGGGGTCAGATGGTGTTGTGTGTGAAGTGTTCACCAATATTTATTTTTTATTTATTTTATTAAGTGAAGGCAAAAAAATATGATACGCTTGTATCGCCGAATTTGTCCGATAGAGGCGCCTGCTAGCTATGCGCGCTCTTATTTAACCCCCGACCGAAAATAGGGATGTTATAAATTTGACGTCGATGTCTGTCTGTCTGTGGCACCATAGAGCTCAAAGGGATGGACCGATTTCGAAGCGATTTTTTTTATTTGTGTTGTGATTTTTAGCTATGCTTGGTTGATATCGGTTCAAGATGGCCACCTCCACAAAATAGCGGACAAAATATTTCTTCACAACCTTCCTAAATATGGTTACCAAATGAGAGGGCTTGACTAGTTGAATAATATGCACTATGACGAATTTGAAATCCAAGATGGCCGCCACCACAAAATGGCGAACCACATTTAATTTTTCACTACTCCCTGAATATGGGTAGCAAATGAAAGGGCTTGACTTTTTTTTAATAAGAAGTGACGAGACGAGCAGGACATGTGCCTGATCTGTAATCAACGTGCCTGCCACATAACAGCACAGTGACACGCAGCTATTGGAACATGAAGAGTCCAAATCATTACCTAGCACTGCACTGCGCTCATCACCCAGAGATCTAAGATGTTGTATCTCTAAGCCCTGTAATTTCTCTGGAAACATTGCCCTTCAAACCGGAATACAGTAATGTTTTCACGTTACTGTTTGGCGGTAGAATAACTGGCAAAGGTGTGGCACTGTGGCCCCAGGCGGACTCTGCAAGGAGTCCTACCACTAAAGTACCTAAATCAAAAATGTTTATTTTGTTGATTTTTCGTCGTTGGTCAGAGTGAGTGTCTTATGTCTGACTAGTGTCAATCAATGTCAATGTAGACAGTCCAGGGTCCAGTTGTTATAAGAAAAGTTTAATAATAATAAAATGTTTTACACAACCAACCGAAATAAATGGCCACACAATTCACAAAATGGAGACATACCTCTCTTTTCGTTGGGCTAGTTTTTCTGGACTCGGAGACTATGTAGAAAAATAAATTATTATGTTATCAATAGTAACTATATGTTATCTCATTCTCACTACTTTTTTGATCCCTCCATGACCAAAATGGCATGCATAAGATGCCATGTTATTAGACGTTTTTGTTCGGTTCGGCATTGTTTCTCTATTTCTCATGATAAATACTTAAAATAAAAATTAATATCTGAGATTTGGTCAAAAGGTATTTTATTTTGAAAATACCTATTTTGCATTTAGCATTTGAAATACAAAACTCAAACCTATTTGGTATTTTGCATTTGAAATAGTAAATCTGAAAAGTATTTTGCATTTTGTATTTAAATGCTTTTTTAAAACCATTTTGTACAACTCTGGTACCTACTAACAGAAATAGATATCTAGGTACCTGATCTAATCTATCATCGGTTTCGTTTCATTTTACGCGGCAATACAAACACCTACAGATTTCTGAAACAATTTAGAAATCTGTGCAAACACCCTTTTAATTAGAATAGTATAATTTGGGTCCATTCTATTTATGTAACTCAACATTATAGCAAGTTTATAGACTACGTCACCAGGTAAACTCAAGGGGGCATAACTATTCCATAAAACAATTCAGCAGCCCTAGCTCTAACGCACACATTCACGCGTGTGTACGAACGACATCTGCGTAGTTGTGTGAAGAGTAGGTAGCTCCACAGCGGCGTTTGTATAGAATTTTAGTGGAGTGTCCGGGGTGTGACTTCGTGTTCTATGTATGCGTCAATGGTCACAACTGATACATACATACAAGAGTAAAAACGAGTCGCAGCCAAATTATAAATAAAAACATTGCCAGTCATAGGTCACACTTGGCGGTCCCGAGGTCAATCGAACATTTCTTTGATTTACGGGCGTGACGATGAGCTTCATTCACAGCCCACGAAAAATCTGTCTGTGGCGCCCCAAAAGAAGTTATCACCTAAAAAAATATTGTGAACCTCGTAATTTTTTTACTGTCTTATTTCTTTATGACATAAACTACATTGTAAAATTAACAAAGCCTTATTAACCTACTAGACTGCAGGCCCGTGAACACAATTTATGGGTCAAATGAACCACCAGGTGACCTATTTAGGATGATAGTACCCTTCTATTATATTCTATCAAGTAATATGGTTCCGCACTATACCGTCACTTGTAAGCTGTCCAATGTCCAACTGAGTGTAATTGAAGAGGGGGGTTGCAACCCGCGATCTTTTCTCCTTGTCAAGTGATTTTTGTACGGCGCCGGCGTTGCAGAATAATATTGTCAACCAACTGTAATTGATTGTTATACCTATTTTGTGAAATGTTACTAAGCCTGAATTTAATATTTTGTTTTGTGAAGGTATGTGTTTAACAGATAAAAAGAAAAGTACCTATATACTCACTTAACCATTATCTACTTAACTATCACCTACTTAATTATAAGGTACAATTATTATATGTTGCATGTCCATTAGGACAAACTGTTGATCCCAAAATTTTATAACACCATCGCCAAACAATGTACACGTATATTATTTCTGTTTCTGTTATCTAGATATATATATATATAGCTAATGCATAAATTTTATAAAAAGCCTCTATACAGCTTTTAATTTCAATTAAATAAAATTGTTAATTTAGTTTAACCATAGTGCAAATTGAAATTAAAACTTCCTAGCTGTACCCTGCCACGCTTCACGACTGTGGCACATTGTGATGCAAAAATTAGATAAAAACCATACTTGATGCGGATTATATATTGTTGTAAAATTTCAGCTCGATCGGTGCAGAACTTTTTGAGTTTATAAAGCGTACACAAATCAACATAACATTTTTATATATGGAGATAAAGATATATAAAATGTATTTAAATTGACGAGTTACAAATGTAACATTTATTATTATATTTAATGATAATTGTGTATATTTTGTAATAATATCTTATCTTATTTGCAAGTTAATCATAGGTAAATATATGTAGTGATCAATGATCATCTCTGCACTTAGGCTGCGGTATTGATTCGGAATGCAGAATAATTTGTCCCAATTTTTTGTTTGTCGTTCGATGCAAGTTCGATGTTCCGCTCAGTGTTTCCACAATGAGGGAAACTTCCCCTTTTGAGGGGAAATTAGGGTCCAGAGGGGAATTAAAAGGGGAAGGTGATGTAAAGGGGAAATCATGCCTAATCAAACAAATACAAAAACTTCGTCATATTGAGGAAAATTTCCTTTTAATTAGTGCGATATCAGTTCCAATTTTTTTCAATATGGCGATGTCTCTTATAACATGGTTTTCGATAAGGCATGAAAGCTTAAGTAAGTAATACTTATTTTAAAATTTGAATCTCTCCGGAGGGGGAGGGGGGGGGGGTGCCAGAACTATACAGAATAAGTTTTGAGGGGAAAAAGGGGGAAATCTTAATTGAGGCGAGGGGAAAGGAAATGAATTCAAATGATTAAAGTGGAAACACTGGTTCCACTGTCATAGCCAGTGTTTCCACAATGTGGGGGAACTTCCCCTTTTGAGGGGAAATTAGGGCCCAGAGGGGAATAAAAAGGGGAAAGAGATGTAAAGGGGAAATCATGCCTTATCAAATACAAAAACTTCGTCGTATAGAGGAAAATTTTCCTATAATTAGTCAGATATTAGTTCCAATTTTTTTTTCAATATGGCGATGTTTCTAATGATATGGTTTACGATGAGGTATGTACATGAAAGCTTAAATATTGTTGAAATTGGTTGCAATTTTAAAATTTGAAGCTCTCTTGAGGGGGGTGGCAGAATAATTTTTGAGGGGAAAAAAGGGGAAATCTTAATTGAGGCGAGGGGAAAGGAAATGATTAAAGTGGAAACACTGATCGTAGCTGTTTTGCTGTTTTAGATTTTAGTATTTTCTATTTTTATTCTCATTTGATTCTATTCTACTATTTGTTTGTGATGCTAATGAAGTAATGAATGAGAATAGTTAACCACGAGTTGTAACGTAATGCTAAATATTCTACGGACCCTAATCTTTCGAGCTTGTTTTGGAGTTGGATTGAAGGTATGGCGAATCTGGGGCATGTAGAAAATTGTTGACTGCGTAACAGATTTCGATTGAATACCCAATATGAAGCTGCCAGCAATATGTGTTATTTAAAACTACGTTTTCTTCGAACAAAGTGGTTTAAAGTGTGTTAAAGACTAGACGGCGGCAAGATTTTTAAATCCCGTACAAGTCCACTTTCTATAAGTACTTTAACACACATTTTTGTAGTGATAGGACTCTTCGCAGAGTCCTCCTAAGGAAGGGTACCACATTTTTTTTATTTACAATGGTATGTAAATTACTTCAGGCTGCCACAATTGCCAATCAAACTTTAAATGTGTGTTGTGTGTGTTAGTGTTCACTGAGCAACAATTACTTTGCTCCATATCCATAGTGAGCAGTGATATATAGAATTTGAATGGCTCCAGGTTCCTAAAGCCTTTTTCCAAGTGATTTTGGATGTGCTCAGTGTAGGTAGTTGAACTAGGTTGCATAGATCTCAGCTTTCACTTTGGCCGATGCTTTAACTTTGGTTCCATGAATTTCTTCGCAAAGTACCCACATATAATATATATTAAATAGTAAATACAAATTTATGAAAACGCGGAGGGCTCTGGCACCAGTAACACAGTTTTTTTATTTATTCCCACCCAGTGCAAATATTTGTGTGATGAATTCAAATGTTTGCACTGTGTCTGGGTGTTTCTATTTATAGTAAGTATGTATTTAAAACTATATAAGGATTATATCAGCTATCTGGCCGCCATAGTACAAGCTTTGCTTAGTTTGGGGTCAGATGGTGTTGTGTGTGAATTGTCCACCAATATTTATTATTTATTTATTTAATAACTAGTTTGGGTGCCAGACAGTCATTATTAAGTACAGTTTTATTAACAATGCAGTGTGTATGATTTTAAGAAATTTTGTTTTAAATGTTAAAACTGAATGAATGTATGTATTCTGGTTAATAAAAGTTTTTTGATTTGGTTTTTGATTTTTCAATGTTGCAGTTTGGTTAAAAATAGTACTAAACATTTGAAACCAGCAACCTAAATGAAATTAAATCACAGGAAGTGCTTTGACCATAAATCTATTTTTTATAATTTATTAGCTGTACCCTGTCACGCTTCGCTGTGGAACATTGTGATGCAAAAATTAGATAAAAACAATCCTTGATGCAGATCATTATATATCATTCTAAAATTTCACATTGATTGGTGCAGAACTTTTTGAGTTTTTGAAGCGTTCACAAACAAACATAACGTTTTTATATATAGAGATTACCCGGCTGAAAGAAGGATTAGGTTTTCCGCACATATCTTGTACGTTTGTAATTTTCTTTATTTCATAATAATAATGTTTATAATGTACAGGACTTAATCACGATTTAATTCATTGTTTAAATACCTCGACGTTTTACATTATAAACATTATGTGTTCAAATCGCGAAAGCTTAAAAACAATATTCATAATAATATATTTTTATTTATTAATAAAAATAAATCAAAATAATAGATTCCTTAATTAATAATAATATATTTTTTCTGAAAAAAAAAGAACTAATACTAACTTCAATTTAAAATAAAACTCAACTCTGAAACAGGTAATCAAGGGATTAACACATTTTTAAGGTTAGTGGTAGCTGGGCTGAAGGGTCACTTCAAAATATAAAGGGATGATTGAACTTAGGTGATACTACTCATCTGAAACACAAGCATGACAGAAATTATTAAATGGATTTAAAAATAAGCTAGATAAGTAGATAGTGAAAGACAAAATCAATTATCTACATATAATTTGTTTTTTGAATAATTAAAGATATGGGTACATCCTCTAATGCTGCTGGACTATCATTAAATAAAGATATCTATAACATCTAATCCTGTAATTCCTATTTTTGTTTACAGATTTGATTTGTACGTGGCAAGATAAAGTGATGTCTGAAATTGATTTTTGAGGACTCACAACGTGACATTGTTAAAGTTGGAAAAGAATCAAATTGAAAATGGATTTTACACAATCTGATATTGACAAAGTTGAAACTAGCAAATTGAATATGGGGGACTCACAATCTGGTATTGTCAACATTGAAACTATAAATTTGAAAATGGAGGACTCCCAATCTGATATAATCAAAGTTGAAACTAACAATTTGAATATGGAGGACTCACAATCTGATATAATCAAAGTTGAAACTAGCAAATTCAATATGGCGGACTCACAATCTGATATTGTTGATGTTGAAATTATCAATTTGAATATGGAGGACTCACAATCTGATATAATCAAAGTTGAAACTATCAATTTGAATATGGAGGATTCACAATCTGATATAATCAAAGTTGAAACTAGCAAATTCAATATGGCGGACTCACAATCTGATATTGTTGATGTTGAAATTATCAATTTGAATATGGAGGACTCACAATCTGATATAATCAAAGTTGAAACTAGCAAATTCAATATGGCGGACTCACAATCTGATATTGTTGACGTTGAAACTATCAATTTGAAAATGGAGGACTCACAATCTGATATTGAAAAAGATGAACCTATCAACTTGAAAATGGAGGTAACAGAATCTGATATTGTCAAAGTTCAAACTAGCAAATTGAATGCGAAGGACTCACAATCTGATGTAAAAGTAGTAACTAGGAAATTGAAAATAGAGGTCACAGTTGATATAGTGAAAACTGAACCTGGCGAATCAGAAACGGAGGACTCACAATCTGACAATGGTAAAGCTGAAACTAGCAAACAAAAAAGGGATACCAAGCAATCTGAAATTCTTAAAGATCAAACTAGTAAAACTGATATGAAAGAAGTTGAATGTCCGATCTGCCACCGTACATTATCAAGTACAGCCAGTTTAAAGGTGCACATACGTACTCACACTGGAGAGAGGCCACATCAATGTCCAGAGTGCACATACAAAGCAGCCGCTGCTTACACATTAAAAATGCACATACTAAGTGCTCACATAAAAGTGAAACATTTCAAATGTGAATTATGTGAGTACAAATCGGTCCGAGAAAATCAGTTAAAAGAACATATGAAAATACATACTAGAGAAAAATTGCACTTGTGTACGTTGTGCAAGTACAAGACCAGTCATCGGGCAAGTTTCAATCGACACGTGCTGTGGCACCAAGGAATTAAGCAGATTAAATGTCCGTGCTGCAACTTCAAAGCCTCCGAACCTAACATCATTGAAATGCATATGAAAGAACATGTAAAAGATTTCCCGTTTGCATGTGACCAGTGTCATTACAGAACAGCAGAACCTAACACATTAAAATTACATGTAAGGACACATGTACGAAATAAACTGCATTCATGTGAAATATGTGATTACAAAACTAAGCACGAACGAAGTTTGAAGCTGCACTATCGGACGCACACTGGGGGAGAAGCTATACAGCTGTATGGAATGTGATTTTATATCGGATACTAAACGTGGTCTGACCATACACGAGCGTATCATACATACTAGCCTGAAGCGTTACAAGTGTGAATGGTGTGATTTTTTGCTCAGTTTCTTCGTCCAGTTTGGAGAGACACATGCTCATGCATGTAGATGCTAAGCCTTTCCATTGTGAATTGTGTGATTATAAATCAGCAAGGGCTAGTAATTTGAGAAGGCATTTGATAACGCATAATGAGAAAACTTCAAAGTTTGCTGTAACACAAAGTTAAGCCTTTTATAGAAAAAATAAGAGAGAATATAATATAAGAAAATTATTTATTTATGAAAAGCCACAAAAAAGATTGCCAGTCATAAGGACTGCAGACAGAAGTTGAAACTTATAAACTTAGAATTTGATAGCTATGGAAACTACGCAGGTGAAACTGGAGGGTCAGGTCCCGAGTTCACCCGAACATTTCTTTTCGTTTACAAGCTTGACGATGAGCTTTATTCACAGCCCACGAAAAATCAATGTGTGGTGTGTCAAAAGAAGTTTTCACTTTAAAAGAAGAAATACAAAATTACAAAGAAACATTCATTGAAATAAACTTGTATTAAATTATTTAAAATAAAACTAGCTGTTACCGGCTACTTTGTCCGCGTAGCATTTTAGATCAAATTATTAGTCTCTGTCAAATTGACTGCTTTATCAAAATTTGAGCCACAAATTTCAATTTAATACATTCAGCTGTTCAGATATGATAATTAAATTTTATGAGTTTGCTAAACTATGCATTTATCCACGTTAATAAGTAGGTGTATGTGTTATTTCATATGCTAAACCATCTGTGTATCTGTGTTTCAAATGTCAAACCAATTTGTGTTGTTCTGACGTAACAGTTAATATTAGTTACCTTAATTCAAATTCAAAAAATTCAAAAATTATTTATTTTCAAGTTACATGACTCATAGTATTATTACAACGACGTTATTACAAATATATTATTAACTTACAACAATTACAATGAAATATAATAAAAATAATAATAATCAATAATCAAATAAACATGTCACTATATTAGTAAAATTTATCTTTAATGTTGCTAGTAAATTCAAATGTCATCAGTTTTTTAAGTCAATATTTCCTACCTGGCATTGGGACAGTTATATGTCTGTTGCAACTATGCCTAATGTATGGACAGTCAAGCCTGTCGGCGATCATCGCTAGGATGGCGTTGGGGCTGGCCCGCGCCCTGCGCACCAGGGAGGCGCTCCGTTTGCGCATTGTAGCCCCAAAGCAGTCTGTTCTCGCGTCCGCGAACATTCCTGAAGCGCTACAGAAGCGGGGCAGCCCCATCACCGCCCGGGACGCATTGTTGTAACGGATGCGGAGTGCGCTGTACGCCTTCTGAGTACCCCCAAGTTGAAGTGGCGGTATGTCTATAGGGCGCTCCATACCGACGGCTCTAAAAACCATATTAATGCTCATGCATTTTTCGATATAAATTGTTTTTTTTTTAATAAAATGTAGCCAATGTTCAATTCCAGACTATAAACTACTAGGAAATCCCCTAGTTCATTCATTACATAATTCAATTTGGGGGATGAGGTATCTTGTTAAAAAAAAACGTTACGTACCACATCCTATCACTTTTATATAACACACTTTTCACCCCCTCTTCCCCTCCGTATTTAAGCTCCCGTTTCACGTTTCTTTGCGACACTCATTCAATAAATCTTAGGTCGTCTACAAATCTCCTATTATCTACCTCAGCTCATACAAGCTCCTTTTACGGTTCGTCGTTCTGCGTGCAGGCTGTGGCCTTATGGAATGCTCTTCCTGCGGCCATTAGACGTGCGCAGAGCGTCGCTTCGTTCAGGACTCTGATTCGGCAGCATTTTCTGACAAAAGTTGCTCACTGATTAGTGTTTATTTTTCTTGGATTATGTGTTTGTTATTGTAAATATACTATATACCTAAATATACTTATATATTTAAACTCATTTATTTATTATACACCTATTATATGTATTTTGTTATTTTATTTTTAATGTCTATATAATTTATGTATAATTAATACACGTGTTTATTTATATTGTTAGTTGCACCACTGCCCAAAATCTTACAAATCTTGTTTCCTTACAAATCAAAGGTTATCTGGAAGAGATCGCTTTTAGCGATAAGATCGCCTTTTGTGCCCATTATGGTTTTGTTATTTTATGTGTTACTTATAGTCAACTTTGTTTGTGGTGCCAATAAAGTGTTTTTGTATTGTGTTGTATGTGCGTGAGGTATTATTTTTTACTTAAAATTTAGAAAGTTAATAGCTCACCAGTTGGCAACTTGTGTGGTGACTTTTAAATAACAATGATGATTTGGATGTTACGTAATGTTTAGAGAGTTAAGAGTTACCCTTAAACCTACGCCCGAGTCACAAGTCTCGGAATCTATTTATCGGTATTTCTCTCTCTGCCACACTATGGACCCGGCACCCGCACGGTGAATCCATGCAATGCTAAGAAGATCGTCTCATAAAGGAAGTGTTAATAAATGTTAAGTTGCATTTAAAGATGGGGCATAAAATCTTTAAAAAATGCATTATGCAATAATTGAACAAATACAAACTCCCAAGGTCCATGCCGTTTTTTATATCACATATTTTGCCTTATTATGGTAACTTATTTATTATCTTATTACAGTGATTTTACAAATCTGTCAGGCAAGAATAATTACGAACTCAGGTTAATTACATAATTTCCTTCTATAGAAAATCTCTCCTGGCTCATTTCTGGGTTTTAATCAGTTGTGTTTTGTAATATGTCATCTGATTCTACATCTTCCTGGCTTCTATTTGGTTGTTAGATATGTTTGGTGTTACACCGCCCTATCTGTTTTTGGAGATTTCAACCAAATCTGTTTAGTCATTCGCCATTCCGAAGTTATAGTTGATATTTGTTTCCTAAGGGTACATTTGCACTTTTTCGGGTTAAATAGTAGCCTGTGTGATATTTCACATTATAAATTATATGTTTTTTTTTTTTTTTTTTTTTTAACTTTTATAGGTTTACACTTGACTGCCATCTCGCCTGATGTTAAACGATGATGCGGTCTACGATGAAGCGTGTTTACCTAGAAGAAACCGATTCACTCTCGATTTGAAAACACAAAGATTGTAACTATCGGGAAAAACCCTCTCAGGCAACGTATTCCACAGCCTAGACGTTCTTATCACAAAAGTAGAGTCAAATCTCTTCGTTCGTGTCTTTGGAACATCAACCATGAAACGATGTCGCTTTTTCGAGCTACGAGCATTCCGATAGAAAAAGGGCAAGGTGGTATTAGATCGTACAAATCAGTCGCACACTCTCCGAAGTGTATCCGATAAAAACCGATAAGCTAGCAATTTTCCGGCGATGTTCGAGACTTTGTAGTCTTTTCGCACGAGAATGTCATTGCCTATGAGCCTTTTGGCACGTCTCTCGATCGATTCCAGAGCCTCCAGCTGATACTTAGCCGATCCATCCCAAAGGTGCGAGCAGTACTCCATACAGGAGCGAATCTGTGCTTGGTATAACGTTAGCAACTGTTCAGACTTGAAGTACCTTCGCACCTTTGAGAGGACACCTAGTTTCTTGGCAGCTAATTTAGCCTTAGATTCGATATACGAGCCAAAGTTGAGAGTCGATGATAAAGTAACGCCCAACAGCTCGAGATGGTCGGATACCGGCACGGATACACCGCGAAAAGTAGGAGTCTGTTGGAAAGGACTCCTTTTTGCGGAAAACAGACACGCCTGCGTCTTTCCCTCGTTAAACCTGACCAGATTGGCATCGCCCCATTTAGAGACTGCCTCAAGGGTCAAGTTTAAACGCTCGATCAAACTCTCTCTCAGTACCTGAGTTTGCTGCCTATTGGCTCTCGCGCTCGATATGTAGCTCTCTACAACGGTGCTATCATCAGCGTACCCAAAGATACTGGGCTTCAACAGATCGTTGATATGTAGCAGAAAGAGTGTCGCAGAGAGCACCGACCCTTGAGGGACTCCGGCATTAATAGCCATTTGATCCGACGAGCATCCATCGATGACCACTCGTATGGATCGATCCTCAAAAGTCCGATATCCACGTTATAAAACCTGGAGACAAACCATAAGCTGAAAGCTTGCTTAAAAGGCCATCGTGCCAAACCCTGTCGAAAGCTTTCGAGATATCCAGGGAGACTGCAAGTGCTTCCCCGTGCTTCTCGATAGCTTCACTCCAGATGTGAGTGACGTACGCTAGAATATCCCCAGTGGACCGGTTTCGGCGAAACCCGTATTGTCGGTCACTGAGGAGGTCGTTCGATTCTAGGTACGCCAGGAGCCTGTGGTTTAAGACACGTTCCATAGTCTTGCAGAGTATGGACGTGACCGAGATTGGCCTGTAGTTGGCAGGGTCAGCACGACTACCCTTTTGGGTACTGGTTGCACGTTGGCAAGCTTCAAGACTTCGGTACTTGCCCAGTTTCGAGAGAGAGTCTGTACAGGCGCGTCAGTATTGAGACAACTCAGGCGCACAAGCCTTCAACACTACGGCAGGAATGCCATCTGGGCCACTAGCTTTATTCACGTCCAGATTGCGTAGCACTTTGCGAACCTCCATTTGGCGAATATGTATTTCTGACATAGAAGTCGGACAGCCAGGTGAAGTAGGAGGTGTCGCGCTACCAGCATCTAGACGCTAGATATGTTTTAAATATCTACCAAATCTGCTTAGTTGTTTCAATGTTACAGTTAAAATGATTTCCCAAATGAACATTTCTTTTTTCGGGATAAAAGGTAGTTGTATATGCTATTCCATCCACACTGTAAACTATGTGTGTTCCAAATTTCAACTCGATCCTTAGGGTCAATTTATACTAGCGCAGAGTCGAAGCGCATCGAAGCGTCTATCCAAAACTGAACATAACAAATTCACCCTTAACTCCACAGCGTAACGCTCACATTATATCTGACATTTTAAAAAGACGCGCGCATTCTTCGGAATTCTCGCGTCTGCGCGTGACTAATCTTTCGACTTAGTCTTGTTCTTAGTCGATGGTACGTGATTGAGCAACAAACATCCGAACATTGACTTTAATGATATGAGTAGGATTACGTTTTACAAAAACAATGGTCAGATGATAAGATAGTCTAGTTCTAGAAGCTTGGCAATATTAAACACTAAATTTAGAATATACATAGGTATTTTTATTGAAAAAATCGAGGAATGATTGTTTTTCATACAAAAATTAACTATTAAAGTTTTATATTTTTTTTTTATTCAAGACCTGGGCTGCTTTCAGGATCTAGGTACTACTAAATAAAATTATTATTAAATATAGTATGTTTTATCTTTCACAATATAGATGTTATGTACCTAAGTACCTTCAATATTAAATTAGGTAATTTAATATAACACTTATATATACATATAATCCTACAGATAAAAATCCGATAAGCTAGTAATTTTGCGGCGATGTTGACGACTCGATCGATTCCGAAGTCTTCAGCTGGTGCTTAGCTGACCCATCTCAAAGATGCGCACAGCAGGCGCGGTCCCAGCCTCGAATTTTGGAGGGGGTCACCAGTACGCAGGCTCAGGTTTTGGGGGGGGTCACAAGTAGACATACAATTAAATCGAGCAAAAAAATACTTTACTAGTAGTCCCCCAAGGTTTTACCCTCGTAGTTCCCGTTCTAGTTGTTTTCCGCGTTAAAAATAGTCTATGTACTATTAGATATTTTTAATTTTCTTAGATTTTTGTTCGACGTATACGATTTTGGGGGTCATGTCCCCCGTGACCCCCCCTCGGACCGCGCATGGCGCACAGTACTCCTAACAGGGGTAAATCTATGCAAAGGTGCGGTCCGAAGCTGGTAGAGATTTACTACGATAACATGACCCATGACCAGAATTCAAAACGTTTGAAAGTATTTGTGAAAGTATGTATAATAATACACACATTAAAACAGTCATTTGGAGGGGCGGGCCATGTTATCGTTGTAAAGGACGAAGTTGGGGACGTGCCCCCCAAATCTTATTAATACGTTAAATTAAAAAATCCAAAAGTTTACTAAACATAGACTAGGTACATAAGAATAGTTTTTTAAGGGAGAAAACAATTGGCATGGAAGCTATTATGTATTTACTGTGGTATAGTGTCCGGCAAACAAGTTTTTATTTCATTACTTTATTCTTTTTTACTTTAAAAATTGTGCTATTATTGGTGACCCTCCAAAATTTTAGGCTGCGATTGCGCCTAGCGTAATACACAACGAAGTATTACAAATAGAAGCGTTATAGTCTAACAATCATGCAATAAATCATAGCGGAACTTGCACACATACACATATACCTACATTATTACCTATTAATAAATATCATGCGGAAGAAAGAGACAACAAATCCAGAATATCGGTAGTTGGAAAGGAAAAGATATAGGTTTAGCAAACAGCATCATACCACAACACAATCTGCTGCCATGACACTAATCGAGGGTTTACCGCCGAACGAAACATGTCTTAGCTTTGATATTTCTCTATCTTTTGTTTCCGGTTGAAATGATAGAGACCGCAATAGCAAAGCAAAAGCCGATTTAGTTAGGCGGTATTTGGGAGGATCTCTCTTACACTCTCGTTCTAATCTGATTATATCCATCTCGCTCTATCCATTCGTAGGAATAAACAACCAAATTAAATTACAAATAATTTGAAAAATAATTATAGTGTTACTTACGCATGAAATTAATTATTTTTCTCTTTAACATATAATATAATCAGTATAATTTTTACAATGTCTAAAAACACCTCACCTCGTTTTCGTCTTGCCAAAGTTTTATTTATTTATTTTGTTTCATATAAAAGTAACAATACAGGTTTCGCCAATGCGTTACAATTATTACTGTTATTTACACATGCTCGTACATAATTACAAGATAATTTTATCATAATAATAAATAGGACGACGACACAATTTTATAGTATTTTTAGGTACATAAACACTTATAGGGTTAGATAGATACCTTTAAAAATAAATAAAAAATTACAAAAATTACGTCTAATAAAATTTACAATACTGCTAGTCTGTCTAGAGTACTTCTTCGCAATAGGATAGAAAGGCCCTTTCCATATCTGCCCTTTTCGCTGAAAAAATGTCTAATTCTGGGTGCGACACTCCAAGGAAGGCGTTGAGACGTGTCTGTGCTCGGAAGATTGGAGATGGAGAGTGCTGCCTCGCCGCCGTGCGCGCCGGCGCCGGCGCGAGCAGCGGCACACGGCCGGCCCGGAACGGGCGCGCTGCTCCGGCACGCACAGCCGGCTCGCCTCGCTCAACAGCTGGGGGCTGTCCAGTCTACCGCGTAGTATGTCTACAACTGTCAGCATTTGAGAACAGGTTCTACGCGTCTCTAGTGAATTCATACCCAGCATACCTAGCAAGAATTTAGTCGGGTACAGAAATGGATAGTATCCAAATCTTTTTTGTACAAAATCGTAAGAGCTGTTTTGAAATTTTTCTATGAGTAAGGTGTAGGTAGATTCGTGAGGGTTCCATATGCACGAGCTGGTTTCTAATTTGGATCTAACTAAAGATGTGTAGAGTAACTTAATTACGTCCGTATTTGTAAAATCTCCACAGTTGCGTGTCACAAAGCCTAGAGTTTTAAAACTATCAGATGTAAGGGAGCGCATTTGGTCATGAAATGTTAGCTTAGGGTCGAAAATAATACCTAGGTCCTTCACAGTTTGACATCGAGTGATGTCTTCGCCTCTCGGCTGATATTGAAAGGTTGTAGGATAACAGGAGCGAGTATAACTCATCATTTGACATTTTGAGATGTTAAGAGGCATGTTATTGGTATTGCACCATCTTAATACTTTATTTATTTCTTGTAGGATTTCGCAGTCCTCAACTATTTTAACCTCTAGGTACAATTTTAAATCGTCAGCATACAGTAAACACTTAGCTTTGCTGAGATGTTCAGGTAAGTCGTTAATCATAATCGAGAACATAAAAGGACCCATAGACGAGCCTTGACTTACTCCTGAGCGGGTTTCATAAGGAGTAGAGTCGTAGCAACCCACGCGTACAAAGTGCGTCGAGTTTTTCAAGGAGGATATCGTTGTCGACCTGATCAAATGCCTTTTTAAAATCTAGGTAAATAATATCTACTTGAGTGCCCTTATCAAGTTTTTGTGATATAAAATCTACCAGGGTTAGCAGATTGGTATTTACAGAACGACTCTTCCTAAAAGCATGTTGTGCATCACATAAATATGGTTCGCTTTGTGTGTAAATTCTACTGTACCTACAAGGCTATCTCAAATACCTTGGCTAGGCTAGACAGGATAGCAATTGGTCTATAATATAATAATAATATAATAATATATTTATTGTTCCCAAAAATAGCTCAGTTACATTAACAAATTGCATTACATAACAATATTAAGTTACACTGATAATTTGAAGTACAGCGAGCCCCAAACTAGGCAAAGCCTGTATTTTGGGCACCCTTCGTCGGTTTACTATTTCGTTTACGCAGCTCCTAATACACACGAATATAATGCAGTGCTGTTTGAACAATTTTATAGAACATTGAAAATGAATAACAAAACAAACAATATTTCAATCGATACGTAAAATTCCATCTATAGATCCAACCACAATCAATTTTCGGTTTTACTACAGCTGGGCAAAGAATATAAAATAGTGACACCATTTCTATCGCTATCTGTTCTAACTTTTGTCAATTGTTTTGTATACAAATAAAGCTAACGTTCCACATCAAATTTCATTGCCAAGCTGCAAACCATTATTTTCATTTTTAATAAAAATTAAGTAGAGGTTCCAAATATTAAGTAATATAGGATATTCCGGTAATTCCATTAGGCTAGCATGGATTGATGTGTTATGTATGCGGATGTGACGAAAAGAGAGTGTAAGTTCTTGTGAGTATCTGTCTGTGTATGTGTATGTGTGAGTGAGGTAGTGTCATAAAGACCAAAGTAGGTGTTTAAGCCTGTGACAGAGTATGGATACAAATATATTGTGTTTATGCAAGAGGGAACGTAGCGCAGATCCTATAGATATTAAATAGAAATCTCCGCTGGGGGGAACTCTTCTCTGAATATTAACTCATTATAAGCTACCAAGTTTTCCGTTTGTTTATACGATAGCGTAGTTAGCCATTTGCGAATTTTAGCGCAAGATTCAACGAGGGGTGACCCGGCAATATCCAAATGTCTACAGACTGAGTTGTACGTAAATATGTGCACGTATGGTGGTAATCGTGCAGCGAACTTAGAGCTGACTCTAGGAAGACTCAAGTCACGCGGTCGCTTGCGTTTAGTAGAGTCCTGAGGTAGAGATCGGTGGTGAGTTTTGGCACAAGCTCGCATTACAAAAAGCTGACGAACTGACAGCACTGTGACTTCTTTGTACAGATCTTCAGTAGGGTAGCGCCGTGACTTACCCAACATTACTTTAATGACAGCTCTTTGCGCACGTTCAGCCTCAATGAAGTGTGTCTGAGCAGCTCCTCCCCAAGCACCTATACAATATTCAAACAGTGACTGGCACAAAGCTTTGTAAATCATCATCTTGACTTCCGGGTTAACAATTGGTCTCAGGATTTTCATTACATATATTAGTTTTCGGGCTTTATTAGATACATATGAGATGTGATTTTTGAAAGTAAGAGCTTGATCAATAATCACACCCAAATATTTTGTAAATATTACCCTGTCTATTGAACTACAGGAACAGTCGCCGCGCTCGATCTCACTAACCCAATTTGGATTTTCACAGTTAGAGTTATGGATCCGTAACTTGGTCAGGTCTGTACCGGTGGCCTGTGTGATACTAAATGTGATAAAATTAGTTTTTTTTAGATTAAGCGTTAATAGATTATCACAAAGCCACCGGGACAGTCTCTCCATCCCTATCTCTGCCATTCTAATCGCAGTTTTCCAATCTCTACCGCTAAAATAGCCACGGTATCGTCAGCGTAGCAGATTAGCTCGGTATTGGGTATAGTAAGACTCAGAAGGTCATTCATGTACACCGTAAACAGAGTCGGAGCTAATATGCTACCTTGTGGCGTGCCGAACGCAATAGGCATCTCACTACTTCTTTGACTGCCTATTCTGACAAATTGACGTCTATTCGACAGATAGCTTTTGAACCAGCTGAGGGAGATACCTCTAATACCTAACCTCTCAAGTTTTTTTAATAGTATTGGAGTCGATAGACTGTCGAATGCCTTAGCGAGATCGAGAAACACAGACACACATCGTCTCCCACTGTCCAAATGACTAGCAACTGTTTCAGTAAGGAGTTGAACTGCATGTTCCGTCGATTTCCCTTGCCTAAAGCCAAATTGCCGGTCGCTAAGAAGACTATATTTTTCAAGATAATTTACTAACCTTTTATTGACAATTTTTTCCAAGATTTTAGAGACTACACTGAGTAACGAAATAGGTCTGTAATTATCAGGATCCGACTTATCGCCACTTTTATGCACCGGGACTACAACAGCGGTTTTCCAAGAATCGGAAATATCCCAGTCGCCATACTGAGGTTACAGATATGTGTTAGAGGCACCATAAGTACATGCTTAGCATACCGCAGCATCAAAGGCGTTATGCAGTCTTTACCTGGAGCACTAGACGGTTTAAGATCCTGTATAATACCACGAACCTCAACGTAGTCAGTAGGGATTAAAAGAAAGAGTTGGGCATGCTGCAATCAGATGAGACTCGTTGACACAGTGTGTTCTGCGTGGTGTTTTGACTGTCCAAAATTTTCGAGGCCAGATTAGCACCAGCCCTCGAGAAATGTTTGTTACAAGAATCAATTACTAGTTGAGGATTTGATTTTCCACTCAGAAGCTCATCCGCACAGGGCTTCCTACCAGGTAAGTCGCACACATTCTTTAAGGCTTTCCACAAATTCTTAGAGTCTCCGTGATGTTCAGACAATTGTGAATTGTCATATTGGACTTTCAGTTTATGCAATAGATTATTACAAAAATTTCTGTAACGTAGGTAGGCAGTTTTAAGTTTGTCATTACACGGATCACGTCTCAGTTTCAGGTGCATAGCATCTCTATGTCTCATACATCTTATTAACCCAGGCGTAATCCAAGGTTTCAAGTTAAAATTTAGACGACTGACTCTATGTTTATTTGTGTGTTTTATAATTGTGTCTGAGACAATTTCATTAAAACTGAGGACTGCCTCATCAACGCTGTCCACAGATAACACGTCCTGCCAATCCACACGGGCTAAATCGTTTGCAATTTCATGATAATTCACTCTAGTAATGGTTCTATTTTTGTCTTTAATATTTTTACGTTCGCGGTAAGTCCTACTATAAGAATATCATGATCCGTGATCGAGCTTTTGATATATTATACCAAGCGCTTTTTGTTTTGTTTTAATAAAAGCGTGATCAAGGCAGGTCATAGTTTGCCTTCGGGTTACACCAGTAATAGTTGGCAGAAATCCCTGCTCTGCCATTATGTGTTGGTAATCCTCGCTGTCTCTGCTCGGACGATCATCTAGCAGGTTTATATTTATATCACCAGTCACTAAAACATTAGGTTCATTTTGACACTAGACAAAATACTTTCGAGTGAGTTATTGAAATGCTCAAGATCTCTAACAGCAGGTGATCTATATATACCGATAATAGTTAGGCAATTAGCAATTTTCAACAATAAACAGTTTGCATTCTCAAATTCTGGTTCCTGAGACGTTGCCGACCAACAATTTCTCAGATAAATAACCACACCACCAGATTTGTTTATCATTTTTTTGGTATAGAAAGCTTCGTAACCAGTCAGATTTGGTATATGAGAGTGGTCTATAGTTTTCTACTCGTGTTTTATCTCCTGATTTTGGGATCGGTGCTACTGTAGACTTTTTCCATATAGTAGGGTATATACCTGTGTTAATTGACATATTGAAGATGTGAGCTAGGGGTATGGCTAATTGTGCACCAAAGTCTTTCACGATAGACGGAGGAACGTTATCTGGGCCTGATGAAGTTTTAGGTTTTAGTTTCTGTATAAAATATTCAATTTGGTCACATGTGAAGTAAGGTATATTAATAATTCTATGGTTACTTGTTTTTGATGTGATTTTAGCATGGTTAAGATTTGGCGCTCGTAGCAAGAATACACTACTAAAGTAGCTTGCAAACGCGGCTGCTGCAGCTTGTCCTGTATGTTCCTCTTCTTTGTATTTTATACGCGGTTCGCGGTACGCGGTTTTGCTCGAGGAACTCGTCTTTTATTAATAGGTCATTGGTAATACAAGATTTTTTATAGCATAGTATTATAGGTCTACTCAGGCGCGGTCCCAGCCTCGAATTTCGGAGGAGGTCACCAGTACACAGCCTCAGATTTTGGGGGTCACCAGTAGAAATAGAATAAATCGAGCAAAAAATACTTTACTATTACCGCCCCACGATTTTACCTGCGTAGTTCCCGGTCCAGTTGTTTTCCGCGTTAAAAATAGTCTATCTACTATTACATATTTATAATTTTCTTACATTTTAGTTTAGCGTATACAATTTGGGGGGGTGGGTCATGTCCCCTGTGACCCCGCCCTTCGGACCGCGCATGGGTCTACTGAATTCAAAGAGGTGTTATAGCATTCAGCAAGCTAGCACACTAAATTCAGAAGCGAGAATTGCTTGCTTCTCAATTCAGTCGTTAAATTTAGCCAAGTGTAAGTGTAGCCAAGGCTTTTAGTGACGTAGGTAGGTACGCTAGAGTATCCCCGGTAGCGGTAGATCAGTTACCGCAAGACCCGTATAGTGGCGGTCACTGAGAAGCTCGTTAGACTGAAATTACAGTGCGTAGTGGGAAAATTAAGAACTTGGAAATCATCGCTGACATCTAGTAGTATTCGGAGTCGTTGAGTCTCGAGTAAGCAATCATTTTATACTGGCGAAATATACAAATATGTATGTTCTGAGATGGCAGAATCTACAAAATCATAATGACGCTGACAATAAAACTACATTTGACTTACAAAAACAGCTGTTAGCCAGTGTTTCCATACTAGATTGGGTAGCTTCTTAAGCTAACTATTTTGATGAATTCTGATTGATTGATTTGGATCTGACTGATTTCTCACGTCCCATTTAGATCAGTGGATCAATTATTCACTGATCTTTTGAAAAATTAAAAATCAAAAATTAAAGTTATTAAAAATCTAAATTATATTTATTGCTGGAATATAGTTAGGTATTAGTTACAGGAACACAATAATAAATTTAAGCAACGTATTTAACGTAAGTTTCACGCTCTGCGGGGATGGGAACTCCCGTAAAAATTGGCAGTGATAGGGACTGCCGATAGAAATGAAAAGATATGACTCAGAATTTGATAACTCACTTTGGAACACTTTGTTAGTGCTACGTTGTAGATTGTAGAATAACTTAGTAAATCAATGTCTGGCAACATTAAATTTCATTTCAATCATAAACTTAGTAAAGTACTACCTAAAGTATTTCGAGTTTCGAATAATATTTCAGATTTCCAATTTCTAATTCCAATTGCTGAGAAAATAAATAATATATTTTTATTTCGGTTGAATAAGCGAAAATGTCTACATCAGATAAACCCGTATTCAGAGATCTCTCCGCAGACGATCCTGATCCAGAAGTTACAGAAGTGGAATCAATGTGCATGAATTGTCATAAAAATGTGAGTATATCAATAAAAACATAAGGTTTTTATTTTTCAGTGCTAAATTTTGAATAATACTTGTGTAGGGTTGGATAATTCTCAGTAGTTTGGTGTAATTTCGCTTTGTTTACTTCTACA
The DNA here is from genome assembly GCA_017562165.1 of Ectropis grisescens. Lineage (NCBI taxonomy): Eukaryota > Metazoa > Arthropoda > Insecta > Lepidoptera > Geometridae > Ectropis > Ectropis grisescens. The sequence goes on from CM029795.1 coordinate 902,473, forward strand.
TAACCTTACTGTTTAATCGGCGCGCATGTCTCATATCTGTCTCCTAAAACCAACCAGTTTAAACCAAGAAACCCTATCGATTGAGGATACCTGCGCGAATTGATTGCGCTAAAATTTGTATAATTTGTATTAACTACATGTGCATGCTGACCTACACTAAAACAAACAATTAATTACAATGGTATAATTAAAAAAAATACAATTGCGATATGCTGATACGTCATTAGGAATCTTCAAGATATCTTTATGAAGGTACCAAATTCAAATATAAATAAATGAAATGTGTTTTTGCCAACAAGACTTGTAAAAGTATGAAGAAGAACAGCTTGTTACAAATTGAAATCAGCAGAGATCATAATAAACAATACTAGAATAAAATAGATGCTTCAAACACCATCTACAAGGTGTGATAAGTCTTCACTGCGGGAGCATTGCGGAGATTAAAACTTAGCAACTAAAGTACTAAATACTACTACAATGGGCTGCTCAGGATGTTCTTTTAAAAGCAATCTGAAGGTTAGAGGACAAACTTAAATTAAAAGATTTTTTTAACTTTGGAGAATGTATGATATAAGCACAGCAGTTTACACTGCTTGTCTTCATAAGTTAAACAAGCTAATTCTCAGCAAATAATTCCTTACATTGAAATCAAAACGGACTAAATATGTCTTTGCTCATACCCTCCGATGATTATATAGCAGAGCTTTTAGAGCATTCCGACATAGAGGAATATCCAGCCGGAGACTTTGAAGACCCTGACACATTTGACATCTGCCCAGAATTGGAACCAGAGGAAGAACCTGTACAACAGTGCTCTCAGAAATGGGAGGAAACAACCTTCCAGTCCAAAACTATATTAGAAAAATTGCCCATTCCCATTGCCCAAACCAAAAAACCACTAGAATATTTCTCTAAATATATTCCTGAAGAACTATTTGAGAGTATGGCGAAGAATACCCGGAAGTCTCTGGAACAACGAGGAAAACATTTTAAATACTGCACTACAAATCTGATTAAGACTTTCTTCGGAGTCTACGCTCTGATGGGAGTCGTAAAATGCCCACAATTGCCATTGTATTTCAATAAGAAGTTCCAGTATAAACCAATCTCGAGCCGGATCACTTATGAGAAGTTTCGACAAATACGGACATCATTACATGTTGTTGATAAAGAAAATCCAGATCCCTTGGAGAAGATGACTAACAGGTTGTGGAAAGTACAGCCTTTAATAGATAGTGTGAGATTCAGATGCCAGCAATTGCGAGACAAATCACTACGGTATTGCTGAGCAGATGATCAATTTTATTTCACCGAGAATCGGCACCAGATACAACTGGAAATCACGCCCTATTGGTCTTAAAAACTTCATCCTTACTGATTCTGAAGGCTTAGTGGTCGATTTTGAAATATTCCAAGGGTCGCTAACGGATTTGCCTTTTAGGTCTTTACTGGGTACAGAAGCAGCAATAGTGTTACGATTAGCCAGAAATATACCTGGGGCATGTCTTTACTTCGGAAGACACTTCACTACACTGCCGTTAATGAATGAGTTAGCCAAACAAGGCATTAATGCAACCGCCTCAATAGTACCTTACCGAATTAAGAAAGAATACAAATTGATAAAAGATCAACAAATGAGTCCAGGACAGTGGCAAGAGATCTGTCGGGCTGATGGTAAGATATGCTCTGTCAAGTGGATGGACAGTAAGGGTAGTATCACTCTTGTTTCAACCGTTCATGGCTCTAACCCGTCTCAACAATGTGAACGGTATGATGATACAACCAAAGAATACAAAAAAATGAACTGTCCTCTTATCGTCAAAAACTATAAACGTAACATTCTCGGTGGTAGTTTAAACGACCAGCTAGTGTCAATGTTTTCAACTCCATTTAAATGTAAGAAATGGGCTGTGAATATAATTTTATATTTATTTGAATTGTCAATGGTTAATGCTTATTTGGAATACAGGACAGAAGCGAAACGGTGCAACCTAACCCGATCTGAAACATTGGAGGCCGTAGCATTTAGATTAGAAATTATTGAGACTTTGCTTGGAGAAAATATACAGAAACCTGCCTGTCCACCTCAACCAGTGGAACTACCATCTCCGTCTAAAGTTATAACTTTTGTCCCTGTGCATTTAGACTCGGTGAACTCTCGTTTCGACGGTAAAGACCACTGGCTGGTGATGGACAAGAGTATTAAGTCCCAACGGCAGTGCCGGAGAGAAAAGTGCAAGAGTAGGACGAACATGATGTGTTCAAAGTGCAAGATCTACCTCTGCTTCAACCATCAGAAGAACTGTTTTTATACATTCCACAATAAACTGGATAAAATGCCAGATTAGTTACGATATTGGCAGTTTTATTATATACCAATTGTGATAATGACAATTAATAAGAAATACAAATTTACCATTCTACTTAGTCCGTCACGTCAAGTCGAGAACAGAACAATATAGGGCATGTATTATGTATATTAATAAAATCTACAAATATATAGTTCATCTGCCTTCATCTAACGTCACGTCTTCGTAAAAATTATACAGTGAAATGACGTCACTGGAAATTTCTAAGCACTATATCTTCGTAATGTTTTGTTTGTGAATCAAAAAAAAAATGTGTATAATTTTTGATTTAATGACAGACTAATAATTTTTTTAGGCATGCCTATTGCTCTGATTTCGATCAGGTTGAAAAATATTTGATTTTAATTTTTATACCTAAAATCATAAAATCAATACTAATTTATATGATCGGTGTTCTAGTTTGCAACCTGTCTGCATTAGTAAAACTTTCAATGTAAAAATTAGACTATATATACGTTTATAAGACCTGGGCATTATATTTATTACTAGCAACGCTTTTCGGTTTTACCCATGTAGTTCCTATTCTCGTATTTTATCCGCAATAGAGAAAAAGGAAAACGAAAATTTTGAAATAAATTTTCTTTTATTAACCACAGACTAATAAAACACATACATAAGAGTAGCCTATGTATACTAATAAAGACTATAATCTTATAGTTTCCCAAATATCAAGCCGTTTCGACGTGATTGAGCAACAAGCATCCAAACTTTGTCATTTATAATATTAGTTGGAGTTAGTCTGGAATATGGCTTTTTATCGCGGGAAAAAGCGGGAACTGTACGGATATGTTTATTGTATATTTATGTATTTTGTAGTGCTTATTACACACGGGGTATTTAAATTAGTAGACGACGCGCCGCGTTTCAGGAACGCGCGTCTTCTGCGCCGTAGATGCCGATTTTTGGCCCATAGCACACGGCGTTTTTTAAACGCGCTGACGACGCGCAGAGAACGCGCGTATTCGCGATTCAAACGAGATTGGATCGCAACCTTGTAACTTAGGCCCATAGCACACGGCGTTTTTTAAACGCGCTGACGAAGCGCAGAGAACGCGCGTATACGCGATTCAAACGAGATTGGATCGCAACCTTGTAACTTAAGCACATGGGGCGATTGTAAAACATGCCTCTACTGCGAGTATACGCGCAGATACAGCGGTACAGACGCGCTGTAGTCGCTCGTAGCTTTTGCGTTTTGATCAGAGACTCCTCTTCTTTATTCATGTTCACTTCATGTCATATTCGTCATTCCAAGAACTGCTTTTGATTCTTAAATCTGAGTTAACTCGTCAAAATACAGCAATGAGATCATGTATATCGGCAGAAGAACGTTTGCTCATCACATTGAGGTAAGAAAACAACTAGTATTTATTTATTTATTGACCGGTTACATTTTTAAATCAATCGTAAAATGTTATAAGTGCACTTAGATTATGAATGAGAGAAAAAGATTTATTCAATATCATCATACAATACATGTCAGACATGATATCGGAGTCATTTGTAACCGATCCATTGCTATCCAAATTTATTCATTTTAAACGAAATACACGCGCAGCACAACATTACTGCAACCATTATTGCAAATGAGGCGCGGGCGCAGTGGTGGCGTGAGCACCCCCACCCCCCTCTGCCCATACTCCGCTCCTTTGAACGCGCGTTTGTACCGCTTCAAATGCGCGTATACGCGCTTCATGCGCGCGTTTCTATTATCAATGCAAACGCAACAATCAGCGTTTACGGCGCCGAAGAAGCGCGTTCCTGAAACGCGCGTCGTCAGCGCGTTTAAAATACGCTGTGTGCTAGGGGCTTTAAGGTAAATAGTATAAGTCGTCAATTGTAACGGTACTGATTTAAAAATAAAAATAAATAATGTTACTCGTATTATGTCTCTTTATTTTTAAAACAACCCTATCACTTGTTCAATTTCTTAAACTAAATGAAACAGTGGCGCTACCTTAGTGCAGAGTGACGGGACTAACAGAAACACGTGAGATTAAATAATATTTACCTATGTCATAGATAGCCCTGTAATTTACCCTTCAAATCGGAATACAGTAATGTTAGCACCATCGATATAATTAAAGAAACGAAGATGAGGTATGCTATAATCTAAAGACAACATAACGTGGCGAAAATTTGTTTGAAAAATTTGAAAATTGAATTGTCAGCGAACGTACTCAGTTGTCAGCGAACGTACACAACTCCTTGTTGCGACTGAGACTAAATCAGGAGACGTCACCTGATTTTGCATCGCCATAGTAGAAGCGCGTTTGCCGCTTCTGTCGTTTTTAAGAGTTCGATGGTTAGCACATAACGTCTTGGCGGTAGAATAACTGGCAAAGGTACTTTGGTACATCAAAATACATATTATAGAGTATAGACCTATAAACAATATTAAATAAAGGAATAACGCAATCAGTTATATATATGGGAGCCCGCTAGTAGATAACATGTTTAGTTTGGGACTAGATTCACAATAAGCGGAGGTATAGTGGCCGGTAAACAAGTTGACCCAAAAGTGACGCGGAAGGGGAAAGTTCGCGAATGTGCACTTCCACCAAAGAGACCGTTTCTGTGCAGCTAACTTCATTGGGTCAACTTGTTTGCCGGAAACTATATGTTGTAGTCGTAAAGGCGGCGATTCGCGCCGCGACCGCGAGACCGCGACACACCCCGGACACTCCACTAAAACTCTATTCAAGCGCCGCTGAGGAGTAACCTACTCTTCACACAACTACGCAGATGTCGTTCGTACACACGCGTGAATGTGTGCGTTAGCGCTAGGGCTACTGAATTATTTTATTGAATAGTTGTGCCCCTTGAGTTCACCTGGTGACGTACAGTAGTTTATAAACTTGCTATAATGTTGAGTTACATAAATAGAATGGTGCCAAATTATACTATTCTAATTAAAAGGGTGTATGTATTGCCGCGTAAATCAAACGAAACCGATGATCGCTAGGTACCTAGATATCTATTTTTGTTAGTAGGTACACATTCGCATATTATTTTACATTTACCCAAGAAGTAAACTTTATTCTGTCACTATAATTATTCCTCCAGGCATTATCAATCCGTGCCCAAAACTGGCTGTGTAAGTTACGAACTTTGAGTTACAGGTTAATACGTTATTATAAAGCAACGTTATTTAAAAGTTTCTAATCTTACGTCTTTTATCCTTAGGAAATTAAATAAAGCTTTTAATCTTGTCCCGTTTAGTTGACGGACAGCAGTAAACAGCACAACAAATCACCATGATGATATTTCGTTAGGAATTAGATGTTCGTATCCGAAACGGCCTGAGGGGTGAGGAAGCTTGAAATTGGCGGGGGGTTGGGAGTGTCCGTTCTATCTACATTATCTATTCGATGACCGCGACACAAACCGGAGACCGCGACAGGCGCGGGCAGTGCGCTGTCGCATACAGGCCGACACGCACACATACACACATCAATCGGTCATTACGCGCGCAAACTTGTTTGTACGTGTCAGATACACCCTGACACGCATACATACACAGCGCAATGGCTGATTCTATAGACACAGTTTTTGAAACTTCTTTTGGCGCACGACATACAGATTTTTCAGTGGGCTGTGAATTGAATTCTAGCGTCACGCTCGGGAATGATAAGAAATCTCCGGGCTAAATTCGGGACCATGGCCATTTGGCTAGAAATGCGACAGCATTTCCCATTGGTCATGGCCCCGAGTTTAGCCCGCCGGTTTCACCCGCGTAGTTTCTGTAGCTATCAAATTCTGAGTTAGGTATAAGTTTGCACTTCTATCGGCTGTTCCTATGAAATGAAATCGAAATGAAATCGTTTATTGTGCCAAATGAAAACAATCATAAAATAAAAACACATGACAAAGGATATGCGACAAAATATAGTAGGTGGTACAGGTTTAGTATAATGTGTTAGTGTGCACTGGACCCCACACTAGGGTGACCTGTGTCCTGGAGTCCAGGCTCTTTGACTGTGCTCTCTATGACTGCCAATGTTTTTGTTTTAGCGAGATTTCGACTATTTTTTATACGTCCATGGTGTAGATTAGCTCTGTGTGTTCGTCTTCCAGGGTATGACGCGGCTGCTGCTGACGCGCATCCCCTACTATAAGAACGTGGTGCTCATGTCGTTCTCGTGCGAGGAATGCGGGTACGCGAACAACGAGATCCAGCCGTGGGGAGCCTTCGCCGACACCGGCATTAGGTACGAAATAAAACCATTTTGGTAGGGGATTCTTTTTCTGAAAACTTTTGGCGTACCACATACAGATTTTCCGTGGGCTGTGAATTGAGTTTAAGCGTAAAATCAATGAATAAAATTTCTTGACTTGCAATAAGAATTACAATAAGATCTTAAATGTTTACATTGAGAACTCTGTAATCAACCTTGTTATGTTGTCTATGACAATTTGACAAAAAACTTTATAACTCATCACCCTAAGCTGCCTATTCTAATACCTACCAATTTTGCTCTATTATTATCTACATTACATAATTATTTAATTATACAACAACTGATTAGGCATTTATAACAATCCAATGAGAAGGAAAGCAAAATAACAAAGTAGTACATAAATGAAAAAAAAAACACGTTTGTAGATGAAATAAATCTTCGAGTAAACTCGGATGATCTAGATGGCCATGCTCATGTCCACTTCCTCCGGTTTCCCCCGCGTAGTTTCCAAAGTAAGCTATCAAATTCTGAGTTATAAGTTTTCACTTCTATCGGCAGTTCCTGGGACTGACAATGTTTTCATAATTTATGCTATATTTTCAACATTGTCAAATACCGTATTACGCCAACGTCTTGTTGCTTGTTGCTCAGTCACATCGCAACGTATGAACGGATGGTGAGAAATTGGGTTTACAGGTAGATTATGTTCTGTAACAACACAGGCTACTTTAAATCCCGGCGAAATTAATAATAATTTTATAATACGTACATATATCGTCGAATACTATTTTTTACTCCCGACCAAAAAAAGGGGTGTTATAAGTTTGACGTCGATGTCTGTCTGTCTGTCTATCTGTCTGTCTGTCTGTCTGTCTGTCTGTCTGTCTGTCTGTCTGTCTGTTTGTCTGTATGTCTGTCTGTCTGTGTGTGTGTCTGTCTGTGGCACCGTAGAGCTCAAACGGATGGGCCGATTTCGATGCGGTTTTTTTATTTGAAAGTTAATATCCGTGCGGATGTTCTTAGCTATGTTTGGTTAATAACGATTCAAGATGGCCGCCTCCACAAAATGGCGGACAAAATATTTCTTCACAACCTACCTCAATATGGTTATCAAATGAAAGGGCTTGACTAGTAAAATACTATACACTGTAAAAAAAAATCCAATCCAAGATGGCCGCCACCACAAAATGGCAAATTATTTTATTTTTTTCACTACTACCTCAATATGGGTATCAAACAAAAGGGCTTGACTAGTAGATTACATTGCACTATGACAAATTTCAAATCCAAGATGGCCGCTTCCACAAAATGGCGAAATACATTTCTTTTTTCACAACTTCCTTAATATGGGTATCAAATGAAAGGGCTTGACTAGTAGAATGTTGTACAGATAACAAATCTGAGGTAGTCGGGGGTTAATCAAAATTTTTTAAATAAGAAGTGACGAGACGTTCACGACATGTGCCTGGTAAGCAACATGCCTGCCACATAACAGCACAGTGACACGCAGCTATTGGAACATGAAGAGTCCAAATCATTACTGAGCACTGCACTGCGCTCATCACCCAGAGATCTAAGATGTTATATCTCTAAGCCCTGTAATTTCTCTGGAAACATTGCCCTTCAAACCGGAACACAGTAATGTTTTCACATTACTGTTTGGCGGTAGAATAGCTGGAAAAGGTGTGGTACTTCCCCAGGCGGACTCTGTTAGGAGTCCTGCCACTACTATATTCACCGGACGCTGCAAGGTCTGCGTTTCCCCCCAGATGGGAGTTGGAGGTGTCCACGCCGGAGGACCTGAACCGGCAGGTGGTGAAGAGTGACTACTCCAGGGTCTACATCCCCGCGATGGACTTCGAGATACCGGCCATGAGCCAGAAAGGAGGTTAGCATGCACTCGTACTACCACTAATATTATAAATTATAGCAACACTCTCCAGTTACCCGTTCCAGTTAAAAAGTAGCCTATGGAAAGACCAGTCTTTGCCAAAGTGGGTGATAACGCCCCCATGTGGGGGCTGCAGACCCAGAGAGAGGGCGGTAAGAGACCCAGAAAAAAAGTGGGGCAATGTGTAGACTGTAAAGGCTTGGAGTCCGATATGTACTACAAATACAAATAATTTATTGATAAGACAAAGTTACAAGTCAGAAGGAATTTATGTCACTAGCTCATGGTAGTGTATGTGTGAGAGCACTACCTACTTGTTTCAGGTCTCAAGTTAAATCTTACAGGTTACAGTAAAGGTCTTCTCCCATTATGATACTTGTAGGGTACGATACTCGAGTATAATACTAGTTGGATACATGTTCGCTTCCCGACGCTCGCATATTATGCTACTGAAAAATTACTAAATTCATCATTTGTGCAAACTCGTTTTTTGTAGACGGACGTTATGCCGAGCGACTCCAGTGACTAAGAAGCTCTTGCAGTTTTTCTGTTTTATATAAATAGAAGACGTCAACGTAAGAGTAGAAAATACTGGATTCATCCATATATTGAAATAAAGAATCCATAAAGAAACATAAATTGTAGAGTTTTTGAAATTTGTACCCAATTTCTGCCCAAGTCTTGTCTATTATTTTTTTTCGCATGTATTCAGGTAATTTGTAGTTATATAAACAAGCATGTTTTTCAATTTCTTGTTTAAACTTAATATTTGTTTCTTGCTCCGCCGCCATCTTGTCGAAACGCGCGAGACGCGACGCACAAGCGACCAACAGGGCGGGTATCGCTAGCACAGAACACTATACTCTAAAGAGATCACTAGACTAGTCGCTCAAAATAATATTATAGAACCACTAGCGGCCCGTTCCAGCTTCGCTCAGATAATAACCTAGACTACAGCGCCACCTGCCGGGCTGATTTGTGAATCTGAAATAGAGTGAAAACATTTGACATTTACAAAAAAGACGGTAATTGATTAGCTATCGAGCGGGATGAAAAATGATTAAAGTACTAAAATGGCCATTAAAAAATAGGATTTGGTGATAAAAGGGTAAAAATTTAGGGTTGTATGTATTTTTTATGCCACATTATAAAAAATAAAAACAAAAATGTTGTCCACTGAGTGGGTTTTTCCCGATAGTTAAAATCTTGGTGTCTTCAAATCGAGAGTGAATCGGTATCTTCTAGGTAAACACGCTCCATCGTAGACCGCATCGTCGCTTAACATCAGGCGAGATGGCGGTCAAGTGTAAACCTATTAAAGTTAAAAAAAAAAAAAATCGCGTACGCGTAGAATACCAGTATCGTAGTGAGAGAGTCTCCATATAATAGTATGGAGATACTTAATCGCAGCGACTAGTCTCCGAGACTAGAGTCGCGCGGGCGTGTCGTAATGGGAGAAGGGCCTAAAAGTCTCGTTACAATGATTCTTTAATCTCCGCTAATATAGCGATATTAGCAATAATTCATTAATCTAAGTTATGGCGGTTTTTAAGTATGTGAAAAAATGGGGGCGTTAAAAATTCATTTATTCTCTAGCGGGCAGCAGACACAATAAGTTTGGGAACCCCTGTCCTAAACTATGATCTTAACCGTGTTTCAAATTTCAGCCCGATCTGTTCGTGCGTTATTGAGCGACAAACATCCAAACATTGACATTTTAAATATTAGTAGGATGTTTGGAAACATTTAGAATTTTTCTAATATTAGTTGGCTAGCGGTCCGTCCTGGCTTCGCTCGGGTAATGAGGACGTTAACCCCACGAAAACTCTGTTTGTGGCACGCTAAAAGAAGTATTCACTTAAAAAAAACAGACAAACAAAACTTGTCATTTTGGTATATGTACCCGTCCATGCATTTCATATGAATGTTGTAAAAAGCAGTGATTTTAATATTACAAACAGATACTTAAATTTTATATGTAATGGAAAATTATAGGGTAAATACAAATACAAAATATATATTTTTTACACTATAAAAAAGTTAACAAAATTTCGATATGAACCCACTGTCTCCGAACTAGTCGTAACTGTATTTCGGAAGACAATGGCTCCTCCCATGGTCAATCAGTAAATATATGTATGTGTGTGGATGTGTGTGTGGATGTGGATGTGTGTGTATGTGTTTGAGTGTGGGTGTGTTAAGGTGTGTATGCGTGTGTGATCATATGATATACTTAATAAAATATATGATATAGAGTATTAATGCATAAATATGTATATGTACTTTCATTGTTTTTTAATATTAAGTGTAGGTAACTGGTGGAAATTTTATTTTACATTATCAGTGTGGCCAGACATCATGTAGGTTAAATATAATCGACACAGTAAACAGATTTCAAATTAGAACCAGGAGTAATCAGAATAACCGAGATTGGAAACGTGGTCAGTTAGATGCCACGTGGGGCACCACGTTCTCTCTCGCTCCCACAATCAAAATACCCTTATGCCCCTTTTCAATTTGCAATATTCCAACGTCACCACTGCCATCGACCGCACGCAAGCAACTATAAGCTGTTTGACGTTACCAATAGATAGCGCCATAATGTTCACACTGTATATATGTATCATTTTTTTTAATGAATGGCTCTTTGTTGATTAGCCTTACAATTCCGCCAACGATACGTTAAATGATAGGCCGTCAAACAAGATATAGGGGCCAGTATTGTACTGAAGAGAGGATTTGTCACGTATTCTATGTTTTACTAGGTCGCAAAAATTCACTGTGGGCCTCATAACGAAGCTCAAAGTCACACAGCGAGCTATGGAGAGAGCTATGCTCGGAGTCTCTTTGCGCGACAGAATCCGTAATGAGGATATTCGCAAAGAACGAAAGTGGCCGACATAGTTAATTTGCTCAACGCTCTGCTCGCTCAAAGCCCGGAACTAGACTTATTTTCGGATAAATTTAAGTATGTAATAGATATATGTGTCATTTTTTTACTTATATAAATGAATGTAATTAATGTATTTAATGTATCTCTGTTATCTGTTTTTAATTTGTTTATCTTATTTCGTGTTTCTTTTTTTGTAATTAATGTGAATTATGGCCGTTTGTGCGTGTTGGCTACGCTGTTAGCACATGTCGGCATTTCTTTATAAATAAATAAATAAATAAATAGCTCAAAGAGTAAGCAAGCTGAAGTGTCAATGGGCAGGCCACATCGCTCGCAGAACTGACAACCGATGGGGAAGAAAGGTTCTCGAGTGGCGACCACGAACCGGGAGACGCAGTGTTGGACTCCCACTAGATAGACAGATGACCTCATTAAGGTCGCTGGAAACCGCTGGTTGCAGGTTGCGCAGGACCGTTCGTTGTGGAAATCTAGGGGGGAGGCCTATGTTCAGCAGTGGACGTCTTGCGGCTGATGATGATGATGATGAAAAAATTAAAGCTACATTACAGACATATACATACACAAATCAATTTTATTTATTTGTTTTGAGAACAGCCGAGATGACTAAAAAAAGTATTTAGTCCGTCTGTTCGGTATTTAAAAAATATTGTACTTGTATTTTTTGTTATGTTGCACAAACAAAAAACGACGAAGCTAACGGCGCCGAAAAGTTTCGATTGACGTCACGATATGGTACGATTTTTACGACAGTGTGACGTCACAATACCCCCACTCCGTTAATTGAAACACAGTTAAGATCATAGTCTAGGACAGGAGTTCCCAAACTTATTGTCAGCTGCCCACTTAGAGAACAACTTAATTTTTAACGTCCCCACTTTTTCACATGATATCGTAAAAAAACCTTGTAAATTTATCATAATCTGATAAAAATAAAAAATACGTGTCCCGTATTTTTAAATAATCTTCTCACAAACTAATTACACTGTATTTTTGATCCTCTCGTCATCCCGATACAATTGTATTTTCCGACAGAAATAACGACAGTAGAAGGTATAATATCGCGGGCCGTCTCTGCCTTGGAGCAGGACCAGGAGAGGAGGAGGGCGGAGCACCCCGAGACGGCGGCGCAGATAGACACCGCCATGGAGGGGCTGCGGGGGCTCCGAGACTTGAAGACTGCGTGGAGGCTCGAGCTCGATGATATATCTGGTGAGTGGGACTTTATAGCGAGCGGAGGTCGGAGGAGGAGCGATTTTTGGTGAGTGAAGGTTTTTTTGATGAGTGAAAGTTATTTTGGTGAGCGAAGGACTTCTTAGTGAGTGAAGGTCATCTTAGTGAGTGAAGGTCATCTTAGTGAGTGAAGGTCATCTTAGTGAGTGAGGGTCATCTTAGTGAGTGAAGGTCATCTTAGTGAGTGAAGGTCATCTTAGTGAGTGAAGGTCTTTTTGGTGAGTCAAGATTATTTATTTTTCATATACTTCATAAAAATTTCAAATCCAAAATGGCAGTCACCACAAAATATCAGAGCTTTTATTTATTTACTAAATGTCCGCCCCGGCGTTGCCCGTGGTACATTATATAGTACTCATCAGGATCCCGTACATATACAACGTTGAAAGAATGACTGAGAATATCGCTTTCAAACAAAACACCTCTTCAGCTACCTGCTACGCCACCTGTCGAAAATTGGTTGTACCAACTCAGATTTAGAAAAAAATGATTGATTAGCAAAGGTTTTATATTCAACAGGTATGTAACCTGTGATATTCAATGACGCAATCTTAGACACATGTTGTCATATGTCATGTCAAAGCACGAAACGTACGAAATCTCTAAAAAAGGAATATTTTTTCCCGATTTTGTTACATTCTTGATTCATGCTCCGCTTCAATAGAAGCGGAGCATGAATATTAATAAATAGTAGCTTTATTTTCTATAGCCTTATAGCCTTCTTCGATAAATGGACTATCCAATAGAAAAATAATCTTTCAATTCGGACCAGTACTTCCCGAGATCCTAGCGTTCAAACAAACAAACTATTCAGCTTCATAATATTAGTATAGATTTAATAACGCTTTGAATATTTTTTTAAGTGTAATTTATTTTGTGTTTTCAGGGAACAGTTTCATAGAGAACCCGGCGGCGCCGGCGCGCGACCCGCGCTGCAAGCAGTCGGAGTACCGCCGCTCGCGCGACCAGGACCACGCGCTGGGGATATACTCGCATGCCGAGGTACACACACAGCCTCATAGAGAACTCTCGCTCGACTCGCGACGTCTTGTATGGAAGATCAATAATTGTTAGAATGTATAACAAAATGTAGCTAGTAGACTAGTAGCGTCATCTGTTGTAAGAATGAGTAACAAAATGTAACCAGTGGCGCTAACTATGAACTCTTTGAAGTTTCTTTTTTTCTAGAACAATAAAGTCAGTCGTTGTCCATCCGCACTGCTTTTCATTACAGGTTATGGGCAAATAAAGTGAATAAAAGCAATTTTGGTTAAAATATAGTGCAAAAATGTCGACAAATCTAATTGCAAGTATAGCAAAGCTTAGAGGCAGAGAGAATTATGAAGATTGGGCGTTTGCCGTGGAGAACTACCTCATATTAGAAGGCATGGAACGGTGTATCACGACCGGCGGCAATCCTAATGATGCAAAAGCAAAAGCGAAGATAGTTTTAACTATAGATCCCAGTTTATTCGTACACATTAAGAGTGAAGCAACAGCAATGGGATTGTGGCAGAAGTTAAAAAAAGCTATTCGATGATAATGGCTATACGCGGCGCATCGGATTGCTTCGGAACCTCATATCAATTCGTCGAGAAAATTGCGAATCAATGTCTCAGTATGTAACTTCGCTGTTAGAAATAAGTCAGCGATTGAACAACACAGGATTCAAGATTAGTGATGAATGGGTTGGCTCCTTGTTGTTAGCAGGATTACCTGAAAAATTTGAACCCATGATTATGGCGGTGGAGCATTCAGGTATCGAGTTGACAGCGGATGCCATCAAGTCAAAGTTGCTTGATATGGAGGAAGGAAGTGAAGCAGGTTCTAGTTCTACACAGAATGCATTCGTGACGAAAGGTTGGCATTACAATGATAAAACCTCAAAAACAAACGACCGCACATAAACAAACGTCATCAAAAACGTGAAGGCAAATGTCAGATGTTTCAAATGCAAACAACTTGGGCATTTCATGAATAAATGTAATAATATTCCAAATAGCAAGGAATCTAATGCATTCAGTGCAGTGTTTTTAGCGGTAACTTCAATCAATGGGATTGGTACGTTGATAGCGGTGCCAGTAGCCATTTAACATGTAGAAGTGACTGGTTGTTGAACACAACAAATCAACACCAAGTTCAAGAGATTGTCATAGCTGATAAAACGAAAATTTCTGTTGAAGGCTGTGGAGATGTGTCATTAACTACAGTTGTTGGAGATACCGAGCATAAAAACACAGTGATGGGAGCATTACATGTGCCGAACTTGGCTACGAATTTACTATCTGTCAGCCAGTTAATTAGCAAGGAAACAGAGTGACATTTGATACGAAGCACTGTTATATTTATAACCAAAATAGTAAGCTTGTAGCAACTGCGGATTTGGTAGGAGGAGTGTATAAGTTGAGAATCAAACAAGTGGATTGTTTGTTTACTTCAGTATCTGGAAATGTGTGGCATAGAAGATTTGGCCATTTAAACACCAAAGATCTCAATGTGATGAGAGATGGTGCCGTTAATGGAATGTCATACTCGGATAAGGCTCAGGTCAGTAAGTCAAACTGCGTTGTGTGCTGCGAAGGTAAGCAGGCCAGGTTGCCGTTCAGTCATGTGGGCAACAGAGGCAAGGAACTTCTCGAGATCGTACACGCAGATGTTTGTGGGCCTATGGAAGCTAGATCTATTGGAGGAAAGAAATATTTTTGTTATTCGTCGATGACTTCAGTCGAATGGCGTTCGTATATTTCTTAAAGACAAAAGATGAAGTATTCTCACATTTCAAGGCATTCAAAACGTTAGTGGAGAATCAGACAGGCAGGAAGCTGAAAGTGTTTAGGACAGATAATGGATCAGAATTCTGCAGTAAGGAATTTGAAACATACTTGGATTCTGCTGGAATTGTTCATCAAAAACTTGTCCATACACACCGGAACAGAACGGTCTTTGCGAAAGGTTGAACCGTACAGTCATAGAGAAAGCGAGATGTTTGTTATTTGACGCAGGATTGCCGAAGCGTTTTTGGGCAGAAGCAGTGAACACTGCAGTTTATCTGCGAAACAGGTCAATTGCAACAGGACTCAATAACAAAACGCCTATGGAGATTTGGACCGGAGCTAAGCCAGATGTCAGCCATCTACGTATCTTTGGAAGTAAAGCCATGGTACACATACCAAAAGAAAAAGGTTGAAATTGGACAGAAAAGCGACTCAATGTATACTTGTTGGCTACTCAAACAATGTCAAAGGTTATTGAGTTTACAATCCCAACAATAATAGTATTACTATAGCTAGAGATATTGTTGTGATTGAGGAGGGGATTGAACAGAAGCAAGATGTATTACACTTTGACATTAGTGAGAGCAGTGATGATATTTTTCCAGTAAAGGAAGAAAGACCAGTATGTACCCAAGAAGTGGGGGACATGAGCGACGTAAGTATATTAGAAGATCAGGAGAAGAAGAAAGCACTGAACTTCAAAAGAGAAAGCACTAGTACTGAAGAAGAGGTATTTGAGGACTCTACAGATATGATAGAGGCAGAACCTGCAGAGCTTGTGCGAGATCACATGTCGCAGACAGGGCTATCCACGGAGTTTCCAATAGAAAAGGCTAGTAAGCGTATCCGCAAGCAGCCTGATTGGTACGGTGTTGGTAGAGTTTGCGTTGGTCAAAATAAATATAAAATGAAAAAAAATGCAAATGAAATATCGCTAGACGAAGCATTGAATCTAACTAAAAGTGAGAAATGTGACACAAGGTTACCATATCAGAAATTGATTGGTTCACTTATGTATGTGGCTGTGCTCACACGTCCTGATATTGTTTTTTCTGTGAATTTCTTAAGCCAGTTTAATAACTGTTACGATGAGAGGCATTGGGCTTATGCAATGAGAGTTCTAAAATACTTAAAGAAAACTAAAGAGTTTTGTTTAAAGTTTTCAGCTGATGGCAATAGTCAGTTAGAAGCTTTTGTAGATGCAGACTGGGCCAGTAATGTAATAGATCAAAGATCCTATACTGGATATTTCTTTAGGTTGTCAGGTTGTGCTATCTCTTGGGAAACCAAGAAGCAGTCTACTGTAGCGTTATCCAGTACGGAGGCTGAATATATGGGCATTTCGGAGAGTTGCAAAGAAGCTGTCTACTTGCAGAATTTGTTATTTGAGTTAACTAATGAAACTTATCCGATACCAATTTTTAATGATAACCAATCGGCCCATAAGTTGTCAGCGAATCCTATTCACCATAAAAGGACCAAACACATAGACGTGCGGTATCATTTTTGTAGGGAGAAAGTTGCTAGCGACATTGTAAAGATTAAATACTTGCCCACATCAGAGATGCCCGCAGATTTATTAACCAAGGGTTTATGTAAAGTAAAACATTATAACTTTTTAGGAATGTTTGGTTTATATGCTTAAACATAATAATATAATATGGTGAATGCATGTATCTATTATTTTGTTAAGTGGGGGTGTTAGAATGTATAACAAAATGTAGCTAGTAGACTAGTAGCGTCATCTGTTGTAAGAATGAGTAACAAAATGTAACCAGTGGCGCTAACTATGAACTCTTTGAAGTTTCTTTTTTCTAGAACAATAAAGTCAGTCGTTGTCCATCCGCACTGCTTTTCATTACAATAATAAAGTGAAGTGCGCCGTAGCACTAAACAATAAACAACAATAAACGATGTGTTAAACGAGAAGCGCACACGCGCTCGCACGCTCCTTGAAAAAGATCGGTTGCGATCAAAACTTGAGTCGGACTGGTTTGACTATATCAAACTTGAGTTACCCGTGTGGTTATTTAAAAACGGAACACTGGTGTGTTTCTAAAAGTCCATCTTCCCTTGCAGGTGAGCGAGGCGTCCCCCGACCCCGCGTCGAGTTCCCTCCTCACCCCCGCGGCGCCCTCCGCGGCCGCCTACGACAAGATGGCGGCCGACGAAGTACTACAGTTCAACACCAACTGTCCCGAGTGCAACGCGCCTGCCGAGACTAATATGAAGATTACGGGTGAGGACGCTTGGCTGTATTTTGTGGTCAAGTTTATGACGAGGTCAAGGTTATTTAGTGACCAAGGTTATGACGTGGCCAAGGTTATAGCATGATTAAGATTATTGTGTGGTCAAGGTTATATTGTGGTCAATGCGGCGCGTGGTCACGATTATGATGTGGCCAGGGTTATAGTGTAGTCAAGGTTATGGTGTGGTCAATGTTGTGTTTGGTCAAGGTTATATTGTGGCCAATGCGGCGTGTGGTCACGGTTATAGTATGGTCAAGGTTATAGTGTAATCAAGGTTTATAGTGTGACCAAGGTTATAGTGTGGTCAAGGTTATAGTATGCTCAAGGTTATAGTGTAATCAAGGTTTATCGTGTGACCAAGGTTATAGTGTGGTCAATGTTATCGCGTGATCAAGGTTATAGTGTAATCAAGGTATATAGTGTGACCAAGGTTATAGTGTGGTCAAGGTTATCGTGTGATCAAGGTTATGTCATGATGAAGGGTATTATTTATTTGTCAACAAGTTATTTATTTGTTGCAAGTTTGCAAAGGTTAAGTGCGGAAAAGTCAGTTAAACTAAATAAGTATACATGTGCCTGGGTGTGTTCTATGTACAATAAGTATGTATTTAAAAATATATAAGTATTTTATTAGCTATCTGGCACACATAGTACAAGGTTAGCTTAGTTTGGGGGGTAGATGGTGTTGTGTGTGTAATGCCCACCGCTATTCTGTCCCGTTTGTTGCAGACATCCCGCACTTCAAGCAGGTGGTCATCATGGCCACCATGTGCGACAGCTGCGGGCACCGCACCAACGAGGTGAGCTGTCCAAGTTATTTACTCCACATTTCAAAAAAACATATAGCATAGAGTGACAACACGAGCAGGACATGTGCCCGATGGTAAGGAATATGCGTGCTCATAACAGCACAGTGACGCGCAGCAATTGGAACACGAAGAGTCCAAATCTTTACCTAGCATCGGACTGCGCTCGTCGGCGTCGCCTAGAGACTCCGCCGTCGTAGACGTTCTACGTGACTGAGTAATGCCAAGTGAATAATACAATGAACAAATACTCTTCCACCACATGCATTAAATTCTGAAATTGCACACAGTACTTTTTGAAGTGAAATTTTCTTTAGACGCACCACAGACAGATTATTCGTGGGCTGTGAATTTAATTCTAGCGTCACGCTCGGGTATGATAAGTAATCTTCGGGTAAACTCGGAACCATCGCCATTGGCCATCTAAAAATGCGTCAGCATGGTTTCTAGACGGTAATGCTCACGGCCACGTCCTCCGGCTTCACCCGCGTAGTTTCCAAAGTGAGCTATCAAATTCTGAGTTATAAGTATTCACTTCTATCGGCAGCTCCTATGACGGACGATTTTTTTATCTGTCAGTCTATTTGTTCCGGCTAATCTGTGATACGGCTGTACTGATTTTAACGGGATTTTACTTTCAGATCGCTGATGTTATAAGGAGTACTTTTATAATAGAAACTCTTTGGACTCTTAATGTTCCAATAGCTTGGTGTCACTGTGCTGTTATGTGGCGGCATGTTGCTTACCATAAGGCACATGTCCGGCTCGTCTCGTCACTCTTTATAAAAAAAAAGAGTTTTTCGAAAACAATATAAACACATTAAATAATTTACTATAATAATACTAAATGGGTGTTTGTGTGTTTGTCAGGTGAAGTCAGGAGGCGGCGTGGAGGACATGGGGGTCAGATTCGAAGTAGCGATTCGGTCGAAGGAAGACTTCTCTAGGGACATACTCAAGGTAAAATCAGTGCCGGACTAAGCCAGCGCGGGACCTGTAGCAATTTCTGTCAAGGGGCCCTTGGTTTGCTTAGGTTTAGGAACGGAAGGGTCAAGTTATGCCAGATATTTTCGCTACATATTTACAGTCAGACAGACGTCGGAGCGCGGGGTCCCTAGCTTGCGCGGGGCCCGTAGCATTTGCTACTCTTGCTATATGGCTAATCCGCCACTGGGTAAAATATGTACCATTTTAAATCTATGCTGTTTTTAATCTATACCATTTAAAATCTATACCATTTTTATCTATACTGTTTTAAATCTTTTCCATTTTTTAACCCCCAACCCTTAAAGGGGTGTTTGTTATAGGTTTGACGTCGATGTCTGTCTGTCTATGTGTGTGTCTGTCTGTGGCACAGTAGAGCTCAAGCGGATGGACCGGTTTCGAGGCGTTTTCTTTATTTGAAGGTTTATTTCCGTGCGGTGGTTCTTTAGCTGTGTTTGTTTAATTTCGATTCAAGATGGCCGCCTCCACAAAATGGCGGATAAAATATGGGTACTACTAGTAGAACACTATACACTATGACAAATTTCAAATCGAAAATGGACGCCACTACAAAATGGCGAAATACATTTAATTTTTCACTACTCCCTCAATTTGGGCTTGACTAGTAGAATGTTGTACAGTTTACAAATCCGAGGTAGTTGGGGGGGTAAATCAATTTTTAAAATTTTGTTCTTGTTTCCGTAAATGTAATGTAAATGCTTCCCTGCACCTATTAAGTTCACCTATCTAGTTTACGTACAAGTTATCCTCGCTTCTAAATTTAGAATGCTAGCTTGACTGAACTACTGAATGCACAACTTCACTGGATTCACAACAACAATACACTTCACTGAATTCAATAGCGGCAAAATTTTGCCAAGTGTAGGCATTTTAGTTCCACCTGTCGCGTAAGTCTGGGGTATTACTGCAATTTGACAGATGTAGCTTCAACAAGATGGCGGTTTTCAACTGTCTTACTGGTGAACAAAGATTGTAGAACTCAAGATTAGCCCTGAATATCTTGACATTAGTAACAAACTGCGTCTGTGACATCTGTCTCTATCTAAGCCATCTCTGTATCTGTCTAAGACATCTATCTCGCTCGCGCTAGTTATAATTGGTATTATTCTCTCTCTGTCACACTGATGGCAGCCATTTTAAAATTTTAATGGGTATGTAATTAGAAAATAATTTTAAATGCAGTACTTACGCATTCAATGTAGTTCCATTAGATTGATTTGAGTTCATAGAATTATTAGAACACTTTTGAACGCACAGGAAGGCATAATAATCTTTTATATATATATCGGCGCAAAGACAACATGCTACGTCATCTCTCGAACAACGCTCCGAACGAGGCGTAAACAAGTGACTCACAACACTCGCCCCTCTACGATCGCCCCACCACAGTGCTATAAAAAGGCGCGCGCTGTAGCGGAGCACACAGTCGCTTCTCTGCACTCGGACAGTAAACACCTAATCTATTGTAAATTCTTGTAATCTATGTTGATTATATGTGAATTTTGATTGAAGTAAAGTTGGGTATTTTTTAATTATCCCTGAAATGGAATACTTCAATAATAAGGACATTGGCACAGCCGACGTCTTGGTGTCTAAAACAATACTGGGCCATCCTGCGTCGTCATGTATGTTCAAAATGATCAAAGTCAGTGATAGGTATAAACGACCGGCGTCCCCCGCTTCCTAAAACCGACTAGCACGGAAAGCGAATTAGCTCACTCTTCTCAACGTTAACATGATTCCGTGCTCCCTGAAGTTTGGGAGGGCTAATCTTGAGTTCTACGATCTATGCTGGTGAAGTGAAAACATCTTTTGGCGCACCTCACACAAATTTTTCGTGGGCTGTGTATGAAGCTCAGCGTCACGCTCAGAAATGAAATGTCCAACAAAATTTTAAAAAAATTATTTAAAAAAAAATCTAGATGGCCATGCTTATATTAATCTATCGCAGTCGCATCTGTCACTGTCTTTACTATATTAAATTTAATCTCTATATATAAAAATGTTATGTTGGTTTGTGTACGCTTCAAAAACTCAAAAAGTTCTGCACCGATCGAGCTGAAATTTTACAATGATATATAATCCTTGTAGTGGTAGGACTCTTGGCAGGGTCCGCCTGGGGAAGTACCACACCTTTGTCAGTTATTCTACCGCCAAGCAGTAATGTGCAAACATTACTGTGTTCCGGTTTGAAGGGCAATGTTTCCAGAGAAATTACAGGGCTTAGAGATATAAGATCTTAGATCTCCGGGTGACGAGCGCAGTGCCGTGCTAGGTAATGATTTGGACTCTTCATGTTCCAATAGCTGCGTGTCACTGTGCTGTTATGGGCAGGCATGTTGCTTACCATCAGGCACATGCCCTGATCGTCTCGTCACTCTTTATTTAAAAAAAAATCCACATCAAGGATTGTTTTTATCTAATTGTCGAATCACAATGTGCCACAGCGAAGCGTGGCAGGGTACAGCTAGTTATTTATATTTTTAATGATGAAACTTATTCAATAGTAATTTCTTATTTCATTTTTCACTTCTGCCTTGCAGTGTTAAGGACAACTTTTTTGTTTTTGTAGTCTGAGACGTGTAGCATGGAGATCCCGGAGCTGTCGATCGAGGTGGGCGGGCGCGCGCTCGGCGGGCGGTTTACCACAGCTGAAGGGCTGATCCAGGCGACCAAGGACCAGCTCGCGGCCGCGCCCGGCGCCTGGGGCGACGCGCCGGTCGCTAGCAAGGACTCGCTGAAAGGGTGACTTACCACAGCTGAATGGCTTATACGTTTATTAATATTATTTTTGTATACAGGGTTACTGGTAATCAGCCGGTTCCCATTTAAGGGTATGTTTTTGTAGTGGTAGGACTCTAGAGTCCGCATGGGGAAGTGTCACACCTTTGCCAGTTATTATACCGCCAAGCAGTAATGTGCAACCATTAATGTGTCCCGGTTTGAAGGGCAATGTTTCTAGAGAAATTACAGGGCTTAGAGATGTAATAAATTAGATCTATGGGTGACGAGTGCAGTGCTAGGTAATGATTTGGGCTCTTTATATTCCACTATCTGCGTGTCACTGTGCTGTTATGTAGGAGGCATGTTGTTACCATCAGGCACATGTGTTGCTCGTCTCGTCCATACTATAAAAAAATGTTCTGTATATTTTAGTAAAAATTGATTTAAAAACTTTGTTAACAAAAATTGTTTTAAAAACATTGTTAACAAAAATTGTTTTAAAAACATTGTTAACAAAAATTGTTAACTGATTTACATATCCCAAACAATATATTTTAGTTTTTAGTATATATTTTTTGAGTTGTGTTTTTTTAGTAATACGTTACAAACGTGAATGAGCAACAAACATACAATCATTTATAATATTAACTAGCTTTTACCCGCGACTTCGTCCGCGCCACACATTTATTAAAGTAATTGAGGCAGTACCTACTCGTATGTCTACTACCATACAAATTCACGTTTCCTAATCAAAATCGGTCTAAGTCAAAGTTTTATATTTATTAATAATTGTACAATTTACACGACAAATTACAAAACAACTATGTTCTCAAAAATTTTATCAAAAACAGACTTTAATTTAAAATCTTATTGGGACGGTCCACCAAATTTTATTAGAGTCTATTAGTAGATATTAGTAGATATATCGTCTGATTACATGAACGCAAATTTTAGTTTGTTGTTCATATTTCAAAAACCGCCGCACTGATTTCGATAAAATTTATATGACCACCTCTGAACTATAATCTACCAACCAAAAAAATAACCATCTAAATTGATTCACAATTGGAAATACAACTGGATTGATAACCTCCTCCTTTTAGAAGTCGGTTAAAATAGCATACAAAGAGTGCAAAGATCCTTCCATGCACACTTTTACTCCTCATTTCCACTCTTTTCAACTCTTTTTTTGTGATAAAAAGTCACCGTTGTCCTTTCCTAAGTCTAGTCTATCTGTGCACCAAATTGTAACAAACTCTTTAAGTGGCTTAGGCGTTAGACGGCAACGGACAGAGAGAGCTACTTTCATATATATAATTTTGTATTAGAATTGAAAACAGGTGTTCCTGATCATTTCATAGGAGGCAGTTCGGCTGTCCAAAATCAAAACCTAGCAAGGGACATATTTGGCAAAATACGTTTTTTTAAACCAAATTACGTAAAAATTTGTGCTGCATCTAATGCAAAAACAACCATATTTATATCGCAATTAGTACTATAGTTATGAAAATGCCAAACCTAGCAAGTGCACGTCTTAGTCCGGTTTAACAAAGTCAAAAATCTAGCAAGTAGCATTTCCTAATCCAAAACCCTATTAAGTACGGTACATACTAGGTTTTTGAATTTGTAAATGGGACTTACTAGGTTTATGAATTTGGGCTAAGCCCTATGCTAGGTTTTTGAACTTGGAATTGTGTCATACTAGGTTTTGGTTACAAAACCAGTGAAGTATGCAACGGAATTTCCAATTACTACTTATAGTAAATAATAGCAACTCAGTGAGAATTGAGAAGTAGGTGCGCGGGGCAGGGGTGCGCTGTCACACGATCGTGTTTCGACTTTTACCAGTAAAGATTGTCATAATAACAATAAAATAACAATAGAGATTGTCAACATTTTCATATTTGGGCTGACAATTGCACAGCTCAAAATAAGAACTGGACACTGTTAACCGCTTTGATTACAATTGTCAATATCGATCTTCCAGTAGAGACTGTGACTTTGAGATGTTTTAGACTTCGAAGATTTTAAGGAAGTGGTTCTTGATTCAAAACAAAAGATACAGGTTAGAGAATTAAATAATAGCAGAAAATGACCAAAGAAAAAAAGAACAGCAAGAAAAAATGACGACGAAGATTTAATGAAATCATTCTTGCTCGGCCAAGTTGTTCAAGTCAAATTCATTGCTGGTTCAAGGAATATTTTTAACAAACCTACTAATGTTTATAATGTATCTACAGGACTTAATCACGATTTAATTCATTGTTTAAATACCTCGACGTTTCGGCAGCGTTACAACCGCCGTGGTCACGAGAAGACTGAAGAAATTGCGGGTCGTCTCATTGCGAAATGAGGGGATCTAGATCTACCCTCATTTGGTCTTCAAAAAATCGCAGGGTTACCACCACGACACACAACACTAACCGTATCACCAGGCTTCTCCGAACTCACTCCGCGATGCGTACATTTATTTATGACTGGATTCCACGACGCCGATAACCGAAAACCATCCTCCGGTTGAACCTTGTGACCACGGCGGTTGTAACGCTGCCGAAACGTCGAGGTATTTAAACAATGAATTAAATCGTGATTAAGTCCTGTAGATACATTATAAACATTATGTGTTCAAATCGCGAAAGTTTAAAAACAATATAAACCTACTAATGAGTAGCTAATGAAAGTTATTATTTTCAGTTTTGATGAACCATTCGCAGAGTTGGATTTCCTTCCCAAAAGTTTAAGGTAACAGAGTTACCCGAAGAAATATTAGGACCTCGAGGCATTCCAACTCGAAAAAAGGACATCATTGTCGCTAAATTGGTTCCTCTAATGCCAAAACCAGATGAATGTTTTGGAATCAAATGCCAGTTAATGATGGATCGATTGATCTCCAAACTGAAGGCGATATGCCAGAAGAAACTTAATTTGACTTTATATTTGTTTCACTATATTTGATTTGTAATATTGGTTTTCAGAATCTTCCATAAAGGAGTAGGTTTATTACATTAGGCAGCGGTTTTGCTCGCATGTTACGTGAAAGTTCCATAAATAGTAAAATTTTATTACTTGCGATAGGTGATTTTGAAAATTCAGGTCTATTATTATTCTAAAAAAAAGTTTTTGTCATAGCGATGCCGCGTAATGCCGCTAACTAAAAACGGTGAAGGAAAACATCGTGAGAAAACCGACATGTACCTAGAATCTTTCAAAGTCATGTGTCATCCACCAACCCGCACTGGGCCAGCGTGGTGGATTGTGGCCCTAACTCTCTTGCAAGAGAAGGCCCAAGTCCAAGCAGTGGGAACATTTAGTGGGTTGATGATGACACTTTTAGCACCTACTACACTCGGGAGCTAGACAAGCCGAATATGATTTATTTTCGTAAATTAACTTTTTTTTTGTACTTTTGCTTATTTTTGTTGTTTGACCAATAACAAAAACTCTTTAGAGAAACCAATTAAAACACCTAGTAATTTGCCTTACTAGGTTTTTATTTTGGATTTTATGTTATACTTATGTTGGATTTCCCAAATCAAACTTAAGTAAGGCACATAAAACTGGCACAGTTAGATAAACATTGAGTTAAACTAGCTTATAATGTAAAGCAAATTATATTTATAAATATCAAAATGAAAACAGTACAAAAAAGGATGTTGTATTCTGAATGGTCAAAGAAAATGTTTCTTTTCCTTCTCCTACAAAATTTGCTCAATGCTCTTTGCTAGGTTTTGATTTTGGACAGCCGAGTTGTAAAAGATTACCGAAAAGTAATACGTTTACTCCTCCAAAAAACTCATTTTCGCAGTTCTTAATTTGCCTTAATCGAGCGTCCATCATGCATAACATTTGATAAGACACCATGGAAATCTCGTCGACTATCAAAAATTCTGTCTGATACGCCATTCAGTGGCTGCGCCCATCTAAAATATTGAGGTTGTATAGTGCACTGTATTCTTCTTGTCAAGCCCTTTTATTTGATACCCATGTTGATGGGATTGATAAAACCTAAGTTATCCGCCATTGTGTAGAGGCCGCCATCTTGGATTTTAATTTTATATAGTACATTGTATTCTACTGGTTGAGCACTTTCATTTGATACCCATATTGATGGGATTGATAAAACCTACGTTATCCGCCATTTTGTAGCGGCCGCCATCTTGGATTTCAATTTTTTTATAGTATATTGTATTCTGCTTGTTGAGCCCTTTCATTTGATACCCATATTGATGGGATTAATAAAACATAAATTATCCGCCATTTTGTAGCGGCGACCATCTTGAATTTATTTAAGTACATTAATTATAAATAAATGATACCGCTAGAAGCGTCTTGAAACGCTCTTGAGAGTAAATGGCTCAAACGGGTAAAAGTAAGGCGGCACTTCATATGCCGAAACATAAACACCGCACTTATGTAACCTGACACCCGTTTTCCCGCCAAATTTGTAAAACGCGAAAAGCGGCCAGTGTATCAAGCGGTTATATAAGTATCCCCGTATAGTTAGAAATTATAAAATAGCTGGAACAAACGTTTATCGACTCCATTTCAAGTGTTTAGATACAAAGTTTCATGGTTTTATCTTCAATAATATTGAACTTCCAGACTTTCACCCCCAATTCCACCCCTGTAGGTACAGTTCGAAACTACAAAACTGTTAAAACATACATTTTATGGTGTTGTGTTAAATATCTAGACGTAAAGTTTCATAGTTCTTCAACAATGACGAAGTTTTCCATATAAACTTTCATCCCTTATTTTAACCCTTTCAACCCTTTTTTCGGAACAAAAAGTAGCCTATGTCCTTTCTCGGGATCTATTCTATCTATGTATCAAATTTCATCAAAATCTGTTGGTTGGTTTAGGCGGTAAAGACGGACAGACAGACAGACAGAGTTACTTTCGCATTTATAATATTAGTATGGATATGATGTAATGAATAGTGAATGCTGTGTGTGTTCAGGGTGATCGCAGCGCTGGAGGAGGTGCTGTCGGGGCGGCGGCGCGTGACCGTGGTGCTGGACGACCCGGCGGGGAACTCCTACGTGCAGACGCTGCACGACGACCCCGGCCTGCCCGACGACGGTCACTTACCATTTATTTTATTTATTTAATTAATTTTATTTATTTAATTAATTTTATTTATTTTATTTATTTAATTAATTTTATTTATTTAATTAATTTTATTTATTTTATTTATTTTATTTATTTTATTTATTTTATTTATTTTATTTATTTTATTTATTTTATTTATTTTATTTATTTTATTTATTTTATTTATTTTATTTATTTTATTTATTTTATTTATTTTATTTATTTTATTTATTTTATTTATTTTATTTATTTTATTTATTTTATTTATTTTATTTATTTTATTTATTTTATTTATTTTATTTATTTTATTTATTTTATTTAATTTATTTAATTTATTTATTTTATTTAATTTATTTTATTTATTTATTTTATTTATTTTATTTATTTATTTTATTTAATTTATTTTATTTATTTTATTTATTTATTTGTTTTATTTATTTTATTTATTTCAATTTTGCTCGGCCCGACGACGGTCACTAACCATTTTACCCTTTATTTATTTATTTACACCTCACAACAACAGAGATATATGAAAACCAATGTGGTCGCGGCCGAAACTTGAGTCGGACTGGAGACTGGCTATATCATACGTGAACGGTCTCAGCCCGGGACTCATGAATATATCATGTCATCATCATCAACAGCCCACAAAATGTTCCCACTGCTGGGACCCGGGGCCTTCTCTCGCAAGGAGAAGTTAAGCCCATAATCCACCACGCTGGCCCATTGCGGGTTAGTGGATGACACATGACCCACCCTGGATCCGCCCTTAATAAGTGGGGTACGACCTTAACTTGTGACTCGTCCCGCAGGGCTCAAGATATCGCGGTACGAGCGCTCGTTCGACCAGAACGAGGACCTGGGGCTCAACGACATGAAGACTGAAGGCTACGAGCAGGATACGTAGGGTACGCTCAGGGTACACATGGCGTTAGGATACGTTTTATCCTACTAATATTATTAAACGTTTATTTGTATAAAAAGAAACTAAACTAATACACTCACCGACCGATATAAAACAGGAAGGTAGACAAATAAACATAAACAAAGAACTGAGTCGGTAAACGCTGAATTCCCACACTAGGGTGACCTGTGTCGTGGGAGTTCAGGCCTTATTAATGTCAATGTTTGGATGTTTGTTGCTCAATCACGTTGTGCGAGCTGTATACATACAAATTACGTTAGCGGCAGCTGAAGGATCGAAAACAAAACGAAATGTTAAATATAAATTTATTTAAAATATAAAATTACAATTAATTACTAAAACTAAAAATATACTTCGGCGATATTCTAGTATTCGTAATTTACATACAAATATGTAAACTTTCACATTTGTAATATTATTAGGGTGTATATTTTGAGTCTTGTACCGGTGCTGTGATACCCGCTCCGCTGTCAACGTGTAATGAAATAATACAATTGTTATAAGTTATAATGACTGGATCAAAAATTCATTCTTATACCATACGAAAAAGACTTCCAAAGTCTTGAACATCGCCGCAAAATTGCTAGCTTATCGGTTTTTTATCGGATACACTTCGGAGAGTATGCAACTGATCTGCATGATCTTATACCACCTTGCCCTTTTTTCAATCGTACTTCTCGTAACTCGAAGAAGCGGCACCGTTTCATGGTGGATATTCCAAAGACACAGACGAAGAGGTTTGACTCTACGTTTGTGATAAGAACGTCTAGACTGTGGAATGAGTTGCCTGAGTGAGTTTTTCCCGGTAGTTATAATCTTGGTGTCTTCAAATCGAGAGTGAATCGGTTGCTTCTAGGTAAACACGCTCCATCGTAGACCGCATCGTCGCTTAACATCAGGTGAGATGGCGGTCAAGTGTAAACCTATAAAAGTTTAAAACAATCTAATAAGTCCGTCCATCCGTCCAAAAAATGTGGGACACGAATTTTTGTTTTATATAATTACTAGTTGTACCCTGCCAAGCTTCGCTGTGGCACATTGTAATGCAAAAATTAGATAAAAACAATCCTTGATACGGATTATATAGCATTCTAAAATTTCAGCTCGATCGGTGCAGAACAATTTGAGTTTTTGAAGCGTACACAAACCAACATAACATTTTTATATATAGAGATTAAACATCAACAAAGATCATCAAAATTTTAGTGTAGGTGTACCTACCCTACACCTACTTGTAACGTCGGTGTAGAAAAAGCGTGACGTCACGTCTTAGTAAAACGCGTACCATGAAATAACGTCATCCGAAACTTTTAAAGGTAGCGGTTCGCTCGGAGACCGCGACACGAGACCGAGACACGTGTCGCGAGACGTGTCGCGGTCTCTGCGCGAACTGGCGCCCATACAATTCTATAGGTGTTCTTAGCTATGTTTGGTTAATATCGATTCAAAATGGCCACCTCCACAAAATGGCGGACAAAATATTTCTTCACAACCTATCTCAATATGGGTATCAAATGAAAGGGCTTGACTAGTAGAGTACTAAACGCTATAACAAATTTCAAATCCAAGATGGTCGCCACCACAAAATGGCGAATTATATAATATTTTTCACTACTACCTCAATATGGGTATCAAACGAAAGGGCTTGATTAGTAGAATACTTTGCACATGACAAATTTCAAATCCAAGATGGCCGGTGCCACAAAATGGCGAATAAAATTTATTTTTTCACAATTCCCTTAATATGGGTATCAAATGAAAGGGCTTGACTAGTAGAATGTTGTACAGATAACAAATCTGAGGTAGTCGGGGGTTAATCAAAATTTTTAATTTTGTTCTTGTTGTTTATGAAACAAAATAAATACCTTTACAATATTTTTAAATAATCTAAGTGACGGAGTAATTTTTTTTAGTCATCTTGCCTACTATAAAAATGGATAAGCCAACTGCCTTTAAAAAATGCCGTTTTGTGTAATGTTGTAAGTATTATTACTTAGCACTTGGCTTCTTGCGTTTAATGTATTAGCCAATGTCATGAATACGCGGTATCCCGTGTGGACCATTCAATGTATTATAAATATAATCCTGTGTATATATTTGTAAAATTATGTACAGTTTCTAATAAAACAGTTTATGAGATATGTCTTTTTTATTTGCACCTTTTTTACTGTGTCATTACCATGCAAATATTTCTATTAAAGATAGTTCTCAAATTTTGCTAAAAGTGGCGTAAAAATGTTTCATTTTGTTAGAGAAATTTAAAAAGAATATGCCAAAGTAAATAATTTGACTTACTTTAAACCCATTTGTTACTCAAATATGTTATTCTAAAAACATCTCTTATGCTTCTTATCAAATAATTTAATGATAAATTGACGCCATCTGTCGTAAAATTGAGAACAAACAGCCAACATACAAAATAAATCTTTGATAGGTTTATTTTGGGTGTTGAGAACGCCCATTACGTCACACCATCGAGCAACTCGATCTTCCGCGCAAGCACGGCACCGATCCATTGCCTACATATACACAGGCATACATAGCATTCCTCTCTTTAAAGTACCAGTCCGCATGGACCATGGAGTTTGATAATATACTGTGGCTGAGGGCGGGGCTAGAATGTGCTTTATTTTGTATGTGTTAGTGATTTGTCTGTGTGAGTATGATCGGCAATGGATCGGTACAGGTATGTTTTGTTTGTAATAGTGCGGGTTTGCGCTAGTGTGCAACTTCCCCTCCCGCAAGAAATGACAGAAAGATTTGAACAATATGTTTTAGCTAAGGCTACTTCCCCTCCGTGCTTGCGCGGAAGATCGAGTTGCTCGATGGTGTGACGTAATGGTGTCACGTTAGTGAACATACATGAACTGAGATGCACAGAGGAAGTAATCACTACGTTATAAGAGACGGGACTTCATAGTAAAAAAACGAACCAATGCAACAGATGGAATGGTTCAATTCGTAATTATGTTAGTTTGTAAGTCAGGATTAAGTTTCTCGGATCCTTGCGCTAACTTGGGGTCTACCACTAAACCTGTCTTAGCTTTATATTGCTCTATCTTCTCTTTTCGTTTAAAATGATAGAGAGCGGAATAGCAAAGCCATAGCAGATTTAGTTAGGCGGGAGATACAGAAGAATACGGTAGAAGTCCGACAGGTGGTACGGGGGTTCGTGAAGGCAGTTACTATACCTAGATCCTTTTTAAAAAGCCTGGAAATTTCGCTCGTGTCGTTAAGGTCGCCAATTGCTACTTTATTTCTAAGTAGTGTTAAGTTGGTAGTAAGTTTTTTTTTATTGTTTAGTAGTGGTAGGACTCTTGGCAGAGTCCGCCTGGGGAAGTACCACACCTTTGCCAGTTATTCTACCGCCACACAGTAATGTGCAAACATTACGGTGTTCCGGTTTGAAGGGCAATGTTTCCAGAGAAATTACAGGGCTTAGAGATATAAGATCTTAGATCTCTGGGTGACGAGCGCAGTGCAGTGCTAGGTAATGATTTGGACTCTTCATGTTCCAATAGCTGCGTGTCACTGTGCTGTTATGTGTCAGGCATGTTGCTTACCATCAGGCCCATGTCCTGAACGTCTCGTCACTCTTTATTTAAAAAAAAAGTACTTTATTTTGGATATTTTGTTGTCTTGTTGCAATTTTTTTCTAAATAAAGTCCATTGACATATTTTTACACAAAATATAGTTTAAATATCATTGTTAGTTTACATAAATAGGCAGGCCTGATAATCCTGGTATATTAGTTACGGCTGGTCTCGGTTGATATGCCGCTAACTTAAAACGGCGAAGGAAAACATCGTAAGGAAACCGACATGTACCTAGAACCTTTTGAAGTCATGTGTCATCCACCAACCCGCACTGATTTTTCTACCACTGTTTTTCCGGACTCATGTGCGTAATGCCGTTAATTAAAAACGGTGTAGTAAAACATCGTGAGGAAACCGACATGTACCTAGAATCTTTCGAAGTGATGTGTCATCGATCAAACCGCACTGGGCCAGCATTTATGACCCTGACCCTCTCCTTGCGAAAAAAGGCCCAGAGTCCCAGCAGTGGGAACATTTAGTGGGCAGCTTATGGTATACTAGACTACTTGCTACTGGTTTGCTTGGTATGACATAATATTATTATTGGAACGAAGTTCCTTATCGCGCGTTGTGAAAGGGGGCTAGACGGAAAAAATTCTTACGAAAAGTTGTCACGACACTTTTTGCTATTGTAAGCTGTGCGGCGTCGCATGTTTCTCTGTCTGTCTCTCTCTCTCTTATAGAAAGCAAGCCAGATATTTTCATTTCTATTTCGCATTGAACATTGAACAGTGTGGTGTCGCGACGATTATTTTACGATTATTAATCGAAAGGAACTTCGTTCCATCCGGGTGTCCCTTGACACCTCTCAAGTTTTTTATTATTAAGTATTTAGTTGGTTTAGTCCATAACAATACATCACAAGTATGTTTTACTGGAGTTTACCACCAATCAAGTGTGTTGACAAAAACTTTGAACTACTTCGTGAACAAGACCTGTCTAGTGTAGTACAGTAATACGAAAGTGGCGTTACGCTGGAATGGACGTTATGTTGGTAGTGGAGTAGCGTCTAGTGCAGAGATGACATCATGTTTGATCGAGGAACCTTGGAATAGCGATGCCGTGTGACGTCACACGATATTTTGGTCATTGTGGCTATAGCGCGGATAAATTAAAATGTCACTTCCCTAATTACTATTACATTCTTCAGAAATAGGTCAAACCAATAATAACATCCAAAAGGAGGAACCTACCAAAATTAGCGTGTATACTTGTAGCTCGAGAAAGCGTCATCGTTTCATGGTTGATGTTTCAAAGAGACTAACGAAGAGATTTTTTTTTTATTTGAATTTAGCAACTCCACAGACTCCGGGATATGTTCCCAACGAGTAACACCCTCAACTGTCACACTGTTACTGGATGGGAATTTTTTAAGAAAAAATTCCCAACCTGTTACACTGTTACTCGATGGGAACTTTTTTAGCATATGTTCCTAACGAGTAACACCCTAAACTGTCACACTGTTACTGGATGGGAACTTTTATTAGTACCCTTTCCTAACCAGTCACACTGCTACAGGACTTAATGAAAATAATTATTTATTTATTTATTTATTGAATAATAGGCGAGCAGCTCTTGCTGATATGCCTATATCTCAGTGTTGAAATAACAAATTATAGGTAATTGTCTGTTAAAATGATTTTGTCTTTTACTATCCATCTGTCCAGTTTGTTCTTAAAAGAGTTTAACGACTTTGCCGAAATAACATCCTCAGGCAACCTGTTCCAGTTATAAACCACTCTGTTGCTGAGGATGTGATGTGCAGTGTTTGCCAGTGATGGCGCGTGGGACAACTGGGACTTAAAAACTTAATTAAATCGGTTTTTTAATTACAATGACATATAAAAAATAACAACATACAGTTACGTAATTATGGATGCTAAACTTTTATCAGCATTCGTCATATTGCTGGTAATCCTCATTTTAAGGTTTTATTCTTAGTAACAATATCTAAATACAATCAGCCTTTTATAATATAATATCACACAGTCTTATCAGTTTCTTAATTCTATTGTTAATTTGAACTTTAAGGAACAATTTTCCAAATATAATTAGCCATTATTATGTTGTGATATTAAACTTACATATATATTAATATGAATAGTAAAAGATAAGATAAGCAAAAAACATCAGTTACCGCGAGTGTGTAATGGCGGTTGTTTTCCATGCACATTTAATGTTAAATGTGCAATGAGAGGGCGGGGGGGACGCAAACTGAATCAGTCAGACCAGTGCAACGAAGCAAAGTGCATGAACCAAAATTTGTTAGTGTTAAAAGTACACTGTATAGACAACGGAACACAGAAGCTGGAGTTTCAAAGATGTTTCATAAAAAAGGCTCTTAAAGTCGAAATACCACCACGATATAATCTTTTATACATTGATATAAGTAGTCTTTACTCAATTGTTTCTTTCATTAAACAGTAATGTTTTTCCAACAGTGTAATGTTGACACCCATCCATTGACGATTTATCCAGCGGAGTTCCGGCATTTAGGGAAAAAAAACAAACCATAGATGTATCAATAAACTTTGTGACATAGCATTTGTGACAAATAACATTTGTGACAAATACTTACTTTTATTCTCAAGATAGCTTTGCAAAATGTTTCGTTTTGTGCACGCCGACACTATTAATCCGCTAGTATGCTTTCATCTGGCATAGAATTGATATCCACTACGTAATAAAATAGTCTGCGTAGTAATAAGTAGATGCGGCGGGCTCTGACATGGTTGACAGTGTGACCGTGGCATTCGTGCACTTTGCTTCGTTGCACTGGTCTGACTGATTCAGTTTGCGTCCCCCCCGCCCTCTCATTGCACATTTAACATTAAATGTGCATGGAAAACAACCGCCATTACACACTCGCGGTAACTGATGTTTTTGCTTATCTTATCTTTTACTATTCATATTAATATATATATAAGTTTAATATCACAACATACTAATGGCTAATTATATTTGGAACATTGTTTCTTAAAGTTCAAATTAACATTAGAATTAAGAAACTGATAAGACTGTGTGATATTATATTATAAAAGGCTGATTGTATTTAGATATTGTGACTAAGAATAAAACCTTAAAATAAGGATTACCAGCAATATGACGAATGCTGATAAAAGTTTAGCATCCATAATTACGTAACTGTATGTTGTTATTTTTTTGATTTGTAATTATAATTAAAAAACTGATTTAATTATTATTTTCATTAAGTCCTGTAGCAGTGTGACTGGTTAGGAAAGGGTACTAATAAAAAGTTCCCATCCAGTAACAGTGTGACAGTTGAGGGTGTTACTCGTTGGGAACATATGCTAAAAAAGTTCCCATCGAGTAACAGTGTAACAGGTTGGGAATTTTTTCTTAAAAAATTCCCATCCAGTAACAGTGTGACAGTTGAGGGTGTTACTCGTTGGGAACATATCGACTCCGGGGTCCGTGACATTTGTCATTTGTTTTCTTTTTTACATGAATTTTGGATTAGGGGAAGAAAAGGAAATAAGGGGGAGTATTTCATTCTAATTCTAGGCCTATTTTACTTTCTAAACCGCCTCCTCCCGGCTCAGCGCCTCCACCACGACTGCATTTCTGAATTTGATGGCCATCTGCAAATTGAACTCTCGGACGAACCGACCGATGGCGTCGTCGGTGTCGTCAGCGTAGTACGTGAAGTCCTTTGTGTGCCGTGAGATTGCGACGACCGCATGGGGCACTAATGAAGAGGTTTGAGACTACTTTTGTGATAAGAATGGCTAGGCTGTGGAATTTGTTTTCCTGATTGGGTATTCCCCGATGGTTACAAATGGTTGTGTCTTCAAATCGAGTGTGAATCGGTTTCTTCTAGGTAAACACGCTCCGTCGCGTTGTAGAAAGCATTGTCGCTTAACTCTGACGGACTCTGGGCCTACTCTCGCAAGGAGAGAGTTAAAGCTGCCCAAGGTTAACTGAGTTAAGGCACCACGCTGGCCCAGTGCGGGTTTGTGGATGACATATGACTTCACAAGATTCTAGGTGCATGTCGGTTTTCTCACGATGTTTTCCTTCACCGTTTTAAGTTAGCGGCATTTCGCACAATTACTTCGGAAAGACAGTGGTGCGTATGGGGTTTGAACCCGGGGTCTCCGGATCGGCAGGCGCCGCCGCCGTTAACACTAACATTAGACTAGACCAGCCGTAACTTTTGTGCGGTCAAGTGTAAACCTAAAAAAGTAAAATAAAAAGTGTTTCCTTTTTAACACGTTTTAACTATTTTAACATTAATATGACTCTACAATAATATGGTACTGTTGAAGCGATCTGATGATGGAGCCGGCAGGCGCGGTCCCAGCCTCGCCATTTTGAAGGGGGTCACCAGTAAGCAGTCTCCCCTTTTGGGGGGGGGGGGGGTCACTACTTAGTAGGAATACAATAAATCGTTAATTTTTTTTTGATTTTTAGTTTAAACGTTTACGATTTTGGGGCGGGGGGTCAACCTTTCACATTTTTAATATCACATAATATGTTTACATGGTAGATATGGTTTTAGGCCATCTCGGTACACTAGACTAGTACCTATCCATAGATTTAGACTATAGATGTGCCCTCTCAAACTTCAAGGCGCACAGAATAATGACATAGTTGGGAAGAGTGAGCTCACTCTTTCCGTTCTAGTCGGTTGCACGAAGCGGTGAACGCCGAACGTTTTTACCTACCACTATTCGTAGTCAACAACCAAAATCAAGTAGAACAACAGAATACCTCGCCGCTAGCGATTCTAGGGGTCAGTAGATTGGTGGCATGTAAATCACTCCGCTACAGACACAGACATTATTTGTTACCAATTTCAGAATTCTCAAGGCACATCTTTTACCTATTAAAAAATATAAAAGCCTATCTCTATTATTAAATGAAGGGAAATTTAGAAATTTAATATTTACCATGATCTTTTGAAGGCCCCAGTGTCCGATGTTTCAGACGTCATGTGCTCTAAATAGGTACACTTTACTCGTGATTTTCTATCGATTAATATATTTATTAAAAAAATCAGATCGACTCATAATTACAGAAATAAAAATGATGCCATGCACGACCTATTTTATTTGGCGGGGTTATGTCATGGATTCCCGCTCAAAATGTTGATGTTTGAATTTGGAATAGTCAATCGTGGACGGCTGTCCGCGGAGGTGTTATTTAATAAACACTTTTTTTATAGTTATATAGTGTTGTCTGTTTTGCGGAATTGACGGATTTTATTGAAATTTGATCGTAAGTGTTGAACATTATACTTTAGTATAATACTTTAATATAGATAGACTTAATATTTTTCGTAAATTATTGTAACATCTAGGCTGTAGAATGCGTTGCCTGAGCGGGCTTTTTCCGATGATTACAATCTTGGTGTCTTTAAATCGAGAGTGAATAGATTTTTTTTCAGTAAGCAAGCGATCGTAGACTGCATACATTTCGATTTTTTTTGCTATGCATATTCGCGTCGAGTGTCGAATGTAGACAAAATTTATTGTTTAAAAAAACTTGCAAGTTGAAATATCGAACAATGTTTAATTTTCTTAGTGTTTAAGATTGTTTTTGTTTACTTTTTTTGGAGACTTCTAAAACGGTTGGGATTCTGAATAAAACTGTTTTTTGCGGTACCTCTGAACTATTTTCTAGATGATCCGATTATTATTTTTTATTTGAAGTCGAGTCATTCTCATACGGCCTCATTTAAATTTAATCTGATTAGTGGGTTTTGAGCTACCATTATATAATACGTAGGTATTTGATTACCACTTGATTACCTACTTTTCTTGGAGTCATACTTCGCGAACACATGATAAAGCGACATCATTTCATGATTGATGCTCCAAATATTCTAACGATAAGGTTTGACTCTACTTTTGTGATACGAGCGTCTAGGTTGTTCAATGCGTTGACTGAGTGGGTATTCTCTGAATACCCTGAATTGAAGCGTTCTGTGAATCGGTTTCTTCTAGGTAAGCATGTCTTCGGACCGCGCATGGTACTAACCTAATTTAACGCAATCCCAGTCTGATATATTTAAGTCTTCCTGCATTAGACAAAGAAAATAACTAAAAGCAAACAATATTATAATATGTTTAAAAAAGGCATGGACCTAGGAGGCCGTGGAGGTACGATTTTTAATTTAAAAAAATTCCCCAGTCTGATTTGGCTATTCGATTTTTATCCTCACTTTGTGTAGTCGATACATTGGGCAATATTAATTTATTCCGCCCTCCAACTTCCAACCTCTAGGCTGTGACCTATTTGCCCTGATAACTTCGTCTCTGGGTCAATAGGTCAATATTAAGCAAGCCAATTGTCAGTCATATGAAATGCCGATAAAAGTGACAACTTATAATTTAGAATTTTAGTATGAACATCACTACAGGCGCGGTCCCAGCCTCGAATTTTGGAGGGGGTCACCAGTACGCAGCCTCAGGTTTTGGGGGTCACAATTAGACATACAATAAATCGAGCAAAAAATACTTTACTAGTAGTCCCCAAGGTTTTACCCTCGTAGTTCCTGTTCTAGTTGTTTTCCGCGTTAAAAATAGTCTATGTACTATTAGATATTTTTAATTTTCTTAGATTTTTTGTTCGACGTATACGATTTGGGGGGGGGGGGGCATGTCCCCGTGACCCCCCTCGGATCGCGCATGCATCACTAACGATGTACAACACGTCACCTGTGCCTATAAATCTATATAATAACCTAATTATAGCTGCGCCCCGCGGGTTTACCTGTGTAGTTCACGCTCCCGATATTTTCCGTGGATAAGCCAAAGATGTGTTCTTCCAGACTATAATCTATCTGTGTTCCAAATTGCAGCCCGATCCGTACATACGTTACGGCGTGACAACAAACATACAATACATCTATACATTGATTTTTTTTAAGCTATTGCATAGCTTTTATCGCGGGCCTGGGGACCGAATTTTAGTGATCGTGCATCTCTTTCTTATGTTCACAAGAAAGAGGGATGGAAGACCGTAACGCCGTCCTCCCCACTCGGTCATTCGACTTTGAATCTTATTTCCAGCAGCTTTACAGCTCTTAGCTGTCGAAGACTGACTAGATTGTATACTTCTCTGCATTTTTTTTATGGTAAACAAATGTCACTCTTCAAAATAAAAGCAATTCCGAAAAATTGTTAACATCCCTATTGCTAATGTTGATGAAAATGCATGCAACATGCAATAGCTTTACCGCGGCAGTCTCCGAGTGCCACACTTCTTTTTTTAATAGTGACGAGACCAGCAGGTTATGTCCCTGATGGTAAGCAACATGCCTGCCACATAACAGCACAGTGACACGCAGCTATTGGAACATGAAGTCCAAGTCATTACCTAGCACTGCACTGCGCTCGTCACCCAGAAATCAAGATGTTATATCTCTAAGCGTCTAAGCCCTGTACAAGGAAATCGCCGTGAAATTATTGTCAACACCGCCATGTTACAATGTAACGCGACGACGTGAGATTATAATCTTACGGTCACTTAGCTTAGATTAGTTTGTAATCTGACGCCGTTAGATTATAAGCTAACGTTTTTTATAATTACGTCACGATGACATATAAGCGTATAACGCAAATATTGAGGTGAAAGCTTAATTAGCCTTTCATTATCTTTGACTTAAGACTTGTAACTATCGGGAACACCCCACTCGGGCAACGCATTCCAAACTCTGATATCCTGAAAACTACGTCGACCTTGGGAGGTATTGTCTTCCGAAATACAGTTACGACTAGTTCGGAGACAATGAGCTCATATCAAAGAGTTTACATACCACGTATAGAGTTAGGACAAACCTTTTACACCGAAAGCACGGGTCTGATCGCTCTTGCCTTGTCGCTCTTGTGGAAGTGTCATACTTTTGTCGCGGCACATTACTATGTCGCCATAGCTAACATACGCTTCATCTGCTTACGATTGGTACAAACAGGCGCGGTCCCAGCCTCGAATTTTGGAAGGGGTCACCAGTACGTAGCCTCATGTTTTGGGGGGGGTCACAAGTAGAAATACAATAAATCGAGCAAAAAATACTTTACTAGTAGCCCCCCAAAATTTTACCAGCGTAGTTCCCGTTCTAGTTGTTTTCCCACGTTAAAAAATAGTCTATGTACTATTAGATATTTTTAATTTTCCTAGATTTTTTGTTTGACTTATACGATTTTGGGGGGGGTCATGTCCCCTGTGACCCCTCCCCTCGGACCGCGCATGGGTACAAAGAAACCGTGCGGGAAAACCTGATCTATTAACTTATTCTTTATCTAAGGTCACAAAGTATTGGTCTAGCTTGTAGTGGTAGAACTCTTTCCTGAGTCCGCCTGGGGAAGTACCACATCTTTGCCAGTTATTCTACCGCCGGGCAGTCATATGCAAACATTACTGTGCTTAGGTTTTAATGGCTATATTTCCAGTGACTTTGTCTAGGTTTGTATCGTTCTCGGTCATCCTCATCACTAGGCCACTAGGAAGTATAGACAACTAACAAAACATACATATAAATGCAGCGCGTGACAAACAGACATTATCGCGAATGAAGTGGCATTGGAGTACGCAAACACGCGGGAGGCCGGCTGTGTGATGTCACCCGCGGGTTATAGAAAGACCGGAATTCTTCCTTATTTACGTTCAAATCGGTAAAAAGTGAAGGTCCGCGTCCACTAGTATTTGATTATGCTATTTTAAAAGTAATGATGCGTTTTTAAGATGCAAAATATAACTAGGTAATAGGCATAGATCGTAGAACTCAAGATTAGCCCTCACAAACTTCAAGGCCCACGGAATCATGTTAACGTTGGGAAGAGTGAGCTCACTCTTTCCGTGCTAGTTGATTGTAGGAAGCGGGGACGCCGTTCGTTTATACCTATCACTGATTTTGATCATTTTGAACATACGAGTAAATATAAAAGATTATGCCTTCCTGTACGTTCAAAAAGTGTTCTAATGGTAATTCTAGAAACTCAAATAAATCGAATAGAATTACATTTCATGCGTAAGTAAGTACAGCATTTAAAATTATTTTAAATATTTAAACAAAGCTTATTATGGAAGCCAGATAGCTGATACAATACATACTTATAACCGAAGACTGTGGAACTCAAGATTAGCCCTCAACATCTTGACATTGGTAACATTCAAACTGCGTGACACCTGTGTCACCTGTCTCTATCTAAGACATCTCTATCTCTGTCTAAGACATCTATCTCGCTCGCGCTAGTTATAATTGGTAGTATTCTCTCTTTCTGTCACAGTGTTGATAGCCCTCATTTAAAATGATGCTAGCCTTTTAAAAAATTTAATGGGTATGTTATTAGAAAATATTTACTTACGTAAGTTTCTAAAATTAATAGAACACTTCTTGAACGCATAGGAAGGAATAATCTTTTATATTTATGTTCAAAATTATCAAAATCTGGGATAGGTAAAAACGACCGGCGTGGCGTCCCCCGCTTTCTACAACCGACAAGAACGGAAAGAGGCACACTCTTCCCAAAGTTAACATGATTCCGTGCGCCCTGAAGTATGGGAGGGCTAATCTTGAGTTCTGCGATCTATGCTTATAGCAAAATTTAAGCCTGCCATAATGAACGTCAGTCGTTCCAAAAAAGCACTGAGGTTTTTTGAAGTGAAAAATTCTTTAGGCACACCACAGGCAGATATTTCGTGGGCTGTGAATAGAGCTCAAGCGTCACGTTGGGAAATGAAAGAAATCTTCGGGTAAAGTCCAAAAAGCAAAAGAAAAACCATGGCCACGCCCTCCGGTTTCGCCTGCGTAGTTTCCAAACCGAGCTATCAATTTCTGAGTTTATTTTTCACTTCTATCGGCAGTTCTATGACTGCCAATTTTTAAAAATGATTAATTCGTTGTTTACTTGTAATTCGTTGTTTCCGTTCTTCGCCATTACGTAACATATCTGCGGGCGCACAAGTTAATAAATTCTATTCATGACATCATCACTAAAACCAACTAACTTACCCATAACTTACTTACAAGGTGATCGCATCGTATCTCTCATGCGTTACGACACTCGTACATATTTGGTACCTACATCCCACTGTTGGGACTATCAGTATCTTTGGCTTAAAGTTTAAATTGTTTTTTTTTTTACTTTTATAGGTTTACACTTGACCGCCATCTCGCCTGATGTTAAACGATGATGCGGTCTACGATGAAGCGTGTTTACCTAGAAGAAACCGATTCACTCTCGATTTGAAGACACAAAGATTGTAACTATCGGGAAAAACCCTCTCAGGCAACGTATTCCACAGCCTAGACGTTCTTATCACAAAAGTAGAGTCAAATCTCTTCGTTCGTGTCTTTGGAACATCAACCATGAAACGATGTCGCTTTTTCGAGCTACGAGCATTCCGATAGAAAAAAGGGCAAGGTGGTGTTAGATCGTACAAATCAGTCGCACACTCTCCGAAGTGTATCCGATAAAAAA
Source organism: Ectropis grisescens (assembly GCA_017562165.1). Classification (NCBI taxonomy): domain Eukaryota; kingdom Metazoa; phylum Arthropoda; class Insecta; order Lepidoptera; family Geometridae; genus Ectropis; species Ectropis grisescens. Next base: position 944,677 of record CM029795.1, read on the forward strand.
CCGATAAGCTAGCAATTTTCCGGCGATGTTCGAGACTTTGCAGTCTTTTTCGCACGAGAATGTCATTGCCTATGGTTGCGTATTTGATACATAAGTATGAATTGTTTCATGTCTAGACAGTATATTTTGTTATAGACTGGCAAGACGAGCAGGACATGTACCTGATGTAAAGTGGAAACATTCTCAAAGTGAAAACTTATTTAGTCGTATTGAACACTTTTTTGTTAGGGAAAATCTATGGGTTCGCGTCACTGACATTTCACAATTGAGCGGCCACGAACCACTAGAGCGTGACGTGTCTTTTGGATGGGTAGAATTTTGTGAGTAGTATTTTTGACGCTATACAGATGACGTACGTATTCAGCTATTAGGCAATGTTCGCTTGTTTAATACTATAAACAACAAAATAATACCTGCCACATGACAGCACAGTGACACGCAGCTATTACAACATCATCATCAGCCGCAAGACGTCCACTGCTGAACATAGGCCTCCCCCCTAGATTTCCACAACGATCGGTCCTGCGCAACCTGCAACCAGCGGTTTCCAGCGACCTTTATGGGGTCATTTGTCCATCTATTATATTACAACATGAAGAGGCCAAATCATTACCTACCACTGCACTGCGCTCATCACCCAGAGATCTAAGATGTGATATCTCTAAGCCCTGTAATTTCCTTGGAAACATTGCCCTTCAAACCGGAACATAGCAATGTTTGCGCATTACTACTTGGCGGCAGAATAACTGGCAAATGCGTGGTACTTCCCCAGGTGGACTTTGCAAAGAGCACTTGCACTTTCCTACCACTACTGAATGTAGAGGTATGCTTCATATCTGCTTTCAAACTAGCTTAGTGGCTTAAGTAAGTCTACCTACGAAGCTGTAGGTTCGATTCCGGCACATTGCAAATGAACATAAAAATATTTGTTCTGTGTCTGCATGCTTCTATGTATAAAAAGTAGGTATCTACTTACATTTGTATAGGGATTTAGCTGCGTGACTGAACTGAAAAAAATGTGAGACGAAAATGGGAAGAAATATATAAAACGGATCAATAAAAAAATTATGACAAAATTTACCAATTTGTGTGATGACGATTGTGTCAAAAATATGTATTACTCCTTCAGCTCGATTATGGAAAATATGGGGCATGTTTCTGTAGTGGTAGGACTCCTAGCAGAGTCCGCTTGGGGAAGTACCACACCTTTGCTAGTTATTCTACCGCCAAACAGTTATGTGAAAACATTACTGTGTTCCGGGTTGAAAGGCACTGTTTCCAGAGAAATTACAGGGCTTAGAGATATCACATCTTAGATCTCTGGGTGATGAGCGCAGTGCAGTGCTAGGTAATGATTTGGCCTCTTCATGTTCCAATAGCTGCGTGTCACTGTGCTGTTATGTGGCAGGAATGTTGCTTACCATCAGGCACATGACCTGCGCGTCTCGTCACTTCTTATTTAAAAAAAATGTATTTTTTGTTTTATCGCCAAAGGTATAGGTTATTAAACTTTCCAACTTCCAGAGTTATGACCTCACGTCTTCATAAACATTATAGATAGGTACGTGTTCGTTTTTTTTTTAATTTAACGGCATAGTTTTTTTTTCAGTCATATCTCCTAATGTCATTGAAAGATTGATTATCTTAGCTAAGGGTCTATTAACATCTTAGCTATGTTCCAATAGCGTAACACTGTGATGTAATGGGCTGGCGTGTTGCTTACCATCCGGCACATGTCCTGCTCGCCCCGACACTATACGTACCTAGGTATATCATAAAAAAAATCTAAAATAATGTAGGTATCAATTTTTATTCCCGCTTGAAAACGCTACATTTGTATAAATATTTCGTGAAAACCCGTTCATGCATTACGAAGCATATTTTATTTACCCATGGATAAGATACATCACTATTTACCTACCTACTTCACTTGTTTGCATGACATTAAATACTCCTTTAACAGTAGATGAGCGGAGTCGCTATCGTATTTTCGAAGACTTTATACAGTACGACCAACTGGTATCTGGACATAGCAATGACGCCACGATCGAAATATTTTGCTACTTAGGACAAAATTAGACCACTTCTGTATCTGTGATCTGTAGTTTCGATTTTCGCCGTCCCACAGATAAGTTGGTGGCACTATACATGTAGTGTAGTTCAACATTTTGTTTCAATGGCGGACTCTTCCGCTGCGTTTCAAAGAACGCGAAAATTCTTTTTAGCGAGCGACCTCGTATTTTGCATTAAACGAATATTTGTATAGCACAATGGATAGGATCGTAGGTATTTTGTTGAATTTTAAGTAGGCGACGTACAAAATGGCGGTGATGTAAATTCTTTTTTCTATATTTACCCATTTCGCGCGCTTTTGGTATTTTTCGATGAGGCAATTTCAAAATGCAAATATGGCGTTTTTAAGATGCATATGCAAATATATCTGTCGCAGATAGTTCTCAATCTTGACAAATGTGGCGTCTCATTTTGTCAAACTTATCTTTATAATATTCTTTATGTACCTACTAATATTATAAGAAGAAGAGGTTTTTTTGTTTGAACTTGTTACAACGAATCGGGTTGAAATTTGGAACACAGATAGATTATAGCATGGAAGAACACAACTAGGCTACTTTTTATTCCTGGCAAATAAGGGGAACGGGAACTAGTTATTTTTTTATAGGCCGTTTTCAAGACATAGAGAGACCTGTCAAATACAGTTCCCAATTTCACCATAGGTGGCGCTACTGTTTTATTTTGTTTGAGACATTTCACAAAAACGAACAGTGGCGCCACACTTGGCAATATTTAGAACTATTTTTTACAAGTCTTTTTGCGTCTGGTAAACGCCTCATTACTGAAATTCTAAGTTACTAGTTTTCACTTCATATGCAAGTCAAATGACTGATAATTTTGTAACCTCCATACTAAAATAGAAACTCTCTTTGTTTCAGAAAATGGGTAAAGACGAGAAAGAAGACACCGGCTTCGGTTTCAAAGACAAGGCGAAGGCCGAGGAGACCCTACGGCTCTTGGAGGCCCACGATGCTGGCTACCGGCGCCTCACAGTGAGAGGCCTGCTCGGCCGAGCGAAGCGAGTGCTCTCGCTCACGAAGGCTGAAGACAAAATCAAAAACATCAAAGAAGCTATGGAAGTATTCGAGAACTGGCTCGCAGAGCTGGATAAGAATAAGGAAAAGAAACCAGAGAAGAAGGAGAAACCAGCCAAGAAGGAGAAGGAACGCAAAAATAGTGGGGATGAGGTAAGATGTAAACCACAGTTATTTTATAGTTTCGAGTGAAACGAGCAGGATATGTGCCTGATGGTAAGTATCACGATGACCCAACCGCTCAAAGCGGTTTGGTTCCTTTTGGTACTAAAAATTCAAAACCCGACAAATGTAACTTTGCGGTCGCTTTTTGGCGGGAAAAAAATGTGTGATCAAGTTATGTAGTGGTAGGACTCTTTCCAGAGTCCGCCTGGGTAAGTACCACACCTTAGCTAGTTATTCCAACGACAAGCAGTAGTGTGCAAACATTACTATATTCCGGTTTAAAGGGCAATATTTCCAGTGAGATTACAAGACGTAGGTAGATAACAAATATTTTATATCTCCGGGTGACCCGCGCAGTGCAGTGCTGGCTCTATATGTTCGATTAGCTGCGTGTCACTGTGCTGTTATGTAGCAGGCATGTTGCTTACCATCAGGCACATGTCCTGCTCGTCTTGTCACTCTATACTATATAAAACTGTCAAACCTGTAAGTTTACACCAATAACAATGTCAATTTGGCTAATCAGCGCATAGTATTGGGTAAATGTGGCATTTTCAAGATGCAAAAAATAGAGCTGTCATTACAGCTTTCAATTTCACCACAAGTGGCGCCAAAATTACAATAAGTATAAGATAAATATCACAAAATGATTCAATTAAATGTTAATATATTTAATTTTAATTGAATTATTGTTTATTATTTAAATGAAAACTAACGTGGTTGTTACATATTTTTAAATAAATGTAGGTACTGGTAACTCACTTCGTCAGTCCAGTACTAACTAAACTACACGCGGTAAACGAGATGCAATCACGGACGCGCACTCTCCTTGAAAAAGGTCACCGGACGCAATCGAAACTTAAGTCGGACTGGACTGACTGTATCAAACGTCAGTTACCCGTGTTAGTATTTATTTAAAATGTGGAAATATTATATTACAGGAAACATCTAAAGATGAAAAAGAAGACAAAGGATTCGGGTTCAAAGATAAGGAGAAGGCGGAAGAGACGCTACGCTTGCTGGAAGACCACGACCCCAGCTACCGGCGGCTGACGGTCCGGGGGCTGCTCGGCCGAGCGAAGCGAGTCCTCACCCTCACCAAAGCAGAAGACAAAATCAAAAACATCAAAGAAGCCATGGAAGTATTTGAGAATTGGCTCGAAGAATTAGACAAGAACAAAGAGAAGAAACCGGAGAAAGAGAAGAAGTCTAAGAAGGAAGATGAAAAGAAAAAGAGTGGGGATGAGGTAAGTCTGAACCTCGGAGTTACATATTTCGTTAACTTCGTTTTGGTATAGGTTCATAGTCTGAATACTGGAGTAATTGATGTATGTATGTAGTACCTAGTTGTTGTCCGCTAAACCATACTACACGGAACTGGGCATATAGGCGGTAAGATCCATATTGATATATCAGGTTAGCAGGTTTATTCATATACACCAGTACCATTTCCGAGTTCTAGACTGCGCTCGAAAAGGACCTTTCAGAGGCAGGAATCACAAAACATTCAGTGTTGCTGCGAATAAACTCGTTAAAGCTAGTAAATCGGTTTATGCGGGAGGTCCTGTTATCTATAATCATCTGCCTGATGACGTTAGAAGCGTGGCGACAGCTGGACTGTTAAAAAAACGTTTAAATACACATTTATAATATTTACTGTTTCAATATCTCTTCTAATCCATTATTCCGCAACACCGTACAAAAATCATGCGACAAGGAGAAAAGATCGAGGGTTGCAACCCCCAATCTATACCAGCACTCAGTTGGACAACTCACAAATGACGGGATAGTGCTGAATCTTATTTTTTTTGGTTGGTTCAAATGACACACCAATAATTTTGTACATCGGATGACACGGGCATGATTAATTGTCTAATATGCCTTTTATACTAAAAGTGTTTAGTTTTGTTCTTGTAACATTTCAGGACGATGAAGAAAAAGATAAAACAACGAAAGAATTAAAAGAACTGAAGCTCAAGGAGAGTAAGGAAGGTAAAAGCGAGGACATGGACCACGATGGAGACGACAGCGACAAGAGGAAAGATAGCGACAAGAGAGACAGAAAGCGAAGAAGCAGCGCGCATTCAGACGACGAATCTAATAGTAAAAAGAAGAAAGCGTAACGTTTAACTACGGTGATATTAGGGGCATTTAATATGAATAAATGATTTAAAGTAATGCTTTATTTTTATTTCTCGATGATTACTGCAGAAAGACGAAAGTTTGTGTGTAAGTTTGTGTGTTCTCGTGTATTAGGTTTGAGCTAGTGATCATTTTAGATGAGACGAAAAAAAATTGGTTGCCTGCAAAGTCGGTATACGGGCGAAAGTTTTACGTGACAACGACTTTGAGTGGTAAAATAATTTTACGGAAGGGACGCGTGCCTTTCACTTTTTATGTCTGTCTCTCTCGCTCTTAGGCGGGCTAACCATGCCCGAGTGGAAGGGACGCGTGCCTCTCACTCGCTCTCGTTGTGAGCGCATAACGTGAGCGGAGCGTAACGCAGTTTCTTGAAGTGTCACCCGGCAAACCAATTTATAAGACGTTGTCACGTCAAAATTATGACAGAACAGATTTGGGCTAATATACCATTATCATTATTGGTCCAAATACATACAATATAGTTCAAAATGTTCTGATAATGTAATTTGGCCTGGTTGGCGGATAGTTTTTTTTTAAATAAAGAGTGACATGACGAACAGGACATGCGCCTGATGATAAGCAACATAGGCATGTAGGCCACATAACAGTACAGTGTCACACAACTATTGGAACATGAAGAGTCCAAATCATTACCTAGCACTGCAATGCGATCGTCACCCGGAGATCTATGATATTATATCTCTAAGGCCTGTAATAGTTTGACGAATCATATTTGCAAAACTCATATTTTTGTTTGTTTCACTAGTTATATTTTTTACTAGCTATACCCTGCCACGCTTCGCTGTGGCACATTGTGATGCAAAAATTAGATAAAAACAATCCTTGATGTGGATTATATATCATTGTGAAATTTCAGCTCGATCGGTGCAGAACTTTTTGAGTTTTTGAAGCGTACACAAACCAACGTTTTTATATATAGAGATTTTCCATTTATTTATTTATTTATTCAATGAGCATACAAAACAGAATGTAATAAACACATATTATAACATAAAAGTACAGAAATGTATGAAGCGTTTTCCAGACAAATAAATATTTTTTTTTTTTTTATGAATGGCTCTTTTTGGATTAGCCTCACAATTCCGCCAAAGACACGTTAAATGATAGGCCGTCAAACAAAGAGATAGGGGCCAGTAATATGAGTATTGTACTAAGAGGATTTGTCACGTATAAATAAATTTATTTTCGTGCTAACATGTTGGATGCAAATTGTCCTGTCAAGTTGCTCAGTGTGGCACTACTACAAAATAAAATAATGGCGCCACCTTTAGTGAAATTGAGAACTGATTTTGACAGGTCTTTTTGCATCTTGAAAACATCCCATTACATTCCAAACTATGTGGGCCTAGAAACGTAGAAACAATACAGTGGTTCGATCACTGACCTGTTAATATTTGTAATACTTCGTTGGGTTTGATAATAAAATTATTAAATTAGATAGATAGATAGATTAACTCTTTATTGCACTTAATATAAAAACAAACAAAAGTTACTTACAACAAACAAAATAAAGTAGCAATTGGCGACCTTATCACTAAAAGCGATCTCTTTCAGGCAACCATTAGTAAATTATTAGTAATGTACTTTAACGCATCAATAGATCAATACTCATTATCTCCTCGGTAAAGTCATGGAAGAACTCTCTTTTTCCGTGTATGTATATAATTTTACGTATCCCACTGATATTATAAAAAAATGACAATGTTTGGATGTTTGTTGCTGAATCGCATCGTAATGTCTGAATGGATCGGGTTTTTCAAGTTTCAAACTTGGAATATAGACGGGATAGGTTTCAAGTTTCAAACTTGGAATATAGACAGATTATAGTCTGGAAGAACACATAGGATACCTGAAGATTTCTTTCATTTCATTTACGAACGTGACGCTCAATTCACAGCTCACGGAATATCTGTATGTGGTGCGACAAAACAGGATTTTTGTCCACTACCGCCATCTAGTACTTGGCTTGGAATATTTTTTCTTCTTAAACAGTTTGTTTACATTGACATAGTTTTGGATCCTACTAATCAAAGAGTTTACATATACTACGTATAGACACGGTAATATTATAATACAGTACTTCAACTTCATACAAACGAACGAAACGCGAGCTATACCTACGCGCCTCGATCTCGGGGTGCGCTCGGGGCGAGTTGCCAATGTAATCTGTATCTTAACGTGCAAAACATAAGGTAGCCGAGACGTGTAAGTCGCATAAGCCTTATCGCTTTTTACGGACCCGCAGCTATAGGTGTAAATTTCAAAGAAACGGCTCAGTTAAATTACTGTATAGATAATATTACCGTGGTATAGAGTTGGCACAAACGCTTTACTCCGAATGCACTTAGCATCTTTCTTGGCTCGTGGCTCTTGTGGAATGTGGAAGTGTCATACTTTTGTCGCGTGTGCGACGTGTGCGACACACAGCAGCAACACGGAAAGGAGTAGGCATACACAGCGATGCCCCTCTGTCAAAGTACAAGTCCGCGTGGATGCGTGGACCATCGAGTTTGATAATGTACTGTGGCCTGAGGGCGGGGCTACATTTGTAAATGGTGCTTTATTTATTATGTTGTGTTAGTGATTTGGCTGTGTGAGTATGATCGGCAATGGATCGGTTATAGGTAGGTATGTTTTGTATGTAATAGTGCGGCTTTGCGCTAGTGTGCAACTCCCGTGCTTGCGCGGAAGATCAAGTTGCTCGATGGTGAAACATCACTCTGTTGCCATCACAGACTAATGATTGACACTAAGGAATTAAGGAATCGTGTGGAAAATTCTAACTCTATACGTTGTATACGTAAACTCTTTGATACCAATAATAAAATACATATAAACGCGAAAGTTTGTGAGTGTGGATGGATGGATGTTTATTACTCTTTCTCATAAAAACTGCTGAGAAGAGATTTTTTGGATGATTTGGAAAATGGCTATATACATTATAATCAAACCATGCGCATTCTCTTAATAAGCGCCATCTATTAAAATAATTTGAATTAATATTTTGCTTATAAATTTGATTTAGTCAATTTAGCTGCTTAGGTATTAGTTTTCACACAGCATTATATTATTATTAGATTTTTTGTGTAAGTATATGTCTGTTATGTAGCTTTAATTTTTTGCGACCTAGTAAAACATAGAATACGTGACAAATCCTGTTAGTACAATACTCATATTATTGGCCTCTATCTCTTTGTTTGACGGCTTATCATTTAACGTGTCTTTGGCGGAATTGTGAGGCTAATCCACAAAGAGCCATTCATTAAAAAAAAAAAGTTTTCACACAGTTTTGATAGTTTTAATGAGCCGTTTTCCGACGAGACAAAAATAGTACTAACGTACGCACTAGATGGCGATAGTGTAGACTCAAAAAGATTTGTCTCTGCCATAGATTCTCAAAAGTGTAATTACTATGAAGCCCCTCCCAATGTTCAGGGAAAAAGTGTAAATCAAAATTATTTGTGATAACTAAAAATTTTGGAGGTTTCCCAAACACATCACTTAGTTTAGATAAATAATATTTTTATTCTCAGCTGAGCTGATGTGTTTGGTTTGTTTACCTTCTATAAACCCTAATTTATTTTGAATCAAACGACCTCCTCAGTGACCGGCAATACGGATTTCGCCGAAACCGGTCCACCGGGGATATTCTAGCGTACGTCACTCATATCTGGAGTGAAGCTATTGAGAAACACGGGGAAGCACTTGCAGTCTCCCTGGATATCTCGAAGGCTTTCGACAGGGTTTGGCATGATGGCCTTATAAGCAAGCTTTCAAGTTATGGTTTGTCTCCTGGGTTTATTGCGTGGATATTGGACTTCTTGAGGGATCGATCCATACGAGTCGTCATTGATGGCTGCTCGTCGGATCAAATGGCTATCAATGCTGGAGTCCCTCAAGGGTCGGTACTCTCTGCGGCACTTTTCCTGCTACATATTAATGATCTGTTGAAGCCCGGTATCTTTGGGTACGCAGATGATAGCACCGTTGTAGAGAGCTACATATCTAGCGCGAGAGCCAGTGGGCAGCAAACCCAGGTACTGAGAGAGAGTTTGATTGAACGTTTGAGCTGGACCCTTGAGGCGGTGTCTGAATGGGGTGATGCCAATCTGGTCAAGTTCAACGAGAGTAAGACGCAGGCGTGTCTGTTCTCCGCAAAAAGGAGTCCATTCCAACTGACTCCTAATTTTCGTGGTGTATCCGTGCCAGTTTCTGACCATCTTGAGCTTTTGGGCGTTACTTTGACATCCACGCTCAACTTTGGCTCGTATATCGAGTCCAAGGCTAAATTAGCTGCTAAAAAAACTAGGTGTCCTCTCAAAGGTGCGAAGGTACTTCAACTCTGAACAGTTGCTCACATTGTATCAAGCACAGATTCGCTCTTGTATGGAGTACTGTTCGCACCTTTGGGATGGATCGGCTAAGTATCAGCTGGAGGCCCTGGAATCGATCGAGAGACGTGCCAAAAGGCTCATAGGCAATGACTCTCTTCTGCGAAAAAGACTACAAAGTCTTGATCATCGCCGAAAAATTGCCAGCTTATCGGTTTTTTATCGGATACACTTTGGAGAGTGTGCGACTGATTTGCATGATCTGATACCACCTTGCCCTTTTTTCTATCGGAATGCTCGTAGCTCGAAAAAGCGACATCGTTTCATGGTTGAAGTTCCAAAGACACGAACGAAGAGATTTGACTCTACTTTTGTGATAAGAACGTCTAGGCTGTGGAATACGTTGCCTGAGTGGGTTTTCCCGATGGTTACAATCTTTGTGTCTTCAAATCGAGAGTGAATCGGTTTCTTCTAGGTAAACACGCTCCATCGTAGACCGCATCGTCGCTTAACATCAGGCGAGATGGCGGTCAAGTGTAAACCTATAAAAGTTAAAAAAAAAAAATGTTATACTAAACAATTTTTCTTCTTTTTTAGTGTCAAAATATTGGGAATAAAAATATTCAATTAAATTGATAATGCAATAAAAATCGTTACTAATCACATTCGATTTTCAATAAAAATCTTTAAAACTCTCGATGCAGAGATACAAACAAATCAAAAGTAAAAGGAAGATTAAAACATATAAAAGGCAGCACTGATACGAAAATATTTATTTACGGCTGAAGGACTAGTATCCAATGTATCCATGGCCAAGAATAAATAAAAAAATAATAGTGTTGCGACATTAGTTCCCAAACGACGAGATTTATAAAGAACCGCTTCTTAAGTTTTAGTGAACTATGCGAATTAGCTCATCTATTATCTTGTTCCGTAACCGTTATTTTTCGGCGATCCACTATTGTTCAGTAATGCCGCATGGTCAACTGACTGATTTAGTTCACTCTTACCCGAATTGTATGTTACGTATTCAACGATTTATTAGAGTTCGTATTTTGTAGTGAACATTTCTTTAGTATCGTTGTGATTTGAAAATCAATGAAACGAAAAAGCGACAGTAAAAAGAAACTTAAGCATTTCTAAAGTATCACTTCTACTACGTATTTTTTTCTAGATTCAGATTGTCTAGACATTTTGAAGAGATAAAAGCAAAGAAATAATAGATGGCGCTTATGTTACGTCTAACATAACTTAACATTTGTATCCAAATCTAAGGTTATGGCAATATCCGTATATTGACATTTTTAAATCAGACAATTTATAGTTCTCTTGAATTTAATGCATGTACACACAGCGCTTCCGATTTTACAGATGTTATTAAGCAAAAGCAACCAACAACACAACAACAATAACATATAACAACAATAGCAAATAACAACAATCGTAGACATCTACGATCAGGTAGCAAAATCATAAGCAGCCCACTAATTGTTCCCACTGCTGGGACCCAGGGCCTTCTTTTGCAAAGAGAGAGTCAATACCATAATCCATCACGCTGGTGCAGTGTGGATTGGTGGATGACACAGTCATGACCTCGAAAAATTATTGGTACATGTTGGTTTCCTCACAAAGTTTTCCTTAAGCGTTTTAAGTTAGCGGCATTACGCACATATTTTTGAAACGATAGGATCCCAATCGGCAGTTGCTATTCTCCCGACGAGACCAGCCGGAACTTTTCTCAATTCACGTGAAATTTTAGTATTTTACATAACATGAAATAGTTAAACATTGGAGCGCACTACATATGAATTAAAAATTGCAATATTTCTTCAACTTCTTTTATCTATGGCTTCTGTATGCGGCGGATTGCAATATTGTCTTCTAAAATATTTGAAAAAGACCGAACGAACGAAAGATAGAAGCGAACTAGTGCGACACAGGTATGCGAGCTAGGTTCAGTCAGTCCAGTCTCAGTAGTCCCTCACTATGTGGCTCAGTGGCTTTTGACATTGACATCGCAATCTAAAATCTACAAGCGCCTTCTATCGTCGTTTTTTCTAACCATTTTTTTTATCTCGTCGGAAAACGCCTCATTCGTTATCATCGACATACTCATGTCAGATGTCAGTGTCAGTGGTTTGTTGTTGTTGTTTTACGGTCGTGAAGTTGTGATCCATAAAATTGTTTATTTTTCTTTAGTTTTTCGCATTACCCTCCGTTTTTCTTGCCTCAAACTGATTTAAATATGTCTGCTGAAAATAAGGAAGAAACCAAACTCCTTCCACACCACGAGCAGCTGCCCCTATGCGAAAGTCGCGCGTCGTATCGCCAGGGAAGGAAACTTACTGCCGTCAAGGTATGTTTGTGATAATTTTGTAAATTAAGACGAACATTAGATTTTTATAAGCTTTTAAAGAGTTTAAATGTAGCTATCAGGCACTGGGTGTTGATTCTAACTGGTACAAAGCTGGTTCCAGTTTTGATTCGTCGTAAGGTACCAACGTTGTTTTGCATACTCAGTCAATCCTATAAAATAAAATCTTAAGTTATAAATTTGAAAGTTGGAATATTTGTTGCTCAATCACGTCGAAACAACTGAAAAGATCGGATTGATATTTATTTAGAACATAAATACCAAGTTTATTCTAAAATAGCACATAATTGACGTAGGTATCATAAGAAATAGATACATACTTGATAAACCTATCATTACGAGCTTTTTGGTGCACAATACTGTAATACATTATTTTGATCTTGTATGGTTTAGCCAGTATTTGCAATATAAGTGCAAAAAAACTGTGCTTAGATTACACATACAGCACATTAGATTCCTCTAAAATTATCAATGTTTCTTTACTAAATTAGGCATGTATTATACAATAAAACTCGCGTCTTGAATCAACCCCATCAAAATCCACTGCACAGTTTTAAAGATCTCATAGGTATAGACAGACAGCAAAAAGCAGTTTTGTTTAATTCCTATTAGGTAATGACTAAATTATTTATCTCACCCTGTTTCTGAAATTTTTTTTTTTTTTGCTAGTAGATTTTGCTTGTTTAAACATTAAATTTTTTGTATAATTCCAGGTGTACAGTATAAACAGTGAGTCCCCCCATCTGTTGGTATTTGGAGTGCCGACTCTCGACCTGAGACGGGAGGTCAAGGAGCTGCTGATGAGGTTCGGGAAGTTGATTCAGTTCCACGTCACCAAAGACTACCCGGCAGAGGAGTTCACGGAGACATATCATGCTTGCTTTGAAAAAATACAGGTAAACCGTGTTCAATATCCAATCACTTATTACTAATATTGTTTTAGAGTGGTAGGACTCTTTGCTGAGACTGCCTGGGAAAGCACCACAACCTTTACCAGTTATTCTACCGACAAGCAGTAATGTGACAGTGTCATTGTATTCCAGTTTGAAGGGCAATGTTTCCATAGAAATTACAGGGCATAGAGATAAATCATCATATCACCTCTGGGTGACGCCCACAATGCAGAGGTTAGATTGTAATGATCTGGACTCTTCATGTTCTAATCTCTGTGTTGAAACAATGCAGTTATGAGCAGACGTGTTGCTTACCATCATACATATCCTGCTCGTCTCGATACTCTATATCAGGAAAGAGAACAATTGTACACACGTAGCTATCCCCAGAAGTGTGTTGATACTTGATACAGGCTTAAAATATAGAAAACACATAGAAACTTTTTATATGTTAAAATAAGCATACTTTCCTTTCTTACAGTCTGCACGGATTGCTAAAAAAATGCTTGACACAAAGAACTTCTACGGAGGCAGCTTACACATCTGCTACGCTCCCGAGCTCGAGACCTTGCTGGAGACCAGAGCTAAACTCATGCAGAGGAGGAAAGATGTTGGGTTCCGGTTGAGGAACTTACTAAGAGAAAATACTACTAATGTTGTTGCTAATGTGGATATTAATGAACATAATGTAAATGCAAAACAATATGAGGAATATAATGTGAACATAAATAACTATGGTGAACATAATGTGGATGTTAAAAACTATGATGAACATAATATTACTGGGTACAAGTATAATGAATATAATGCTAATTTAAATAATTATGCTGAACATGTTAATAATGAGGGTGAACATAGATTGAATGAAAGTAGTAATGCATCTATTTTTATTAAAGAAAATAATGATATTGTAAATGAAATATCTGATAATAACGCTGATTTAAATGAAAGACAAAAATTGAACATGGGTGATAAAAATTTAATTTATTTAAATAACAATAAAAGAAAATTAAATAAAAAAAATAAAACAGGAAAAAGATTAAAGAGTAACGTTAAAAAAGATATATCTAATAATGATAGTTTGATAGAAAAAAGTGCAGACATTGTCGATTGTACATCGACAGATAAAAGTATAGTGTCCAATATAAATGAAGCGTTGAATTTCAATAAATTTGGAAATGAAGTTATTAAGAAAGTAGATTTGAAACCGATGAATAAAATTGTATTTAATGTTAATAAAAAATTGATTTGAACATAATGGTTTTTATGTACTTTTTTTAAGTGCCTTAAATGGTGTAACTATAAGATGGCAAGGCTGGCAAAATGCCACTCCTGTGAGCTCAGACATTTCAAACAACACAAAATTCATTGATGTAAAATGAGTATGTAATTTTGCACGCAAATAGACATGTCTAAAGTGTCTATGTTTAGTGACTGAATTCAGAAGGAAGCTATCCTCACTTCTGATTTCAGTATGCTAGCTTACTGAATGCGATTACACTTTAGTAGCGTAAATTCAGTCCACTAAATAAACCCAAACTAAAATTAGCCAAGTTCGTAAAAATATTACCATGAAGTGATGTCACTGGAAACTTGTAGGCACTGTATGCTGTATCTTCATCATTTGCTCTGGCCTCGTGGCTTAGTGGGTAGTAACTCTGCCTGCTTAGCCGAGGGTCGTGGGTTCGATTCCCACCCAGTGCAAATATTTGTGTGATGAATTCAAATGTTTGTACAGTGTCTAGGTGTTTCTATGTATAATAAGATTAATAAGTATGTATTTATTTAAAGAAAAACCAATAGTTTAAACATTGAAAACTATATAAGTATTATATCAGCTATCTGGCCGCCATATTACAAGCTTTGTTTAGTTTGTGGTCAGATGGTGATGCGTGTGAATTGTCGACCAATATTTATTTATTTTTTGTTAAAACAAACAATACGTACGGCACAACATTTTTCAATGATCTAACTGACGGAATAATCATTATTTTTAAGTCTGCCTATGTCTATTTGCTATTTGAAATTATCACTTAAATCGGATAAAGCCACTTTAAACTTAGCCTATACCTACTATGAAATTTATTTTGTTTAAAAAAAAAACCAACTTTTTTAAAAAGGAGGTTCGCAAGTTGGTCGAATGTTTTATTTGTGTGTATGCTACGCGATAGATTCGCCTGATCTTGATGAGTTCTCTCTTTGGTGTAACGTCTGAAATTAATTTTAAATAGATGTCAGTTTTTGTTTTTGTTTGAAAATAAATTATTTAGTTCAACGATCATTAATCACTGCCCTCCTATGTATTTCTTTATTTGTAATAGTGTAATTATAATATTACTATAGTTACAAATTATCAATTTGTGCTAATAGTGGAATTAATAATACTGTTTGGTAATATAGTCTCATTCCGCGTATTCTTCTGCATCAGGTACTTCCTCTTGTTCGTCGAAATCTCCGTCCTCTACGCCAACGTCCTGACAGACAAACAAATTAAAAAAGGATTTATTGAAGTGATAACTTATTATGGCGCGCCACATACAGATTTTTCGTGGGCTGTGAATTGAATTTTAGCGTCACGCCCGTGAATGATAAGAAATCTTCGTGTAAACTCGGGACCATGGCCATGCTCATGGCCACGCCGTACGGTTTCACCCGCGTAGTATATAAAGTAAACTATTCAATTCTGAGTTATAAGTTGTCACTTCTATCGGTAGTTCCTATGACTGCCAATTTTTTTGTATGTTGTATAGTTTTACACTTGACCGCCATCTCGCCTGAGGTTAAGCGATGACTCTGCGTTATCCCAAAGTATTTATACCTCCCAAGAAGAGGTAAGAAAGTGATTATATACAAGACTGGATGTCCGCCTCGATTTCGCCCGTGGTACATATAACACATATAGCACTCAGGTACCCCGCGCATATCCAACGGTGAAAGAATTTTTGAAATCGGTTCAGTAATTCCTGAGAATATCGCGTTAAATTAGACAAGGATAACTATCGCCCATTTCCTAGGTTCTCATCCTATCAAAGGTTTATGAAAAAATGTTTTATAAACGACTAATTTCATTCTAAGAGAAGTTTTGTTTGCTTACCGACAACCAACATGGTTTTAGAAAAATAAATCCACAGCTGTAGCGAGAAACTGGTTGAATTAGTCCTCAATGGTCTAAACCGTAAACGGGCCATAAATAGAGTCCCTCTTGCGCTCTATTTTTGGACTTGAGTAAAGCATTCGATTTGGTGGATCACAGTGTTCTCCTGAGTAAACTTATTTTTTATGGGATTAGAGTAGCAGCTGAAAATTGGCTCAGGTCATATTTAAAAAATAGGCAACAAATGACTCGTGTAACGAAATCGGATCAAAGCACAAATTGCATACAAGATTATGATTCCAGTAAAATGTGGAGTACCGCAGGGTAGTATAGTTGGTCCAGTATGCTTCTTTTTTATGTTAATGACTTACCAGCATCGGTCAAACATGATATATAATCAAAAAAAAAAAAATACATATAAATAATTACAAAATGAAACATATGAGTGTTTGAATGATTTTATGAACTGACTTAATCCAATAAATTTAAAATGAATATGACGAAAGCAAAAATGATACAATTTAGGACTCTTGCAAGCAGAATGTCACCTTTAAATGTTGTTTATAATAAAACTATTCAACAGGTCCGTAGTACGGTCTTTTTGGGAATAACTATTAATGAGCATTTAACATGGAAAGATCAATCAATTCATTGAGAAATCGATAGAACAGTTTTGTGTTTGCCTTAAAAAAATTAAGAGAGTGTACATCTCGAGCAACACTTATGTCAGTATTTTATGGATATGTCTGCTCTATAATTAGATATGGAATTATCTTGTGGGGTAACTCGTGCGACATTGATAAGGTTTTTGTTGGTCAAAAGAATTGTGTTCGTGCTATTTTTGGCATGAAGTGGGATTTGAATGGTGAGTACAGACCTCGTACTGCTGGTACTCGGAGACCAGGTCGTTCATGTTGCTCTCGGCCTCCGTGAACTCCATCTCGTCCATGCCCTCGCCCGTGTACCAGTGTAGGAACGCCTGGAACATACACTCATTTATATTCCACTTCGACTGGCCTCGTGGCTTAGTGGGTAGTAACTCTGCCTGCCACGACCCTCGGTCGTGGGTTTGATCCCCACCCAGTGCAAATATTTGTGTACTATGTAGAATAACATAATAAGTATGTATTTATTATATATGTAGGTAGGAGCGGAGCTAGTGACAACACGGTGGTTAAATGCGCACTGATTTATTTCGTGAAGTAACTGGCGGTCGCAGCCGCCGCCACACATCTCCCAATATGTGGGTAGATATATGTACACCTATATAACATCTTTCCCCTACAAAAAAAAAAGTTCCTATATTGAACATTGGGCCGGTCTCGACGGACACGGCGGCCGCGCGGCGTCGCCGGCGCCGGCTCGCTGCCGTCGGCCGGCTCGGGCGGCGCGCTCTCCTGCGCCGGCGTCCTGAACTCGGACTGCTCACCGGCACCTGGAGCTCGGGGTGCGCGGCGCGGGCTGGGCTGGGGACTGCGGCTCGGGGGCTGTTGGCCGCGGCCGCGACCGAGGCGGGGCTCGGCTCGACATGCTCGGCTTGCTCGGCGCGCGGCGCGCTCGGCCGCGCTGCCGCAGAGGCGGACCGCTCCGCCGCGCTCGCTGCGGCAGTCTCTCCATCGGCAAGATCAACTCCCATGCGGCTTCCAAACTCCCGTCGTTTGACGAAAACGAGATGTCCCGTAGCTTATTTTTGCAAATTTGGTTCTTGTGCCGGACGATTCGTTGATTATTATTAACAAGTTGAATTTTATACAGTACTTTTCCAATTTTTCTTATAATTGTTCCTTCTAACCACTTGAATTTACTTTTATTAACATAATATTTAGCAAACACTTTGTCACCTTCCTCGAAATCTGGCCTTTGTTTGCCGCCGTAGTTCTTAGCCTGCGAGCACTGTTTACGTTCGACGAGTTTAGATAACTCCGGTGACGGGGACGAGGGTGCGTCGGTGGACGTCAACAAGTCTAGGCTCGAACGAAGTCTGTGACCGAACACTAGGTGAGCCGGCGAGGTCTCCGTCGTCCCGTTACGGGAGTTACGGTAATCGAACAAAAATTTAGACAAATGACATTGGAGGTCATCGACCTTGCTACTCGAGAATAAACATTTTTTTATCCCTTTCTTAACGATTTTTACGAATGACTCCGCCTGACCGTTGCTCATCGGGTGAAAAACCGGTGACACTAGATGTTTGATGTGGTTTAACTCACAGAATTCTTTAAATTTATGTGAGGTTAACGATGTGCCGTTATCAGTCACTAAGGTATTAGGGATTCCAAATCTAGACATAAAATCACATAATTTCGTGATGACAGCTTTCGTCGTGATATCATTGTTCATAATGTAGCACTCCACCCATTTCGAAAACGCATCTACAATTACGAGAAACATTTTATTATGAATTGGCCCCAGAAAATCTAAATGGACACGGGAGAAGGGCGCGGGCGGGTGCGGCCAGGGTGCGAGCGGCGCGCGCGGCGGTGCCGGGCGCAGCGCCGCGCACACGGCGCACGCGCCCGCCAGCCGCTCCAGGGCCGCATCCACCCCCGGGAACCAAACTCGGCCTCGGGCCTCAGCCTTCATCTTTACAATACCGTTTTCTATTGATATCTCGTTTCGGCATAAGAAATACGGTTTTAGGACTGGGTCGGTCACTTTCGTAGGCCAACCTTTCGTTACGTATTCAGACACTCGTTTAGATATCGAGTCAATAGCGGTTTCGTCTTCTAACTGTTTCCTCGTAAGAGGCAAACATCCTCGACCGCGAAATTAACGTAAGCAGCCAAATCGCGCACGCCGCTTCCGCTCCCGCTCGCGCCCGTGCGTGGCCGCGCCCACCACGGCGCGCGATAAGAAATCAGCTGTGTTAGCGCCGCTCCGCACATACTCGATCGTATAATTGTACGCGCTCAAGAATATCGCGTAGCGTTGTAAACGATTTGCCGATACTTCGGGTATACCGCGGTTTTTCCCGAATATTGCCGTTAACGGTTTATGGTCTGTGCGTAATACGAACGGTTCTGACCGCCCGTATAGGTACTGATGGAATTTCCGCACGCCAAATATAATTGCAGTCGCTTCTTTCTGAATTTGAGAATACTTCAGTTCAGCCGCATTTAGCGAGCGGGACGCATACGATACCGGGCGTTCGACTCCATCGGCACCCATTTGACTGAGAATCGCGGCTAACCCCGAAGACGACGCGTCTACAGTTAGGTACAACTTTGCATTGTTGTCGAAATGAGCGAGCGTGTTATCTGACGCCAGAGATTTTTTTATTTTGTTGAACGCGACGGTCTGTTCCGCGCCCCATTGCCACTTGGTGCCCTTTTGTAATAGCGCATGCAGCGGACTCAATATTGTCGCCGCGTCGGGTACGAAAGACCTATAGTAATTTAGCAGGCCTAAAACGATTGTAACTCACTAACGTTCTTCGGCGCCGGCGCATATAATATTGCCTCAACTTTTGTGGATTTTTCCGTATGCCCTTTTATCGATAATGTATCCGAGATATGACACTTCGCTTTGATAGAAAGAACATTTATCTTTGTGTAAGGTAAGCCCGGCTTCCTCCAGTCGCCCTAAAACTTCGTTCAGCCTAGACTTATGGGTTATTTCATTTCCGCTGATCAGTACATCGTCAAGGAAAGTAAGTACCCCCGGAATGTTACCTACTATTGACTCGATCACGCGCTGGAATATTGCCGGCGCACTCGCCAGCCCAAATATAAGACGAGTGTAATTAAACAGTCCGCGCGGCGTATTGATACATGTCACGTTCTGCGAGTCCTCATGTATACACAGCTGATTATAGGCCATAGATAAGTCGATTTTGCTGAATATTTCCCCGCCGTGCAATTTAGAAAATAGCTCCCGTGCCGTAGGCAGGGATATTTTTCGACGTGAAGTTGCCGGTTAATTGAAACCGAATAATCGGCGCAGATACGTACACTACCGTCTTTCTTCAATACCGGTACGATCGGTGACGCGTACTCCGAGTGCGGAACGGGTTTCAGAATACCTAACGCGACTAATCTACTCAGCTCGTTGTCCACCGCGTCTGCCAGCGCAAACGGCACCGATCGCGCGCTTTGAAAAATACGGGCTTAGCGTCCGACTTAAGCGGCAGTTTGATCTTAAAGTTTTTAAAACAACCTAATTCTTCTGAAAATACCTTCGGATATTGTTTGGTCAGGTCTTCCCGGATACTTTGAACGAATGACTCACTCTGTCCTACATTACTACCGGTACTGCTAGGCATAGTTGAGACAAACCGTAATTTAAAAGCGCGCATGAAATCCCGACCTAGTAACGAGGGCCACCGCTTCGAACAACAAATACCTGCAACTTTGCCGAATAATTCAAATAATTGACTTGAACCGTCATCACCCCTGACTACCTCCATTTTATTACTCGTATACGTAAATAATTTTTTGTTGGACGCGATAAGGGCACATCTGAAAAATTCATCTTATAAGTGTTTTCTGACACGACTGAAACAGGGGAGCCACTATCGATTTCGCACACAATATTCCTACCTTGCATGCTCACAGTCTCGGTCACAGGTACTTCCCTACTATGACAGTCAATACTACATAAAACTCACCGTCATCGTTCTCATCACCAGAGCTACCTTGCCCGACGTAATTAACTTCCCTACTGGGGCACACCCTCCTCAGGTGACCCTTCCGTGAACACTTCCTGCAAGTATAACTCGCGAATCGACACTGGCCGCACGATGGCCGTTGTAGCCGCAGGCGGTACACGAAATGCTTCGTCCCTGGGGTTCCTTCCTGGCGGGTCCTCTTCGTTGGTCGATCTTGCAGACGGCCCCGCCGTCGTCGTCGCCGTCGGGCGGGCGCGGCCCAGGGCGGCGGCGGCGGCGGCGCCAGCGCGCGCGCAACGCACGCTCTCGGCCAGCTCGACGGCCTTCCCAGTGTGAGGTCGTGCACGTCGAGCGTGAACAGCCGGTCACGCTCGGCGCCGGCCGCCATGCCCATCACGAACCGGTCCAGCAGCGAGTCCTCCAGGTTCCGGAAGGCGCAGTGGGCGGCGAGCCCGCGCAGGCGCGCGGCCCACTGCGGGTGGTTCTCGCCGGGGCGCTGCACCGCGCCGTACAACTTATACCTTTCGGCGAACCCGCATCGCTTCGGAGTGAAGTGATCGTCGAGGATCTGAAGGATACTCTCGAAGCTCTTCGTATCTAATTCGTCAGGTAGCGCGAGATTAGATGCCAACTGATATGTGTTCTCGCTGAGTGCGCTGAGGAGCACGGCCTTTCTCCTCACTCCCGCTTTGTCCGTTGCCTCGTCCACATTGTTCGCGATGAACCACTGGCACAGACGACTCTTGTAAATTCTCCAGTCTTGGTTCTGATGGTCGAAGTTCGTAACCGCACCAGTCGTTACTCCGAACATTCCTGATTTTTTTTTCTTCTTCACAAGTGGGTAAACCTCGTCGCCAATTATTATATATGTAGGTAGGAGCGGAGCTAGTGACAACACGGTGGTTAAATGCGCACTGATTTATTTCGTGAAGTAACTGGCGGTCGCAGCCGCCGCCACACATCTCCCAATGTGTGGGTAGATATATGTACACCTATATAACAGTATTTAAAACTATTTAAGTATTATATCAGCTGTGTGGCCGCCATAGTACTTTTTGCTTGGTTTGGGGTCAGATAGAGATAGTGTTGTTGTGAATGGTCCACCAATTAATATTTTTTCTATTAATTTAGTTTTTAACGGGAACTACTTGGATCAAACTGCGACGTGCTGCTAGTCCTACTGACATAAATGCCAATGTATGGATGTTTATTGCTCAGTAACGTCGTAACGTTTGCACCGGTCTAATTGAAATTTGGAACAAAGTTAGATTAAAGTCTGTAAGAACAAATAGGCTATTTTTTATTAAAAATTAAAGGAAACTATTCGGGTCAAACCGCGGGTTGCCATTATCGTACCTTTCTTCTGAACATAACGGTGAACTGTTCAGAGACTCGCTTGAAGATCTCCTGTATGGCGGTGGAGTTGCCGACGAACGTGGCGGCCATCTTGAGCCCGCGCGGGGGGCACATCACATGCCGCTACCTTCACGTTGTTCGGAATCCACTCCACGAAGTATCTGGGAACATTAAATATTTAACTAAAGCAACAACTTGGCAAATATTGACAATCTAAACATAACAACTCAAAGTTCACAACCACTTAACCACAATTCATTTACCTACAACTCAAAATTAATAGTTTAAAAATACAATCCCCATTTTAGTTTGCAGTTGTAGCACACCCCGGACACTTCACTTAAGGCCAGGTAGTTCTGTCAAATTAGGCATTTAACGCTGTCTTGTTCTCGCGACCGTCACCGACCGCAGAATCGGTGCCACAGTGCAGAAATAACATTAAAATATTGGACTATCTAATTTAAACTCATTTTTTGTTCAAGATTTGTTTATACTAGTGATAACAATTTTGTGAATTGTGAAGTGAAACAAAGAAATACTAAATTTATCTATACTCGTAGATATACAAAACTCAACCTTTTCTTTTTGGTCACACTATAAGTTGAGAACGGCTTTTCCAATTTCATGCATCTTTTTAAAATGTGTCCTAATAATTCACAAGTTCGTCAAAAATTTAAAAAAATGTGCTGAAACGTAATGAAAGGCCAGTAAAAATAGAAGGTTTTTTGGTCAACTTTGCACTAAATTTCTAATCCAATTTTTTTTTCTATGAGGTAAAGATCACTTACTGAGCATAAAATTACAAAATTCCCACAGATCCAGGTAGAGCTTCAAACGCCAATTGAAAAAAAAAAACTGTTTTAACCGATAGTTTGGAAACTATATATTTTGACAATAATTGTAGAAAATAAAATTTTGCATCTTTTGTTGCTAGTAAACTTTTTTTTGTAAAACTTACCGTTTACGATTTATAACCCATTTAATAATACGATTGCGATGATGCCGATAATAGTGGATGTAAATGATGTGGTCTTCTCTAATTGAAACAAGCACAGTGTACCTCGTAACCCCAAGGTTCGAACCTTTGACAAAAACCCACTCTGGCAATGCGTTTCACAGCTTAGTTGTTCTTATTACAAAAGTGGAGACCAAACTCTTCGTTCAACTCTTCAATCATGATGATGAACGGTGCTGTTTATTCGAGCAACGAGCAATATATAGAATAACTTTAATTTAAAAACTCCGACTACAAAAAGATCTACACGTAAAAAAATATTACCTATTATCTAAGGACACTTTGGTGAGTCAGACTAGTCTTAGAATATCATTGTTACCAAAATCCATCCAGCTGTTTGGAAGATATGTGGAAATAAAAGATTTACAAACAAAAGATACGCGCGAAAAACATAGCCCATCTTCCATTCCGGTTACAAGAACAAAATTAAAAATTTTGATTAACCCCCGACTACCTCGGATTTGTTATCTGTACAACATTCTACAAGTCAAGCCCTTTCATTTGATACCCATATTAAGGGAGTTGTGAAAAAGTAAATGTATTTCGCCATTTTGTTGTAGCGGCCATCTTGGATTTGAAAATGTCACAGTGCAAAGTATTCTACTAGTCAAGCCCTTTCGTTTGATACCCATATTGTGGTAGAAGTGAAAAAAAAAATATAATTCGCCATTTTGTGGTGGCGGCCATCTTGGATTTGAAATTTGTTATTATGTATTGTATTTTACTGGTCAAGTCCTTTAATTTGATACCCATATTAAGGATGGTTGTGAAGAAATATTTTGGCCGCCATTTTGTGGAGGCGGCCATCTTGAATCGATATTAACCAAACATAGCTAAAAACATCCGTACGGATATCAACTTTTGAATAAAAAAACCGCATTGAAATCGGTCCATCCGTTTAAGCTCTACGGTGCCACAGACAGACACACACACAGACAGACAGACAGACAGACACACACACAGACAGACAGACAGACAGACAGACAGACATACATCGACATCAAACTTATAACACCCCTTTTTTTGGTCGGGGGTTAAATTCTACGAGTAATTTTACTGCCTAAAAGGCTTCTTATCAAATTTGGTCGAGTGTCTAAATTTCTATGAACAATATTAACATTTTCATACAAAACAAAAGAAAAAACAATCAATTTTGGTGGTGTCACAAACTTGGAAAAGAAATAAAAAAATAAAAATTCTAACAAAACCATACGTGTATCTATGGAAAGATTTCTAAATTGTATTGAAGTTCCTAACATTTTTTTTTTCTAAACTGAATAGTTTGCGCGAAAGTCTCTTCCTAAGTGGTAAAATCTGTATGTGGGGACTTTTCTTCCTAGTACTAAGTACCTTACAATAAATGGCATTTATATTAGGGGATTTACGCAGGGATTTCTCCCCTCTCATTATTTCCTTATCCCGAACTCTGATTTAACGGATATTTTACCGATACTTATCTATGTTCCATTGCATCCGCATTGAATGTTTTTCTGATGTGTTATCAACGTCAGTTTTTTAAGACCTTTTGGTCTACAACATAAAGTAAACAGCGTACTAATTAGTATCAGCGTCTATTTGCAATTCCAATGAAAACGGTATCAAAAATCAAGATCATAGCGTGCTTCACTAGTAATACCTACTGATATTGTTATACTGTGGCACTATGATCGTAATATTTAAAATTTATCGGTTGTCAAAATTGCAAAATCAAGCACAGGCCCGTCGTCCGTGAGCGCCGAAACGCGACTGATCAGGCTTGCCGAACGGTGCGCTATATATATGGTAGATATTAAAACATAGTGAATTTTTTTCAGAGTTTAATACACTATTTTAAAGGTCTTAAAGTTGTTTTAAAAATTCAAAATTACGGCCCACACGCCCTTAAACTCCATACAAACGGCGCTGGCGAGTTACCTACTCTTCACATAACTACGCAGATGTCGTTCGAACAATATATTATCTATTCTATGGTTGTAGGACTCTTTGCGGAGTCTGCCTGGGGAAGTACTCGTACTACAGTTTTGCCAGTGCTTACTTTGGTATTTTTATAATAGTTTTTAGTATATTGTTTTTCGTTGTTCTACCGCCAAGCAGCAATATGCTAACATCACTGTGTTCTAGTTTGAAGCGTAATGTTCCCAGAGCAATTACAGGGTACAAAGATAAATGATCTTTGGGTGATAAGCTTTGAGTATTAGGTAATTATTTGAATGAATTGGTGCCTTCTTGTTCCAATAACTGTGTGGCACTGTGCTATTATGTACAAACGTGTTGCTTAGCCACATATCGTGTTAGTATCTTCACTCTGTATGATCAAAAACGAAATAACCCAAACTGATAAGTAATAGTTCTAATCTACAACACACAATAAAAAAAAAGTGTTACATGAAAAAAAATCGGCAAATATAGCAAACAAATACCCAGAATTCTTGTCCTGTACGCCTCGCATTTGTTCGTCGACTTGCTTCATGGACATGCGGCCGCGGAAGATAGCGGCCACTGTGAGGTACCGGCCGTGGCGCGGGTCGCACGCGCACATCATGTTGTTGGGGGAGAACATCTGCGTCGTCAGCTCGGGGACGGTCAGCGCACGGTATACTGCGCTGTTCCGCGCTGTTAATGGTGCAAACCCTGTAATGTTAGTATACAATACGATAAGTTGCTGGCCACTAGACAAATTACAGATTAGAGAGATAAAACACGTTATATCTCTGGCACAGAGCAGTGATAGGTAATGATTTGGATTCTTCGTGTTCCGGTAGTTGTTGTATGTTTGTTGCTTGCCATCAGGCACATGCCAAATCATATCAAGTTATCTTTATTACTTGAATGTAGTCTATCCTATGTCATATCCTGCTCATCTCGTCACTCCAAACTGAAACAAGAACAAAATTAAAAATTTTGATTAACCCCCGACTACCTTAGATTTGTTATCTGTAGAACATTCTACTAGTCAAGCCCTTTCATTTGATACCCATATTAAGGGAATTGTGAAAAAGGAAATGTAATTCGCCATTTTGTGGTAGCGGCCATCTTGGATTTGAAATTTGTCATAGTGCAAAGTATTCTACTAATCAAGCCCTTTCATTTGATACCCATATTGAGGCAGTAGTGAATAAGAACAAAATTAAAAATTTTGATTAACCCCCGACTACTTTAGATTTGTTATCTGTACAACATTCTACTAGTCAAGCCCTTTCATTTGATACCCATATTAAGGGAATTGTGAAAAGGAAATGTAATTCGCCATTTTGTGGTAGCGGCCATCTTGGATTTGAAATTTGTCATAGTGCAAAGTATTCTACTAATCAAGCCCTTTCATTTGATACCCATATTGAGGTAGTAGTGAAAAATATTATATAATTCGCCATTTTGTGGTGGCGGCCATCTTGGATTTGAAATTTGTTATAGCGTTTGGTACTCTACTAGTCAAGCCCTTTCATTTGATACCCATATTGAGGTAGGTTGTGAAGAAATATTTTGTCCGCCATTTTGTGGAGGCGGCCATTTTGAATCGATATTAACCAAACATAGCTAAGAACACCCGCACGGATATTAACTTTCAAATAAAAAAAACCGCATCGAAATCGGCCCATCCGTTTGAGCTCTACGGTGCCACAGACAGACACACACACAGACAGACAGACAGACAGACAGACAGACCGACAGACAGACAGACATCGACGTCAAACTTATAACACCCCTTTTTTTTGTCGGGGGTTAAAAAATAGGGTATGATGGTGAAACATACTGTCAAATTAGATAAATCGAGAAAGACACTTTCTCGATTTATCAAAGGCATTTGATAGCATGTCTCATCATCATTCTGTTACCTACATTGATGTTTATTGAACGATTTCATAAGATTTAATTGATAGCGTACCTAGTTACAGTTGTCAAGAAGCTGATCGCCTATCGAAAAATATATTATATTTTTTACTCGAATCAAGTCAAGTATGTCAAAGACGTTTGAGTTCAAGTAGGTATATTTAGAGGAAGGGAGTGCTGAAGTAAGAACGTGTTGTTTTGCGTGAGAGGGGTTTCCCGATAGTTACAATCATGGTTGTCTTCGTATTTAGACTGAATTGGTTTCTTCTGGGTAAGCAAGCTTTATCGTAGAGCGCCAATTCTTCTTTTATAATGTACGTTGAAGGGGTAAAATTCGAATAATTGCCGGAAATAAAAAGATACCACGGGAAAAGCCGGGGCGAGCCGCTAGTTGTTAATAAAAACGGACCTGGCATGAAGAAGTGCAGCCTCGGGAAGGGCACCATGTTCACAGCCAGCTTGCGGAGGTCGGCGTTCAGCTGGCCGGGGAACCGGAGACATGTCGTCACCCCCGACATCGTTAGCTGAGAGGAGGAAACGAGGTCACAAATACAAAAATCTTTATTGCTGTTTACAGGTAAGAAGAAGGTATTAAAAGTTAACCCATACAAACAGGCCTCTTCGAGAGGCATGCAATATGTCTGCCAACATAATTTGTTTTAACCTTAATTTGTACAATGAAAAAAATTAAATAATAGTCAACTGACTACTTTGTGCACAAATACTGCTGCAAAAAAAATGAGCGCGATGTTTTCTCTATTTTAACAGAAGTTTTTGATGATATTGGCGTGTTGGAATCGAGCACTTACGTTGCAGCGGAAACTTATCAGGAGCAACGTGACAAATAATAATCCTGCCTGGTCTAGGCATTCTTGCGTACCCCAGAGTTTACGCCCTGTACGTGGGCACCAGTGGCACCCACTACCACCCTATTTACGGTACTGGCAGTTACCTCACCGACACATGTTTGTTGAAGTCCTCGAATGCTCCTGAGGCGCAAGGCCCGGAAGCAGATGTCGTAGAGAATCTTGTTGTCGTTGCAGCAGCTTCACGGTAAACTCACCTAAGATATAAGATGGCTACAGAGCCCATCAGCCCCATATACGGGGGCCTAAAGGTCTCCGTACATCGGGCTTACGAGGGTCTTGAACCAGATATTATACACCACCTCGTCGCTGCAGAAGCTGTGCACTAAACTCGCCGTTTTGAGATGGTTGCAGCCTCCATAACTGGCGCTAGCGAGAGTCTGAACGCAAATGGAAATGACCGCTTTGTTGTCACTGAAGCTTTCCATGAGACTCACCGACACGACATGGGTGAGGTCCCCGTAGGTGGGGCTCCCGAGGCGCAGAGTCCGGAAGCAGATGTCGTAGAGAATCTCGTCGTAGATGCAGACCTACAGTAAACTCACTAACACGAGACTGAGGTCCCCGTAGATGGGTTTGGCAAGGGTCTTGCAGCAAATGCTACAGACCGCCTTGTCGCTGTAGGCTTGCAGCAAACTGGCTAATTTGTGATGCTTGAGGTCTTCATAGCTGGCGCTGGCGAGAGTCTTGACGCAAATATAAAAGACCGTTTTGTTGTCGCTGAAGTTTCGCAGTAGACTCACCGACACGAGATGGTTCAGGTCCCCGTAGGTGGGGCTCCCGAGGCGCAGGGTCCGGAAGCAGATGTCGTAGAGAGCCTCGTTGTCGATGCAGAAGGTCTCGTCCGTATTCTCCACGAGCTGGTGTACCGACAGCGTCGCGTTGTACGGCTCCACCACCG
This sequence comes from Ectropis grisescens, assembly GCA_017562165.1. NCBI lineage: Eukaryota > Metazoa > Arthropoda > Insecta > Lepidoptera > Geometridae > Ectropis > Ectropis grisescens. The sequence goes on from CM029795.1 coordinate 973,376, forward strand.
TGTCCGACACCTGACGTTAAAAAAATAACACCTACAGCATTTTTTCTTGCATTCGATACTCATATAGAGGGAGTTGTCAAATAAAATGTTATGGTGGCTTTTTTTTCGAAGTGAAAACTACTTTTGACGCACCACACACAGTTATATCGTAGGCTGTGAATTGAGCTCAAGCGTCACGCTCGTGAATGAAAGACATTTTTGGGTGGACTCGGAACCATGGCTATCTAAATGCGTTGCATTAGCATGTCTATATTTATGTTCATGATTAGCATGGTTATCTAGTCTTATTAGACTCATTCAGACGACAATGCTTTGAACATTTATTCCAGTCTAGCACGTCTAGCTAGTTTCACCCGCGTAGTTTCCAAAGTGAGCTATCAAATTATATCTAAAAAAAAACTCAACTTTTTTTTTTCAACAAAGTTTTCACTTCTAGCGGCATTCGATGCCCATATGAGGGAATTGTAAATGAAAAGTGGCTTCTTTTTTTGCAAATTTATTAACTCCAGATTCCGTTCATTCTGTAACTTTTGTTTTTTGGTTATTTTTCATTTGTATTCTTTTTTTTACATAATGTAGGTACGTTATTTTGGATTAGGAGAAGAAAGGGAAAACAGCAAGGAATATAATGTTACCATTTTCAACCTAATTTTAGTGTTCTCTGCTCTTTAATTTTTTTTTTTTTTAAATAAAGAGTGACGAGACGATCAGGACATGTGCCTGATGGTAAGCAACAAGCCTGACACATAACAGCACAGTGACACGCAGCTATTGGAACATGAAGAGTCCAAATCATTACCTAGCACTGCACTGCGCTCGTCACCCAGAGATCTAAGATCTTATATCTCTAAGCCCTGTAATTTCTCTGAAAACATTGCCCTTCAAACCGGAACACAGTAATGTTTGCACATTTCTAAGTTACCTATGTTGTGGCGGCTGCCTCTTTGGATTTGAAATTTATTGTAGTCTCGTATTACCTATACCAATCAAGCCTATATTGATGGAGTTATAAATAAAAAGTGGTTCGCCATTTTGTGGTGGCGGACATCTTGGATTTGAAATTTATAACAGCGTCCCTATTAGTTTGATATTCTGCTGTTTAAAACCTTTGATCGTAGATACTTATACTGAGCGAGTTGTGATAAAAAATATGTTAAATCTGCCATTTTGTACGTTGCGTTGGCAATACACAATAATATATTTACATAATACCTATATGTACTCAAATCGCAGTATTTACCCGGAATACCAGCCGTGAGACGTGAATAAGCTGATGCCTACCTTAGGAGAGGGCATGACGCTGAACGTAGTGACGATGCGGTCAGGATACTCCTCTCGCAGCTTGCTCAGTAGTAGTGTGCCGAGACCTGAGCCAGTGCCGCCTCCCAGGGAGTGCGTCAGTTGGAACCCTGAAACATACACGATTTCAATCACACTTTTATACATGTCAATCAAGGATATAACGGAGATAATTTTATCGGAACCGAAGACGGAGCCGGAGTTTTCAAAATTGATTTATCGAAGTCGAAACCGGAGTCAGAACCGAAGTCGGAGGCATAGGCAGGGCCAGAAGTAGTAGCAGGAGTATCTCTAATATATTTTTTATCGAATCGTAGATTAGGCCAGCGTCACTAAAAAGTTGTTCGCTACCGAACCTGGTGGACACGATTTTGTATTTCCATTTACTTTCCAACACAATAAGTGAGAGACGTGCCAAAAGACTCATAGGCAATGACACTCTTGTGCGTAAAAGACTTCAAAGTCTTGATCATCGCCGCAAAATCGCTAGCTTATCGGTTTTTTATCAGATACACTTCGGAGAGTGTGCAACTGATCTGCATGATCTAATACCACCTTGCCCTTTCTTCTATCGGACTTCTCGTTCCACAAAAGGGCGACATCGTTTCATGGTTGATGTTCCAAAAACGCGAACGAAGAGGTTTGACTCCACGTTTGTGATAAGAACGTCTAGGTTGTGGAATGCGTTGCCTGAGTGGGTTTTCCCTGATGGTTACAATCTTGGTATCTTCAAATCGAGAGTGAATCGGTTTCTTCTAGGTAAGCACGCTCCATCGTAGATCTCATCATCGCTTAACATCAGGCGAGATGGTGGTCAAGTGCAAACCTATTATAGTTAAAAAAAAAAGTCATTATCACTTATACTTCTACACCTTACCTCCGATTAAAACCTCCGTTTTAAATGCTTCGGAGCCGAAGTTGGAACCGAAGGTGTGATAATAATCGGAAGTTCCGATTTAACGGAGTCGGAATCGAAGCTCCGTAACATCCCTTACAAATGTTTATGATACAATGCTTTATTGGCCTGTGAAGACTAGGTTATGTACAGATTAAGTTTTGCACGTAGTTAGTATCACTAGCTTCTACCCTAGTTTGTGTGTATATACAATGTTTGTGTGTACGTTACGATGCCAGGAAACTTGAATTTAGATGATTGATTAAAATACATTACCTAATCATTGTTCAATCGATGTTAGTGACGCGATTTTCGATACTCTGGACTTGACAGGAAGAAAATGAAAGGCAATAGCGGCAGCCCAAAGGCCTTTAGATCAGAGCACCACCAAGCCATAATGAAGCTACCTACCACTAAAACCGTATGGCCTATGTCTTATCTCCAACTCTGTTCCCAATAAGGACGTGAAAGGTGCAAGAGTGACGTTGCTTGCCTAAACCGTCCTAGGCTGATGCCTGCACCTCACTTCTTCTGGAGCAGTGTGTCCAGGCGCCCATCCCCGGTGAGGAGGTTCACCTCGATACCTGTACCCAACCCCAACGTTGAGGGAGGAAGAACACAGTCATGATAATTCCGAGCAGGTCAGCGAAACCATAGGACCACATTGAAGACGGACACTGATCGCTTGATTCGGGATGTGGGGATGCGCTCGTTGGAAGCGGGGGGCGCAAGACCGGTCTTTTTGGAGAACTTTAGGGGAGGCCTTCGTCCAGCAGTGGACGTCCTTCGGCTGATATGATGATGGTGAGGATAACACTTCAATAATTATATGCATGGATATATTAGAGGTATCTATCATAGCTCTCGCTCACCCTGCATGCAGTCGCATGTCTCCGTCTCCTTCCTCACGACGTCCATGACCGACTCGACGAGCTCAGCGCCCTCTGTGTAGTGCCCCTTCGCCCAGTTGTTGCCTGGAAGATAATTATTTCTTATTCGTCTTATAATCAGCCCTGCTGACGAGCATCATGTCTCCCCATAGCAGTGACACGCAGCTATTGAAATACGAGTCCAAATCATTAGGTATTTATTATTGTATGTATAATAAGTATGTTTTACAACTATATAAGTGTTATATCAGCTATCTGGCCACCATAGTACAAGTTTTCCGTAGTTCGGGGTCAGATGGTGTTGTGTGTGAGTTGTCCAATAATATTTATTTTATTTATTATAGCACGGCATCACGGCACTGCGCTGTTCACCCAGATATATAAATAAGATAGTTTCCTTTCCCGTAACTTTCCCGGGATAAAAATTACCCTATGTGTTCTTCCAGACTATTATTTGCGTTCCAAATTTCAACCAGATTCGTTCAGGCGTTTCGACGTGATTGAGCAACAAACATCCAAACATTGACATTTATAATATTAAGTAGGATTATTGGCGACCTCCCCAAAATTTAAGGCTGCTGCTGCTCCTGATCTCAACGGAATCCGACGTCTAGATCCTAGTATTATCTGTTTAGAATGACACACACAAGTTTTTTAATGAAGAGCATCGAGCCACTCGATCTTCCGCGCAAGCACGGAAGGGAGTAGCATTAGCTAACAAATATTGTTCAAATCTTTCTGTCATTTCTTGCGGGAGGGGAAAGTTGCACACTAGCGCAAAGCCGCACTATTACATACAAAACATACCTGTACCATTGCCGATCACACTAACACAAAAAATAAAGCACCATTCACAAGTCTAGTCCCTCAGCCACAGTATATTATCAAACTCCATGGTCCACGCGGACTGTACTTTGACAGAGGGGAAACGCTGTGTATGCCTACTCCCTTCCGTGTTGCTCGCTGATGAAGAGTGCCGAGACGTGTCGGACATGTGCTTTATGGTAAGCAACATGCCTGCCACATAAAATAGTTCAAAGTGTGTGACTGTGAGTCAGCCAGGGTTACCGGCGCCACTCTGTCCGAACACGAAGTTGTCTGGCCTGAAGAGCTCTCCGTACGTGGAGGAGCGGATGGCGTCCATGGTGCCCGGCTCCAAGTCCACTAGCACAGCCCTGGGCACGTAGCGACCTCCTGGGAACAACACAATGGAAATATGTATTAATTAGCTATTGCTTTGCTTTGCCCGTGGTACATATGCAGCTCATAGCACTCAGGGATCATTTACTTAGACAACTGTGAAAGACTTTTTCTGAATCGGTCCAACAGTTTGTGCGATTAGCGCGTTCCAAGAAATAAATAATTGCGTATAAACAAACAAAAAAAAAAAAACAAAACTCTTCAGTTTTGTTTTTTTTACATAAATATTTTTTTTAAAGTTAATAAATTTAAAAAAAAACATAACTCAGTACCTATAGATTAAAAATCAATAAAAAGTGTGATGATGTTTGTTTTTGAAATGAAAGCTTATTTTGGCGCACCGAAGTCAAATATTTTCGTAGGCAGTAAGTGAAGCTTACTCGTTACGTTCTGAGGCGAAAGTCCCGATTGGGTGAACTTATATATAATAGTAATGTGAAAACATAAAGAAACACCCTGTGCCTGGTGTGGCACCGCCCTGTCTAAGGAATCGTTGGCACAGTTCTGTTTACGGAACCGATGGCACCACCCTGTTTACGGAACCGGTGGCACCGCCCTATTGACGGCATTGCTGCTGGGTACACTCACCGTCAGCTGCCTCGTTGTAGTAGACGGATATCCTCTCCAGCTGCAGGTCGCTGTCTCCCTGGTACACGCCCCTCGTGTCGATCCCATGCTCGTCGGAGATGATCTCCCAGAACTGAAATACCCACAAATCATCCACAATCAATCGTCATCATCTTGTATACACGTATGACTAGCAGCGCCACGCTTAGTTCCCGGTCCCGTCAAAAAAAGAAGTGTGGCACTCGGGGACTGCCGCGGTAAAGCTATTGTATGTTGCATGCATTTTTATCAACATAAGCAATTAATAGGGATGTTAACAATTTTTCGGAATTGCTTTTATTTTCAAGAGTGACATTTGTTTACCATAAAAAAAATGCAGGGAAGTATACAATCTAGTCAGACTTCGACAGCTAAGAGCATTTAGTCTGTAAAGCTAATACAAATAAGATTCAAAGTCGAATGACCGAGTGGAGAGGATGCGTTACGGTCTTCCATCCCTCTTTCTTGTGAACATAAGAAAGAGATGCACGATCACTAAAATTTGGTCCCCAGGCCCGCGATAAAAGCTATGCAATAGCTTAAAAGCCTTTCGTAGGGTGATAAATGTAGGTATCAAAGTTAATCCAAATTCCTTCAGTAGGTCCTTTTAGCGACGAAGAGCAAACAAGTTTTCATATAAATTTTCGCGTTAATATTGCATACATTTGTTATTATAAACAAATGAATTACGGTTTTCAAACACAAAAGCATGAGTAGCTGTATAAATTTAAAATTACTAAAAGTCTATTATTTTGGGAGGATTAAAGCGTCTGTTAAGCAAAACGGCCGACGGAAAGTGTCTGGGGGTATTGGGGCCTTATTTTTAAAGATATTGCCTATAACATACGTGAAAATCAGTTATCAGAAAATACTTGAAGTAAATAATGTATCTTCTGGACCCCATATACCTATATTTCAAAATTGGCCGTCTAAGAAAGTTAGGCCCTGGGATCTTACTGTATGGTAACATGTAGGTAAGGTTTGATGGATTTTTTTTTTGAGTTTCAGTACCAAGTATAAGCAGTTTTGGAGAAAAGTGGCTGTGACATACGGACGGACAGGCAGACAGACAGACATGACGAATCTATAAGGGTCCCGTATTTTGACATTTGGCTACGGAACCTTAAAAAGACTTTCGTTATTTGCTAATATGTCAAAAACTATTTGAGATAATTCAAATTTGGTAAAAGATGAGACATCCGTGATGAGAAACAAGTAAAAAGTAAAATTGTTTTAGAAATCTGTGGTAAAAAATTAAATTTAGGTAAGTAAGTATTACCTTTTAAAATCCTTACAAATCAAAATAGGAAACCCAGCGACACCACAGTGTAGAGCAGCTGACTGTATCTTTATCACACTGACTGTACCTGACTCAGAGATCCCAAGCACACCCCGGACACTCCACTAAAACTCCATACAACCGCCGCTGTGGAGTTGCCTACTCTTCACACAACTACGCAGATGTCGTTCGTACACACGCGTGAATGTGTGCGTTAGCTCTAGGGCTACTGAATTGTTTTATTGAATAGTTGTGCCCCTTGAGTTCACCTGGTGACGTAGTCTATAAACTTGCTATAATGTTGAGTTACATAAATAGAATGGAGCCAAATTATACTATTCTAATTAAAAGGATGTTTGCACAGATTTCTAATGTTTCAGAAATCTGAGGGTGTTTGTATTGCCGCGTAAAATGAAACGAAACCGATGATAGATTAGATATACCTAGATATCTATTTCTGTTAGTAGGTACACATTCGCATTTTATTTTACACTTACCCATGAAGGAAACTTTATTCTGTCACTACAATTTTATTATTCCTCTAGGCATTATCAATCCGTGCTTGGGCACATAAGTTACTGGCTGTGTGAGTTATTATAAATAAATAAATATTGGTGGACAATTCACACACAACACCATCTGACCCCAAACTAAGCAAAGCTTGTAATATTATAAAGCAACGATATTGAAAAGTTTCTAATCTTACGTTATTTTATCATTAGGAAATTAAATAAAGCTTTTAATCTTGTCCCGTTTAGTTGACGGACAGCCGTAAACAGCACAACAACCCACCATGATGATATTTCGTTAGGAATTAGATGTTCGATGAGTGCTCCTAGCGTATCCGAAACGGCCTGAGGGGTGAGGAAGCTTGAAATTGGCGGGGAGTGGGGAGTGTCCGTTCTATCCATATTATCTATTCTATGTCCCAAGTCCACCAATCGAGCCTTTCACTATCAGCGGACGTGCGAGTAACTTACAGCCTACAGAAAAAATTGTGTGCGGTGCGGTGCGTCAAAAGAAGTTTTAACTTCAAAAATAATAACTTAATTTATTGTAAACTAGCTGAACTGGCACCTGGCGAACATCCGCCTTACCACCACATTTTTTTGAAGTTAAAAAACTCTGTTGACGCGCTACCGACAGATTTTTCACGGGCTTTGAATTGAATTGTAGCGTCGGGAATTATAAGAAATCTTCGGGTAAACGGACCATGGCCATTGGCAATCTAAAAATGTGTCAGCCAATTGTAGTGGTAGGACTCTTGGCAGAGTCTGCCTGGGGAAGTACCACACCTTTGCCAGTAATTCTACCGCCAAGCAGAAATGTGCAAACATTACTGTGTTCCGGTTTGAAGCGCAATGTTTCCAGAGTAATTGCTGGGCTTAGAGACATAACATCTTAGATCTCTGGGTGACGAGCGCAGTGCAGTGCTAGGTAATGATTTGGACTTTTCATGTTCCAATAGCTGCGTGTCACTGTGCTGTTATGTGGCAGGCATGTTGCTTACCATCAGGCACATGTCCTACTCGTCTCGTCACTCTTTATTAAAAAAAAAGCATTCTAGATGGCCATGGCCCACGTAGTTTACAAAGTAAGCTATCAAATTCTGAGTTATAAGTTTACACTTCTAGCGGCAGTTCCCATAATGGCTGCGAATATATTTTTTTACTGTGACTAACCCGTTCAAATTTATTTAAATTTTGCTGTCACGAAACAATTATTTTTTTTCAAATATAATTGTAGTATGTATCACTACTTACAACGTCAGCTTTCTGCCCGTAAAAATTCCGTTTAAATTGATACAGCCGTTTCAGAGATTGTCAGAGACAGAGACCGACAAAATAATTAAAGTACCATTACATACAGAACGAACATACAGAATGAAAGCATAGGTAGGTATTATAATACCCATGCTTTCATTCATGCATATTTAGCAAAATGCTGTTAATTGGAATTACGACAGAATTACAGACATCTTATATGTTACTTAGTTATATTTATTGATGTACCTGCATTATCTATGCATAAAACTACGTGAATAATGTTTTTTTTTTTATTAAAAACGATTTTTAAAGACGGTTATTTTCATACAACTGTAGTCAATACGATTTAATATTAAAAAGATAATAACGAATGTGAGAGTATAGGGTACTTATTTAGAGAGCTGAATAAAAAAAGCTCCAACAAATAAATAATGCATTGAATAGCCCGTTTGTCTGGAGTTAATGATGCAAACTATGAGAAAATCAACTCAAGCGCATCTTCGGTACGTCCAATCACGTCATAATCTAGATCAAGATGGAAATAGACCTAAAATAAGGTTTTATTACAAAAAAACATATAAAACGGAACGCACCTTGGAACCAATTTGGTTTCCGCATTGTCCAGCCTGCAAGTGCACTATTTCACGCATTTTCACTTTCTGTTTTCACTGAAAAAATTAAATCGGCTCGCGGTCTGCGTCTCAGTCGAGCATAGCCCGTACTATTTTAAGACGTATGAATGGGCAACTACTCACATCGCTAGATTTCTAACGACTCGTCTATCGTTTTAGTTTATTGGTAAAAATAAATCAAACGCCTGTCATCATTTTAAATAAATGCGCTAAAAGATATGATCTATTCTATGCTGTAATGTAATGTTGAAATAGAGCTTTATTTTGTTTAGTAAAAGTAACGAAAATGTTAATTTATACAGTTAACATTTCCTAAATTTTTTTTCTCGCTATTTATAAATCATAATATGGTTTATTATATTTATGTGATATTTATAAACACACAGAAATTGCTTAGTGAGTCTACATTGAATAAATAGGAAGAAAAGATTAGTTGCAATATGATGAAAATCAAATGAAACGGAACGTTAATGTATGACAGGAGCAGAATTGACAATGTATTATCCTGTACTGCCAGTAATACAAATCATAACGTCTTTAGAAGTTATGCTTAAATCCAAAATCATGCGACTCAACAACGATCACTAGCTTTTATTTTTTATTTGTCATTTCGTCTCAGTGGGTTAAACAGTTAATGTTAAATTGTAAAATGGGGCGTTTTCAAGATGCAAAAATACCTGTTAAAGACAGTACCTAATTTCACCATAGGTGGCGCCAATATTTTATTTTGTTAGAGAAATTTCACAAAAACAAATAGTGGTGCACATTAGAACTATCTTTGACAAGTCAATTATTTGCATCTGGAAAACACTTCATATGAAATTGAAAGGCATCGGAACGAAGTTCATATGGGTATGTAACGATAAGAAGACTTTAATAATGTTGGAAAAAACATAGATATAAATCATTAGATGTCACCTTAAAAATTTGTTAACAAACTGCGTCTCTGTGTGTACCGTGAGTGGTTTACAACAATACAATACACTTGAGCCCTAGAATCGCTAGCGACGAGGTATATTGTGGTTCTACTTACGAGTATGTTGTTGACAACGAATAGTGATAAGTATAAATAAACGCCCGGCGTTCCCCGCTTCCTACAACCGACGCAAAACGAAAAGAGTAAGCTCACTCTTCTCAACGATTACATAATTCCGTGCGTCTGAAGTTTGGGAGGGCACATCCATTTGATTTATATCGACGGGAAAAAGTAAATAAAATTAAGCAGTTAAAAAGCATCTTTGCACCCTTATGTCACAAATAACTACTTTTTTGCAAATTGTGCTGCTCCTGTACTATCCGAAGGAACTTCGTTTCCTGCTGGTGTCCCATGACACCACATCTCAAATATTTTTTAAGGCTTAAGGCCGCTTCATCATCGTCTTCATCATTTTCAGCCTGTATCGACTTACTGCTGGTTATAGGCCTCCTCACTCCTGTCCCATTGATTTCTATCCTGAGCATCTCATCCACGTAATCCCTGCTGCATTGGATCTGATATCGTAGGATCACTTACTGAGTATTAAATCACATAATTCTGCGAGATCCAGGTGGAACTTTAAGCACCATTTTGAAAGAACGTTTGTGACCTATACCTCGTTAACAGCCAGACAGACCTGTGCGTCTGTCTGGTTGTCAGGGTGTGTGTGTGTTTGTGAGATAGAGAGAGAGAGAAGGAGGGTGTGTGTGTGGCACCGTCCAAACGGATGAGCCGATTTCGATGCGTTTTTTTTAAATTTGTAGGTTAATTTCCGTGCGGATGTTCTTAGCTATGTTTGGTGTTTGGTAAATATCCATTCAAGTTGGCCGCCACCACAAAATGGCGAATTACATTAATTTTTCACTACTTATTTTCACTATTAATTTCTAACTTATTTAAACTATTAATTCAGACAGACAGACACACATACAGGCAGACTAAGAACTAATCATCGTAAGCAATAACATCGAAACTTATTGACATGCTAGTTACGAATGCTGCAGACGGAGGGTTTGAAAAGGAAACTAGAATTGCTTAGAACCAACTTTACTATACTTAAACTCACAATATAATATTTATATTAGTAAAACTATTTAACCTAGACGCGAATGCGTTCAATGTAAGAATGACACTCACATCATAAGATCTTAAGCCTATCTAACTTAGGTGTGAATGCCTTCGACGATCGAACAACACTGACGTCTTTAATGAAATCAGCTTTGATGAAGGGTTATCTGGGGCACAATTTAAATAGGAGCGTCAGCGAATTGTAGTTCGCACGAGGCGGGTCACTGCTGATGCCGAGTTCTGGTGAATTTGGTGAATTGAACCTCGTGATGGAATGCAACTCACGTTGTAGGGACATGTGCAGGTACTGGTATGTAACAGGTGCCCGTCTTCGAAGGCGGTCCGATGCTTCGCGGAACTGATTGAAACACGGTGGGAATCACGCCACCGTCTCCAATTGAGTAATGTTGAATATGAATTATTTTGTATTTGAATGCTCACTCTTATCTGTTTAGAAATCCGTATTTATTGTAAAATTAGACGTTAGAAGTTAGACCGTCCATACAGAACGACATAATGTCATTTCCAAATTAAAAATATAAAATAGAAGAATTAATTGTTTTACTACTGGCAATGTGGCAATACAAGATTTTTCGTGCGGGTCTGCGGGTTCACTGTTCACTGCGAATGAAAAAAAAAATCCACCGAAAATTTTCTGAAAAACCACAAATTAAAGCTTTTTCCTGTAACTATTTTAGTTATATAACTTCATAGAATATTAGTACGGGTGTATTGTCAATTATAAACGTGTATTATATGGATTCCGTGTTATTTTTACAGTGATAAAAATGTCGTTCGCCATGTTGTGTTGTGGTGGCCTCGGACGCAAAGCCATTTCATGATTCTGTGTAGTTCCCTCGCTGATAAAAGATATGACGTGTTAGAAGCCGTGCGTTGTTTCTGCTTTACGTATTAACTAAAAAACGTAAGTAAAAACTGTGTTATTGAGGTACAAATTAATATTTTTGTACTGAAGTATTTTATTGATATTTTTACGACTTTGCCGCCGCCCAGATCGAATACCGATTTCGGTTCATGATATGATCTTGGTAGACCTGAATGTAGCAGTGAGACTCCTCGGATGCTGGTGGCATTATTATTCTATTTTTAACTTAGTGCAAACTGCACAGGATAATAAAAGCTTTATTATCCTGTTTGTGGATCCCTATCCCTTATAGTAGAAAAAAGCGATCATAATGGTTTACCGGTAATAAACTGAGGTATTGAATTTCGGTATGCGAACATTTATGTGATAGTCTTACATTAAATGCCAGGCCTTGTCATATCACCAAAGCAATTAGCAGGATTTTTTCATTATTTTTGTCTAAAAAACGGTTTCACTTGTTTGAAGCTACTCGGGTTAAAGTCATTGAGAATTATTCCATCAAGAACGATGATTCAAGATGCCGTTTGTATGATCCAAGCACAGAATGAACACTCTTTGTCTATTATTGGAGTGTGCGTTTCAGTATGCCCCATCAAAGTTTGTATTATACCAAATTGGGCTACCTTGAGTTTGTCTCATATGAGTTCATGCCTAAGTAGTGCCATAATAAATCTGATAGGTATTATGTGTCTAGAAATTAGTACAGTGAAAACTTTGTATCTCTAACAACACTCGAGGGACTGCATATTTTGACGTTATAAAGAGTTGTGGTTAAATGTAAAGAAGAAAAATCTGTATTAGAAAAACAAAATGACAATTCTTATTTGAAAGCTTTTGCGCATAGTCTGTTATTTTCGTTGCTTGCATAATTACATGTATTTTGGACACGCGTACAGTGTGCTGCTATGCCTGTGACTTGGATACTTCTAACTCAGAATTTGACGAGCTCACTGTGGAAACTATGTGGGTGAAACTGGAGGGAGCTGCTACACTGGAAAAAATCTACAGAGCATTGTCGTCTAAATAACTCTTATTACCATGGCCATCTAGAAATGGTAACAGATTTATTTCTAGATGGCCTTTGTCCTGCGTTCACCCGGAGATTTCTTTCATTTACAAGTGTGATGCTTGAGGTCAATTCACAGCCCATCTGTGAGTGCTGTACTGAAAGAAGTTTTCAGTTTAATACATATTGGTGGACATTTCACACACAATACCATCTAACCCCAAATTAAGCAAAGCTTGTACTATGTGAGCAAGATAGCTAATATAATACTAGCATATACTTATTTAAATGCATACTTATTACCTCATTTGTGCATTAGTTTTCAGACTAAATAAAAGTTATAGGGATAACTTTTTTAATAATTATATTTAAAAAAAATTCAGTACACACTAAGTTAATAGCAATCAACAATAAAATATAATTGTGATTCAAAATTACTATCCTGTATTTAAATACAGGACCTTAGACGTTGGCAGTCATCAATGGCGGCACAATTTTTTTCCAGCGGAATTCGCTTTGCTTCTTGGATAAGGGCTCACTTCAGTGACTCCAACTTTGGGTGGAACTTCCTACAGGCCCTAAACTCTAATTCAGTCTATAAAGAATAATCCAGTGGGTTGAGGTCAGGGCTAGAGGGCCATTTATTTGCCACGATTATATTTCGACTTAAATTCGACAGAATTCAACTTCGAATTAAATTAATCGACATTTACCCTCCATCAAGCTTGGGTGGTTTTTACCTTATGGGATGGCGCTGAGTCTTGCTGGAAAACCCAATCCTTGTTGTAAAATAAAGTATGAGACAGAGGCTCCACATCAGGCTCTAAGATGTCACTTAGGTAATTCTTGGCTTTCACCTTGACGCCTTGTTGACAGAAATGGAGCAGAGTGACACCTTCATATGAAACTCCCACCATACCATCACACTAGCCGGATGATGGGTGCGCGAGACATTCCTTGCTGAAGCTGGGACGTCGTTGCTGCTTTTGGCATAGACTATATTGTTTTGTTGGTTAAACTTTTCTTCGACTGTAAAGACTTTTTCATCGGTAAAGAATATCTTCCTCATACCCTCGTGTCTTCATCTCCAGTATTGGACAACCATCGCGTCGAAATTTGCGAAGACGTTCGTTAAAAAAGTGAACTTTCCTATGGCTATACACCATTACCTTAAGATCAT